>CAKASE010000074.1:6875000-7500000 GCA_916720795.1 Danaus chrysippus
TAAAATATCAACTATGTTCCAGCATCGGTTCAAACAGCGGTTCTCTGTCCCGCTCGGCGTCTGAATCCTCCGTGAGTACGGGTACCGGCACTAATACTGGCAACACCGTAATGGCGGTGTCATCCCGGGCCGCGGGGGGTTCCCCGGAGTCGGGCCTCGGCGGCGAGCTGGCCGCGGGTCACGTGGAACACGCGAACGGTCACGACCACGACGACCACGACCACGACCACGACGACCACGAGTCCGACTTTGATTATTACTACGAGCCGGACTTACAGCCGCTGGGTTACTGCAAGGCGCTTTATGCTTTCGAAGGTATGTTATCATTTGTTCTTGTTATAAATAATAGATCAAAGTTAAATTTCGTTTATCCTCAACCAATAGTTAAAAATGTTAGTGAACTTATAGGATGACCGAGACATAACTTTATGTCAATTGGTTATTATACCTTTAAATCCTTAACGACTTTGTTATAATTACATATATGTAGTTTTGATATGAATTGTTAAACACATTTTTTTGCTGTATAATTTATAAGTAAAGCATTTAAAGTCTATATACATTATACAGTTTAATTGCTATATAACAATATTTATAACATATACGTTTCCAGCGAACGGCACCGGTTCTACGATGCGTATGGAGTGCGGCGAGAAGCTGCTGGTGTTGGAGACGGACGCCGGGGACGGATGGACGAGGGTGAGGCGCTCGCTCACCAGGGAGGAGGGGTTCGTGCCCACCACGTACATCGCTACCACGCTGTACGCGGACGTGCATCACTAGCTGGTATAATATAGATTCTACTTACTATATAGGCCCACATTCATTCATAGATAATAAAATCTGACTAGGACCTTAGCTATTTTATTTTCTATTCATTTATTTCTACAGATCAGATTTATTTATTCATTAATTTACAGTAGCAAGGATGAGTGCTGCAATATGTTGTTGCTGTTTTATTATGTATCGGCCAGTATGCTTTTTATGAAAATTGTTTTAGCTAGTTCGATGACTATTCGAAACAAAAAAGTTCAAATATTTTATTACCATTAAGCTTTAGATAAGATAAAAATCAATTTACACTAAACTAAAATGCGGTTCATTTCAGTAAGTGATCATTAAATTGTCAATGGAACATAAAATTTTGACGGTTTCATATAAAAACTGTATATGGCTTGTGTTAAATAGAATCGTTAAAATATACCAACACAATCAATTTAGAGAATATAAAAGATTTTGGGTGAATGTTTTTACCACAATAGATAAGTACATATTTCGTAAAAAAAGATGACGTATTTTTTTCAACTGAAATTATATTAAGTGAAAACAAGGGAACTGGAATATTAAATGAGATTATTTTAATATATGTATATAGTTTCAAGGTCTTATAAACAATCTTATTTATTATGTCCACGAACAACACGTGATGACACACATCAATAAACAGTACGTACAGCGCGTAACGAATCGTTATTAAATGTAAAGTTGATGTTGAAATTCCAATAAAGACTCAGACTTAAAACATTGTACCGAATACTACATGAAGGGTCACACTGACATTTTGAAATTATTTTCGCGTATTCATTAACATTTAATAATATGATTTCTGTTATATACACAAAATTTTATTATGATGTTTTAACTTTCAAGCAATATAGAAATAAAAATTTAAATAAAAATATGCTATGAAAATTTCTTGGCGGGAACTTTATTCGATCTTGCGACTTTTTGAATGAATTTCAAGTTCTTTTCCATCTAAGTAATCGTGTCCATACTCAATATTTATATTTAAACTATAACAAAAGTATTCTTATAGAGATGATTTGTATTTTAAATATATATTTTCTTGTTTCAGATATAACCATCGCTTATAAATGGCGTTGTATCGGTGATTCCACGATCACTGTGTAAAGTTATCGGACTGTAGTCACAGATCTTGTGCAATCACTAGCGATGTATCTCGAACGATAAGTGTTCTCGGTGGCCTATATATTAACGTGTATTTTTGCTATAATTTATCGATATCGAAATTAGTATTATAATATTACTATATATATTATTTTCATCTAATATATCCTTTTAAAAAGCTGATTGTCCCGTAAGCGAAGTGGTAATCATAATAACATTCCATGATCTTATTTATTTTTTTTTGTTTTTGTATATTATGTGTTATGTGGCGTACATATTTTTCATGTATTGTCGTGTAACTTAGTTTTAATTTTTTTTAATTTTTTAATACTTGTAACACATTTAGATCTTCGTTGTGCCAGCTGTTTACCTGTTAGGGTTTTTTCGTACTTATGATAGATGTTTATGCTTTTGTGATTCGAATAATTGAAGAAAAGAAATAAAATAAATGATGTTTATAAGAAATTATAGCAAAAATAAATTTATAAATGAACTGTAATATATGTAAAATTTTTTGACATTAAAATCCATTCGACGCATTGGTTAACTAGTGATGAATGTATCGATATCACACGATGTATTATAGTATGCTTATGTTAAATGATTCTATGTAGTATTAAATGCGCTAGCTAATTGTGGTTATTAGCCAATGCTATTTTTCAGAATATTTGCCGTACGCAAGAAATCTATTGTATTTATATATAGCGAGAAGTTGAACGTGACGGATGAATGAGTGTATTTGATTTTTATATAAAATAAAACTATATGATGACAAATGTTTTTATTATTTGTACCAATACAACTTTTTAATTGCGTTTTTCTAGTAAGTCTATAAAATCCTGTTCAAGGTGATGTGAGTATATTTGATTATTATATTGCTTTACATAGAAATGACTTGTTTGCTTCGTCATTAGGGTCAAGAACGCCAGCGAGCCCAGCTTGCCGCCACTTTAAAAGGGCATTACGTAAACGCGCCTTTCAAATACGTATATTTGCTCAAAATAATGAGAGAGGATGACAATGACACCGAGAACGAGTTATAAATAAAAGAAAGGTCGCGCTAATTGTCCTCCGACCCCTAATGGCGCTTTAATTTTTGTGTGAAATGCTTATTTACGATCTCATTAAACGCACCCAAATATTTAATTAAGGTTAGACAGAGTCAAGTACAAGATATACGCTACGGAGTATAAAGTTGTTCAATGAATAGAAAGCGAATCTATTACGAGGATGGTTAATTAAATAATATATTTTCGTGTAATGAATGATATTTTTCATAATATCGTATTAAGTTTGCATGAGACGTGCCCATGTTGCGCAGTGCTCCATTGGCCGACTGCAACGCCTTCCGTGTCGTGCCACGCAACGGTTACGTAATGAACCGCAAGCCAAGACAAACAAATGTTCCGGACGTATTACTCGCAGACATACTATTGTGTCAATGTTGACACGAACATTAACTTCAATGGATAATGTCCAAGACGATCATTTACACGACTGAGGCCTGCTAATGTACGAAGTTCCCGAGATAAAACGAGTTTTGCGGGAACCGACCGCCATCCCGGAGTCTTGCGCAAATAAATGGCTTTCCTGCTTTGGCTGGGATTGCTGTCATTACAAAATTCACAGATACATTTAAAATAATAGCTTCTTAAAAGCGTAATGGACGATTTTATCCCTTATTAAGTTTTAACAGTGTATGAGTATCTACATTTAAAATTAATGAAACATGTTTTGCAAAATCATTTATTCCAAGCGTACACATTCTCGTGTATCGTAAATATATATTGTTGTATTAAGAGCTTTCCTCGATACAATACATAAAAGAATGTGGAACTAAGTTACTTATCTCACGACATTGATTTTTATACACGAGTCTTATAATAAAAATCTCTCAATTACACAGATAAAAAAATATTACTGCATAATATCGTAAAGAATTTAAGTATTATTCAGGGGAAATATTAAGAAATTCTATGACTTTTCCAAATCATTATCTGAATACGTAAATGTACAGAACTATGCCTACAAATATTTCAGTTTAAATCACACTTATACAAAAAAAAAGTAGTCAGTGAAACACGTGTTTGCGGTAGAAAATAAAAAAGCTTCAAGTATTACGTCTCAGGACGGAAACACTATAACAATAGGATCGTAAAGAAGAGCTTGTTAGACAACACGTACAGAGAGTTATACAAACACCTACTTACTCTGTTACTATAATAAACATACATAATATATTCATCTAAGTATTTCGGATGAAACTGCTTTATAGATGTGCTACGCAATTTATTTCATTAATTAATTATTATGCGGAATTTATATTTTAGCGGACGTTTTGGTTGCTTTGCTGGAACCGTGATCATGGACATATAGATGACAGTGTCTGTCTAAATTAATATGTTGCTATTACACGCTGTTTAGAAAGGCGATAGGAAGCATCCGTTGCAGCAAAAAGAAATAAATTTTCAATGTCTTCTGCATCATTTATCATTGACGCCGCTCTCCTTTAAATATTGTTGTTATATGTGATAGTAGTAGTAAAATTAAAAACTATTCATGTATATAATATTAGTATTATAATAAAACTTTATGCAAGCGACATAATTTCACATTTTTTTAAAATATGACATTACAATCAGTCGTACCTAAATCCAAAGCACGAACACCATTTTGAGGTACTTAAATATCAAATCCACTATCAATTATTCAAAGTTTAATATTTTTGCACGAATTATTTTGAATATTATTTAAAGTAACTTCCCAAAGAAACTACAACGATTAGTATATAATGTAATTAGGCCTTTGTTAACCTAATGAAGAAAGTTACAAAGATTCGAACAGAAGTTGTAACAACATGTAACGTGTAAAATTAATTCAAACTGGAAGCACACTTTTTTGATGTTTATACTAAAAATTAATGTATTTTTAATAATTTACTGCAAAATATATGTTAAAACAATATCTATCGCTTCAGAATACCATGTAGGTATGCCAAGTTATATATGAAGTTACATATCACAAACCAAGTTTATAAGATTGTTTGAAACAAGGACACTGTTTCACTTCTGACATCTTTAAAACAATACCCAATGTTTGATCGTACGAGCTTACGTAACAAGTTAACCTTTTCATGATTTTTAAAAAGTTCAATTGTCGTTTACCTACTTTTCTTGCATTTTATGTAATAACAACGAGACAATGTACCATAATAATTACATTTTTAATTTTAGTATCCAATTATAAATTAAGTAGTTGTTATGTTAGCTGGTAAACAGAATGCTAATGTGCGCGGTTGAATGGTATTTAGATCAGCATGGTTCGTTGAATTGAGTTATATAAACGTGGGCAAGGCCATATTAATGAAGAGGTATATAGTCTTAGGTTATATGAACCAGGTGAAGGCGATTCGCAATATTTAATACTCTTATAAATGACGTATCAATCAGATAATAATGTTTTATGTTTGGCTAAAGCTGTAATTTACAAGAAAATAAATTTTTGTAAGATTTATAACCCAATTATTAATCGAATTCTTTGGGTTGAATACAGAAAGATACTTAACATTTATGTGAGACAAAAATTGTAATTATTTTTGAGGATAATTAATATTTTTCGCTGATAAGGTTACAGTGATATATTTTATATTATATAACTGAAAAAGTCTTATTTTAATTCTTACTGCTTTGGCTACAAACATTTTAAATTTTATTTTCCTTATCACTTTCACTAAATGTTTGATTACCGCTATAAGGAAAATTAGGTGCTGTCAATCTGTATGCAAATTAACGTATCTTAAACTTATGTATCGCTTTAGTAATTTTTAAAGAAATAAAGAAAAAGGAAAGATTATTTTCTTTTCTAATTTCTTTCAAGTGTCACGAATTCTGAGATAAGATAAATAAAGCCTTATTTCGGAAGATATCTCAATGAATGTGTCAATTTGCTGAGACAAGAGTCAACGATCAAACACAAGGATAATCAAAAAGCACTCCAATATGGCGAAGAGAAAATATTGTTGTTTTTATTCTATACGTAATATTTTTGTGTATTGGTTGCTATTAATTTACCTTTTTGGGATTAAATTATCCAATGTGTTTAGATTAAGTCTAAATTTCTTAATAAGTATAAAAAATGTGACTTGTTCTTTCACAAAAAAGTTTTATTTTTTCATTTTAATATTTCGAACACCAAGTCAGCCAATGTTGATGACTAACTCGAAGTATAAGCAGTAGATAGCGTAGTACATTAAATTAGATAAAAAACAATTTGAAGCGTAAATTTCAATTTAGCGTAGTAAGCTTCTAAGGCAAGGCAATTTAAACCACATCAATAGCGGAATGTCAAGACAGTCTTGGCTCTAATAAATTACCGCTTGACAATATGATTACATCGAAGAATACTTAAGACTTGGCGCTACAACCATATACTTACATATTATGAGAATACTGACACGAAAAGACTGGAAACACTAAGCAATAATATTTATTATTTAGAATAATTTGAAAAAATATAAATAAATATTGAATCATTTCACGAAAAACGTTCAGATATTGTAGTATGGATCAGAAAATAAATAATTCTTTTTTTTTCTATTTTAAAAACACTGTTCGCATCACACAGATATGCAAAAAATATCGATTTATTAAAATGAAATATTTCTTTGATGAATTTGACTACTACTTTTATAAATATTTAAAATGTTGGAGTGTTATTTAAGAATTAAGAGAGAGAGGGAGAGAGATTTTTAAAATGTGGATAAGAACATTTGTCTAAAAGAAGTATTCCCAAGGACCTTTAATTATTTATTTGGGTTTGTGGAGGTCTAATTGATTAATGACTTGTCAGAGGCAAGAGAAACTGTAGTAGAAAAGATAAAATAATAAATATTTCAGTCTGAGTCTCTCTGGATGAGCGTTCAATTGAATATTCCTTTAAAACATCATTTATTAATCACATGCCGGGTCAAAATAATACATAATATCAGATTTTAAAGTAAACACGATTGTGGAGTCAATTCCTCATTAAAAAATATTGATATACGTAAAAGCGAAAAAGAATCATCATGTTAATGAATTATTAATTACACTGAAAATACAAAACGTTAGTAAATTTATGCGAACAGACACAAAAACAATTTATGTAAAAAGTACCGTGCTCAAAACTGTTTCTACTTTATTTAGGAGTAAAATAAAAATAAGAGATAGGGACGCTCTTATAATGGACTGAGAGAAAAAGGTGTAAAATAGTGGACTTCATGACAGCTGAATAAAATAAATTTCTAGCATCCATTGTGGGAAAGATTTCAATAGAAAAAGTGAATGATAAAACTAGAGTCATTTTGAAAATGTCAGAAACAGACTAAGTGTAGATATTTTGCGGTATCGGTGTCACATGTGCGTTACTTTTTATGAACTAAAGGGCGAACGATAAGATTTATAAAATGATATTTAGGTAAGCGTTTTATTCAGGTTACATCAATGGTTACCCCAGTGAGGCAGTTAATTTCATTTCTAGATAAGGTATAACTTGTATGTATTTATTTTATACAGGTTATAACATAAAAAGTAGGTTAAACAAGTCATAGAAAAAAACAAGATATAATAAACATGCGTCATATTACTACATTTGTACTAAAAATAAAGAAAACTAGTTATAATAAATTGTTTTACTGAGCGTTATATATGCGAATATATAACGCTCAGTATAACAATTTATTGTATAGCTTGTATAGCTTGTATAAATAGAAATGTAGTTAGTTTTCTAATTTTTTAAATAATCTTATCTTCTATCTTCTATATATATAAAAATGGATTGCTGTTCCTTAGTCTCGCTAAAACTCGAGAACAGCTGAACGGATTTATCTTATCTTAGTCTTGAAATGTTCGTGGAGGTTCAGGGAAGGTATAAAAGCTGAAAAAAAATTATTCATTACTGGGAAAACCATAAAAACAGCCCTTTTCTATTTCCCATACAAACGTTTTTTTTTGACATTAGATTTGACAACTAACTAATATCTCAATCATTCTGTCGCACTTCAAAACACGGAGATTTATGGCTAACAGATAAACTCCAAAAATATAAATAAAAAAACGTAATAGATATTTCTTGATTATAGGGCGATACGAAGTTCGCCAGGTCTTCTAGTAAGTAATAAATAATTCAGCAATAGGTTAATCTTATAAATAAATTATAATAATCTGGTAATTTAAATACAAATTTTAGTTATTCTTTTTTAAATATGTAAATAGTGTTACTTAACATATGAGTATGTATTGTATTTGAAAATATATTCGATAGGAGTTACTTTCAGATATATTCGTATTTTTAAAATGACATCTCGACACGAATGTAGCTTTTTATTTTATTTGTATATAGTATAGTTTTTCGTTTAGAAATCTTCGTACCTATTTATGTAGACTTGGTATGTAATGTGACGAAGCAAGCTTCGAACAAGCATACCTACTGTTAAAGCTTTTTTAGTGTGACGAGTGACTATTAATTTTCCTTAGAACATAACTACTTCCTATATACTTATAGTACGAATTATGTCAAGACACCTGGAACAAGTCTTGTGGTTGTTCATAAGTAACGGCATACACGTGACATCAGTTTCAACGCAACCTGTAAAATAAATGACTAATTATATGACCTACATATTCTTCGAAACTCCTAGTGTTTTAAGATCCGTATCAATTTGATATTATATAATAGTGAAACATAATAGAAATACTGGATACATTTTAATTAGGAATTTAATTTCGTCTTAAGAAGTGAATATTGCTTAGTAGGCTATAAAAACGTTTCAATGGAAATTGGTAATTTTTACGCCAAACCGCAGACATTTAGGAATGATATTAAGTTAAATTCAATTTGGAATTACGCAGATTACGAATATCGTTTTATTAAATGAAAAGTCAGGTATATTTTTATTTGAAATATTTCTACTGATTCTATTCATATACCTACATAATTATATTGGAGATTAAATACATTAAAACTGACTTAAGCACAGAGATATTAATAGGTGTTAGTTATTGCGAAATAAATATTAAAAAAATTAAAATAATCTGCTGTCTGCTTATAAAAAATATTCAAAATTTAAATCTCTCTACTACTAAAAAATACTAAAAATACATTGATGAATTAATTATTTATATCTTGATTATAACAACGTTTATTAACAATTTTTTTATTCTTTGTTTCTTTTGTTTCTTTGTGAACTTTATATTCCATTGAACCAAATTCCTAAACAATGACAAAACATATTTAAAGAAGTCTTAGATTATTATTAATAAGACAATATTTTTTTGCTTCCAAATGCGAAGTTTCGGTTGTAAGTTGGTCGGTTGATTACAGTTTGAGCGGGAAATCGTAAACGACGTCTAGTTTTGAGGGTCAAATAGATCTTATTTGCAAAAATGTTTGCTGTTATTAGCGGTATTGTGGAAGAACTTTCAATTGGATGGTGGTGGCAGCGCCCGCGCTCAACGTCCAGTGATCGCTGAATACTTACCGCGATACATACATTACTACTTGCTTAGTTTGAAGAAGTGAATTTACGTTTATTATTATTGGACCCTTTATTAATAAGGTGGGTTTAACATTATTACATGCTTTTGAATTTTTTAATATATTTTTGTACGCTAAGTTTGATATAAAGGGTATAATTGATTTTTTTTTTATTAAATATTTCGTGACATTAATAATCAGGTCTCAATAAATCAAATCAGAGAGTAAAAAAATAAAGAGATTTTGGAAGCTGATTAAAAAAAATATTTTAAAAATATGAAAGGTTTATTTTTAATAATTTCTCTGAAACTTATGGACAACTGAACTTTCTTCATAAGAAAATTATAATTATTATCAGTATGTAACGTATACGAGTATATAATGTCAATAAATAAGTGTTTAAATTTATGATATACTTCTTAGTTATGTAGTAATTATTATGTATAAATATTTTTACGTATATAAAAGATGAAATTGTGGTTTATATTACAAAGTGAGGAAACATTTTATACATATTGCATAACTCAAATATATAGCAATTTTATATATTTATCAAAATATTTCATCATTAAAATTTGCAATACAACTATGAGTCTAAATAAAAAATAATGTTAATAAAATTACATACTAAACGATAGCGATTTCACTAAAAGATCTTTAGCTATATAAATTTACGATATTATTAGTATAATATTGACTAAATTATTATATATTGACCTTAGAAGATTGAAGTGTTAGGATCAAAGTGAATAAATTCAAACCTCTTAAACTTGTTATATAAAAGACGAGTATTGATTTCATAATTTCAAGTTTTAATTATCTCAGTGAGGTATTTGATTCGAAACAATCGATTCATTGTGTCAAAGGTACAGAGAAAGTTTCAGTCAGAAGGGTTGATACACAATAGCGAAGATCTATTATTTACGTAATTCACGATGACTATACTTATGTAGAATAACAAAGACGTTTTGTCAATAAATAGAATTATATGTGAATTTCACTCAGGAAAAAAGACAGAAAAAACCTAGTGTGATATAACTTATAAGTCTGTTGTAAGTAACTACACTATCATAATCGAATTAATTACTACCGTGTGGAAGGCACATCGAACGAGTCTTAGTAGTTGCCGCTCTATTTAAGGCGATGTAGCTGTGTATTAATTTACCAAGTGTCTCATAAACAATATATGCAATCACGATCTTCGAACGACAAAACACGAACTTGTGGTAGTCATCTTGACATTCAAACGAGAAAAGATATTGGGTGAAAATTATTCCGAATGACGCTGTCAAACTTTCACCATTTGTTAGTTTTGCCAATGGGTCACGGATTACATCATTAATGTTACTAAAATACGTTAGATTTCTATTTAAGTTCCAATGTATAAAGGATACAATTTTCTCCCTTTCTATTTGACTGTAATAAATAGTGATGGGCGTGGAAAACTGTTTTTGTAGTGACTAATGCCACCATTAAAGAAGGATCTCACTCGCCCTACAATGAATCACTATGTCTTACCATTCTTCGATTGATGCTATCTTCACTTCAGCCATCAGCACTTTTGTTCTTTTTAAAAATAACCCTAGCATTACTTTATATATTTATTTAACAGAAAGAAGGAGTGAAATATAAAATATTATTTCAATTACATCATAATATTCTGTTAAATGTTTTTTACACACAAATGCAACTCTTTTTATATAATTTTTAACGCTTTCCAGTCCTTATTTTTTGTGATCGCTTAGTTGGATATGCTTACATCCAGGGACGAGTTGTCTCCCGCCCCATTTAACATAACGCGTCTTATTTCCCCACGGAAGCACCTTTTTAAAAACAGTAATTGAACATAGCTGTCGTGGTGGTAGTATAATTCTTACAAATACTCACAAAAATATGCTTTATTAGTTAAGTAACTGGTGTAATATATTTGTTTATTATGTTGGCAGAGTTATAAAGAATATAAAAGTTTACTTTTTATTCATCCTCCCCAGTATCAGTCCGTAACACTTTATCTTGGCATCAGTATCGTATCAAAACTTTTTAGATCGAAATCTTTTATTCAGATAGCAAATGGACCATTCTGGACTAACTTCTCCGTCTTTATGACTAGTAAGTACCCGTTATATTTTACGGCAAACAAGATGCTTAAGTATTTGAAAATAAAACTATTGTAAAACTTAGATCCACGTTTTAAATTAAAATTGTCATGATTATCAGTATGGCGTAATTAAATTTAGGATATTGAATGGTAGAATTAATAGATTTATAACAATTTCTATTAAACGGTTTCATCATAAATTCATTATTAATTCTTTGATAACATTCTGTCTTAAACATTTCATTGCAATATCAAAATGTGATTCATTAAAAATATAACGTAATTAAACCCTTTTTGATAAGCCATTTGTGTTATATATTGCGAAACAATATGAATTCTAAGTACCAAAATACATTTTGAAATTCATATAGCGACTTCGTGTCATGAAAAATTCATTTATTATAAACAGATCTGAGCTTTTATACCATCGAAAGCAGCTCGGTAATACAATTTGCGATTTGTTATATCGCATTACGAAACAAAAACTTGAATGAAGTGCGCAAGAATTTATGTTTGTTGATATTTAAATGTGGTTGGTATTATTTTGCACTTATGTTCAACGAGTGCAATAGCCACGCTCGGCGTTTATAATCTTTGGCATTTCACAACTTTCATTCCGTCTCAAGGATACGACAAAGGAAAGGGATTTTGAATGTTTATATTAATAAGGGTCCGTATTTATCTTATAATATTTAAGTATTAACAAATATATTATGTCTTTAAAACAGTATCAGCAAAATATTATTTAGCATAACAGATGTTTAGGTTTAATTACTTTCCAAAAGTTGTTTTTATACGAAAAAATACATCGAGTATTAGACAAACACTTTGAAAACTTGACCTAAATTACTATATGAAACAAAGCTATGCGGACAGTGTGAGCCACAGTCATATCTCCCGCATAATGCCTGTCAAACACGATCCCACAACGCATGCATATGACAGAGGCATATGCAAATTCCGAGGGTGTTGCGGCGCTTGCCATGCAATAACTAGGTCGCAACCACACAATCACCTGAATACAGGAATAATGAACAGTTATAGAAGTACAAATGCCTATAAACAACTTTAAAGTTAGCTACAGAAATTGTATTGAATTTGCGATTTCATAAGCTTAGCCGTCGCCTGTAGCGCAGAGGCGTTGACGCAATTATTGTCTTCAAAGTTATTTGCGTACACACAATGAATACATACATTTTATATGAAAATCTATATAAAATTTAATGTATATTTATTTTTATTAACCATAGAGTTATGACAATAAAATGAGTAATACATATAAACAGTTAATTGACATTCAACACTTCGAAAGTGTTTTGTGTACTTAGTGTACCTACAGATGTAATGTTTTTTCTTGTCTTCTTTTTTTAAATAAATAGTTATTAAAATATTAAAAAAAACTATAACTTCGAGAAAACATAAATTTACTGAAACACAACATTAACATTTTTGTAAACGATGGCGCGAAGCCTTATCTTAAACTTAAACTCCTTTCAAATACATAAAGTATGACAAAAAATTTTTGTTAATTTGAATTTTACTCATTTCTCTCTCAGAACCCTAAAACTAACCTGGAATAAAAAATAAGTATGAATTAAGTACAAAATTAATAAAATAATTATGAATTACATAAAGAAATATACAGATTAGCTGTATATTTCTTTACGACATATATCTTTTCATAAAAAAAGATAAATTCAAACACTTATGTAATAAGAAGAATTGTTTTAAAGATAATTAATTAATAATTTTAATTTAAATGAAACTATGGTGTCAAAATTAAACGGTTACTCCTTTACGTTTTGTGTTTATATTTGTACATTGCCATATTGGTTTCATACTAAATTAGAAACCCAACAAACACGTTTAATTGGAGCACATTTATCACCGCTATTGTTATGCTAACCAGACCCAACTCATCAACAGCTATTTGGAAGGTGTATTCGACATTGGTTTCGATCGATATTAATTCATCTAAAGACTACACAACACAGTTATTTATATGATAATTACTTTTATTATTATTTCCAGGACTTTGTTCGATTTACAGTGAATGTACCACTACAAACCTTCTTGCACTTTAGTTGTCCTAATCAGGCAGACATATGTATATGTATAGATGTTAAATATAATATTTTTCTTATAAGTACCATTTAGAAGACTTACTCTACGTAAAATGACGGTATGAACATACGTACGTACAACATATTTATTATAGATGAGAATATTATTATTATTATTATTTGTGTTTTATAATATCAATGTTTCGATTGTAATTACTGGTAAAACAAAGTCATATGATAGACGTTACAACATTTACTTTCGATAAAGATGTTGTAAACCGAGTGGAGCGTTGCATTAAAAGTTAAAAGCCAATATTAAGCAACTGTAAAGTCGTTTCGCTAACTTACTATATTATTAATTGCTCTGTTGTTTCTATTAATGTTTCAAATAATATAAATTTCAATATCAAAACAATTAGCAGATTTAAAATTTAATTATAAAGTTATATCATAGTAATAAACTGCTTGGAGGAATTATTTCATTGAATTTTTTCCTCGACTTTCGCGAATTAAAATAATGTCATGTTTTTTTATGTGCGTTAAGTTCACGGCTCAACCTTTGCATTAAGGATAAAGAACTTGGAGCGTATTTGTTAATTTCAGCGCTCATTTTTTCTTCCGACATATTTTCAAAGTCAGTCTTGTGACAAGTTTTTAAAACAAAGGTAATGTTTCGTGACTAGGAAAATGTTAATTTCGGGTTGAATAACTTTTTATATTTATATTAAAACATTATATATGCACTAATTAGAGACCGAATATCTTCTTTGTTGAATGTAATAGCAGGCAAAAATCCAAAATAGATACATCTTGAAAGTACTTAATGTAAATGGGACTATGTCGGCTTAGAAATTATGATTGTTTTATTATTTCCAAATCACAAATTAATTGGTTACTATTTGTTAAGTATATTTAATCAAAACAGTCGGTGAATTTTTTATATTTTAAAAGATATCAAAGTACATTTTTTATTGTCAGCTGAAATGAAATGTATGAAATGAAATGTAATATTAATTATGTTTCTTATTGAACAAAGTTATAAGTAGTTTACTTCGTTCTTCAAAAAGTTTTCAGAAGACAAATATAGAAGAAGATAAATTCAGATTAAAAACATAGTTCCACTATAACTTTCAAGAATTGTCCTCTTTGAATATTACAGCGTTGAATTGGATACCAGAAATTGTTATTAACTTTTCGTGTCAGTCGACATTCTGGGGAATATGGACGTAAGATAAAGAGATTTTCATGAAATTTTTCCTTCATGTTGATATAGAATAAAGCAGGAAAATTAATAAAAATGTTTGTCAAAATGATATGCGAAATAGAAAAGTAAGCTTGTTCAATTTTTTGTCAAAATGATTGAACAGAACTATCAATCACTTTTTGTATTTTTTTATTATACTACAATTATAAATGAAACAATTATTAATGCAAAATGGGAATATTTATATATATATATAGTTAAATTATTATTTATAACTATGTTTCAATATTTTAAATTAAAGTTCATAAATTATTGAAAAACAATATTGTAACATACGTTATGCAGTTTTAAATATACCTCATATAGTTTTTATTTTCATACAACATAATCTAAAAGAAAGTGATAAAAAGTATTCCGCTTTGCTTTTATCGTGAACCTAAAACTACATGTCGCTTTAATATGAACAATGCTAAAAGGAATTGCTTTTAAAGATGACATAGACTTCATTCAAAATACATTTTATGTATGAAAGGAGATTCTTTGGTTCATAGAAGTGATTTTTGTTCTATTTACATATTAACTTATATAATAAAATGTGTATATACGATAAAACTCATAACAGGCCCATTATATATTCACATAGAAGTTTAGAGAAATTTTAGATTTCACCAAATAATTTCATAATCAGATATAATAAGCTTATGTAATAAATATAACACAGTGTAAAAACAGTGAAATCTTATTTTATTAAATTGTATTTATATGTAATACATATATATTTTAAAAGTTACGAAATAAAATACATTGGATGCTATTGATAAGACAGCAAAGCACTCTGCTTTGTTGTCTTAGCTTAGTACGTCTCAAAGGGATTGCAGTTCCATTTCTAAATTATATTGAAACACTAGAAAATAATGTCAAAGAATAATCTCAACTGAAATGATCTTCAAGGTTCTTTATAATAGTTTTTCTAAGTTTCAACTTACGTTATTTATCCAATTTATTTTGTTTGCTGATTGATTGATATTCATAATGACTGTAGTTCTGTAACAATCAGATATTAATATTCAATGTGGAATCGTCGAGAATAATTTTGATACCATTTAATTAATTCCATACGTTTTTGTTTCAGATATTGCGATGTGCGTTAAACTGTAACAACCTTCACGGATTATAATTTATCGGAACATATTTGCAATGCGCTATTGAGAACGTATATGAACAATGTATAAAATTAATTTATTTGTGACATTGTTTTTGTGTGTGAGTTACGTAAGTGGAAAAGTGAACTCTACGGACGATGGGACAAGCTCTAGAATGGCTTGGATGAAGAGTCTGTTGGACCATCATGACTGGATTAACGTACTGAATGGAAGCCATAATGTGTCCGAAAAGTGTGAATCGGATTTGAGGCAGTACTTGACAGCGTTGAATGATGGACTACTGTGGGCTTCCAAAAGTAAGTTTCTTTTTTTGGAACATAATTCATTAATGATATATATCTCTCAGCATTTCCTAACAAAATTATGATTTAGCCAGTTTATCCATTTTTTAATTTAATTTATTAATAGTATTTCAAGTCTTAAATAACTGGAAAATCCAGACGACTGCAATATTAATAAGACAAAAGCGCGGAATGACCTCTAGACGTAAACAATATCTTTACCTCAAGCTAGGTGGTATTATTTTAAACAAATAAACATAGGTCTATCGATATGTATAGATACCTAAATCCTGCCAAAAATACGGTTAAACCAATAATACTTTTATTATTTTGATAGAAAAGGCTAGAAATGGACCAAAACAATCGTGAAACAATTACTATTTGCTAATGAGGTTTTACTTTTAAGAAACCGTATTTATTTCATTATTTGAAATTAAATAAATAAAATCTTAATATATTATAAGATTCTATGAAATTATGCAATCGCGAAGGTTTCAAAGATCATTGACCTCCTTATTCTGTAATTAAAGTACGTCGAACGTGCCTCTGTTAATTATGTAATCATGAAACAGGTCTATGGTACTCGTAAAACACTCGTTACGGTCCCCATTTATATGGATTCATTTGTAAAAGTAATAAAATTGTATTTAATATGAATGATAATTATAATGTATGATATAAAATCTATAAATGTAATATGGCTTACACGTTACATCAAATTCGATTATAGAATTGAATTTAATGTTGCGAAATCCATTAATATTGTAAATGTGAAAGTCTGCGAGGACGGTTAGAAGTCTGCTTAACTAATCGTTTAAAATACACGACTCACTTATTTTATATTAAATATTGCGATATTACCTAAAATTTATATTAAAATGTAATATGTAAATATTTAGACATATGTATAATATTTTTTTCCGTGACTAAAGCTATGACCAAATATGTGGGTAACAACTAGTTAGAAATACAATGAAACAAATCGGTTATTAAAACGTACGTACATTAGAATTATTGACCTGGATATTGCGTGAGTAAAATACCTTTCGATGGTTCGTTACATAATCGATTTGGTTCCATGCGTGAATATAAAATGACCGTAGAAGGCTTGGCGCCGCCGCAGCATCGATTTCATTATCTGCGTTACGTTTATTATCAATTGGTATAAAAAGTAGATACAAACCGAGTAAAAATTATATATAATAAGTTACTGAAACTATTACTTCTTTTTCATAAGAACATTTAATGCATCCAAGGACCTGATAAAATGGAATCTCATTTTGGAATTAGTAGATAAAATTTTTAAGCAATCTGGTTCGTACTACATAATAGTTAACCATCCTCTTTTAGCTTTGCTAAAAGCTTTTTAGCAAGCGCTTGAATACTAACTTGGTTGAATTCAAAATTCTCTATTCGTAAAAATATTTAATACTGTGACATCGTTGCGACTAACAGTGAAGTACCTTTATTATAAATCTCTTTAGGAACAATTTTTATGACTTGTCAACCGGATTCACAAAAGAGATTCAAGTACATCTCACACATCCATTTATCACCGAACAATGCTTTTCCACTGTTCCTGCCCTAAAATATAAGGGCTTACAAGATACATTACTTCCCTTTCGAGTAGCTATGATATTCATTATTGTTCGCCCTTTTTCTTTAAAATAGGTTTGAAGTTAATTTATTTTAAGTTATGTAAAATCAAAATTATATTTAAGTCAAGTTTTTTGGTATACTTTATAAAATAGGACATTTACACTACATTAATAAACAGTCCGTTTCTTTAAAATATAACATTGCTGTTGCTTCTTTATGACAGTTTTTATCGCTTAATAAATATAAAAAATGTGACATTAGTGTTTCTTACGTTATCAAAATTTACTCACTTCATAGGAGAGTATTTCTCACAGATATTTTTAATAGTACTTTGGTTTGTATTTTTTTTACACTATTTGTGTAATTTTGAGTACAGCAATGGTTATGAAATAAGTTTCGAATTGTCTATAGATGGCTGTTACTACTGACTCGTATTTCGAATAAAACGTTTTGGGGTTTGATTTATTGGCTTGGTTCAATTTCTCCTATCTATTTAAACAACATATACTTTACAAACCAAGAACAGCTTGCTAGCTTTCGAACGTTACTAAGAATCATATTGAGCAAGCATTCATATAAAATAAAACACTCGTTTAAAGTATTATTAAATTAAGTTATTTATTAAATTAAAGTAAGTTATTAATATTTTTATACATTGAAACAAAGAAACTTTACTGTAAACTTTTATTACTTGTATTATTAATACAATTGCGTGTTAAAATGTGGTCAATGGCCAGGAATTTCATTATAAAAATTAGTACATTATATCGAAGTTAATAGTGTATTTAAAAACAAATCAACAACAAAAGCGACCCAACTGGTTCTGATTGCGTTTTCTTCGACGAATTTTATATGTAGGTTACGTATCATCCATTCTCCACATTTAATTGACAATTGCAAAACCGAAAAGAATTAATAATCAAAACATTTCTAATGTTTTTAATATGTTTCCAATGCCATTTACATTATTTTACATCTATACTAATCTATTTTAATGTGTCTATATGATCGTTTTTAATATTATTTATTTGGGTTGCTTTTAAAATAGCCGTCGTCGTATCTGAGTAAGGAGAAGCGTACACTTCGTGCCTCCGCATTGCTCAGAAGTTTTAAATCACAAGGCGAATGTAAACTACGCTTCGTCTCAGCTTTCAGAATTTTTATGCAGTTTTCGAGACAATGATGTAAATAATTGTCTTTCTCTCTTCTACTATCCGTTAAACTAGATATTACTGAATAATAAACTACATTCATCCGATCCAAGGTTCATCCATTCAATCCATTACTGTTATGAAAGCTAAATTGCAAAGTGCTTGAGATGATATTTTATTCAAAACACAGTACTGTGTAGCACAGTAAATGTAAACTATAAAATTCTTTTATGTTCCTAGCTTATTGTGTCACTTTCTTATATGTCTGTTGAGCACTATATATTTAAATATGTAAATTATTTTTATCTAAATGGATATGTTATATAGAATTTGTCATGTAAATATAAGTAAATACTTTATAAATTGTAAAATACGCGAAGTTGAAATACTTTGGCGCTAGAATTTTTCATTGAAAATGAGAATTCAGATTGTGAAATTAACAACGTCATTCAATTTGTAGCTTTTGTGAATCATAGTTATGTATTCATTTGTATCGGTCAAATACTTAACCTGCTTTACAAAAATCTACATAAATAGACATTCCAAACTTTACCTGCATTTAAGCTTGACCTAAAATCCGGATTCATAAATCGTTCTCGCAGTCGAAACTGCTAGCAAATGCTATTAGACTTCAGGTGATATCAGCTAATAATTTTCCCCAAAAATGTATATTATGTTATCAGGATTTCTGTGCAAAATTACCATATTTTATATGTCATCTTACTTTAGAGCATTTTCAAAGGTTTTTCCATTTTTTACAAAACTTAAAAAACAGCAATTGATTTTTATTTAAGATAATACTTCCTAAGTTCTTACGCTTTTAATAGCGTCTGTGACCTATTTCTGAGCGTAATTAGATGAAAAATCTCTCGGAAGTATGAATTTTTAAAAAGCAATCTCTGTCTGGGATTAAATTGCGTATCCACCTAAAATAACTTTTCCCATCCTTAATATCTAAATCGTCGTATTATTTCTTAATAAGAAAAAACCTTGATCTGTAAACGATGTTATGGTATTTAATTTGGTTGAACAATAATTTGAATGTTAATTTTGTTAGTTATTAAATAAATGAAACAGTGTCATTTGTCTGAAACTTTAATCAAAATGAGACAATAAAACTGTTATCTCCTGTGAGAAGTATAAATTATACCAAGATCTTTATACGACCGGGTACTAATTGTGATTGGGTTCTTGTCGCTAGACCCTTACAACCTAATCAATGGATGGTTGTTTAAATGTCGATGAGCTCATCACAGAAATGTGTGCCAAATAAAATCATTCAATTGTAATTGGATAACCATAATAACAAAAATATAGGTGACATTTATATAATTCAGAGCGTAACAATTTTACTGTAAGTGTTGTGCAATGAATAGTTGAACACAATAATTGTTTAATAGAGATGAACCTTAGAAGGTGTTTGAATGTTGGGAAACCGTGACATAACAAAGTACCAGTGACCATGCGGGGCCGGTTCTTACGCAAAGTACATAATGTAAATCGCGAATTTCATAAGTAATGCGTGAAAGTTAACGATTCATTTCTTCACTCGCACAGTTAGCGTTCCGGTCTAACGGGATTTTCATTTCGCATATCTGTCTCCAGACGAGATTAGTGGACGTTTTACGTAATATTACTTGTTAAACTGGTCTATGTTTGTCATGAATTGTGTTTGTCAGTTTGTCGTGTAATTATATTTTGCGAATTTTGTTTGACATCAAACTGGATGATTACTGTGTTAGATAAATATAAACTGTTTGTGTTTTTAGTTTCGCCGTACATATTGATATTAGACTTGTTACGTTAGAAGCCAAGACGCAACCCTTTGAATAACTTATGTAGCACAGATTAGAGCAAGTGTTTAAATATTAATTTACCTTTACCTTGCTGAATCTCAAGTTAATTTTATTAAAACAAATACGTGAAATGTTGGTAAATAAATACATATTGAATTTTATTACTTAACATTCAGAAATTAGTCACGTGATGAGAGAACAATATTGTAAGTTTTATTTGAGTTATAATTAAATATGTTCAAATTATTTTAAATGCTATTATAAAGTATCATTATTGTATAAAATAATTATGTATTAATAACAAAAATATAGAAAAACAATCGAACTTCAAAAGAATTGTATGCAAATTGAATTCTAAATGAAGATTCATTGAACATTTCAATTTATTTTCCGATAACTGCCGTCCGATAACTGACTTCATTCATCTTTTTCATTATCTTATGGTTTAACAATAATATTATAGGAATTTTCATAGTATTATATTAAATTCTTTGTTTCATAGTCATCATTACTTTTCATTGTTATAGATTTGTGTTTTTTTAAATTTATAATTAAACTTATACAAAATTTTCCTCTTTCATAATGAATGAATTAATACATTTTAATAATTATGTAAGCCTCAGCTAAGAACGTTGTTTGCATTCAGGGAAAACCGGCAGCTTTTTTGAACCAAATTTACAAGTTATTAAGTAATATATGTAAAATTTTAAAACTATTTAACTCATACTTGAGACTTAAACATTCTTTATACAGTGACAGTCATAAGAAATATTTATTTTCTTAAAAAATAAAAAACCTAAGAAATTATTTGTGATGTATCTAGGTACTTTATTAAAATAGACGATAATAATTTTTTGCCAAGACAATATTTGTGGTATTAAAATTTTGTACAATTCGCAATAGAAAAATACAAAATAAGTGAGTTGCGTCAAGAATCGTTTATTTACATTTCAACACAGTAAACAAGTTGTTCTCATTTCGAAACGCATACAAACACGTATAGATAAACATAATTTTTGCACTTAGTGATGGACAATATAAATTGCATTGTTTTCTAGTTTATTACAAAATAAAACATAAAAAAATTAGCACTTGTCTAAACTGTAATAAAGTACACTAAACATTTTGTAATTCGTTTAACATGTTCGTCGTAAAAAACTGTTGCAATTTTTTCAAGTCGAACATATTTCGCACTCTGTTTGTCTCTTTAGGTATATTTATTACCTTTGGATAGGTTTATAAGTTTTTAAATATATTTTTACTATGTAATATGCAATAATATAAAATTGAGACAGAATAAAATGTAACGGGTAGTATGATAATAATAAATGTACATAAACATATTTTACTCATTATATTTTCTTGACAGATATCTCTTAAAAGAAAATGGATTATTTGAGTAATGTCTTTTCAATATTTTATCTACTTACAAATGATTTTTTTCTCTTTTGTTTTTATCTCGGGTGGTCTTTGCTTGAAGTTTGTTTAATATATGTATATCCAAGTCTAATATGACATTGTCATTGTTATATTTTATTAAATCTTTTAGAATACTGTTCCTCGATCATCAAAACGGTGCCTTTTGTCCTAACATCAATCCGTTTGTTCATTTGATTCCCCCTTTTGAAGATTCTGGATAAATCTAGAACTATAAAACCGGACAAAAGCATTACCATATAACATAAGTAAAAGAAAAATCAAGAAGCTGCTCAGTTTATAGTTCCAAAAAAAGGTGACTTTTGATTGATAAAATTTCATAGGCCTATCTTAGTGTTTGTGTTCGTATGTTGTATGTTTTAAACAATATTTTAGCGATTAATCTAAATTTATCCCATAATGTGGCTATTACTAGTTATTAAACATTTAAATAGGAGCACTTCTTTAACCAAACTAAATAAAACTCAACAAAATTTTAATTAAAAATATCTCCATGAACTTTTTTAACAATCTTCTCAGTAAATAAAAAAGAACACATTCATTCACATTTAACATTTAAATTTATAATTTCTTTTGACCAGATATACTGGAACCTCGAGACAAAAAGTTTTTAAACGGTATTTATGGTCTTGTGTTTTGCGTAGAAATGTCAAAGCGTGAAGAGCGTTGCGAGTTCCAAAAATCTGAGGCCAATGTCGTTTAATGTCACGACATTGACAAGGGTTTATAAAATATGTTTCAAACTGATAAATGTATGAATTCCATTATACACATTCAAAATAAATTGAAGGATCTCTTTGAGAAATTATTCGGGACCTGTTTAGCTGAGAGAAATCTTATACAATTGTGTATATAGACACGATACATTACTAAGTCTAGGGTACATTATGTTCTACAATTTTTTATATAAATAACATTTGAAGCCCATTTATATTCAGATTTTTTATGGCAACATTTTTGAAAACGTAATTTTCTTGTAAATTAACAAAATTACCTTTCGTAAAAGTTTTCTTATTATAATAATAATTATAAAGCAGATGGTTTCGTTTGATCAGTTCAGCACCTACTGTATAAACTATAAAAACACAAGAGAAAATAGAAATAGAATATGTGTATATGTATACCTACGCGTATGATCTTAATTATAGTTTTAAAACCCTTTCAGTAACTTATGTTATAGCATCATTATAAAATGATATCTAAAATATCAAATCAATTGTGAGACAGATTTCTGTTCAAAAGATATTTACAACATTGTTGATAGCTATAAAAGAAGTTTTCTCCCGATCTTGATGGACTGTATTGTAAGACTTGGTGGCGGACTGATCAAAGAGATTTTGATTGACGTTATTATACCCGAAGGCAGTAGTCGAATTTTGAAAAATAAAGACTTGTTCAGCGAGTGAACTCTAGCTTTTATGTGAATTTTTAAGATGAAAGAGATATCCGAACGACAATTTGTCAGTTTAATTTCATTCAGGATTTATATAGAGGTAAAAAAAACATTCGTAAATACCGCGGAAATCTTCGAAACGGTATTCCTTATCACCGAAGTCTAATACATAGTAAAAATCAATTTTTATACATTTAACATTTTAATAAAACATGCCATGCAAATGTTGGCAAGCTGTTGTAAGATGTAATGACGCAACATTAGCTCCTCATGAATCTCCGTGAAATATTAAAGACGCCAAGCGAATTTTATTAAAACTGTCTAAGGTCTATATTAGAACTTTTAATTAAATACATTTTCTACATTATATTTTGTGTTAAAATAGTTAATTACACTAGAAACTTCGCTTGTTTGTATCCTACTTTCATTATGTTTGATATTTATGCCACAAAATTACTATGTTCACTTTTAAAGTAAACTTTAACAAAATGATAAAACGGTTAATATAAAGTGTACATGATAATTTTAAAATTACTCCTTGCATACTTTAGATAAAGATTTGACAGGTCATAAATATAAGGCCTTTCAAGTTTCAACATCTATATACTTCATTACTTAAAGTTTCCTTATATTATACTACATTTTGAAAATAAATACCAGAAAACAAATACTGTTTTGTGAATATAGTCGGTCATTTTTCTATGGAGGTCATATAAGTTAATCATGCAACCATCACCCAATAATCACATCATCCCGCTAACTTTATAATAAATGACTTTTTGAAATATTGAGGGGATTTGGAGTCAAAGGGCGTAAGATATATTTTACGAGGCAATAATTCACAGCTGCTATAAATGGCCCACAATATAAATTGGACACAAAGCTCATTACATTTTATGCTTTATTTTCTTGAAGTGAACAATTGATGATCATTGTATTTATTGTAACTATTATTTTTAAAAACGTGTGTATGGTAATATTTTATTAGTTATGAGAAAATTAAATTGATTTTGCAGTTATACCAGCAGTCTGGATAAAATTTAAGTGTTTCGTTTGGATTATAAAATAACAAAGGAAGTCATATTTTTTACTAAATTTTTAAAGTATATAAAACGTTTTTAGATGCAGTTAGAGTCAAATTCACTTCAAGTAAGAATATTCTAGAAACTTCTAGTAAAAGAATTCTAGATAATAGATAACCTACAACACTCTTTAGTAAACGTGAAAGCACCTGTAATTAATTTATTTTTAGATGGAATTATCAACTTGTGAAACGAATTATCGTGATTTACGTGAATTGTTCATAATTTTTTAAATTATTTAATTTTACGGCTTTCGTTTGCCAAATGCTTTTGATGGCATATAATATAAGATGTTAAAATCTTCCAAAAATATCACAGTTGTTTATGACATATGTGCGTTGAAGCAGAACGCTTAAAGAAAAATTGCCTCAAAAACTTAAAAAAGTATTTTGTAGTATAAAATTCATCGTGATGTTGCAAGAGTTTTCATCCTATATTTAGGAACACTGTAATGGGAAGACATACTTCGCTTGCCGTATTCTCTAGACGTTTCTCTCTCTGTTTCCTATATCGATCCATGACACACGGCCTAATGGACGAACAACTCCAGCCTTATAAAAGACTTACTTAAATTTTTTTATCGTATCATGTATCACTTCAAAAGATTAACGTTTCAAACGCTTTACAGCGTGGGGGATAATCTGTCTAAACAGAAAGAACAACGCTTGAGTAGTTTAATATTTAATCAGTTACTTAAAATAATGCTTTGAATTGTGAATAAAAAACAGTTAAAGCGAAGTCTATATAAAATGAAAATAATAATGTAAATGAATTAAATTGTGAGACGGTTAGGTTTAGCTTTATTTACTATATTATTATTAATCATATATATTTTTAAATAGTTTTAGTAAATTTTAAGTTTATTGTTCTTTTGATAGTTCAAGTAATATAAAGGTTAAAAAAAATAATTATAGTTACATTTTCGTATTTGATCTAGGTCAGTTTTTATTATTATTATAGTTCATTTCCTTATGCTCTTTCTCTTCAACCAAACTTTTGGCCTTTACCCACTTAAGGCCAGCTGTTTAATTTAAGTTTAATTTTAATAATTCTTATTTTTAGTTCCAATGCAAGGTTATAAAATTATGTCCACTTTAAATATCTAAAGTTAAAGGTAAACCGTTGATTAAATTGACTATCTTTTTAGCAAAATATTTAATATATATTTCTATGTTTCAGTTTATGATGCATCGGGCCAGTATAGCCCAAACATCCTATTTGGCAACGAATTCTGGCTTGGATCAATAAACGCATGTCGTGATTTGCAACACAAAGAGTACTATGCGCAGACGCCGCCTTTCCCTTGTACCTTCTATGTTGCCAAGATTAATCTTACCGTCGATGGAGATCACATACCACAGGTAATTTTTTTTAAAAGCTTGACATAAAATGAATTGCACTTAATACTTTGTTATTTTTCCTTAAATTATGATAATAGTCGTTGAGCTAACTAAGTTTACATTACCTTGATAATAATATCTAATAATGTATTTCCTTCCTTTATGGTTATATATTTCCTTACTGGAATATTATTTGTATTTCTCACGAGGTAATAATAGTTGCAGTTATTTTAATATGCAATTTCATACATCGTAACTAGCTACGACGATAATAACGTTGCATTCGTGATGTAACGATATGTTACATGTACGAGTGTCTAATTGAATAAAATGTTTATAGAATCATTCATTTCGTACGAAATTGAGTTTGAAATAATTAATTAGAAGCGTCTGTCAAAGGTAAGTTGCTTCGTGTGTAATTTAAGTCGCTGAACGTTTATTTAAAGACATTAAAAGCGAACATCAGAGGGCTTTTAAAGCCATAAAGAGCGCTTCCCTAGAACCTAAATGACACGACTATTTTTGACGTTGAGTAACTCAACTAGAGGGACGAGGCGCTCTCACGTTACAGAACTTTTATATTAGAACTTCCATTTTGGTTGTCTCCAATAATTGACTCGAATTTCCTCATGTATTTTACTCGCTGTCACAAGCGAGTTTGCTTGTTTGATGTAAGGTTGAATACTCACTAGAAAATTTAAAACATTTTACATAATTTTACTGTAGGCTAATTTCTATTGTTTGACATATCTGTATTTAATGTTCTTTGGTATATCATCATCAATAACGTGTTTTATTTGTATTTGTTACCACATACAAAAAGAAGACAATAGTTCTAGCTAAAGGGTTCCCTTTAATTATTAACTTTTGCATATGTTTAATGTATTGCCGTCGGTTGAGACAAAATTTCAATATAAGTCTCTGAGATAATTACAATTACTTTTCAGTAATTTGAAACGAGTGACTACATAAAATAAAAGACAAGCAAAACATTTTTACATAACTTTCATATTTTTTATAGCTTATATATTACCCTCTTAGAACAAGAAATAAATATTGAAGTAGGATTAGCACTAAATACTACAGTTACCAATTTATATAAGGTTTTGTATTTTACAGACTTCTACGTACGAATATTTTTATTAATAAATTGCCCTTGGACATGTTTGTCACCTTGTAGAAAATACTGGAAAATCTTTTGCATATATTTTACTGATTTTAAAATGGTTTTACCTTTCCGTTAATAATGTCACTTAAATTAGAATACCAACGACCATTATGTCTAGATTGTAAATAGTTAAAAGGATCATTGCCATCTGGTTAATAATATGGCAAAGTACAATCTATTTATCCTTTGCAGACAAGGCCGATGCTCGTCGGTCAGTGCGTGCCGGCGTCTTGCAATAAAGATGATTTGAAATCTGTATTGGATGCTGCGGAGACGAAAATCGTTGAAGAGGCCATAACTAATGGATTCAGTGCTTCCTTCACTACTCTCTACGTCCGACCTGTCCCTGGCACTTATGACATTTTAAAAGATTTTAAATTTCATATATTAACGTAAGTAACACGTCTCTTTCTATCAATAAGGAATTATCAGTATTAGAGTTTATTAAAGGAATATTTAACACATATAATATTTATAACATTCAATAAATTTAATTATATTTTCGTATTAAAATCACAAATAAAACCAATAAATATTTTAATTCTGTATATTAACAAAAAAATAAATAATAATTGTATTGTATTAAAGACAATAACTAGGTAATTAAGCAATATCAATTATAAAAAAAAAAAAATAAAAATAAAAATTGCAATAACGGAATAATTTTATTACGCTTTTTGATAAATGTTTCCGTTTGCAATTTGTCTAATTAATTCGTATGTATTGAGAACAAAGACTTAAAATAAAAGCGGATGTTTTCAATTCGAACAAGAATTTGGACGGAAGGACGTTTCGTAATATTTTTAATGTATTTATATATATATTATTTATATATTAATATATTTATTTATATATTAATTAATTTAAGATATTTTACATTTACTTTTAACCTGAATAGAAATTCACATAATGATAATTATCAATATAAATGTAAATATACTGGGATCTGCTCGAGGTTCCTCCCTTTTCGTGGTCATATTAAAATAATTATATCCTAACGTACTGTTTTGAACAATGTAATTTTTTTGACTCGGATAAATTGATTACGATAGTGTTTTGTACAACGGTAAAGATTTTCAGACATATCTAGAATATATAATGTATTGATGTAATAAACAAAAATACTTAATAATAAAAGGTGAAATAAAACAATAATAACAAGTTGATTATTTTTTTAGGACCGTTATTTTGACGGTATCAGTGTGGATGTTGGTAGCTTCTATCTACGAAGGTTATTTGGAAAGAAAATATCGCAATAAAGAACCGAAGGATCTGGAAGTAGCCAACAACAATCACAAACCAACTGTTGGTACATTCATTTTGATATACAATTTAATATAACATATCTGAATAAATAACTATAGACTACTTTTTACGATTTTATATTAATTTTAATTAATAATTCATATAATATTTCGATTGTCATTATAATTTCAGAGATTTATTAGTACAAATTAAGTAATTAGAGTTTAATTTCAGATGAATAACAATAATACACCACAAGTGACTGAAAAAAATGTGAATAATGATATCAAAGAAAAAGATACAAGAAGAGATGTTTGCGGTAAAAAATATTTTGTTATTACGCCTTTACGTATTATATATTAATTATTCTACTGAAAGTTAAAATACAACAATTGGAATTTCATATTCAAATCTCATTTTAATATTTTTAAATTATAATATTCACAAAAAAATTAAGAATGCTTTTTTTGTTTGTAATCTTTAGGAGTATGGTCTGAAATTCTGCTGTCATTTTCAATACTTTCTAATGGGCGAGCCATTCTGAGCACACAAAAGCCAAACGACGGAGCACTAACTTGCTTACACGGCATGAGGTCAGAATAAATGTTCACAAGGAATTGTTTGCGATTTCTTTTGTATTCCATGTTGTTCTTAAATGCATTTGAATTCTATTTTTATTTCTTTTTGTAGATTTCTTTCCGTATTATGGGTCATCATGGTGCACACGTACTTGACAGTTTTTTACATAGCCGATAACAAGACTATGAGAGTGGTCACTGAAAGGAATTTTCTTTATCAATCAGTTGGTAATGCATCCTACTGTGTGGACACCTTTTTCTTTATCAGGTACCTTAAAAATTTCCTTCTTAAGTAAATATTAAGTAATACGTTGCTAATTTTGAAGTATACGTAAAACATCTTCATTTTCAGTGGTCTCCTCGTTACTGTGCTTTTCTTGAGAACAGAGGAAAGTAAGGCTAATCGGCAAAAAATTGCAAAATGCAGGGAAAATAATAAGGAAACAAACAAAAACCAGAATAGTTATACGAATTCTGCATTATCAGTCTCAGTGGTTAGCCAAGAATCCTTCTACGAAGATTTACTTGACAAGCCAGAAGTTAAGGTTTACAGCAGACAAGAAATCTTCGGGATGACGAAGTCTTTTCTTGTTCTCCTATCATACCGCGTCGTGAGGCTGACACCGGCTTACGCCTTTGTCATCGGTTTGAATGAACTGGCACTTCGATATACTTACGACCACACGGTATTCGAACCGGCAATTTTCGATCACATCAACTGTAATCTTTACTGGTGGCGCAACTTGCTCTACATAAATAATTTATTTCCGCAAAAAGATATGTGCATGGTCTGGTCCTGGTACATGGCTAATGACACGCAATTTTATGCTGTCGGTATAATACTATTATTAATATCCATTAAGTGAGTATACATTTCATATAATGATTTAATTTGAAAATATTTTAATAAAAAATGTATACCTTAGAAGCCATTCAAGAGTTTATGATTAATTATTATCATTCTGACAAATACAACGTTGGATATTTTTTATTGTTATTTATTAAGGTGTAATACCAAAACCTGAAAGCCTATGAAGTATTTGATACTGATTTATTACTATGTATGGCCACAATCAAATATTCGAAAAAAATATAAGACAAAAACGGTAACATAACAAAATGTAATTGTCGTAGGCATACGAGATTCGCGATGGTGTCCCTGATCCTGGTGTTGGTTAGTTCCTGGGCAACCACCATCTACGTGTCGGTGTGGCACCAGTATAAAGCTCGCATTCAAGAGCCTTTTGAAATGTTTGATCCACTTTATGACAAACCATGGTCCCGTATCGGACCTTACTTGGTTGGTGAGTATAATTAATAAATATTTTTCACTGCTCATTATTTATTTATGAAGATGAATATTCATATAATCTTCAAACTTAACCTTAAATTATGAATTATATTTGGTACTGGATAAAAAAACATATAAAAAATAATCTTTGTGTATTGTAATGAACATTTAATTGTTAGATTGAAAAAAAAATAAAAGCGTAGAATTATTAAAAGTGTTTTTTTTTAAGTTTTATCTTTGAAATTAACTCACACAATCTGTTTAAAACAAGACAAATTAATTACTATATTAATTTTTAAGCATATATCATATTTTTGTAACAAATGAATTATTGTTATAAATTAATTCATATTTTTCAAATTGAAAAATACTCAAGAAAATGAGAATTGTTGTGTACAATTGAGAATAATTAAAAGCGAAACGATTTCTTTGAACCGTCTGAAATATTATCTTTTAAGATTTGGGATTATAAAGCCCTTTCATTTTTTGTAGGTTTATTTGTGAGTACAAAAAATTATTGTGTTTAAAAAATATTTTACAATATATTGTTATTTCTACGACTACACTCAGTTTTCCTACGAGAAAGAGATTGTTAATTGTTGCTATGGTATTTTCTGCTTTCACATCTAATTAATTATGAATATTATTGTTTCAGGAATGATCGTCGGGTGGTATTTACATAAAACTAAGTGTCAAGTAAAAATGCCATATTGGTTAGTAGCGATCGGTTGGCCAACTTCACTCATTATTATTGCCAGCCTCATCTTTGGTATGGTAGACGGATACTTCGAAGTCTGGCCAACCGCCTTTTACGTCAGTATTGGTCATACAGGTATGATAGAAGAAAATACAGCAAAAATTCTAATAATATCACGTTCATTTTGCCTACAATAATATAACCATCGATCATAAAATGATTATGCATATAGCCTTGAAGTATTCAAATGTCCTGAGAAAAACTTTTAAATCTTATTGTGGTTTACTAGCAATTGGTTTGTTGTATAAGATTGTTATACTTTGACGACATCTTATATATTATTTTTCACATAGGATGGGGAGTAGCTCTCGCATGGATTTCAATAGCCTGTTGCTGTGGTTACGGAGGGCTCATCAAATCAGGGCTTTCTTATCGTGGACTGCTACCACTCAGCCGACTAACGTATTGTGCGTACCTCGTGCATCCAACCATCATGATGTATACCTCCTTCTTGCTAGATGGGCCTTTACATCTAGAAAACTCTATGGTGGTAAGTTATAATGTATACACAAATGCTCCTAATTAGAATTAGTTGCCTCTCTTATACATATGAAAAGTCAATGCATTGTAAACGACTGCATAAATATTTTTAACCGCATTATTACGTCGACTCGTATCTTTCTACTTAAGATATAAGTGACAACACGAGTGTTCATATTATTTTACTATTTGTATTCATCAAAATGATACAAAAAGGATTTATGTATTTTTTTACTCTCAGATGCCTTTTTCCCTGGACGTAACATATAGGTATATATTTAGTATACTTATAAGAAACAACATATGTAGAACAACAACTTAAGTTGAACCTAGCTGAATGAATATGTATGTACGTACTAGGCGGTCCCATAATGAATTGGTCTAACTTTGAACTAATGAGAGAAATGAAACGAAACCAATTTTATTATATTAATCACCATGACTTTAGCAGTAATTTTGCATGTTATGCATAACACTATACTGTTCCGCGTTAATACAAATGTGAGATAATGTTATATTTTCTACTGTTCTTGTACCCTTTAAATATTATAATCCAGTGAAAAAGGTCTAAAATTGAGTCACTCTTCGGATTCCGACACACAAATTCAAACGCTGTATATTTAGTTCTTTATAAAACAAAAGCCTGTGACACGGTGTTAAGTTCAATATTGAATTGGACTGAAACATTTTCCAGGAATAGAGTCGTAAAGCGTACTGCGCGTTAAATTTAAAAAAGTATTTTAGTGCCTCGAGTAGTCATTCACATTTAAAGAAGAAATGAAAAACTCAAACAATTTTTGGGCTAGTGACATATTCCAGTATATATTTAGAGCACTATTAAATATTGAATGTAATTTGATATATATATCGCATTCTAGCAAAGGTTTATAATTGTCGATAAAGCTTTCTCTCGTAAATTGTATAAAACATGTATTTTGTGGTCCAAAATTTATGTTAAGGATTTCTGTAACAGTTTAACCATTTTGAATGTTGTTATTGAGAAGAAAACTTTACATTGTGATATTAATTTAAATCTTTTAAATTAATATTCGACACAATTTTAATTGGCTATTGTTATTAACTGAGGGGCAATGTTATATAAAGTTATAGTTTATTAAAACTAACAGTAACCCATAGTTTTAGTGTTATGTTATTATGTTACAGAATTTAAAATATCGGTGTCACTTACAAGATACTAAAAATGATATGTTATTTAGAATTCAAACACAGCTTCGTATTTGTTGAAAAACCTCTTAAGTCTTACTAAAGTTTAATTTATATTTCAGATACAGTTTCACATTAAAATACTAGTAGTAAGTTTGAAGTACAGGATTTGAAATATAATTTGATTCTGTAATTTTAGCTCGTGATATACTCGGGGTACGCCGTCATGGCATTCCTGGCTTCGTTCGCTATTTCACTGGCATTTGAAGCACCCGCAGTGAGGCTGTTGAAGATTATCACTGGAGGTAGCAAGAGCGAAAAATAGTCTGAGTAGCAACATGTTATATCCATGGAGCTGATTAAAACAAGAAAAGTATGGGATGAACCAAATAAAGTGGGCCCCTTATACGATATTGCCTCTTTAATGGAGCTTTATTTAGTTTTACAAATAATTTAATTATTTCGCTATAGTTACAATTAAAATATAGTAAGCATACCAAGTTACCTGTAGGAGAATAATGACAGTTTTTTATATTTTTTCTTCCTATTATTTTTTTTATTAAATCTATCCTTCTGTAATAGTTACACTCTCAAAAAATAAATCTCAACATTTAAATAAGTAAGTGCGTCTTCTATTAACAATTCACTGTTGAATTGTCCATATTCTGTAGGTATCCACATTATATGCCATTATATTATTAAAGGTCTACCATAATTCATCATGTTGATAGAGCAAGGTTAAAAACTAAAACTAAGTTGCCAACTTTGTTTATTACCAAGTATTCTGATAGTTTCAAAACAGTATCAAGTTATGTGTCTAATTGAATACTAAATATCCCATAATATATTTAGAAGAATATTTTTTTTAATACAAATAATACACACTTTTAAAGATTTCTTATAATTTTCTTACATTATATCCATGACCACCTGTGTATAAGTTTTTGAATCGAATATTACTTTGTACATACTCTGATGTAAATATATGTATATTAAACAATAATATAATTTATATTTCTAGTCGTTAATTATTTTTTATTTTCTTCAATATCCTTTCAAGTACTAGTATATGTCTATACAACGAATTAAATAAATAATAAAAACATGAAATTCAATATAATAAAAAGTCCTAGAACCCTCCTTAGAAATTTAAGTTCACTTCTGGGCACATGGGCAACCATCACCATTTCAAAAATTTCACCTTCTTGTCCCCCATTTTTATTAGGATAAAAATATAAATTTGCAATTTTTTTATATTATGAACTTTACTAACATAACGATGAAATGTAAAAAAAGTCGAAGTGAAAATCCAATCTCTTTTAAATATTCAGCTCAATTGTACGTAGGAGTATTTGATAACAGTTTTCAAGGTATTCCAGTACATTCAAAACAATTATGTTAATTTTATATCGATGGAGTGAAAAACTTTCGTGGAAAAATAACAAATTGATAAGTTTTTTCAAAATAGAATAATATCATAAAATTTTTCATTTTATAGTTTAAAATTCTTTAAAATAAATTCTTATTTTAGACTAAAACAATGTTTAATATCCCTTTTACATGTTGCTGCCAAAAATCTGATTATAAGGAATATAAAATCTGATAAAATATTTCATTTGAAAGCTCCGTAACCGTCCAAAATATAAATTAATTCATAAATTTTCATATAAGGTAGTCTGTATTTCTTATCTCATGTTAACAGATGAATTCAATTTGAAACTATATTATAATTTATTTATATGAGCGGACTCACTGTTATTATGCTAAGGAATAAATTAATGCAGGTTTAATGAATTTTGCTCACGAATACTCGCTACATTAAATATTTATTAGACATACTATTAAGGACCTAAACATACAAAATTTAAGTAAATGTTGATGATGAAGGAAATAAATCGTACATTCATTCAATTTGAAGTTATTCAGCAAGTTTCCTCTTATTAACAGACGGAACATAAATATCAAGATGAATTTTCAAGATAATTGTGTAATTTCATTGACGATTTAAAAACTTCAGCTAATAATGTTCTAAGAATTAATGTGATTTGAGAAAAAGTATGAAAAAGGAGGCAAAGGTATATAAACAAGCGGATTATTTACTAAATATTATGCTATACTCGTTTTTATCTGCGATTCGGTTCGGTTGAATATTAGAGCTGTGACTAGAGAAAAAATGTAAAATGTGTGGTCAAACAAAACATATAACAACATATGTTGCTTTCTTTCATTTTATCTAACCTAGCCTAATAAATATCTTCCATGACGATTTGTGAATCTAAACCATCTGGGGTGCCACTCAAATGGTTTTAAAAAAATTCATTCAATTCGAAGCTGCCATTTAAGAAGAGTTTTGTGACATACACACGTAAAATAAAATTAATATAATACAATGAATAATGTCAACGAAAAATATTTTTAAATGATATAATACGTTTCGATTCGTTTATGATGGATAATACTAAGAATAAATTGACTTAAATAATAATCATATCACAACTTAAATGGAACCTGGTAGTGGTTCTTGCGTAAAAGAATGACTCCCACACATACATAGGTACATCCATATATATTTTTTTGCATTTACAATATTAGTAGGATCTTTATGAAAAAATCTATTCAGTGTGATATATTGTATCTTATTAAATAAATTACGAACGTAAGCTTGCCCGCAACACAAAAGGAATTTTTGTTAAATAGAACACAAGGCATTACACGAAGAAGATGAAAAGCTTTCCTTTTTGCCTCATCAGTTTAACTTTTACTTTATATTGCAGGTATTTCTTCGTTATATATGTTTCATTTTCTTTTCATATATTTGATATGTTTGCTATAAAACATATTTTTTGATATGTACATATGTATATACCATAAATAATAAACATTAACAATTGCAACTTCCTGACTTAGATCATAGATTTTAAGGTCTATAATTTTCGAACATACCCGTCAATAATAAGAAGTAACAATATAAAGGAGGAAGTTTTTAAGAGTTTAAACCCAATAATTTTCTTTTTAACTTAGCATAACCAAACAATTTTATGTAATTTGTAATTTGACATTAATTCAACCGCTTCTAATTAATTTTGAGATAAGATCTGTTGCTAAAGTATTTCATTAAAAACAATCACGAATAGTGATTAATTATAATTTGAGTTCTTTTTTTGCAAAATTAATGTTTTGTTAAACATTTTTTTGTATAAACTTTATTTTCTCGAATATTATATGATTTAATTATATCTTTAGTTAAAGTTTTTGTATTATACATCGGGTAAAAATACTCAATACCAAAAACTGGACTCCGTCTAGGTTGTTCTTTTAAATTATACTTTTTTTGTCTAACAGTCAGACAAAGAAATGTTGAAATAAAAAAAGTAGCGCCTAGTTGTTTCATTTATTTATATTATTTTTATTAAACTATATTTGAAAGTATTTTTGGTGAATAAAATAACTACTACATAGTGTGAGGAAATTTACCTTAAATATTGGATTAATAACGGCTTTTGGGCAATGTAGTCTCTGTAAACATCCTCAACCAAATCATTATTCAACGGTACACACACCTCTTCAAGTTCTTTTCATAATATTTTTATTCCAACTATTATATTTCTAACAATGTGTGCACTCCATTGTAATAAAAGTGACGATTAACTTTCAATTTTTATGCGTGTAAAAACACTTTATTTGAAGGCAATTACTTCGCAAAAAACAATCTTAACGGTCATTATACATTGTGTATAATAGAGCGAAATACGAATATGATCTTGTCAGAATCTGAAATAAGAAAAATAGATAAATAATTATATTATTAGAACTAATAATATTAAATATATATGGAAGTTAGATAACTAACCGATGAATATGTAACAAGTGAAATGTTGGTGAATTTCATCGCTGTGAATGCAATCGGTTTTTGGCATCTGAAAACAATACCATTCCATACATTTGTTTTGAAATGATATTTTAATAAAGCAATTTTCTATTTCAAACTTGAAGATTCTTGTAAGTTGAATTAATTCAAAAGCAGTTTTCAATGTAAAAAATGATATTAAAGAAAAACATAAAACATTTTGTATACCTGGCAATAAAGAACAATAGGGCACGTCGACAACGTGGACTCATTTTGTACCAACTGGTGTTACATATTGCTGCAGCAATGTTTTCATTCTGAAATATTTTAAATTAAGTAATTACTGTCTGTAAATCAAAATTTTACTCATATAGACATACCAAAACAATAAACCAACCGCATGAAAAATATCATCTGCGTACCAGCACATTGATCCCACTTGTATTAACGCAGAACCCAAAAAAAGTTTGTTGCTTACCGCCATTATTGGCTCTAGTAGCTAATTAAAAAGAAACATTGTAAACATTCTTGAACATTATACAATTACGTAGTCTTTGTTAAATATTAATGATTAAAAATACTTACTACAATAACAAAAACGACACAGCAAATGTTAATTGAGCTCATAACAATATTTATAAGATTAACGAGAGAAAATGCATCTTCCAAATTACTACAGTAACTGAAATGGAGAATTACATTTATTATGATGAACAATGTTTATTAAAAGTTTTAGTATAACAGCAATAAACCTCATTAATCTTTGATGTAATTTTATATTTGATCTAATATCTTCATAATCTTCATCGTCAGTTTTGTCTGTGGTCCCTAGAGATTCCAAACGACGTTGAAGTATACGCAATAGAAGCGCAATATGACTTGCCATTCCAGAGAACAGTAAATCAGACGATACCATTATCCATACGCAGGTTACACCTAAAATTCTTTCAAATTTTAATTCACTATTATATTAATACAAGCGCTATAAAAAGAGAGAACTCTTAAATCAGTACAATCTTAAACAGTTATAAGAATAGCTGAATCTCAAATAAGTCGTGGAAAAAGTAATATCTGGCATATGATAATTTATAGAAAACTTTTGTTTTACTTATTTGAGACATCATAAAGAATACATCAGAGACATATAAGTCCTACTGTTAGTAAAAAGTCTCTGAAACACAAATATCAGCATTATTTATCCCATAAAATACTAAGAAATCTGTAGATATCTGTTCACATTATATATCATTGTTTCCATTGGTAACGAAAAAAGTTAATGAAGAAATAAGGGGATCATAATAATTAAATGGAAAAAGGAATAAAACCTATGTTTTCCATTTTTCCATCCATAACAACGTAAAGCTTATGGTATTTATTAAGTTTCTTACATACGTATATTGATGTTGATTAATAATGATCTTTTGTTGCAAGATTGTATCATTCTCACTACTTACCAGCGAACATTTCGAATATGTAAACCGCAATATGAGCAATGGGTTCATTTTTATCAAAAGGGTACCAAGACACCCAAACAAAACCAATTTTCGCGTCATATCCTTGGCAAAGCTGGTAAAAATATATCAGAATAGGAGTCACATTGTAAAACCACACTCCTGCAACATTAACACCGAAGTACCCTGAGGAAAAAGCAAAATATGTATGAATTGATTAAGATATGTATGTATTGTTATGTGCTTAATTTTATAAACACAGTATTTTTATGACTTACAACGATGACTTATTCGAAGAGATGTAACGCTTTTCTTTTTTATAATCAATGCATCCTCATCAATAGGGGGCATGGGCCATATACTTGCCAGTTCATCAATCAACTCACCGAATACTTTATTTTTATACCACAAAACGAACACTTTAGCTATACCTTCGAAGAAATAGAAAATTTTTATTATGTGAACATGAAATAGCAATATTTAAATTTTCTTGTACATAAATAGGAAGTACAATCTTACTCAGAGAGCCGTAACCGAACGTATGAAAAAGAGGAACAACGTCCTCCACACGTGGCGAGTTGTAGAAGGTGAGAATGATGTTAACTAACTCACAGAAAACGTGACCAAAAATTCCACAAACAGACGCTATAAAAATAAGTTTCTGACGAAAATAAGCGCCAGCAGTTAGAGTTTCATCAAACGATAACCCGATGCGACGCATGCTGAATGTGCTTAGCATCAGCGACTCGTCGATTTCACGCTTAGCTGCGACCCTAGTGACGTCATCCATTTTTAACACCCTTGTGTCTCTAACACTTAGACGATCTGGTTATATATACCATGTCCAGTGATAGAAAACGTATATTAAATTAAATTTGTTTAAAAATGTATGTTTGTCTGTATTAGTACAAAAATACAAATCAGTATTTTTCATTAAATCACTGTACTTTTTTCATATGTTATACATATATTTTGAAAGAAAACAATTGCATTAATTATATCACATGTGTGATGTGTATATTTGATACGTTATAATTCAACGTTGTTGTTTTAAATTCACATTGATATAGGCAACGTCAAATTATACGCTTGTATATAAAACAAGTATGAAAAAGAGGCGTTTTATAAGAATATATAATAGGAAACTTTGAAGCTAGAATATTTAAATGCGATTTAAAGGATTTCTTTCATATAATTCTTGTTTGTTCCTGACAATACAAAAGTTTGACATCTAGTTTATTAAAGTTTACTAACTTGGAAACGAACTAAATACCATTTTTACATATGAATAAAACAATGTGTTTAAAAACTATCAAGAATATAATATACTTTTATTACGATATAAACTGTAGCTCAAATAACAGTTAAATAAGCTCCTGAAATCTTGTTACGATTTTAGTCACATAATTGAAATTTTTAGAACAATTATCGATTTCAGAAACAAAAATCAAAGTTTTAATCTTAATTTCATAATTGGAATATTGGGATATAAAGATAGTTGTACAACTATAAACTTGTATTTCCGACTGAGTTTTTATGAAAAAAAAATATAAATATAATACCCAGCACAATATTAGCTCTTCATTTATGTCACTGAGGAAAACACTAAAAACTAGAGAGGACAACTACTCGGAATGATTGAGAACATTAGTGACCATACGTCAGATGATACGAATCATTGATGTCGCTGAAGGGATTTATTATGCTCTACCAAGCTTATCCTGCTCCAAAGTCGGTTGTCATGTGACATTCAACTGACTGACAAAAAATTGTGCAGAGTAGGTGTAAGTTTAACATAAAAAATATATACTTTAACATCTTATCCTTAATAATGAACAAAAATATCGGTATGAAGTTAAAAATCAAAAATCAGCTAAACAAAATTTAGCAGAAATCAGCAGTCTGTGACTATAATAAAATGAAGACATTAAAATACAGTTAACATATTGTATGTGGATTCAGTATGCAAGTTAAAATTGTATTTTTAATATATCAGTTGTAGTTTGTGCATCTGTGGAGTGATGGATGGATGTTATAATATCCCTAGCTACTACAATATCCATCCATCCATGTTAATGGATTATTTGATTTTATTTTACGTTAACTTTTACTTTACTTTGTGTCCCTACTTTTCAACAAAAGATTTATTTTTGTCATTTTAAATAACGGGATTTGTTAACATGTTAACATGGTCATAAGCTAAAGTAAACTGGCACTCAAATTTCAAAACTTTTAAGATCTACTCTGTTTTACAGGGTCGGATTGAAATTTGTAAATATTTTTGTCATATGCTCTGAGACTAACTCGAGCCTAATAAGAATAAAACTTAAAAGCAACCAGGCATAAAAATCCTAGCCTATAATTCATTTTAGAATATTTAAAGGTTTCACTTCTTATTAACATACGAACTTACTCGTATATGTCTCTGATGAATATTTTTCCTTTTTCTTTTTTTGCCTGTTTTCTCTGATTTTTGTGATTTAACTATGTTCTGATAACTAATTAGCTTATTTGCGCTTCCTTCTACAGAGTCCGATGAAGTGTAGTAACATTTGCAGCGTCAGTCCTGGCGTAATGGACACCGAATTTCTATGCTATTTCCTCGGTTTTAGACTCAATGAACCTTAATAAAGAGAAGAGGTCGAAGTATTTCATTGTTGTAAATCTAAAATATTGAGTTAATTTAAAATGACTCTTTCAGGAAGTGAAAAATACGGCTGGGTTTAAGTAACGTTAAATTCCACAAGATTAGTTTTACCCTATTCGTAGAATGACTGGTGGGTGAAATTAACACACTCTAACATAACCCTTTTTTACAACTTTAACTGACGCCCACTGTTTGCGGGGTTGATCCTCGCTAAAACCGTTCTGTTATTGGTGTAACCAAAAATACCCTTCAACAATCTTTAACGTATAGCCAAATTAGAGTCGCGGATAAATCACACGCATGAAAAATGCCTGAATTGACCACCATTGGCTCAGACGAGCAGCTATTAACAACATCTCCTAGAGTGCAGGCCCGCAGAAATTTGAAATACATGCAATCAGACCAGGCTATGTAAGGTACGAGACAAAAAATGTAAGTGAGTCTTGTCTATAGGTAGTGGTAGACTTATAAGAGATTACAGTGTAGATTTATAATTATTTACAGCCATCCTACAACTTTACTTTTCTTTTAGGAACTTTTTCCTTTAATTATAGTAAAAAATATAAAAAGAAAAAAAAAAGTTGAACGAGGCAGGGTAATTACTAAACAACAATACAGACACATTCTTGATGGTAGTGGCGGCTGGATCTAGAAAAAAAATATATATGAGATCTACCCGTGACCAAATGACGCAAAACGTAACTCACTCCGGCTCTGGTCCTTTACGTACCCGAAAATAGCCGCAATTTTCCCAACATTGTTATAAAGTGACATTGTTTAAATTGCTTTAGTTAGTATTGACCAAAATACTTGTGTTTTATTACACAGTTGGGACAGGTAGCCTTTTATGCAACACATCCCTTTACTCTCAAGATCATTCTTAAAATGAAAATGGATGTAAATATGGAATTGGTAAATAAAATTTGTAGGTTTTTTTTTATGTCGTCGTTTCGATTTCAGTTTATGTTTATTTCTAGTTTTGAAAAATTGCTTAGATACAATAAATAACTAGTATACTGAATGACACTTAAAAATGACTTATTATTTAGAGAGTAAATCATGTGCATATTTAATAAATTTTAAAGCTATAATCTTTAATTTGCAGTAGGAGTATATGGAATACCTTATCCATTTAACATGACTTCAACTCTGACTTACAATTTTGTCTTGTCAATAAAGAAAGACAGCTAATACGTTTTCGTTACATATATTGAAAACGGACGGGAGAAAAACAATTTTTACATACAGAAATGTAAAATTTTGGAATAATATTGAAAAGAGTTGAGTCTAGTATATTCTCATTACATAGTAAAATATAGTGGTTCAGAGTAAGAATAAAACTCATATCTCTTTTAAAACTATTCTTTTAATAAAGTATTCTACATAATAGCATTTTATTGAAAGCAATCAATACTGGCTCTGAAGTCTAAGATGATATCTCTTATAAGAAAGATATTTCCTTTTGCAGAATCCTCCTTTTAATATCGAACGTGGGTATGTTGTGAAATTGTGTGTTCAAATGACTGTTGTTAGTAGATATACATATTTAAAACAATAGTTAGCTATTTTAAGAGAAATAAATATAAAGTCCAAATGCAGTAACATTTTAAATGTAAAAAGTAGAAAAGTTATGTTTGGTGAAATGTAAGCTTATGTTAACATGTATATTAAATTTAATTGTTCAAATTTAATTTTAAATACAAACATACGACAAAGAAGATTTTGTAGATATTTTTTACCTTCAGTTACTTGCCTTCAAAAGAGAAGGTGGTCAAAACGTCTGTTTTTTGTTTTGTTTTTAACTTATTAGTTCCGATTTTTTTAAATTTTAAAAGCTGGTGCTTCTGATTTTTGATCTACTCTTGACAATGGTAACCATGAGAAAACCATATATGTAAATTTAAAATTAGTATGTGTACGACAAATGAACGAGTCACTTCAACTTTAACAGATTTCGATTTATTTATTTATAAGAATAGACTTCCCAGATGAATTCCTGGGAAAACTGCGGAAAATTCTTAAAATGTTTAGTCAAACGTAATACACATTAAGTAATGGTATTATTTAATATTGTTATTAACCACCTTTAAAGGAGGAGGAGGGTATAAATTCGTCTGAGTCTTTCTTTATGTATGTTCCCTGATTTCTTGAACAATTCCGGACCAATTTAAGAAATTCTTTTTTTATCTGAAAGGTTTCAACCCCCAGGTGATTTTATGGTCAGCACATCAGGTTTTTATATTAGGATCCTCTAAAAATTGAGAGAAATATGAAAAATAAGGGAAATTGCTTTTTTGACAAAGTCTTTCTCTGCGTTTTTCGGATAATTCTTGAAGACGTCGTACTATATTTTGTCTTTATTACTCTTGAGATGTCCATTTTCATATTATTTTTCACAAGAATATAAAAATAGTCTTCGTTTATCCAAATTTGGTGTTTTGGTGTAGATATTTAGAATTAAGTATTAGATAGGATAGTTTAGGAAATAGTATTTAACTGTAAAATTTTTTCTTTGCTGTTTACTATACCTATGTTTTTATATGTTCGTTTTTTAATTCAAAAATAGTTTTATTCACCTTCACCTGTTTTTTATACTCGATATACTATATATAGGGGGATTCCATTTTATTTTCACCTTGAATTGTTACCCAATATTATCTTTTTATACAAGAAAAAACATTTGAGATAAACTAAATAATATTATAATTTAAGAAAATATTGAGGTTACACGAATTATATATAAGAAATTGTAAATTACTACCCTTTCATCTTGTTATGGATGGAATTTTTCAGTTCATAGAATACTTAAAGTTGATCTTTTCAATAAGATGTTTTTTCTGGAAACTATCTCAAACGTGACATTATTATTTACATTATTTTAATATCATCCAAGAAAATTTCTCGACATTAATTCCACACAGGTGAGCTGGATGATAAATAAAGATCACAATTTCAATATATAAAAATTCAAGAGCTTACATTTTCCTATGTCCTATTTTTTTTAACCCTATGTGTCACCGCTATAACGTGAAAGTAAATTTATTTCACACAAGATAAACATGAAGATTAATACTGCAGTATATTTTCAATAGGCACTTACAAAGATGGCTTATGCGAGGAGCAGTTAAGCTGTTCCTTTATCTCAATAAAAGTTTCCTCACCCATAGAAGATATTTAGTATTTCGATTTGCTTGTGAAATATGAATTTAAAGTAAGCAACGTTAAATTATAAGCTTGTAATTTAACATAAGTATGTAAGAAAAGGGGGTGTATTTAGAAGAATTTATAATAGAAAACTTTGCTGATAAAATATTTAAATGTTTTTTCGAAGAATGGAATTCAAAGAAAGAATTCAAAGGATTTTTCAAAATGTTCTGACATTTATTTAATAGTGCGCAGTGATCGTAAACTTACCATTTCAGTATTTACATATATGCACGTTTCATTTTTTTTAAACTTTTTAAACTGTAATTCGATCTTTGTAACTCTTTGAAACTTATTATTATACTTACTTTATTATAATATTTATATCCCCAGAACTAATTAGAACTGTGCAATAAAGTGGGAATAAAAAAGGTGGATTGATTCCGATAAAGCATGTTCTAATAAGATTAAGTAGAACTAATCTTTAATTCCACAAAAATTACATACATTTGTGAAGCTCAATTTAAATAAAGCAGACGTAACATGTTTCTTGGTTGAAGTACTGAATCTTTTAGTCTACGTAATTGACTAAAGGCCTCCGAAAAAAAAAATAACCCGCCAAGAATATTTGTAAAATATTCACATTATTATATTATGGAACACAAGTTTTTAACCCAGCCATCCAATTTGTCTTCTTTCTTTCTTTTCACACCAATTTATCAATTTCAATCATTCGGTATTAGAAACCTAATGATAATTGATTTATGATAAATGTACACACATACATACATTTATTACATACATTAAGATAACGTTATTTGTACTCTACAACTTTATTTCCATTTAATTGGACGCTAAACCTTTACAGAAAACTATTTGAACACATAGTGACCATATTATCCAAACCTAACAAGGTGCAAATAGACCAATCATCCAGTACGTGCTTAGACCTGCTAAGTACTTTGATAAAGGTGCTTTGAAAACGGACCAGTGAGGCAGTTTCAATTTGGGGTGTAAAACATTTGCTAAGAGACATTGTTAGTGACAAGGAAATAAATTTTTGAAAGCCTTACGTATCAAGTCGATGAAAATTGTTATGATACTTAAACTCTGAACAGAATCTTTTGAGTATATTCCTCTCAGGTTGTAATTGTGAATAGTTTTCATTGTTATTTAGCTTTTATTTATCCAAAAGTACCTATAGATTATATTCATTTACTTTGTCTTTGTGTCGATACTTTTTAAAGTTACACTGAACTACCTCGAATTCGTGAGAGTTCTAAAACTGATACCGGGATCTTTTCAAACATTCAAACCTTAAAATTCGTTAATAACCCAAAACATTATTCATTTATTGTTTTTACTAAATCATAACAATAAAGTACAATTATTCTTTTAATTAATATACTTTCTTTCATGCATAAACATAAAGCGTGAAGTGATAATGAGGATTATAAGACGGAATATTTGTACATATTTTTTTTAATTCATGTCAAAATTACTAATCAAATAAACGGTTCCATATATATATATATATAATAAATATTAATTAAAAGCCGTTAAGGAAAAATATAAATCCATATCATCGAATACTCACTTCTGTGTAAATAATTCAAAATTCCTTTCAATTAAATTTATCTGAATGAAATTAATTGAAGAACAATGGTATAATTAAATTTTTCTTGAACATTTTCGCTGCGGTTTAAAATGGCTAAGTTATCAAGTACATAAATTACTCTCAGTTACACGAACAGAATTTTAATTACGATAAAGTATTATAAATGCAAATGTTGTAGATATTTATTTTAACTTTGCGAGTTTTTTTTTACAAATAAATATCGAAGGACTATCCTCATTTCGAGTAAAGCAAAGGGTAGGGAATGAACTCAGTATTTTTTTTATAAATTTTATGTTCTTCCAGTCTAAAACCTTTGTCTCCGAAATGCTTTTATTTCATTTATAAAAGAAAGAACAAATATGTAGTTTGTTTTCGTTTTTTGTTAAAAAAATGAACATGAAACAAAATTAAAGTATAAAGCTTTTCTTTTCGTAATCGAAAACTAAGAATGTTATAAAAATTCTGTGAGTTTCAGCTTGTTTTTTATTTAATATCTTGTATAAAATCTATCAACATAAACATTTTTTTATAAAAATTTAAAAATAAGTTTTAGTCTCGATGGTATGAAGGCCTCATTTCAACAAATAGAAGATATTTGAGAACGTTTTAATGATTATAAAATTTATTAATTTACTTTTAAGTATAAAAAACTAAAAATATCCAAATTATTATTTAGACTTATGTTTTTTTCCACAGAGTACATACAACAGTTCGTAGAAAAATAATGACATCATTGGCTGCATATTTTCTTTTACCTAACGTAAAATCCCTTCTATGACGATATACTGGATAAGGACATAGGCCTTTTAAGAACGTGTCACCTCAGTTGTATTCGATCGGGGCTCCTCTCCCAGCCCTATAAAGGCCTGAGACTCTCATAGCTTACTTTTCTGTCTACTTTATAATACATAGATATATTTTTTATAAAACGGGACAAATATCTAGGATTCATCTTGCATATCTCCCTATTCACCTGAATATTACGGTAACACATCTAAACCTGTTTGCTGCTAAAGTGGTCAACAACTGCCCATCCTCCAAATCTCCTATACGCAAGAGACATCTTAAAGAAGTATTTTTCGACCCTGTCACCAAAATAAGGATGGAAAATACAGTCATGAATGCGTCAGCAATACACCAAAACCATGAACACATAAACCTTTGCCTGCAATGACGAGATCCCATCTCCGGCCTTCTGCCGTCGGTGGATAAAATGTTGTAACGTACCCATCCACCCTCCCTTTAATTACATCCTAAAACGAGGTTTGGCTTCTTATAGGAACCTTTGGAACTGGCTTACCCAGCCGCGCCGGACCCTTCAACATTGTATTTCAACTGTAAATCCCATTCGGTCATCGCAAAACAACTAGAAATATATAACATTTTATTACAAATGAATTGAATACTAGAGATAAATAAAATCTTTTTCTTCTTGAACTTGTAACAATTTTGAAGATTGTGGAATGCTTAATTTAATTGAATTCACAAAACAACCAACAGTGCTACAAAGAACATTAGTTACAAATTCCGTTTCGAATACAAACTTAAGTTCATAGTTAAAATATTCAAAACCTGTTACAAAACCCACAACAATGTAAATTTGTTGTACCAAAATTATTTTTGGTACTGCATAGTCTATACTAAAATATATATTTGATCATGTTTTTAACTAACTTCCTATTGAAATAAACAAATATTTTGACAAATTTTACAGTTTCAAATCATACTTTTTTTTTGGTAATGAGCATTTTGGCCTAATTGGTTTGACTGTAAATTTATTTAAATATTTATTATAAATTAATCAATCAATATTTTTCTTTGTCTATCATATTTCAAACAATCCTTAAGTAGATGGTAAACATCGTCTCAAGTTGTAATAATAGCAATACAGAGATTTAGTTTTCCTCCTCGTTATCATTCGTGAATACACATAATCTTCGTGCTTTAACAGCTAGGGAAATTACAGGTGCTATTTACTAGTTAAGACCTAGATATTACTTTTTCTCTTCTTTCAATCGGTATAAAATTATAAAAGTAATAAATATAATCGGTGAAATAAAAATAGTTTAAACTAAAAAAAAATGTAGAAATTTGCCAAGTGCTTATGAATTTACTTATAATATTATATATTTTTAATCCTTTTAAATTTAGCTTTACATAAATTCTATAGCTACTACAAGTTTTTGAGAATTTTAGAGTAATTTCACATACAAAATAAACTTTAATAAGTTCAAATTATTCAGTTTTAACGACTTATGTGTATATTCCTATTTAGCATTTGACAGAGTATATTGAATTCAGAATAATTTATGCACCGCAATAGTGTACAAATGTTTATTCATGTTTCCGCATGTGAAGATGTTAAAATTCTAATCCTTCAGTTTAGACGAATTTTAAATTCGTAGTATCCATAATGCACCATATAAAACAAACATTTAAATTGTAGTCTTCCTTTAACAGGCATAAACTGTACGGAAATAGTTTTTGCTTACTATATACACCATTTTCCACAAGTCGTTACTACGACCGAGCTAAGGAAATCGAAAAAAATATGTCAGAGGAACGTGTTTTTTGCTATTTAAAAATTGGAAACAAAATGTGAGTATTCTTTATTTTTTCTTGTAGATATGAATTTATTTACCAACTAGCTGTCACCCGTGACTCCGTCTGCCTAAAAGTACAAAGAAACAAAATATAATGAGAAAAGTTTTAAGAGCCGCATTGCTCCCGCCTCCCACTCAAGCGTGATAACGTTTAGCTTCCTTATCGAGATAAAAAGTAGCCTAAGTTATTCCTTATTACATCAGTTACCAGCCTATAAAAGTCCCGTAAAAATCGGTCCAGCCATTTTAGAGATTAACCGAATAAACAGACGGACAAAATTGTAACAATGTTATTTTGGTGTATGTACCATATACATTTCATTGATGAATTCATAATATACAAGTAGTAAAAAACCGTTTTTTCAAAATTATAAACAGACACTCCAATTTTATGTATTTGTATAGATTAAAGCGTAATTATATCTATATATTATTCAGTATAGTAATATAATTACGCAGATGCAGCGTAAATTTCATAAATTAAATCATATTAAACTTGTGACCTCAATAACGCTTGGTATTATCGAGTCAGTTCAAATTAACTTTATATGTGAACTTTAAAAGTGTTCAACGCCTTTATGTTTAAATCTCATTGCAAAAAACTCTGACAGGGATTTGAAAATAGGAGAACAGCATGAAAACATCCACAGATTTTTTGAGACTTTCGTCTTGTATACTTACAAATATATTAATTATTATTATTGTAAACCCCGGCCAAAGAAGAGTCAGCTTATGAGCACGGTAATTAAAACTTAGTCTTAACCTCAAGCAAAGTTAGTGAGTAAGCGAATTAGTGAGAGAGTGAGTGAACGTCTGGATGAGTAAACGTATGAATAATGCAACTAAATAAATAATCAAGCAGAAACATTTTTTATGACTTTCTGTAAGAACAAGTGAAAATTGGAACTTCAATCTTGATTTAGGGTTAGGGAGAAATTCAATATTTCTCTTCTAAAATCTTTGTTTTCATTGGATCGAATTTGGCTCCAATATATCTTATACAATTCAGTTTCTCACAAAATAAAGTATAAAACAGATTGCTTCTTCTGAAAACTCTTATCTTCGAAATACATGGGCTCAGAATTTCATCTTAACACACTCAAAACGTGATATGATAAAATATTTAATTCATATCATATTTAAGATATATACATTTTATCTTACAACTCGGGTTTTTTTATAAAAAATATGTAGTATAAAAGCTTATGAAAGTTGCTACTTAAGTAATGAAAAGATTTTAATTTGAATATTTTCACAACCATTAAAGAATGATATTTAATTATCCGGCTTTATCTATTAGTAGCCACAAAAACACGTTTTCCGACTGAAGATATTTGCGACCGACGTTTTTAACCACACCGACAATTTAATTTTACTTAACTCAGTAGACTAGTAGATGTATATATTATTTGATTATATATTACTAAAATAAAAATAGTACCCCACATTTTGGAACCTAGTTGGCTAAACTGCAAGTTAAATTATGTTAAATACTATGTTAATATTATAATCATATAAATAATATGTATTATTTATCAATGTAACCCTTACATAAAAAATCCCTGAGACGTTATCTTTTTCTTTTTGGTTACACTATAAAGCCAGTAAGGACTCAAATGTTCGAAATCACATATAAATGAGACCGAAATGATTTCATACATTCTCGGGCCTAAATGTAAAGAGATGAAAATAGTATCAATTGACCGAATCAGACTTATCAGTCCCTTGATAAAGAATCATGAAGTTTCGATATTCTGAGAAACGAGTAATAAGAGATTTAGAAAAAGGGAACTTATCTTACTAGTTCTATAACAGCAAATTTCCTAATATTGTTTAAGCTGTAATATTTGCTATTTTATTTCGTGATTTTGAAGAGCAATATTATACAAGGAGGATTGTAGCAAACTGTCAAGCTGTAAGTGTCGGACTTAAGTCTATGTTTTCATAGGCATTTTTCCCTTTGATATAATTATAAGTGACGAGTGAAATTTCTACTCAGTTGTCGATTCATTCTGTTTATGAACCAAAACGTATCAAAAAATAACTTGATCATTTTAAAAAAATACAACTGTAACTATATACTTTAAATAGTCAGTTATTTTTTAAATTAAATGTGCTGATTTTTGGTATAATGATAAAAAATATAATCAATTTTATAAAGATATCGTAAACATTATCATTTAACTTCCAATATTCTTTACAAAAATTATGCGAAAAAAGGAATATACCTACTGTGATTATGACATTGTATTGTAAACAATCAATCTTTCTCCTGAAAACTAACATGATATCTTTTATGAGACGATATTTCCTCCTACAGAAACTCATTCAATATCAAACGTGACTACGTTTTAAAATTCTATGTGCAATAAATTAGTTTCTATTTGCTGCAATGTATTTGAAACAAAAATCATATATCTAGGATAAATTTTGGACTGAAAATCGGTTTTGAAAAGGGCCGCCCAAAAAGTAAATGACTTAGTAATAAAATGTGATTGCAATCTTGTTGACTATAAAAAGTGATTTCTTTTCGTATTACATTATTTTTTCAGATATAATCGTTAAAACAGGTTTATAACTAAAACGTTTATCAACAGTTACCTTTTCTTAAACTACTATAAAAGAATTAACGACTAAAAAAAGAGAAATATAAATCAAAAGTTTATAGCGTATAAGAATTTTGAATGCATAATCTTGACTCGTGAATGAATAATATCGTTAAATGGAGGCCCCTTAAGCCTACACTTGGGTCTCAAGTGGCAGGCACTGTTAAAGCTCCTCTCCCTGCAATGCAATAGACCTGACAACCGCACGGTAAATCCATGGAATGATGAGAAGTTCGGGCTCTTTTAATCATTCCAATCATTGTATTTATTGTTTTATATTACGCTTTCACTATACATACATTGGGGTTGAAGATATTTGATTTTTTTTTAATATAAATCTTCCGAAAATTCTGAATAATGCTACATAGAAAGCAAAGCAAGCCAACTGAAATAACAGTTCACAAAATACAGTAATCAAACCCGTTGTATCTAGATAAAACCTTTTAACAAACAATTTATTATTTTTGTTTAACGATACGCATATTTGTAGATAATTTAAGTTTTGAAACCTAGGAAAACGTATTTGTTATTATTCGAAAACAGCTTATATATATTTTATATAGATGAACTGAATGAAATATATTTGTAAAGATGAACTTCGAAAAGATTGTATGATATAGATCACTTAAAGGCGGTTTGTTATGTATAGAAGAAAACGTATTTTTAATACAAATATTTCTTTTAACATGTAAATACATGTATAGTTGTTAAATACATCTTTTATCATGTTTAATCACGGTATATATGTTTTCCACTAGTAAGAAAATTAAGGTATTGAAACAGTCTAATAAAATAAAAAAAATATGCTAATATATATACATACTTAATGACTATACGGTTACCATGAATAAACTTGGAACGTCTGGTCTTAGTTATTACAATTAAAACAAATAAATTGTTTTGTGAGCCAATAGAAGTTACATCCATTATAAAATCGCTAATCATTTTGTTTTTACTTTTAGATGAAAAATTTTCAGTAATAACTCGTTGAAAATAATTTTAAAAGATTAAATTGGAGTTACAATATAAAAGTTGGATTTGATATAAATTAAATTTGACGAACTTATGACCCGATTTGTCCTTTCAAATAAATTTGTCTACATTTTCATGGAATTTTTCGGTTTGAAGGATACTTAAAATAAAATCATTGTTTTATTTAAAAAAACTCTTTGTAAAAGTCGTTATCGAAATTGACTTTATTTTAAATTCAATAAAAATGTAAATAGGTATTATATTAAAAAGCGTTCCTTCTATGAAACTGAACCAAAGAGTATCTATTTTTATAATAGATATATTTAAATAAATTTTCGGTTCAATCGGGTTCAATGGCACAGTAAAAATGTATGTTCCCAATTCTGACGTTAAGTATGCATTGTAAAAATGATGCTTATAAACTCGTATTACATTTAAAGCAAACATTACTATATATTGCAATAGCAGTCCAATGTTCAAAATATATTACTGAATTCAGTGCTTATTCGTATTTCGTGTTTGACGGCAAACATGGAGCTAGTATTTGAGAGTTTATTTAAATTTATTCAAATTCAGAATAATTTATACACCACAATGGTGTATGAAGATTCCCGCTTCCTGGCATCTGTGAAGCATTTAAAATGAAAAATCACATAAGTATAACATTCATAACAACAATACCAAAAAATCGTATTCTATTTTTGTATGGGAAAATAAAATATAACATATATTTTGGTTCATATCTATATAACTAAAATAAATGTCGTCGATACTGCACGATATTTAAGAGGAGAAATAAAACTTAACCTTTATTTTTCATTCGAAACTATGATTAGTTTGAATGACTCAATAATTTCAATTACATTGTTTTAAATAAATTCCATTATTTTTGTTACTTTAAATTAGATTATTATTCCACTGTATCACGTCGCGTATTACTTTTTCGATAAAAAACCCTACAAGCTTATTGAAAAGTATAAATATATGATCTATACTGATTTAAATCTGAATCATAAATAGAATGTTATTAGCTTAGTATGACCATACTGCGACAGCTACTTTTACCTTAAGTAATAAGTTATCTAGAATTAGTTGTAAACGCTTGACTTAATTTTAAATATAAATCAATAATTGTCTGATAGTCCCCAGTCGTTGTAATCTCATTTAATTCCCTCTAATCTGTGCTAACGCGTTAACGTATTCCAAACAAGTCGCATAGCTCGGTACCGATTTATACGACCTAGAAGCAGGTTTACAGTAATTTTTAAAGTTATATAAAAGAAATATACTGTCGAACCTTTAATTACCAAATAATATACCAAAGTTAAAATTTAACTGACTAATACAAAATAATTTTCAATAATAAACGACTTCAAATTACGCACCACACAGTAGTTCGATATATCGACGGATACTTGAAAGTATTATTTGAATAGAAAACAATAGCTACAGTTTATCAAACAAGAATAATAGTAGATTAGAAAAATAATACTCTAACCACTCAATATAAGACCACAGAATATTTATATGTACATTGATAATATCATCAAGTTATTGTCTTGCTTCGCACTGACTTTGCAATTATTTAATCTTTGCTGATTGACTCCGTGAATATATCTATTATTCTGTGATAACAAAATCGTTATCCCAAAATAATCTTCACAAAATAGTCTCTTTCGAAATCGTATTTTTATTTTTCAATTTCAGGTGATATGTAGACTTCTTAAATGTTCTTAAAGATGCTCCTCAAATGTGAAGACCATGGCTACTTGAGATGAATGGTGTAGGTAAATTGTAAGAAAAAATTAAATGAAAACTATTGAAAACTCAAATCATTGGACCGGTTTGGTTAAAGTATTGCCATGGAGATAGTTTGAAATCTACAGAACGCGAAGAAAGTGAACAAAACCCCGGAAAGCAGCGTGTATTATAATGTGAATTCCAAATTTGCAAAGGTTTTAAAGGTTCTCGATATTTCGAGTCAAAAAACGATTCTGGATTTCAACCATCATAATACCACCCTTGGGACAACTCTTTTCAAATGAAGTATAATAATCAACAAAATCGGTTTATAAAAAACAGAGCAGTCCCCCAACACACGAATAAAAAAATATATCATTGAACGGAGTGAAATTTACTTTTACCTTTTCGAAGTTGTTTAAATAATTGAATATCAATAAAATTACATTGCGTTTATGTAGTGTATATATGTATACATCAATAGTATAAAGGTTTTAAGGCATACAAGATTTTGTAAAGATGTTTGTTTAGAATGACAACTTGAAATATTTTCCTACTTTTTTTGTTATTGGATGCCAATTATATAACTCATCTTATCTGCCCGAGATCACCGTTTCTGAAAAGTAGCCGAAACAACGGGAGTCTGTAGGTTTATCAAATAATAAAATACGCGTAGTGTAAATCGAAAAATATTGGTTTCATTCAAATGAATACTCGCGAAGCCCTTGGATCTTATCATATAAACTTCAATGGTTTTCAAGAGTTTCTTGTTTTAATTCATTTAATTGAATGATTACATAACATAAATTATTAAAGTTATGCCTAGTTAAATGAAAAGTAAAAATATATAAGCTTTCTTTGAATTTTACTGGAGCTGGAAAAGTATTTTTTAAAATAACGCCATATCCACGTTTTTTCGTATTATATATTACCATCGTTTTAAGTATTTTGTAATTCTACTTCCTAAAAAGTATTAAAAATTATTAATATTATACTTGACAACAAAGCATACATCACGACTTATCTTGGGTTTAATCTTGAAAAGTCATATGATGAATTAAGGGGGATTAATAAAAAAAAATACCTAAATATTGATACAAGATTGTAAAAGTGTATATAAAAAAATTTAAGTTGTATTATATGAATATTTTTATGTATATGACTACAAATATATATACATTGAAAAAAATGTGTCAAAAGTATACTAGTTATAACAATTTTATTATAATATTTCTGTAAGAAAATTAAAAGAAAAACAATTTTATTTCCCCATAAACTGCTATTTTATTTTTGGTTCTACGAGTATCAATACTTTACTACATGAATGACGAGGTTCTCACAATTTTTCTTTTAATAATCGATGACCAACCATCCATTTGTCAACCATACAACCATTTGTCTGTTATACATATGTTTATGTAAAGACCAAAATAAGAAAGAAAAAGATCTGCCGTGCCACTTAGAGACAGCGCTAAAGAAGAAGATTAAGCATTTTCAATATAACTTTGATTGTGTTAAAGTAAAAAAAGTACTTTAACTCCATTGGTAAGTTGTTGTCCTGTTTACCAAATCAATTTCTTCCGATGTTATTATTAATTTACAAGTATTGGATTTCCTTCTTTATTTTATCACAGTTATCTTTAGTTAGTAAATCTATTTGTTTAATATCGCTAAATCCTGGCAATAATTAACTATATAAGTAATATGAATAAAGCAGACAGTTTCATAAAACCAATGCGATTTTGCATATTGATCGTGTTCTAAAAATGTCACTGACAGTCAACAGTTATTACAATCCTCAATTACATATGACTGATACCACGTGTGACGGTTGTAGAGCTAATAAACAATAGTGAATATGAAGCGAAATGTCAATTATACTTTCAATATTCGTGCTCATTGAACACATTTATAACAGAAAAGTCATTATTACGTATTTTACAACGTTTCTCATTTCCAATTGAAAAAAACTTGTAAGATTTAAAATAATAACTGCGGTGGAATTCAAAACTACAACTTGATTTTCCACCAAAAACTGTACGTGCTGAAAATATTATTTGGTAAGGAATCTGCAATGTTCACACCTAAACAGTACTATAAAAGAGAATATACCGATATCTAAATCAATGTATCCCACGGGGCTTTTAATCGTACATTACATTTACATTTCTGGCTAAGTCTATTTATCTTTTTGTCCATTTTTATATTTAGCTAACGTATTAACCTTATTTTTACTTAAGAAGAGGTTTATTTACCTATATTTGAAAATGCATCTATAAAACTAGATAACTATAAATAACTTAAATGAAAATGATTAATGTTTTTAACTTGTAATAAGTAAATAATAATATGCATAAAATATATTTCAATGAAATTTTATCCTCTTTGTAGTATTATGTAATTCGTATGAATACTGAAAGACGGCTTGATTCCTATTCTGTGAATCTCTTTACTTCTGTGAGAGCCAGTCGATAATAAACGTGACTCAATTTTAAAATTCAGCTCCAGTAAACTCGTCTTCCTTCTTGGCATAAAAGATTCTTCAATTACCTGTGGTAACATATAATTTTATAATAAAATATATTTCTAGACTCTAAAAAATGATAATATCGAATTTCTTAATAAAATGAGTTTTTCTTTAATCGAATTTTATGTTGCGAGTAGAAATAGATTAATTATAGAAAGAATATTAGAGAAAGAAAATGTAATAATTTATAATAAAGCGCTGTAAAAAAAACTATCATATTTTATCCCAGATTCTCGAACTACGAACACCAAATAAATCTGCAGATGACTAATGACTGCGACAAATTCACTTAAGTTTCAAGTAAGTTCACATCATTTAATGAGGTGGAAGAAGAACAATAGCGATGATTCGAAGATGTATGATTTCATTGAAATTTTTAATTTCTTTTTACATTACTGAACATTTGAAAGAATAATTTTTTAATTTTTAATTCTCATTTGTGATTCTTCATTACGACGTAATGAAAACCAATCATTTTTGAAGAAGTTGATAACTGGTGATGAAAAGTGGATCACGTACGACAAGAACGTGAGAAAAAGGTCGTGGTCAAAGGCCGGTCAGGCTTCACAGACTGTGGCGAAACCCGGGTTAACTCGCGATAAGGTGATGTTGTGTGTGTGGTGAGATTGGAAGGGCATTATTCATTATGAGCTATTACCACCAGGCAGGACTATCGATTCTGAACTCTACTGCGAACAACTGATGAGATTAAAGCACGAAGTTGAAAGAAAGCGGCCGGAATTGATCAACATAAGGGGTGTGGTGTTTCATCATGATAACGCTAGACCTCACACACTATAGCCACTCAGCAAAAATTAAGAGAGTTTGGCTGGGAGGTGTTAATGCATCAACCATATAGTCCTGACCTTGTAAAATTCAGATTTCCACCTGTTTCGGTCACTTCAGAATTCTTTAGGCAATGTTAGGTTAACATCACGAGAGGACTGCCAAATACACTTGTCGCGGTATTTTGATAAGAAGTCCCAAAATTTTTATAGCAATGGGATCATGTCCATACCTACAAGATGGCAAAAGGTTATCGAACAAAATGGTACATACATACTTTAGTTAAATTTAAATTGTTTTGTATTTTCTTAAAAAAATGCGAAGAAAGTTTTTCCCAACCTATTATATTACAGCTTCTAAAGTCAATGCAGAACTACCAAGATTGAGCTCTAGGGTTGACAGTTGATAGTTTTTTCGTTGGTTGGTCCGTTTGTTACTTGGTTCACCAAAAACCGATGAAGATTAAGACACACTCGTATGGCTATTAATTGTTCATATATACCAATATAAATTGCGTTAATTTAAAAGTAAAATCTACATTATCCAAACACATAATACAATTGTTGGAATCATATACGCATATCAAAAAATAGATAAAATATGCGTGAGAACTTATATGATTGCTACACTGTCAGTGAATGGGATCCATTGGTCTCGGTACACTGGCTGTTGCCGGTTTTCTGAACGTCTTTCTCATTACCTGTACTCCATGACCTGCTATAGAATATAAAGTGATGTTGGACAAAAATTTTAAACTATGCGATAATTTCACAAAAATAAATTAACCATCGTAAAAACAGTTACCTATAATAATACATAAATATCTGAGAATAGTTTACAAAAAATGTCAAACTGTAATACATAAGCAATTAATATACCTGTTGTATGTAATGACGTATGTTTAAATTGGCGTAAAGTCCTGCAAGTGTAAAGAATATTGTTATCGTATAAAATTGATATAATATATTATCCCATTGCCTCTGGCCGAATTCTATTACAATTCGTTATTTAAACATTATGACAAGTTAGCTTTGACTTGAATTGATCATTTAAACATATATTTTAAATAGCTATACACCATAAGTAGTATGCATATATAGTAAAGATAATTTTCCCTCATATTGTTTTAAAAGAGACAAATTTAATCCGACCTCTAAGCTTTAAGAGACAATTTCCCCATCTTTGCCAGTACTCAATTAATTTCAACATAAAACTTATTTTGTAAAGACACGATTCTCTTTTCAGAACTTTGCCTGGCTTCCCCTTTATGATAACTTTCTTTGTAATTTTTATTTAGCGACAAACGTTATTGAATCCGTTAACTTATACATTGTTAAAGAAAACTAAACATGATATCATATAAAGATGTATTTTATTACCTTTTATTAACTAATATAATTTTCTATTACAATAATTTTCTAAACATGTAACATTATTCTACAATAGTATAGTATTTTTTTAAATTGAAAAAATACAGGATTAAAAAGAACATTTTGTAGATTTAACGGTTGATTGCACCGCTTCGTATATTTAGCACTTAATTTGGAACAGGAAATCACAATTCTCTTAACTGAAGCTACTTCCTAAAATACGGAGTAATAAGAGGGACGAACATTATCCTTTAATTTCGTTTGGGTTCGAGAGAACAGCTGTGGCTGTGAAATGGCGAGGTCATGTACGGAGGAAAACTCTAGAACAATTACAAGGAAATATAAAAAGAAATTAGTCACTTTTAAATTAAGAATATCTAGAATAATTTTCACCAGAGACCAGGCTTATTATAAAAAAAAAGATAAAAACATAAAAAGGCGGTATAATTGTCTTTTAGAAATACAAACTTTATAAAAGTATTGATTAAAATTTCAATGCATTTAAAATTTATTTAAAAGTAAAAAAGACAGTCCTAGTACGTATTTCCAATTTATTTAAATTGTAACTGTCAAGTAAGAAGTTGTTCATAAAATAGTAATAATTTAATAAACTTCATGTTTATGAAAAACCAAAGCAAGTTTATTACTTGCTTTGGTACTTATGTACTTTGTACTTTTGTACTATTGTATTACTTAGGTACTTATGTACCTATTATTGGTTTGTTATATTTAAATTAAAAATCTAAACATATGCATATAAAAATAACGTAGTACTTAAAAAAATAAGATCAAGGATACAATAATATTCAAGATCAGTATTCAATTGAAAATCGTGTGTGGTCACATTATAAACTATTTGGACAGATTAACAAAAATCGAAATACTGCTCATTGTAATGCAACTTTATTTTGAAATTTTTTGAATGCGGTGTCGCTTGAAAGGATTATTATTTCTTTAATTTCAGGTTTTTATTAATTTTAAAACTATTGCTAAATTTTATCTGTGCTTACTGGTGCTGAAATAATGCATAAAACTTTTTTTTTTAATAAGATCCTTCTAAGATTGAGTGAAAAGTCCTCAATATAAAGTAATAAACACAAAATTTAAATTCTAATAAGAAACATATCCATAGCAATATAAGAGTCCAATAAAAAACGAATTGGATATTCGTTACTCATGTTAACATTTTTTTAAATAATGACGTATACTTTCTAATAACGATTAGTAAGGTTAAAGTAAACGTTCAATTGAGGCTACAGAGCCTATTATTAGAGCCTATTATATACAGGTATAATACATCCAAAATAAAAGAGACATAATATTTTAACTTAAATTTTTCAGTCGGCTCGGCACAGGGAAAGACGAACTGTCTGATAAATAGACGATCAAACAGGCAGAAAAGGTTTCAGTTTTTGTCGGGATAGGTATCGTAATAAGAAATATTGTTTTCGTCTTGTTAGTTGAAATTTTCGAGAGTTTGTATCTTTATGTTATTTGCTTGAAATATATAGAAAAGGCAAAGTATGTGGTCTGTATAAAAGTATATTTAAAATGTGGTTACATTGAATTTGCCTTAATGTCGACAACAGCTTAGAAAACTAATAAAGAAAGAAGAGTTGTCAGTCAACTCGATAGATTTATATTGATTCACAAAAAATATATTTAAATATTGAAAGGAGCCCTTTACGCTATGAGATTTTGCTCAGTTCAATTTGAATTTTGTGCTTAAATAGACTGACCTACTTTAAAGATATTTACCCCAATGACAACATGCACGTCAAAAGCACTTCCTACAATTTCCACTACAACTTCATGTGGTATAATGTCATTTATATTTCTTTTTATTTTGATAAAGGTATTTTGATATAGGTAACAATAAGTGTTATTTGATAAATCAACTGATTTATCGTATATTTTGATATAATTCGATACTTTATAATTAAATTTCTTAAAAAAATTACAAATCCTTTACCATGTCCAAAATTTTCTATTAGGCTGGATCCCTTTTCATCTCCTATTTCGTCGGTAAATGGAAATGCTATTCTTTTTGATTGAATGTGATTTAAGAATAAGCTCATCTTGAGTGTAATTATTCAGGATTTCGTTTTGTAGTTAGTTAGAAAATTATTTTCTTATATTAATTTTATTTATTTATCTACTTTGTTTCCAGAAATAATCAATTAAAATCATCGCCCAATAGCTACTATATGACAATAAATTAAAATTATAATGGTTTTATACTCCGTTAGATTTAAGCTGAGCTTTGCATTTGTGTGAGTGAAAGTAAAAGTAGAGTTAGACAAAAAACTTTTAGAATTAATTTTTAATATATTTTAAATAGGTACATAACATAAGTGCTATAAAATAAGCAAAACTTGTAAAAGTCCAGATGGAAATATTTTGAATATTGAGGAAAAAAATGTATTGATTAATAAGAATTTTGAAAAAACTAAAAATTCTTATTCACTTGACATTGCGTTTTCAACATTTGATATTGCTATCAGTACAAAAGGTGAAGTGAGGAAGGTGCGGGGCGAAGTAAAAGCAGTACAAACCGGTTTAAAACTAGAAAAGAACGTTTCATTCAAAAATTTGACATCACACCTACACTATCCGTGTGCACTCACACAAATGCAAAGCTCAGCTTAAATCAAACGCACTATAGCCTTTTGTGTATTCTTATGGATTTACTCTATATCGTAACGAGTTCTTTGACACTTTCGTCACAAAGATACATCGTTTGAAAATCTAACTCAAATAGTTGCTAGCTCAGTTTAATAACATAACCCCTTCATAAAGAAACAAATTAATCATTTAGCGATAATGATTTGAAAAAAAAAAACAAAACTCTAAATTAAAATCTATCTCGTTCTCATTTTATAAGAAAATTAGAAAAAACCTTCATAAACGTACGCTTAAATAAATTAATACATTGAGGTGCGGTAATTTTTTACAATTCTTTTGTTATCAAAGTAAACATTATTTTATAATTGAATCACTCGTACGAATGGATTCACCAAATGTTAGTTTAAGTTTTGTATTAAGAAATATTCACATGTGGTTTCAAAGAAATATAATATGTTTCCTTAAAAATTTCTGAAAAGCATTTTGATAGCTAGCTGATCATATCTGATAAACTGCGATATAATTAAATGACGGGCGTTAAATATAATTTACAATTTTTCGTTCATGTACATTTACAATTAAGCTTATAAATGACGGATCCTCAAATACACAGTTTAACTTTATGAAAGTTTCAAGTAGCTAATGCTTCTTTTAGATTTCTTTAAAAAGCGACATCAGTATTTAAAATACATAATAACACCAGTAAATTAAAAAAAATATCACACCATGACTCCTAAGTCACTTAGTTAAGTTACGGTATATACGAATCGTTTCTCGTTTCTCATTCAATAATGTACCTGAATGGAAAACTGTCAACGCTCTCTTGGGTGTATGACGATGCAAAATTAAAATAAGCATGCTGGATACAAACAGGAAATTTAGAATTGACAAGTGCATGTGTACGCGTACAAATGTGACTAATACAAAAACTTAACTTGTTTATATTATAAATATACTATATTTTAAGTTTATTTAAAACTCACAATTTTTATAGAAAAATTAATACCTTAAATCGGAGCAACAAAATGTGAAATAATAGAGTTTAAAATAATATATTTATTTACTTAGTCATAAACCATTTTGTCGTTCAGTTATAATATTTATACGCTTCAGTACTAATACTTTTGAAGATTTTTGTGAAATGTCTGAACTCATTTGAAATATTCAAGCAAAATTCCAATATTATTCAATTTCACGCTTGATATTTCAAGTAACAAAATACTTCTACATAAATATTAATTTTACATGCCAAGCAAAGGTAAAAAGGTTGTAAAAACGTTTAAAATAATGTAATAGAAAGTATATTTTATGTGCATTCTGGCACAGGTTAAAATACTTCAAATATAAAATTCGAATCGGTATGACAAAACCTTCAAACAACGGTAGTCTCAATTCTATGCTTGATATATTCTTATGGTTATCAATATTCAATTTACCTGTCCTGTCAACGAGACCACTTCTTTTCGATTAAACGCCCATTGAGAACAGATATTTCTATTTTTATTTGATCATATATTTTAATTGTAAAAAAATATATTTAGATAGGTACATAACACAAGTACGCATTTCATGAAATTAGAGAGTGCAGATGGTCATAAACTATAATACTAACCTGACAACAGCCAATGGCCTCGACAATATTAATACATCATGATCTATCGTGGGATGTAGGGGTTATACGTCATCTTTTATACCATAAATTAGATTATAGGAAGCTTTCCGCGGTTACATCATTTTTACACATCCACTCCAGTTTCATATATATGACTTTAATGCTTTACTGAATTAGTTAACACCTAATTGGAGGCCTTATTCTACTTTACTTTAAAAATTATTTATTTATTACTAACAAAATAAAAAACAGTTAATTATTAATTTATTATTTCTTTTGAAACACATATTTGTACACATAGATAACTAACCACGAATAATTTCTATGTTGGCTATTTCCCATGTGTTTAAATTCATAATGCTCCAATCGATACAATTTTGGCGTGAGCACGCATGCACGCACGCCACCCATTAATGAAATTAATGGAGACAGTGCGTGCATGTAGTTAGTAGGATAAGTAAGTGATTATACTTCACTAATAAGTACGAGTAGTTAACCTACACAATATTAAAACCAAGATCAAAGAAAAAGTTTAATTCCAATTTGTTCTATATACAAATATAAGAAGAATTTTTTGACAAAATCGAGAAATAAATTCCAAAGACGCCATCTACTTACACCTACTTAAAACAACCTACCACTCCTAAAATGAAATAATAGACAACCAAATAAGCCAAAGTTATGGTAAAGCTTAACTACTCGGTAGGTATTTATTTTCACCCGCTGTACTGTCAAACACTATAATTCGCCTTTAGAAAGTTTTTAACGATTAATATTCAATCACCAATAAAAAAAACATATTAAGATTGATACACTACACAGACCTGAAATTAATAATTTCTGTTCCAATTACTGTCAGATTTTTATTTAGGTAAGTATCCATTGAACTAATTTACGCTAACGATAACGAGTGCAAGGCCTCTCATAAATAATATTAATGAAACTGAAGTAACTCTGATTTCAGCGTACAGTGCTTATAATCAATATTTTATTTAAATATATTTTCATAGCACTTATCTGTTGTTTGCAAATATGCAACTTTTTATATAATATCTATTTTTAAGATGTGACCTTATTAATTTTGGTAACTGTGATATTGTTTTTATTTTCTTCGGGTTGAATTTCCCTTAAGAAGAAGCGGAATATTATATATCTAAACTTATTTAACTTTAAATTACTTTACATGTTTTAATAAAAATATACTAACAGAAAAAAATCTGAATTCCTGAGTCAAAAGCTGATAATTCTACATAGATGGAAATACAGCTTAAATTGTATTTGGTGTATTAAGTTATATATCTGTGTATTAATGCAGTTACTATTGTGCTTAATGTAATACATGCTTTAATTCGTTTAACGCTTCGCTTGTTTTATCGAATGAATTGTTCACAAAGCTATGAAGAAAATCAATATACCAAAAATTAATTTTGTTAAAAAGTAAAATGAAATAACATGGAATATTTTTTTCTCTATTCCATGTAAAATTTACCCTCAATTGTAAAAAAAGTAATCATTATAATTAATGGGAAAAAATGCGCTTACAAAATAATGGACTAAATTTTCGCTCTTGACGTCACTCGTGCCTGTCAATGATGGTAGTCATTCATCGTTAGCTAAAGCCATTTATAGTTTCCCATATGTCTTCGAAATTCCACATTTTTATTATTATTGTTTATTCAAACTTATATCCATCAACGTAAGGTAATTCAAAAATATCACTAATATTCCGGAAATATACAGTGTTGACTCAATAAAGTAATAAAATAAATTCTTCTCATCGCAGCTTCTCATCCAAAGATGAGAAAAAAGGGGTTCAAGTTGCGAAGAGAAATAATCAAACATTATAACAATCCCAACTTTAAATTTAAGTGATCTCGGTTGCTCTACAGGAACTGAAACGTCGGAATTATGTTGATACATAATAATAATAAAAAGTGAAGTATCAAAAAAACTTAGTTTCATTTGACAAATCCTATATTTTTAATTCAAAAATGTCTCTTGGATGTCATCAAAATAGACACGACACTATTTTTTTTTTAAGTTCTCTTGTCACCACCATAACCCACTGTCCAATTTAGTTCCATAGTAATACTGTAGTACTAAAGAGAGATAAGAGTGTGAAGCTTGTAAATTCTGAATACTATCTATCGTCGGCAACAATAAATCAATAGTACATTTTTTTTGTTGAGTTGAAACTGAAAATATAAGAAATAAAATGTATGGTATGTTTCTCATCCCAACAGCAATGTATTTTTATATGTGGATTGAAAATAGGTAAATTGGTAAAAATGTCATTTAGACATGTGTTTACGTAATTTAAAAAATAAGTTTGATATTAGGTCGTCGTCGACAACCGTTCCATCAATCTGGATATAAAATGGATTAAGAAAAATAAACTAACATTTGTTGATTTATTTTAATCTCACATTATTTACTAGGATTTTATTAAATATACATATCTTATCTTAGTATTTCACGCTTAATTTAGATATCATCTCCTTGTTACGCAATACTCCTATTTGCGTAACAAGGAGATGATATGATTAGTACTATGTTTTTTCCATATGTCTTTGCTAGGTGTGGATAAGTTTGTTAATTAATTGATTGTAAAGATGAGGTTTATAAATCAGCTATATATCTAACTTATGAATAACGGCTGTTTTTTTAGATATTTTCTCTACAAATTAGTTATAAATATAACTTAATTAAATACTATGAAATATCTTAGATAAAAAAAAGTATAAGCATAAGTGCAAAGTTTGTTTAAAGATGCATAAGGATATTTCAAATCTTAAGCAGTTGCTACACCTAAATAAAGAGACAATGACTTTTATATCGACAATTAAAACAGTAACGCAAAAGTTACTAGGAAGCTCAAAGTATTTAATATTTTTTTGCATTTAATTTATTTTAAATTTTAATTGTTTTATATTACTTAAACTCTAACTTACAAATGGTTTAACTACTTGATAATAATAATAACTATGAACAAACTGTGTGAAATATTCATCCTACATGTACGATCCTATATTAAATAAACGTTGAAATGTACGCTCCCGAGGCAAATGTGCAATTTCAAGTGTAGAAAATCCAGCAACAAAGATTTTATCTTGCATTATATGTTCTGTTTGCTGTGAATATGACACTTGTTAAAATATCTTACACTGTTCACTTTTACAAACTATTGATGTCATAAATGATGACACATTAATTAATACAACTTTCGATTTATTTGTATATTGATTTGAAATTTATTTATTAAGTTCTTTATATCAATCTGCTACCACGCTTATACATAACAAGTCTTTTAGAGCTTTGTGACACTGAGAACAAAACCAATGAATAACTATAATTTAAAAAAATATATAAGAAAAATGAAAAGTTTGCCAACAATCGATAACCAGCGAGTTACGGTTTGCCAAAAAACATATTACCAACCCAAAAACGATGAAAAGATTTGTCAATGGCAGCTTTAGCTACTCAAACAAATGAAAAACATAACAGTTTAAACATATTATACAAATAAAAGTTTCTTTCAATCACATCTTTTAAACTCGACACCACTGCTTACTCTATAGTCTTAACTTATATTCTGGAATTAGTTCAGACTGTAACTATAAAAATACATTTGCCTTGAAAGGCCTAAAAAAACAAATATGTATATTGTTATTTCAAGTAGTATATCATAAATATTAAATAAAATGTCGTACACAGAATAATTATTACAAAATTATACAACGTTGTCCTAAAAATCAAAGTGAGCCTTCTCAATATATATATTTCTCTTAAAGAGAAAATTTTGAAAGGATCTATAACTCTATCGCGACAAGACATCGATAAGGATTTTCAAGTGCAATGCAACTCGGGACATATAAATTTCAGTCATGAATTCTAGAAACATTTTCTTTACAAATTTATATTTATATAATACGCATAAAAAACGAGACCTGGTAGGTAGTATGTAATTTTATATTAATATGCACAGAATTTGTAAAGTTTGATAAACATTAAAACCACTAGTAGGTTATACATGTATAAAGATTACAAGAGAGAAAGTTCGTAGCATTTGTTAGAATTTCTAACGCGTACTACTTCTTAACTTATTAAAGTATTTTACCACACTGCTGTTGACATTTCATTTTTTAATATACATATGTACTATTATGTTACTAGCAAAAGTCAGTTGGCAATAATTAATAACACAAAGTTTATTTTCCAAGTGACCTATTTTGAAATTATTTAATATAAATAATATATGTCTATAGTGTTTTATGTCGATTATGAACGGAAATGAGAGTAGCCCCAACTCAAAGACACTAGGGAATCCTAGTTGACGTCAAAAGCCTCTTATAGGGAGATAAGTCAGATTTCATCCCTGTGATAGCCCTCTGGGTCATCACATCTTAAGTATAATACCAGTAACTGCTCCGTCAATCGATATATAAATATCTTGGTTATTTATATTGTGTAACAGAGACAAAAAATCACTACTGTAAAATAACAACCTTCAATAACGCCTAATGACTCTAAGTCCTAATCGCTAACTTATGGTATAATAGTTTAATTCGCCGCCTAATTTGTTTTGCATGCAGACATTTATTCTGATATTATTGTATATATGAAACGAGAATATTTTACAAAATCAATAAGCTTAATTTAAATAAAGTAGACGTAACATGTTTCTTGGTTGAAGTACTGAATCTTTTAGTCTATGTAATTGACTAATGGCCTCCGAAAAAAAAAATAACCCGCCAAGAATATTTGTAAGATATTCACATTATTATATTATGGAACACAAGTTTTTAACCCAGCCATCCAATTTGTCTTCTTTCTTTCTTTTCACACCGATTTATCAATTTCAATCATTCGGTATTAGAAACCTAATGATAATTGATTTATGATAAATGTACACACATACATACATTAAGATAACGTTATTTGTACTCTACAACTTTATTTCCATTTAATTGGACGCTAAACCTTTACAGAAAACTATTTGAAGAAATTTAACACATAGTGACCATATTATTCAAACCTCACAAGGTGCAAATAGACCAATCATCCAGTACGTGCTTAGACCTGCTAAGTACTTTGATAAAGGTGCTTTGAAAACGGACCAGTGAGGCAGTTTCAAGTCTTCGTTTAAATGTAGGGTGTAGAACATTTGCTTATAGACATTGTTAGTAACAAGGAAATAAATTTTGAAAGCCTTACGTATCAAGTCGATGAAAATTGTTATGATACTTAAACTCTGAACAAAATCTTTTGAGTATATTCCTCTCAGGTTCGTAATTGTGAATAGTTTTCATTGTTATTTAGCTTTTATTTATCCAAAAGTACCTATAGATTATATTCATTTACTTGTCTTTGTGTCGATAGTTTTTAAAGTTACACTGAACAACCTCGAATTCGTGAGAGTTCTAAAACTGATACCAGGATCTTTTCAAACATTCAAACCGTAAAATTCGTTAATAACCCAAAACATTATTTATTTATTGTTTTTACTAAATCTTAACAATAGAGTACAATTATTCTTTTAACGAATATATGTACTTTCTTTCATGCATAAATATAAAGCATGAAGTGATAATGAGGATTATACGACGGAATATTTGTACATATTTTTTTTTTATTCATGTCAAAATTACTAATAAAATAAACGGTTCCATATGTATATATAATAAATATTAATAAAAGCCGTTAAGGAAAAATATAAAGCCATATAGTAGAATACTCACTTCTGTGTAAATAATTCAAAATTGCTTTCAATAAAATTTATCTGAATGAAATTAATTGAAGAACAATGGTATAATTAAATTTTTCTTGAACATTTTGGCTGCGGTTTAAAATGGCTAAGTTATCAAGTACATAAATTACTCTCAGTTATACGCACAGAATTTTAATTACGATAAAGTATTATAAATGCAAATGTTGTATATATTTATCTTAACTTGTGAGTTTTTTAAAACAAATAAATATCGAAGGACTATCTTTACTTGCAAATAAAACAAAGGGTAGGGGATGAAGTTAGTATTTTTTATAATCTTCCAGTCTAAAACCTTTGTCTCAAAAATACTTCTATTTCATTTATTAAAGAAAGCAAACTACATATTTGATTTCGCTCGAAAAATGAACAGCTTTTCTTTTCGTAATCGAGACCTAAGAATTTTATAAAAAATCTGTTAGTTTCAGTTTGTTTTTTATTTAATATCTCATATAAAATCTGTGAATATAAACTTTTTTTTATATTAATTTAAAAATAAGTTTTAGTCTCGATGGTATGAAGGCCTTATTTCAACAATATTTCAAACAATTTTAAGTAGATGGTAAACATCGTCTCGAGTTGTACAAATAGCAATACAGAGATTTATTTTTCCTCCTCGTCATCATCATTCGTGGATACACATAATCTCCTTCGTACTTTAACAGCCAGGATAAAGTACTGGTGATATTTACTAGTTAGGTTCTAGATATATTTTTTCTCTTCTTTCAATACGTTCTTAAATTATGAAATTAATAAATTAATTAATATGTGTATATTCCTATTTAGCATTTGACAGAGTATATTGAATTCAGAATAATTTATGCACCGCAATGGTGTATACATGTCTATTCATGTTTGCGCTTGTGAAGATGTTAAAATTGTAATCCTTCAATTTAGACGGATTAGAAATTCGTAGTATCCATAATGCACCATATAAAACAAACGTTTAAATTGTAGTCTTCCTTTAACAGGAATAAACTGTACGGAAATAGTTTTTGGTTCGTATCTACACCATTTTCAAGAAGTCGTTACTACAACCAAGCTAAGGAAATCGACAAAACGTATTTCAGAGAAACGTGTTTTTGTTATGTAAAAAGTGGAAACAAAATGTGAGTATTCTTTTATTTTTATTTTCTCTTTTAGACATTAATTTATTTACCAACTAGCTGTCACTCGCGGCTCCGTCTGCGTAAAAGTACAAACAAACAAAATATAATAAGAAAACTTTTAAGAGCCGCATTGCGCCCGCCTCCCACTCAAGCGTGATAACGTTTAACTTCGTTATTGAGATAAAAAGTAGACTAAGTTATTCCTTATTACATCAGCTACCTGCCAATAAAAATCTTGTAAAAATCGGTGCAGCTGTTTCAGAGGTTAGCCGAACAAACAGACGGACAAAATTGTAACAATGTTATTTTGGCGTATATACCGTATACATATTTATAATATGCATGTAGTAAAAAATCGTTATTTCAATATTACAAACAGACACTCCAATTTTATTGGTATAGATTAAAGCGTAATTATATCTATATATGTGTTTTTCAGTATAGTAATACATATAATTACTTAGGTGCAGCGTAAATTTCAAAAATTAAATCATAATAACCTTGTGACCTCAATAACGCTTGGTATTATCGAGTCAGTCCAAATTAACTTTAGATGTGAACTTTAAAAATGTTCAACGCCTTTATGTTTAAATCTCATTGCAAAAAAAATCTGACAGGGATTTGAAAATAGAAGAACAGCATGAAAACATCCACAGATTTTTTGAGACTTTCGTCTTGTATACTTACAAATATATTAACTATTATTATTGTAAACCACGGCCAAAGAAGAGTCAGCTTATGAGCGCGGTAATTAAAACTTAGTCTTAACCTCAAGCAAAGTTAGTGAGTAAGCGAATTAGTGAGAGAGTGAGTGAACGTCTGGATGAGTAAACGTATGAATGAATAAATGACTGTATTAAGTTATGAATAAATTCATACATAAACTGATAAAAAGGTAACTAAATAAATAATCAAGCAGAAACATTTTTTATGACTTTCTGTAAGAACAAATGAAAATTGGAACTTCAATCTTTTTGCACGCAAATGGTTTAGGGTTAGGGAGAAATTCAATATTTCTCTTCTAAAATCTTTGTTTTCATTGGATCGAATTTGGCTCCAATATATCTTATACAATTCAGTTTCTCAAAATATAAAGTATAAAACAGATTGATTCTTCTGAAAACTCTTATCTTCGAAATACATTGGCTCAGAATTTCATCCTAGCACACTCAAAACGTTATATGATAAAAGTTTTAATTCATATATTTAGATAGATACATTTTATCTTACAACTCGCGTTTTTTTTTAATAAAATAGAATAGGAGCTCATTAAAGTTCCTAATTAATAAATGAAAAGGTTTTTATTTCAATAATTTCACAACACTTAAAGAATTATATTTAATTATCCGGCTTTATCTATTAGTAGCCACAAAACCACGTTTTCCGACTAAAGATATTTGCGACCGACGTTTTAAACCACACCAACAGTTTTATTTTACTTAACTGAGTAGGCTCTTCTTCTTCTACCTGGCAATTTCCCAGCTATAGCCGGGGTCTGCCTTACGTGTTGTGAAAAGTTTTTGGCTCTTTGTTTTTACGACCGGCCGCCTGCCTGACATCAACCCTCTTTTTGGGAATCAACATTAATCAGTGATGTCTAAATACTCTTAGAAAGTACATATGATTCGGAAAAATCACATTGGTACTTGCTCGGGCCAGGATCGAACCCGCGCCCTCGGCGACGAGAGGCGGGCCCTTTAACCACTGAGCCACCACTGACTTACTTAACTGAGTAGGCTTTTAGATGTATATACTATTAGATTATATATTATTAAAATAAAAACTTCATTCCATGAAAACAACGTAATTCTACGTAAATAATACAATGTACCACATATTTCGGAATCTAGTTGACTAAACTGCAAGTTTAATTACGTAAAATTATGTTAAATATATAATCATATAAATAATATTATTTATCAATGTAACCCTTACATAAAAAATCCCTGAGACGTTCTCTTTTTCTTTTTGGTTACACTATAAAGCCAGCAAGGACTCAAATGTTCGAAATCACATATAAATGAGACCGAAATGATTCCATACATTCTCGGGCCTAAATGTAAAGAGATGAAAATAGTAGATATCAATTGACCGAATCAGACTTATCAGTCCCTTGATAAAGAATCATGAAGTTTCGATATTCTGAGAAACGAGTAATAAGAGATTTAGAAAAAGGGAACTTATCTTACTATTTTTATAACATCAAATTTCCTAATATTGTTTAAGCTACAGCTTCATTACAATGTTTGCTATGTTATTTCGTGATCTTAAAGAGCAATATTATACAAGGAGGATTGTAGCAAACTGTCAAGCTGTAAGTTTCGGACTTAAGTCTATGTTTTCATAAGCATTTTTTCCTTTTGATATAATTATAAGTGACGAGTGAAATTTCTAGTCAGTTGTCGATTCACTCTGTTTAAGAACCAAACTGTATCAAAAAATAACTTGATCATTTTTAAAAAATACTACCGTAACGATGTAGTTTAAATAGTGAGTTATTTTTTAAATTCTGTAATTAAATAATTAAATCGATAAAGCCTCGAAAGATTTCTTAGCTTTAATATAGAAGAATTTGCTGATTTTTGGTATTATAATAAAAAATATAATCAATTTTATAAAGATATCGTAAACATTATCATTTAACTTCCAATATTCTTTACAAAAATTATGTGGAAAAAGAAATATACTGTGATTATGACATTGTATTGTAAACAATCAATCTTTCTCCTGAAAACTAACATGATATCTTTTATGAGACGATATTTCCTCCTACAGAAACTCATTCAATACCAAACGTGACTACGCTTTAAAATTCTATGCGCAATAAACTAGTTTATATTTGCTGCAGTGTATTTGAAACAAAAATCATATATCTAGGATAAATTTTGGACTGAAAATCGGTTTTGAAAAGGGCCGCCCAAAAATTAAATGACTTAGTAATAAAATGTGATTGCAATCTTGTTGACTATAAAAAGTTATTTCTTTTCGTATTACATTATTTTTCAGATAAAATCGTTAAAACAGGTTTAAAACTAAAACGTTTATCAACAGTTATCTTTTCTTAAACTACTATAAAAGAATCAACGACTAAAAAAGAGAAATATGAATGAAAAGTTTATAGCGTACCTATAGTATATGTAGTACCTATACTATAGTATAGCTGTAGCTATAATATATTGCAATAGCAGTCCAATGTTCAAAATATATTACTGAATTCAGTGCTTATTCGTATTTCGTGTTTGACGGCAAACATGGAGCTAGTATTTGAGAGTTTATTTAAATTTATTCAAATTCAGAATAATTTATACACCACAATGGTGTATAAAGATTTCCGCTTCCTGGCGTCTGTGAAGCATTTAAAATGAAAAATCACATAAGTATAACATTCATAACAACAATACCAAAAAATCGTATTCTATTTTTGTATGGGAAAATAAAATATAACATATATTTTGGTTCATATCTATATAACTAAAATAAATGTCGTCGATACTGCACGATATTTAAGAGGAGAAATAAAACTTAACCTTTATTTTTCATTCGAAACTATGATTAGTTTGAATGACTCAATAATTTCAATTACATTGTTTTAAATAAATTCCATTATTTTTGTTACTTTAAATTAGATTATTATTCCACTCTATCACGTCGCGTATTACTTTTTCGATAAAAAACCCTACAAGCTTATTGAAAAGTATAAATATATGATCTATACTGATTTAAATCTGAATCATAAATAGAATGTTATTAGCTTAGTATGACCATACTGCGACAGCTACTTTTACCTTAAGTAATAAGTTATCTATGATTAGTTGTAAACGTTTGACTTAATTTTAAATATTAATCAATAATTTTCTGATAGTCCCCAGTCGTTGTAATCTCATTTAATTCCCTCTAATCTGTACTAACGCGTTAACGTATTCCAAACAAGTCACATAGTTCGGTACCGATTTATACGACCTAGAAGCAGGTTTACAGTAATTTTTAAAATATACTGTCGAACCTTTAATTACCAAATAATATACCAAAGTTAAAATTTAACTGACTAATACAAAATAATTTTCAATAATAAACGACTTCAAATTACGCACCACACAGGAGTTCGATATATCGACGGATACTTGAAAGTATTATTTGAATAGAAAACAATAGCTACAGTTTATCAAACAAGAATGATAAACTGTGATTGACTCCATGAATATATCTATTATTTTGTGATAACAAAATCGTTACCACAAAATAATCTTCACAAAATAGTCTCGTTTGAAGTCGTATTTTTATTTTTCAATTTCAGGTGATATGTAGACTTCTTAAATGTTCTTAAAGATGTTTCTTAAATGTGAAGACCATGGCTACTTGAGCCGAATGATGGTGTAGGTATGTAAATTGTAAGAAAAAATTAAATAAAAACTATTGAAAACTCAAACTATTGGACCGGTTTGGTTAAAGTATTGCCATGGAGATAGTTTGAAATCTACAGAACGCGAAGTAAGTGAACAAAACCGCGGAAAGCAGCGTGTATTATAATACGAATTCCAAATTTGCAAAGTTTTAAAGGTTCTCGATATTTCGAGTCAAAAAACGATTTTGGATTTCAACCATCATAATACCACCCTTGGGACAACTCTTTTCAAATGAAGTATAATCAACAAAATCGGTTTATAAAAAACATAGCAGTCCCCGAAAACACGAACAAAAAAATATATCATTGAACGGAGTGAAATTTACTTTTACCTTTTCGAAGTTGTTTAAATAGTAGAATATCAATAAAATTACATTGCGTTTATGTAGTGTATATATGTATACATCAATAGTATAGAGGTTTTAAGGCATACAAGATTTTGCAAAGATGTTTGTTTAGAATGACAACTTGAAATATTTTCCTACTTTTTTTGTTATTGGATGACAATTATATAACTCATCTCATCTGCCCGTGATCACAGTTTCTGAAAAGTAGCCGAAACGACGGGAGTCTGTAGGTTTATCAAATAATAAAATACGCGTAGTGTAAACCGAAAAATATTGGTTTCATTTAAATGAATACTCGCGAAGCCCTTGGATCTTATCATATAAACTTCAATGGTTTTCAAGAGTTTCTTGTTTTAATTCATTTAATTGAATGATTTCATAACATAAATTATTATTAAAGTTATGCATAGTTAAATGAAAAATAAAAATATATAACCTTTCATTGTATTTTACTGGAACTGGAAAAGTCAGTTTTTTGTATTATAATTATTAAGTTTTCTTGTATTATAATATAACATCGTTTTAAGATTAGTTAGTAATAGTAAATATTTTGTTTTTATAATTCTAATTCCTAAAAATTATTATTAAAATTCATAAACAACAAAGCATACATCACGATTTATAGTCCGGTCAAATTAGACATTCGAGGTTACATAAATTCCCACCAAGCTGAAAATCGGTAAGATTGTTAGAAATATCATTAAAAACAAAATTTGAAAGTTCCCCATCTTTCCCCTGTAAGGAAAAAATTTTATTCATGGTCAAAGGTAAACAAAATGAGTTTTTCGCGATTTTCAGCAAAACGGTAAGTTTATCATAAAAATATCTCAAACAAAAATTGTAGGTCATAAGATTAGCTACAAAGAATTAATTAATACTTTTTGTTCTACGAGCCACCGTTTTTAAGATATAACGATTCAAAAAGTTGTAAAAGTTGTAATCGTCATAATATGCACACGTTTCCTCGCCACCTATGAGGTAGTGTACTTAGCTTTTTTTTGTATCTTCCCCAGTAGGTCTATTCCACGGGTCAGTTTTGATCTTGTTTAATTTGAAACTATTGATAAATAATGGATATTAGCAGAGATTGAAAAGATAAAAGCAATTTAAGTATTTAACGACGTTATTCACGTCCAATTGAAAAAACTTGTAAGATTTAAAATAATAACTACGGTAGAATTGAAAATTACAACTTGATTATCGACCAAAAACTGTACGTGCTGAAAATTCATATTATTTGGTAAGGAATTTGTTGTGTTCTCACCTAGACTGTAATATAAAAGAGAATAAACCGATATCTAAATCAATGTATCCCACGGGGCTTTTAATCGTACATTACATTTTCATTCCATGCTAACTCTATTATCTTTTTGTCCATTTTTATATTTACCCATCGTATTAACCTTTTTTTACTAAGGAAGACGTTTATTTATATTTGAAAATGTATCAATAAAACTAGAAAACTATAAATAACTTAAATGAAAATGATTAATGTTTTTAACTTGTAATAAGTAAATAATAATATGCATAAAATATATTTCAATGAAATTTTATCCTCTTTGTAGTATTATGTAATTCGTATGAATACTGAAAGACGGCTTGATTCCTATTCTGTGAATCTCTTTACTTCTGTGAGAGCCAGTCGATAACAAACGTGACTCAATTTTAAAATACAGGTCCAATAAACTCGTCTTCCTTCTTTGCATAAAAAATTCTTCAATTACCTGTGGTAACATATAAATATATTTCTAGACCCTAAAAAATAGTATCGAATTTCTTAATAAAATGAGTTTTTCTTTAATCGAATTTTATGCGAGCAGAAATATATTAATTATAGAAAGAATATTAGAGAAAGAAAATGTAATAATTTATAATAAAGCGCTGTAAAAAAAACTATCATATTTTATCCCAGATTCTCGAACTACGAACACCAAATAAATCTGCAGATGACTAATGACTGCGACAAATTCACTTAAGTTTCAAGTAAGTTCACATCATTTAATGAGGTGGAAGAAGAACAATAGCGATGATTCGAAGATGTATGATTTCATTAAAATTTTTGATCTTTTTAAATTACTGAACATTCGAAAGAATTCTCTTTAATTTTAAAGCTCAAAAGTAATGGATGATCTGAGAGAGTCACTGAAACAATCGTATTTGATACCAACAAAAATGAAAGTCCATATCAATTCTTTAACTGAAACTATCTATATTCACTATTACACTTTAAACTAATAAATTTCCTTTTATCGACGTCAACTGAAAATAAAAACAAACTAGACAATGTCTAACACTAAACTGTCTATGTTTAAGTATCTACTTTATCTGGAAGTAAACTTTTTAAAGAGCAGAATTTATTACTTCTGTGTTATATGTATATTACAGCTTCTAAAGTCAATGCGGAATTACCAAGATTGAGCTCTAAGTTTGACAGTTGATATTCGACGTTTTAATACTGTATATAGGTATTGTCTATTTTTTTTATATTATATTGCAGGAATCGTAACTAATTAAAGTAACTTTCAAAGTTTTTTTGATCGTTGGTTGGTCCGTTTGTTACTTGATTCACCAAAAACCGATGAAGATTTAGACACACTCGTATAGCTATTAATTGTTCATATATGTATATCAATATAAATTGCGTTAATTTTAAAGTAAAATCTACATTATCCAACCACATAAATACAATTTTTAAAATATTTGTGAGAACTTATATAATTGCTACATTGTCAGTGGATGCGATCCATTGGTCTCGGTATATTGGCTGTTGCCGGTTTTCTCCGTGACCTGCTATAGAATACTAAGTGAAGTTGGACAATTATTTTAAACTATGCGTTAATTTCACAAAAACAAATTAACCACAGTAAAAAAAGTTACATTATAATACATAAATATCTTAGAATTGTTTACAAAAAATGTCAAACTGTAATACATATGCAATTAATGTATGTACATAGTACATATAATTAGGAATTTTTAAATTGGCGTAAAGTCTTACAACTGAAAATTACTATTTTCAGTTGTAAGACTAAATGAATTAAATAGTCTATGATAACAATACTTTGTTATCATATACTATTTTAATTCCGTTAGCCTAATTGTAATACAGATCGTTTTTTAAATATTATCTTTGACCAAGAATTGACCATATAAAGATATATTTTTAAATAGCTATTCACCATTAGACATGTAAATATATAGATAATTTTCCCTCATATTGTTTTAAAAGAGACAAATTTAATCCGAGCTCCAAGCTTTAAGAGATAATTTCCCCATCTTTGCCAGTACTCAATTAATTTCAACATAAAACTTATTTTGTAAAGACACGATTCTCTTTTCAGAACTTTGCCTGGCTTCCCCTTTGTGATAACTTTCTTTGTGATTTTTATTTAGCGACAAACGTTATTGAATCCGTTAACTTATACATTGTTGAAGAAAACTAAACTTAATATTATATAAAAATATATTTTATTTCCTTTTAATAACAAATATAATTTTCTATTAAAATGATTTTCTAAACATGTGAAATTATGGTACAAAAGTAAAGTATTTTTTTATTGAAAAAAAATACAGGATTTTGTCCATTTACATGGAGAACCTTTGTTTCCATTTTCTAAGCAAAATACGTAAACAATTTTTGACGTCGTGAAATCTTCAGTAGCAGGTAGCAGAGACTGCAATAACAAAATAGGAAACAACAATCTCGGAACCCGTTTCACTTGTTATTTTCTATTTGACAACCTGAGGGTTACAGATAAATTTTTCCTCCTTATTTCACGTTATGACATAAAACCGTCGGACAAATAAACTTGTTCAATTCTTAACAAGCACAATGTTAGGTACAATGTCCTCATTAAGAATTGAACGTATAGATTTTTTAATTTTATATTATAAAATGGATGGATTTTCTAAATAAAAATATTTTAGTCCTATTTAAGTATAATTCACTAATTTCATTTGATTGATTTATATATATTTATTATTTTTTAATATCGTAATTAACTAACGCAGTGATGTATAATATTATTTATATATAAGTGTTCATTTACATAAAGCTATATTACAATTTTCACTTCATTCTTTTCAGTGACCGCGCTTACGGTAAAAGATGAAAGATAGTAGTAGATGAAAAATAACGGTTGCAGCTGTTTTAAAACAAGCTGTTACGTAAAACTTGACTGTTACTGTGGCTTTTCATACATTGAACAAACAAAGGGTAGAAGCGAAGAAGAAAATATAATATGTCAAAGCGCTGTTCACAATGTCCAGATATTTTAAAATATCGGCAATATTTTAAATTAACCAAAAAAATAATTCTACACTCATTGATACCACGACAAATAAAAAGGTGGTAGAGCCTAGCTGTAGTGAGTTACTGCAGCTCGAACATGGGCTGGCTCGACCGGGGAAGTACCACCCTCTCACAGAAGATCGGCGTGAAGTAGCCTTTACCGGCTCCGTTTCGTCTGATGAGTGAGAGAGCCGGTTGCCCTTTCCCTATTCCTACCCTTTCCCTTCATTTCCTTATTCCCTCCCCTCCCTACCGCCAAAAAACAAGGTTGGCAATGCATCCGTAACAAAATGTTGTGGATGTCCATGGGCGACGGTAACCACTTTCCATCAAGTGGGCCGTCTGCTCGTTTGCCACCTTTAACATAAAAAAAAAAATTGAAAGTGATAAATTAATTATTATTGACGTCATCGAAGTTATTTAAAACTGGTTACAGATGCTTCGATGTTTTCAGACTAAAATATCAATAAAAAGATTCTAAAAACAATTACTTGCAAAATTTCATAAATTGTGAGAAATTAATCGAGAGGAAGTTGAACTAAGATTTTAGGTTGATGAAAGGTAATCAATTCGGTCTTTTATACAAATACTAAATAATTAACTCACAAAAGCCTTTAATAAGTGATATATATAGATTCACAAAGTTTTAATTATGTTCGGGTCTTCATTAAAAGTTTAATAAATCCCAATTAGTAATGCCTGTTAGCTAAAAGCGAGTTATAAATTACTATACAATGAGATTATACTGTTTTACTACTAAGAAGATCGATGATTTTCTACCTATAATTTACAATAACATTTCCAAAATATTTATGAAATTTTAAAACTTTGTATATGAGAAATATCAGAGTGAGAGAAAATAAAAATTTCTAACTGAAGTTAATTTTAGAACTCTCGACATATTCTTTCAAATGATGTAAATATTTGTATACCAAGGTCAATTATTAGCCATTTTTTTTATTAGGTAATTGTCCTTTTTTATTAGCGAGTACTTTAATTCTCGTTAATATTCTATTAAAATTTTCTTAACGTTAAAACATAAAATCTAAGTCTGAGTGTAATATCAAATGAAGATTGTTTTTGTTAGTGCTTTTTTTGTGCCAATTCACTGAAAGTAATTTAATTTTATACCCGATATATTCTTATGAATTATTTATTTGACTTTTAGAACACTTCTCAAGTCTCATTATTTAATGTAGTAGTTACAACGACTTCCATAAGAGAGATTAATGAAAAATTTATATCTTGGCTTCTTAAATCCATTGTCAATATGTATTATGTGTAGAACTTGAAAAATAAAAAATGGGACTTTATTAGTTACTGAAATCAATGGCACATTATTTGTACATTTACTTCACGAATATTAATTTTTGTCAAAGAGAAACTGAGTCGTTATCAGCGTAACTTCCATGAAAATGTAATTGACAGATTTTAAATGCCAATTTTTAAACTTTACCCAATAACTGTGAGTTATTAACGTTCCAAACTTTTTTATTATTGGTTATACTCAAGTCCGTTTTTTACTAAGATTATATTTTTTTGTTATTTTTTACTAATGCAATATCAAATTCTTTTAAACATTGAATTAAAAAAACTGCTAATTCTATAATTTTATACCTCATTTCATATGTTCACATTTGTATTTTTTGTTTTTCGAAGACAAAATTACAAAATTAGTATTTTAAAGTCAATATATGACAAAGTATCTCAATGTTAACTTATATAAAATCAAATTTCAGATGCATTGCAAAATGGTAATACGACACAAGCTACCGACTTGTCAGAGTGAATATTAAACCTGTGACCCATCCCTGAAAAGATATATAAAAAATAAAATACACTACATGAAACTTTTATACAATAAAATACTTTTTAAATATGTTTACTAATTATTTTATTTGATTAATTTCATTTTATAAGTTGCTACGTCTAAAATTGTACAAATAAAAAAGATTGCCTGAATGGTTAAAGTGATAAGGTGTTTAAAAAATCTGGTTTCCATTTTGAAATTAAATTATTGAACATAGGTACGTTGATAGTTATTTTTATTCCACTTCACACTCTGATTGATAAAATGGCCGCGCTGGTAAATAAATTAAGAATCTAAACCACTTGTAAATTTAACACACATAAAATGCATTTTTCACTTTTATTTCTGATATTGATTCTAAATTTACTTCAATCACATTAAAATATTGAACGTGAGGCTAAAAGGATTTAATAACAATGAAACATTATCCTTGTTGTTAGGTTTGTGTGATTAACTATTTATGTTAATAAATTAATTGACTGTTAATAAGTTAATCTACTGTTAATAAATTAATCAACTGTTAGTAAATCTACTGTTAATAAATTAATTGACTGTTAATAAGTTAATCTTCTGTTAATAAATTAATCTACTGTTATTAAATTAATTGACTGTTAATAAGTTAATCTACTGATAAAAAATTAATTGACTGTTAATAAGTTAATCTACTGTTAATAAATTAATCTACTGTTAATAAATTAATCCACTGTTAATAAATTAATCAACTGTTAGTAAATCTACTGTTAATAAATTAATCAACTGTTAGTAAATCTACTGTTAATAAATTAATTGACTGTTAATAAGTTAATCTTCTGTTAATAAATTAATCTACTGTTATTAAATTAATTGACTGTTAATAAGTTAATCTAGTGATAAAAAATTAATTGACTGTTAATTAGTTAATCAACTGTTAATAAGTTAATCTACTGTTATTAAATTAATCCACTGTTAATAAATTAAACAACTGTTAGTAAATCCACTGTTAATAAATTAATTGACTGTTAATAAGTTAATCTTCTGTTAATAAATTAATCCACTGTTATTAAATTAAGTGACTGTTAATAAGTTAATCTACAGATAAAAAATTAATTGACTGTTAATAAGTTAATTTACCGTTAATATATTAATCTACTGTTAATAAATTAATCCACTGTTAATAAATTAATCAACTGTTAGTAAATCTACTGTTAATAAATTAATCAACCGTTAGTAAATCTACTGTTAATAAATTAATTGACTGTTAATAAGTTAATCTACTGTTAATAAATTAATCCACTGTTAATAAATTAATCAACTGTTAGTAAATCCACTGTTAATAAATTAATTGACTGTTAATTAGTTAATCAACTGTTAATAAGTTAATCTACTGTTATTAAATTAATCCACTGTTAATAAATTAATCAACTGTTAGTAAATCCACTGTTAATAAATTAATTGACTGTTAATAAGTTAATCTTCTGTTAATAAATTAATCTACTGTTATTAAATTAAGTGACTGTTAATAAGTTAATCTACTGATAAAAAATTAATTGACTGTTAATAAGTTAATCTACTGTTAATAAATTAATCTACTGTTAATAAATTAATCTACTGTTAATAAATTAATCCACTGTTAATAAATTAATCAACTGTTAGTAAATCTACTGTTAATTAATTAATCAACTGTTAGTAAATCTACTGTTAATAAATTAATTGACTGTTAATAAGTTAATCTTCTGTTAATAAATTAATCTACTGTTATTAAATTAATTGACTGTTAATAAGTTAATCTACTGATAAAAAATTAATTGACTGTTAATAAGTTAATCAACTGTTAATAAGTAAATCTACTGTTATTAAATTAATCCACTGTTATTAATTAATCAACTGTTAGTAAATCCACTGTTAATAAATTAATAGACTGTTAGTAAATCTACTGTTAATAAATTAATTGACTGTTAATAAGTTAATCTACTGTTATTAAATTAATTGACTGTAAATAAGTTAATCTACTGTTAATAAATTAATCCACTGTTAATACATTAGTCAATTGTTAGTAAATCCACTGTTAATAAATTAATTGACTGTTAATAAGTTAATCAAATGTTAGTAAATCCACTGTTAATAAATTAATCAACTGTTAGTAAATCCACTGTTAATAAATGAATTGACTGTTAATAAGTTAATCTACTGTTAATAAATTAATCCACTGTTAATAAATTAATTGACTGTTAATAAGTTAATCTTCTGTTAATAAATTAATCTACTGTTATTAAATTAAGTGACTGTTAATAAGTTAATCTACTGATAAAAAATTAATTGACTGTTAATAAGTTAATTTACCGTTAATATATTAATCTACTGTTAATAAATTAATCCACTGTTAATAAATTAATCAACTGTTAGTAAATCTACTGTTAATAAATTAATCAACCGTTAGTAAATCTACTGTTAATAAATTAATTGACTGTTAATAAGTTAATCTACTGTTAATAAATTAATCCACTGTTAATAAATTAATCAACTGTTAGTAAATCCACTGTTAATAAATTAATTGACTGTTAATTAGTTAATCAACTGTTAATAAGTTAATCTACTGTTACTAAATTATTCCACTGTTAATAAATTAATCAACTGTTAGTAAATCCACTGTTAATAAATTAATTGACTGTTAATAAGTTAATCTTCTGTTAATAAATTAATCTACTGTTATTAAATTAAGTGACTGTTAATAAGTTAATCTACTGATAAAAAATTAATTGACTGTTAATAAGTTAATCTACTGTTAATAAATTAATCTACTGTTAATAAATTAATCCACTGTTAATAAATTAATCAACTGTTAGTAAATCTACTGTTAATAAATTAATCAACCGTTAGTAAATCTACTGTTAATAAATTAATTGACTGTTAATAAGTTAATCTACTGTTAATAAATTAATCCACTGTTAATAAATTAATCAACTGTTAGTAAATCCACTGTTAATAAATTAATTGACTGTTAATTAGTTAATCAACTGTTAATAAGTTAATCTACTGTTACTAAATTATTCCACTGTTAATAAATTAATCAACTGTTAGTAAATCCACTGTTAATAAATTAATTGACTGTTAATAAGTTAATCTTCTGTTAATAAATTAATCTACTGTTATTAAATTAAGTGACTGTTAATAAGTTAATCTACTGATAAAAAATTAATTGACTGTTAATAAGTTAATCTACTGTTAATAAATTAATCTACTGTTAATAAATTAATCTACTGTTAATAAATTAATTGACTGTTAATAAGTTAATCTTCTGTTAATAAATTAATCTACTGTTATTAAATTAATTGACTGTTAATAAGTTAATCTACTGATAAAAAATTAATTGACTGTTAATAAGTTAATCAACTGTTAATAAGTTAATCTACTGTTATTAAATTAATCCACTGTTATTAATCAATCAACTGTTAGTAAATCCACTGTTAATAAATTAATTGACTGTTAGTAATTCTACTGTTAATAAATTAATTGACTGTTAATAAGTTAATCTTCTGTTAATAAATTAATCTACTGTTATTAAATTAATTGACTGTAAATAAGTTAATCTACTGTTAATAAATTAATCCACTGTTAATACATTAGTCAATTGTTAGTAAATCCACTGTTAATAAATTAATTGACTGTTAATAAGTTAATCTACTGTTAATAAATTAATCAAATGTTAGTAAATCCACTGTTAATAAATTAATCAACTGTTAGTAAATCCACTGTTAATAAATTAATTGACTGTTAATAAGTTAATCTACTGTTAATAAATTAATCAAATGTTAGTAAATCCACTGTTAATAATTTAATCAACTGTTGGTAAATCCACTGTTACTAAGTTAATCTACTGTTAATAAATTAATTGACTGTTAATAAGTTAATCTACTGTTAATAAATTAATCCACTTTTAATAAATTAATCAACTTTTAGTTAATAAATTAATTGACTGTTAATAAGTTAATCTACTGTTAATAAATTAATCAAATGTTAGTAAATCCACTGTTAATAAATTAATCAACTGTTGGTAAATCCACTGTTACTAAGTTAAACTACTGTTAATAAATTAATTGACTGTTATAAGTTAATCTACTGTTAATAAATTAATTGACTGTTAATAAGTTAATCTACTGTTAATAAATTAATTGACTGTTAATAAGTTAATCTACTGTTAATAAATTAATTGACTGTTAATAAGTTAATCTACTGTTAATAAATTAATCCACTGTTAATAAATTAATCAACTGTTAGTAAATCCACTGTTAATAAATTAATCAACTGTTAGTAAATCCTCTGTTAATAAGTTAATCTACTGTTAATAAATTAATCAACTGTTATTAAATCTACTGTTAATAAACTAATCCACTGTTAATAAATTAATCTGCTGTTAGTAAATCCACTGTTTACTAATTAACTAATTAAAACTTATTCACTTGTCCTTAGAAGGTAGAAAGACAAATGATAATATTTAATAATAATAAAATGGCGAAAAAATTATATGAATAGTTTACCGACCAATCAGAGAGCCCCATTTCATTACTTAGTTGTCAAATCTAAATTCAAAAAACGTTTGTAAAAAAACAACTACTAATAAATAAAAAATTAATTAATAAACATTGTCCAGCGGACAAAATTGTGAATATAAACCATTCCCAGATCCTCTTGAACACAGACAAAAAATTTCATCAAAATCGGTCCAGTCGTTTGAGAGAAGTTCGGTGACATACACACTCACAGAAGAATTATATATATAAAGATATAGCTTATTTTTTAATTTATATTTTTGGAGTTTACCTTTAAACCATAAATGTCAGTTATCTGAAGTGCGATAGAATAGTTGACATATTAATTAGTTGTCAAATCTAATGTCAAAAAAAAACGTTTGTATCTGAAATAAAAAAGGGCTGTTTTTAGGGTTTTCCCGTAAATGAATCAATTTTTTCAGCTTTTAAACCTTCCCTAAACCTCCACGAACATTTCAAGACTAAGATAAGATAAATCCGTTCGGCCGTTCTCGAGTTTTAGCGAGACTAAGGAACAGCAATCCATTTTTATATATATATACGAGTAGATATATTTATATTAAAAAGAACATTATGTAGATTTAACGATTGATTGCACCGCTTCATATATTTAGCATTTAATTTCGAACAGCAAATCAGAATTCTCTTAAATGAAGCTACTTCCTAAAATACGAAGTAATAAGAGGGACGAACATTATCCTTTAATTTCGTTTGTGTTCGAGAGAACAGCTGTGGCTGTGAAATATCAAGGTCGTGTACGGAGGAAAACTGTAGAACCATAGCAAGAAAATATAAAAATAATAATTAATTAGTCACTTTTAAATTAAGAATATCTAGAATAATTTTCACTAGAGACCAGGCTAATTATGTATGTATTAAAAAAAAGATAAAAACATTAGAAGGCGGTATAATTATCTTTAAGAAATACAAACTTTATAAAAGTATTGATTAAAATTTCAATGCATTTAAAATTTATTTAAAAGTAAAAAAGATTGCCAGAAAATTTAAAACACAATATGTAAAGATACTTCTAGTAGGTATTTCCAATTTATTTAAATTGTATCTGTTTAGTAAGAAGTTGTTAAATAATAATATTTAAATAAACTTCATGATGTTTATGAAAAACCACAGCAAGTAATAAGTATTATTGGTTTGTTGTATTTTAATTAAAAATCTAAACATATGCGTATAAAAATAACTTGGAATTTAATAAAATAAGACCAAGTACGCAATAATATTCAAGATCTCTATTCACTTGAAAAGAATCGTGTGTGTATTATACACATTATAAACTATTTGGACAAATTAACAAAAATTCAAAATAATGGTCATTGGAATGGAACTTTATTTTCAAATTATTTGAATGCGTTTGGCATTGCGGCGGCTTGAAAGGATTATTATTTATTAAATTTTAAATCGATATGAATGTTAAAATCATTGCTAAATTTTATCTATGCTCACTTGTGCTGAAATAATGATTAAAAGGTCTTTTTGTTCCTTTAGTATTCTAAGATTGAGTGCAAAGTCCTCAATATAAAGTAATATGCACAAAATTTTAATGCTAATAAGAAACACAACAATAGCAATTTTGAATAATAATATAAGAGATATTCCTTACTTACGTTAACAATAGTTTAAATAATGACTTACACTTTCTAATAACGATTAGTAAGGTAAAATAAACTTTCAATTGAGCCTCTGTATGTAATACACCCAAAATAAAGGAGACATAATATTTTATACTTAAATTTTTCAGTCGGCACGGCACAGGGAAAGACGAACTTTCTGATAAATAGACGATCAAACAGGCAGAAAAGGTTTCAGTTTTTATCGAGATAGGTATCGTAATACAGAATGTTGTTTTCTTCGTGTTAGTTTAAATTATCGAGAGTTTGTATTTTTATGTAATTTGGTTAAAATATATAAAAAGGCAAAGTATGTGGTATGTATAAATGTATAATTAAAATGTTACATTGAATTTGCCTTAGTCTCGACAACAGCTTAGAAAACTAATAAAGAAAGAAGTCTTGTCAGTCAACTCGATAGATTTATATTGATTCATAGAAAATATATGAAATATTGAAAGGAGCCCGTTACGCTATGAGATTTTGCTCATTTCAATTTGAATTTTGTGCTTTAATAGAATGACCTACTTTAAAGATATTTACCCCAATGACAACATGCACGTCAAAAGCACTTCCTACATTTACACTATAACTGCATTTGGTATAATGACATTTATACTTTTTTATTTTGCTTATTTAGGTAACATGAACTTTTATTTGATAAATTAACAAATTTATCGTACATTTTGATATAACTCGATACTTTATAATTAAACTTCTTCATAAAATAACTATTCCTTTACCAAAATTTGGAAGAAAAAAATTACAAATCCTTTACCATATACAAAATGTTCTATTAGGCTGGATCCTTTTTCATCTCCTGTTTTGTCGATAAATGGAAATGTTATCATTTTTGTTTGAATGTTATTTGAGACTTAACTCATCTTGAGTGAAATTATTTCGTTTTAGTTTTGTAGTTTTTAGTTTTTTTAGTTTTCCAGTATCGATTTCGTTTTGTAGTTAGAAGTCAGAAGAAAGTTTTTGGTAAGATTATTTTATTGAGTTTTTTTATTTTTTCCCAGAAATAATCAATTCTACAGGGTGACTGGTGAATTACTATCAATATTTAAGGAGAATACTCGGTACATGATTCTCATTCGAATTATGTGAAAAAAATAGCTACTTAATTTTTGACCAAATTTCCGTATAAATAAATAAAGTGTGGACACGTTCCAAGTGTGGACGCGTGCGGCGGCGTGCTGATACAACACCACGCAGCCGCACGCGAGTGTGTGTGTGTGTGTGTATACCTAATCTGTAGGGTGTTCACACGATGCGTAATTAATGACATAACTTTTGGTTAACTTTACTTAGAACTTTATTAATATTTATGTTATATTAATTTTTATTTTGTCATATATGATCGTCAAATATCACGTCCTCAAGTATCGATAGTAATTCACCAGTCACCCTGTATAACAATAAATTAAAATTATACAGGTTTTAGCCTTTTGTGTATTCTTATGGATTACTCTATATCGTAACCAGTTCTCTGACACTTTCGTCACAAAGATAGATCGTTCGAAAATCCAACTCAAATAGTTGTTATCCCAGTTTAATAATAAAACCCTTTGATAGCGAAAAAAAAAGAATCATTCAAAGTAAATGATTTGAAAAAAATAAAACTAAATTAAAATCTATCTCGTTCTCATTGTATAAGAAAATTAGAAAAAAACCTCCACAAACGTATGTTTAAATAAATTCATGCATTGAGGTACGGTATTTTTTTACAATTCTTTTGTTATCAAAGTAAACATTATTTTATAATTGAATCACTCGTACGAATGGATTCTCCGAATGGTAATTTAAGTTTTGTATTAAGAAATATTAACATGTGGTTTCAAAGAAATGTAATACGAGTATGTTTCCTTAAAAAATTCTGAAAAGCATTTTGATAGCTAGCTAAACATAAATCTAATAAACTGCGATATAATTAAATAACGGGTGTTAAATAAAATTCACAATTCTCGTTTCATGTTACATTTACAGTTAAGCTAACAAATGACGAATCCTGAAATACACAGTTTAACTTTTTGAAAGTTTCAAGTAGCTAATGCTTCTTTTAGATTTCTTTAAAAAGCGATATCAGTATTTAAAATAGATAATAAGTCTAGTAATTTAAAAGATATCATACCTTGACTCCTAAGTCGCTGAGTTAAGTTACGTTACTCATTAATAGTTTCTCTTTTCTCATTCAATAATGTACCCGAATGGAAAACTGTCAACGCTGTCTGACGATGCAAAATTAGAATAAACATACTGGATATAGAACCAGGAATTTACGATTCATAAGTGCATGTTTAAGTTTGAGTGCATGTTTTCATTTAAATCAAAATCTCTATTCATTTAAATTATAAATGTAGTAATTTATTCAAAACTGTAAATCTGTATGGAAATCTTAAAGTATATAATAATTTTGTCTTGATTTTCTTATATAACACCAGCGAGTCCTTGAATCGGAACAACAAAATGTGAAATAATAGAGTTTAAAATAATATATTTATTTGCTTAGTCGTAAACCATTTTATGGTTCAGTTATAATATTTATACGCTTCAGTATTAATATTTTTGAAGATTATTGTGAAATGTCTGACCTCATTTAAAATATTCAGGCAAAATTCCAATATTATTCAATTTCACGCTTGATATTTCAAGTAACAAAATACTTCTAAATATTAATTTTACATGCAAAGCAAAGGTAAGAAGGTTGTATAAGAACGTTTAAAATAATGTAATAGAAAGTATATTTTATGTGCATTCTGGCACAGGTTAAAATACTTCAAATATAAAATTCGAATCGGTATGACGAAACCTTCAAACAACGGCAGTCTGAATTCTATGCTTGATATATTCTTATGGTTATCAATATTCAATTTATCTGTCCTGTCAACGAGACCACTTCTTTTCGATTAAACGCCCATTGAGAACAGATATTTCTATTTTTATTTCATCATATATGTATTTTAATTGTAAAAAAATATATTTCGACACATAACACAAGGACGCATTTCATGAAATTAGAGAGTGCAGACGGTCATAAACTATAACACTAACCTGACAACAGCCAATGGCCTCGACAATATTAATACATCATGATCTATCGTCGGATGTAGGTGTTATACGTCAACTTTTATACCATAAATTAGATTATAGGAAGCTTTCCGCGGTTACATCATTTTTACACATCCACTCCCATTTCATATATACGACTTTAATAATAGCATGCTTTACTGAATTAGTTAACACGTAAATGGACGCCTTATTCTACTTTACTTCAACAAAATAAAAAACAATTAATTATTAATTTATTCTTTTTTTTGACACACACACATATTTGTACACATAGATAACTAACAACGAATACTTTCTAATATATGTTGGCTATTTCCTATATGTTTAAATTCATAATGCTCCTATCGATACAATTTTGGCATGAGCACGCATGCAAGCACGCCACCCATTAATTAAATTAATGGGGAGAGTGCGTGCATGTAGTTAGTAGGATAAGGAAGTCGTTATACTACACTAATAAATATTTAGTTAAGCTACACAAGTATTAAAACCAAGATGAAAGAAAAGTTTAATTCTAATTTGTTCGATATATACATATACAGTAGGACCTCGATTATCCGGACTAATTGTTGTCGGTAGGCATCCGGATAATTGAAAGTCCGGATAATCCAATATATGAAGAAAAACGGGCTTTTTGCATATGTACATATGTAGTCTGTACCATACATATGTAATGTCAGGTGTTTATTTAAAACAACAAATACATATGAGCGAAAACCAACGTTTATTAAGAAATTGTACATAATGTACGTATAAGTGTTATAAGTAGGACCCGGATTAATATGTAAATACATATTTTTAATTTACGCGATTTTTGGTCTAGAATGTGTTTTTTACATGGATTGTCATATTTAGACTGTGAAAAACCAACTTTTATTTTCCATATTTTACCATATTTCAAAGTTAAGTCCGTATTTTACAAGAAAATGTCACAATCATCCATATATTCACAAAAAAACATAAAAAAATAAAGGATTTAAATCGCTAAAAAATTAACAAAATTCTGTGCGAAAGTTTCGAGGGCTGTAGACATGGCTTACACAATTACTGAATTAAGTATGCTTAAGTATGCATCCATCACGTCATGTGAGTGGAGAGATCATACAGCAAATATAAGGCCATATTTCGACCAAATGGCCAGTTTTCATTTTAATAATTTAAAGAAGGACGTCATTGTGTATTGCACCCAATTTGATAAGGCTAGTGTAATGGAAGTTGAATAAAACTGTTATTTTTTGTTGAAATAAATATTTCGCTCCTTTTTTTCATCGTTTTTTAAATGTTTCTTAACGATGTACATCACGAGTGACTCTTTTCTTATAGTAAAACAATGTTTAATTATGAAATTATTTAATTTTATACTCCATATTTTTTCCATATTTTTTGATTTTTTCGTCCGTATTTTATGTACATATTTTAGATTTTTTAATACATATTTATCCGGGCCCTAGTTATAAGTGGCGTGGCGTTATGCAAGTTCTGACATATTAATGTTAGAATAAACTCGTCGCGATTGGCAGTCCGGATAATCGCGAATTCGGATAACCGAGGTCCGGATAATCGGGGTCCTACTGTAAGTAGAATTATTTGACAAATCGAGAAATAAATTCCAAAGAGGCCATCTACCTACACCTACTTAAAACAACCTATCGTCGTGAAATCACTCCTATAATGAAGTAATAGACAACAAAATAAGCCATAACTGTGGTAAGTCTTATTATAAGTAAGGAAACTAAGTATTTATTTTCACCCGCTGTACTGTCAAACATTAGAATTCGCCTTTACAATTTTTTTAATGATTAATATTCAATCACCTTTAAAAAAAACATATTGAGATTGATATACTACACAGACCTGAAATTAATAATTTCTGTTCCAATTATTGTCAGATTTTTATTAAGGTAAGTATCCATTTTTATTTTTATTTTTTTATTTTATTTTTTTTTTTAACGAGGAAAATCTTTCAAAGACTTCCCGCCGCGGGGGAAAACAAGGCGGGGGCGTGTGGGATTTCCACACACTAAACTCCCCGGCGTTCTCTGCGCTGTGCGTAGGCTAGTGAGCGGGAACGGCAGGCCATACTTCCGCTCACTACGCACGAGTCCCATGGACTCCGTCTTCGGCAGGGGTTACAGTGGCTTCACCACACTTCCCCTTCGACTCCAGAGCAGCGTGCCGGGAAAGCCAAACACGCCACTCTTACTCCAGCCTATGTTGCCCGGACGCCGGTTCCCCACCAACGCCCGGAGGCTCCTCTCACTGGGGAGGCATGTGGCGAGCGTAGGCTAGCTGCCTTCTAACCAGCCTTCGTCGACGCAGGGGCGCCGAGGAGGGGTCATCTTCCCGCGCTCGTTCAGCGGCCTCTTTCCGCGAGATGACGCACTCGCTGAACCGGACCACCGCCTCCCAGGCACTCTCGCTACCGACCATGGCCTAAACCACTGCCGACAACGAGAGATCAGGTAAGTATCCATTGAACTAATTTACGCTAACGATAACGAGTGCAAGGCCTCTTATGGCATAAATAATATTAATGAAACTGAAGTAGCTCTGATTTTAGCGTATAATACTTATAATCAATATTTCATTTAAATATCTTTTCATCGTAAACTTATCTATTGTTTGCAAATGTGCAACTTTTTATATAATATCTATTTTTAAGATATGACCTAATTAATTTAGGTAACTGTGATATTGTTCTTATTTTCTTTGGATTGAATTTCCCTTAAGAAGTAGCAGAATATAACATACACAAACTTATTTAACTTTAAATTACTTTTGTGTTGATAAAAATATACTTTTTATTAACAAAAATAATTTTGTATTCCTGATTCAAAACCAGTGATAATTCAACATAGGCGATGGAAATACAACTCAAATTGTATTTGAAATTTGTGTATCAATCCATCTAGGTCTATTAATGCAGTTACAATTGTGCTTAATGTAATACATGCTTCAATTCGTTTACGCTTCGCTTGTTTTATCGAATGAATTGTTCACAAAGTTATGAAGGAAATGAATATACCAAAAATAATTTCGTTTAAAAGTAAAATGAAATAATGCTTTTTCTCAATTCCATATAAAATTGTCCTTCAATTGTAAAAAAAATAATCATTATAATTTATGGCCAAAAATGCGCTTTCAAAGTGATGGACTAAACCCGTCACCCGTCACGCCTGCCAATGATGGTAGTCATTCATCGTTAGCTAAAGCCATTTATAGTTTCCCATGCGTCTTCGAAATTCCACATTTTTATTATTATTTTTTATACAAACTTATATCCATTAACATAAGGTTATTCAAAAATATCATTAATATTCCTGAAAAATACAGTGTTGACTCAGTCTAACTACTCCAATAAAGTTAATAAAATAAATTCTTTTCACCGGACCTTCTCATCCATAGCTGAAAGAAAAGGAGTTTCAAGCTGCGATGAGAAATATAATAATAATAAATAAATAAAGTTGCTCTATAGGAACTGAAACGTCGGAATTATGTAGATACAAAATAATAATAAAATGGATAAGTATCAAAAAAGCTTAGTTTCATTTGACAAATCCGATATTTTTACTTTAAAAGTGTCTCTTGGATGCCATCTAAACTCACACGACACTTTTTCTTTTTTAAAGTTCTCTTGTCACCTTCATCATCCACTGTCCAATTTAGTTCCACAGTGATATTACTGTGGGATTTAAAAGGGAAAAGAGTGTGAAGCTTGTAAATTCTGAATACTATCTATCGTCGGCAACAATAAATCAATAGTACATTTTTTTTGTTGAGTCGCAACTGAAAATATAACGAATAAAATGCCTGGTATGTTCCTCATCCCAACAGCAATGTATTTTTAGTTGGATAGAAAATAGGTAAAAATGTTATTTAGACATGTGTTTACGTAATTTAAAAAATAAGTTTGATATTAGGTCGTCGGTTTCAACCGTTCCATCAATCTGGACATATAATGGATTAAGAAAAATAAACTGACATTTTATGTTAATCATTATTTACTAGGTTTTTATTAAAATATCTATCTTATCTTGGCATTTCACGCTTAATTTAGATATCTTCTCCTTATTACGCAAATATGATAAGTAGTATGTTTTTTTCCATATGTCTTTGCTAGGTGTGGATAAGTTTGTTAATTAATTGATTGTAAAGATGAGGTTTTAAATCAGCCATATATGTGACTGAAGCCATATATCTGAATAAAGGCTGTTTTACAGTATTTTCTCATCTAATTAATTATTAACATAACATAAATAAATACTATGTAATATCTTATCTCAAACAAAATGACAAGACAATGACTTTTAAATCGACAATAAAAACACAGTAACGCAAAGGTTACTAGGAACCTAAAGTGTTTAATTATTATTTTTTTGCATTTAATTTATTTTAAATTTTAATTGTTTTATATTACTTAAACTCTAACATTTGTAAGTTAAGGTTTAACCACTTGATAACAATAATAACTATGAACAAAATGTGTGAAATATTCATACTACATGTACGATCCTATATTAAATAAACGTTGAAATGTACGCTCCCGAGGCAAATGTGCAATTTCAAGTGTAGAAAATCCAGCAGACAAAGGTTTTATCTTGCGTTATATGTTATGTTTGCTGTGAATATGACACTTGTTAAAATATCTTACACTGTTTCACTTTTACAAACTATTAATGTCATAAATGATTACACATTAATTAATAGAACCTTCTGTTTATTTGTATACTGATTTGAAGTTTTTTTGTAAAGTTCTTTATATCAATGTGCTACCACGCTTATAGATAACAAGTCTTTTAGAGCTTTGTGTCACTGAGAACAAAACCAATGAATACCTATTATTAAAAAAAATATATAAGAAAAATGTAAAGTTTCCCAACAATCGATAACCAGCGAGTTACGGCTTGCCAAAAAACATATTTCCAACCCAAAAACTATTAAAAAATTTGCCAACGGAAGCTTTAACTACTTAAATAAATGAAAAACATAACACATTAAACATATTATACAAATGAAATGCTTACTCTGTAGCCCTAACTTATATTTTGGTTTTAGTTACTAGTTCAAACCATAACTATAAAAAAAAACATTTGCTTTGAAAGGCCTGAAAAAACCAAATAAGTTGCTATTTCAACTAGTATATTATAAACATTAAATAAAATGTCATAGACAGTTAGAATAATAATTACAAAATAACATAACGTTGTCCCAAAAATCAAAGTGAGCGTTCTCAATATATAAATTTCTCTTAAAGAGAAAATTTAAAAGGATCTATAACTCTAGAACGACAAGACATCGATAAGGATTTTCAAATGCAATGCATCTCGGGACAAGTTAAATTTCAGTCATGAATTCAAGAACATTTTCTTTACAAATTTATACTTATATAGATATATAAAACGCATAAAAAACGAGACCAGGTAGGTAATATGTAATTTTATATTAATAAATACAGAATTTGTAAAGTTTGATAAACATTAAAACCACTAGTAAGTTATACATGTATAAAGATTTTCACAAGAGAGAAAGTTCGTAGCATTTGTTAGAATTTCTAACGCGTACTACTTCTTAACTTATTAAAGTATTTTACCACAATGCTGTTAATATTTCATTTTATATTATACATAAGTTACTGACAAAGTCAGTTGCTAATGACTTATAACACATTACATAAAGCTTGTTGTCCAATTGACCCATTTTGAAATTATTTAATATAAATAATATATGTATTTCTATAGTGTTTCATGTAGATTATGAACGGAAATGAGAGTAGCCCCAACCTAAAGACACTAGGGAATCCTTGTTGACGTCAAAAGCCTCTTAAAGGGAGATAAGTCTTATTTCACCCCTGTGATAGCCTTCTGGGTCATCACATCTTGTTCCTCGAGTATAATCCCGGTAACTGCTCTATCAATCAATATAAATATCTTGATTATTTATATTATGTAACAGAGACAAAAAATCACTTCTGTAAAATAACAACCTTCAATAACGCCTAATGACTCTAAGTCCTAATCGCTAACTTATGGTATAATAGTTTAAGTCGCCGCCTAATTTGTTTTGCATGTAGACATTTATTCTGATATTATTGTATATATGAAACGAGAATATTTTACAAAATCAATATGCCGCCGATTTTATTACTTTCTTAGTCAGCAATTATTCGTAGTTAATTTATTATCTTTAAAAACTGATCATAACTTTCATTCTCTAGTATTGTAAGTGTGTATTGATCTTAAGAGAATCCTGCTTATATTCTCAATGTTTTTGGAAGATCGCAAACCGAAACTGTAATTTATTTCTTTAATTAATAACAATAATCAACTCGATTAATATTTCAAGTTAAATATTGTGGTATTCAAAATATTGAAAGTTGTTGGAATAAAAGAGTATATCTATACAAATAAAATTCAAAAAAATTAAACGATATTTCGTACAATATTAACAAAACCTCACTCGAGTGACATCAAATAATTTTATTTTCATTCGAAACTATAATCTAACTAAATATAATATAACTAGATTACACCATGAACATTTTCTTGTATATGTTAACGTTTTATGTACGATTCAGTTGTAACTAGGTAAAATACAATACGATATGACCTGTCGTAAGTGTAAAATTAAAAAAACAATCGATAGAAATACTTGTGGTCATATTTGAATACCAGGGAAGAGGAAATATTTCAACAGCAGTTAGAACTATTTTATTTTCCACCTAATAAATTGTATTTTTAGTTTTATTGACGTAAGTTTCTGTCAAATCCAAAATAGTCAAGAAGGAAAACCCAAAAAATTTTATTTGCTAATGATCTAAACTAAGAAATAAAATATAGCTGCATATTTCTTTAGCTTTTTCCTATCTCATAAGTTTTAATATAACAACTATTCAATGTTCAGACACAATGATTTCTTTTTATTACACACAGATTTTGAATAAATTAACGAAGCATTTTTATTATTTCTTTTTGGAAGACTCATAAATACAGAGCGGTCAAATAAAAAGTTAAATTGATACAGAAGTGTGTTTTTGCAATACAAAAATATACAAAACAAGTACAAGTGTGGAGAAATGGAGAGAAACAACATCTAGAAAGATGCGTGGATAGAAAAGGTTATTCGTTACATGCCATAAAAATCCGATTTTTCCACATGTCGACAAAATTGCTAAGCTACGATACGTTTTGAGTAGTTATCTCTTATATTTCTCAATATACTATAAAACTTGTGAATCAAAAAACTGTAAATGTCATCCAACAACATTTAAAAATTGCTATTTTCAAGATGTTTTATATTGTCGTCATAAAAGATCTTTATAAAATCTATTTATTGGGTTTTTTTTTTTAAATATTCAAGCTTGACATGGTTTGTTTCCGATTTAAAAAAAAATTAGATTTCTATTTGATATCTTATCACTTCAGATATTTACATTATATACTTTCGTCATTTATCTAGCATATAATAATAATATACATTAATAAACATTATTTATTTATATTATACATTAATTACAAAATCTTATTTCCCATAACTATCTAAATTTACGTGAATCACACTCTAGATAAATCCTCGTTTATAATTATCAAGGTTTCCTAATGATTATTTTATTAATCTAACTGACATTATTCAATTATTGGAAAAAGAAACTATTACAAATTAAATTTAAAGAGCTTTTAATATCCCAGTTTTAATCAGGTTCCAAGAATGTTTCTATAAAGTCATATTGTATAAAATTCAACTTAGTTCACTCGAGTTCCGAAACAATTTATATTATTAACAGCATAACTTGCGCGAAGCACGTACATACATGTATGATAACTTACACTTTCCACGGATTAAACAAGTTTTGTTGCAGGCTGTTATTATTGCATTTCCATACCGAATCAGTATATTTTACATCTAAATGTATAAAAATAAATAACAATAAATTCATTTGATCGATCAAAAAGAGTAGTCAATTTTCAAAATGAAAGTTGGCATAATATTTATAATTCTAAGTTATATAAACTAAAACCGCCAAGAAGTGAGATGAGGAAAACCAGCACTACAATATGATACCGAAGATCTCTTATAGATACTTGGAAGGAGGTTTTGACTTTTTGTAAATAACACAATATCAAATACCAACCAACGTTCTTAAATAATGTTTCTACCACATCGAATAAAAGAAATACCTTTTGTTACAATACTCATATCGTACACAAACCATTTAAGTATTGTATGCAATACAGATGCATAATATTTCACATTCATACAATAATTTAAATCAAATATTTTTCAGAAATTCGTCATTTTGATAATAAAACATATTTATAGAAATAAAAGTTTGATCCGATCGTCTTACTCTATGGTGCATAGAAAAGCATCTGCCAAAAAAAAAGACTATCCAACAGCGTTGCCAATTACAATAATGCGGTCACAACGGCATCCTCAATTTATGGTATTTTAAACAGCAAAGTCTAGAATTTAAAAATAGTATTACAGTTTATTTCTATTTTACTCTTTATTAAGAACTTTACAATACAAACCTACAATAATAACAACAACTGCTGAAAGCAAATAAAGAGATATTAAGACGCATTGCGGAAGAAAACTGGATCAAAGGATTTTTCCCCACATCATGCTCAAAACATGCCGTAGCTTATCTCTTTTCAGAGCTGTTGAAAGCAATATTTAATATGTCTATACATCGAAATATTGAAATAAATGAGACATGTTGGATATTAGACGTAGCGTAACGATCAACATATCTCGTTTCCCTAGAATGGAGTATTTATTTTAAATTTCACAGTAGTCAGTTGAAAAATAACGAAATTCAGAAAAGATCTGTTTTTTTTATATCATTAGGTCATTTTATTAGATTTAGATTATACAAATAATTGTATGGTTTTCCTTCTTCCTTATTGATTTAATTTTACAGTATTGCTTATTGTTGCAAATGTTTTCTATAACAGTCTTCGTTCCTCAAACGCACATCAAAGTTGAAAACTTTTTTAGAAAAAAATTATATGACTTCCTATTGCTCATTAAATTATTAAAAGATTTTCTAAGATGTTATGTCTCTGCAATCATTTTCAGTATGCAAGGAGAAATAAATGTACCATTTAAATGTTTTACGTGAGTTTAAGTTTATAGTGTGTTTATGTGTATATTTTACTTGAACGAGGAAACTTTAATGTTGCCAGGTCTGTGTAGTGTGTACCCGACCCAAAGCAGTCCATTATACATGATACATAACATGATCACGTTACGTAAGTTGTAATATTGCAGTTTCTAATGGTTAAATATACTATAGTAAAATGGACCTGCATAACACGAACTAATGAAATATATTTTGTGTTATGCTATAATTTGCTATATATATTTTTTAGCTCTACGATTTTTTAAAAAACAGATTTATATTGTAAAAGAAAATTGATCAGTTTAGCCTTATACAAATCAATTAACCAATGTTCGAAAGGAGTTTCCTCGATTTGGGATCTATAATTCGTCTTAATCCTTCCAATAAACCGCACGATATTATCTGACCCGCGTTGACTTCAATGTGTCAATTTATCCCCTTGCATCTTCATCATCATATTCGTCTTTTCATATATCTGTTTTATTCTCAAAGTAAGAATTTTTTGAAGACTTCTAACGTAGTTGTATATGTCCAACGACAAAAACCACTCACCACACCCAAGATAAGAGGTCAACACGAATTACATAGAAATAATAAAAAGTTATAACACTTAAATGATTGAGAAAAAACTTTCTCAATTCGAGTTACAATACATCTATACAGACGGAAACAATGTAGCACAGCAAAAGAATATAATATCTTCAATAAACATTTCTAAAAAGCAGATAACAATAATCCTTTTAGTAATAAAAGGTAAACTTACATTCACCTTTCATACATAAAGAAATATAATACTCCGAGAAAATACTCAGTTCTTTTCTCAAAAACTATTATATTCCCAAATTGTCTTTATCTGTATTGCACTGCATTGCATAATGAAAAGCTCTTAGTTCAATACTTTCAACTTCCCGTCCATTGAATAAAAGATTGCAATGGAATTATAAAGCAAATGCTAATTATGAGCAGTCCGAGAGCAAAAACTATTGATTTTATCGGAACAGATACTGGAGAATAGTTTTATGGTATTTAAAACTTTTAATTGAACTGAACTAACCCGCTTTAACTTCAAGTCACATTTGATCGTCAATTAGTTTGAGAACTTTTCAATTTACTATCGAACAATATCAGTATTAAATAGTATTGTTACGTCATTAAATTCTTTAAAGAAATACATACACTAATTTAAAAACAATTATTAGTTTTTGCTTACGATATTCCTAAACAAAGTAGACACAACTATTTCCAAAGAAAATAAAAATACATATGTAAGAAAAAAAATGCTAAACAATATTTTTTCTATTTTATTGAAAAACTCAAAATAAAGACAAATTTCAACTGATTCATTGGAGAAGAAATAAATTTCAGTAAATAAATCATCCAAAATATTCACTAATTATTTTTATACACATAAATTTCAAATACTAGCATGGCTAATAAAATAAAGCCAGAAAATAAATAAGAATAAAGGTCGTGAAAAAAATATGTAACATTAATACTGAGAACAAAAATATTAAGAAAGAGATCCGAATTAACAAAAGTGTCTGTGTAGATATGAAATAACGTCTTGTTACTTGTAGACCATAAGCACGTTCCCCAAACATAATTAAGATGCCTTCGGATAAACAACCGCTGTCACACGTTTTTGTAAACATAACGCAATTAGTATCATATGAGTTAGCCTTTTTTCAGACAGTTTAATTAATGTATTCTCAAAATAACAATAATAATATGTACAAACTGACTAAAATTATATAAATATTTTACGTTTCTCTCTTCAGATTTTTTTAACTCCATACTATAACAGCCATTTATATTAATATTTAATATTAGGTTCATATGTATTAATAAGAGTTTCTTTTTCTTTTCGTCTAATTTGCCTTGTAAAAGATTAGACTTGTCTTTACTCTCCTACTCGTTCCTATAATACCAAGCAGTACCTATCACAACTAACGTTGAATTATAATAGTTACATGTAAAAAGAAAATTACAGGTAAGCTCAGCAGAAGTTTCGCTTCTCCACAGAAATCTTACAAGTTAAATTTGAACCACCACCCAGGTTTCGTTTGAGCTCAACTTTCACACAAGTAAATGAGTATCGCATTACAATATAATCTAGATCGCATAAAATAGATCTGGAAGGTGACAAAATAAAATTACCCTACCCTATCATAAACCATTGAGTCTAAAGGAGGTCCCTTTGGTTCACCGTACCGAATACTTGGTACAATATGAAATTACATATGTACATATGAAACCCTATAAAATTTTGGGAGAATATTAACAAAATATGTAGATGGATAATTTAATGCAAAGGTGAATGTGAAGATCATTTGACGAGGACTGAATTGTATATAAACGTCTTATATTACACTTTATATTTTACTTTAATGTTATAAATAGCCTTGATTGATGAGCGGTATACAGAACCGGACGAAATTATTTTTGCTTTTTTGGTTAATTATCTACCTTACACTACATTAGAATTATTCCATTGTTCCATGAAGTAAGTCCTGAAAATGCATAATTTTAATGATAATTTCTCTTTACTTCTTCATAGCCTTAAAAACTTTTTGTGCTAAGTGTATGTATACTTTTTGTATTATATTTAAAATAATATTAAATGATAAACACGCTTACAAAGTTTAAATTACTCGTATACAATAATATAATAAAAACTCATTGTCAACATTGAAATCAATTTCCCAGACATTTATAACGCGGTGATAGTGATGCTTCTAACGCGTCTTCTCCAAAACTTTTCAAACTCATGAATCAAAACTTCGCTAATGTTCCAACTTGTATTCTATGGTTTTAACTTTAAGAATTCATTAGCCACAAACTTCATGTTATTCATCATTCACATTTTCCGGCTGATACAAATAATTTATCTAACCTTACATAAATACAAGAGCCTGTTTACGGTCCAAAAAAAATATTTACTACTCAAATCCAGCTACATCGTCAACAATTTTCAAAATAGAATTAATCTAAGGATTATCTTCGCTACTGCTTTATATATATCGGATTTATTACACTTTCGTTGTTTTTAAAGAGAGGGACGCCAGCCTCGCTGACGTTACTAATGTCATTTCTTCTAGTACGTTCCTTGATATTTTAAAATGAAACTTCGATTGTTCTTAAAGTTCCTGTATTTCTCGAAGGTTCTTCATAATCACATTATTCAATGGGCACTAACTGAATTCTGAATTCCCAATTCTGAAGTCTGCCGTCGTGCGTCCAGACGTCATATTTATACCAAGATTTAAACATATGTAATTCTATTCTCATTTTAAGCAACCTTTGATTTCGTTTTACTTTTAACAATAATCATAAATACTAATGAGGTTTAATAAGAATTGATGACAGCCTCAAATTATTTTCATGTCGCATCCGTTATTAAAGCTGATAGCGCCGATATATATATATATATATATATATATATATATATATATATATATATATATATATATAAAGTACTTATTATTTCCTTACATATAATTAACTACGATCTTATTCCTATAGCCGAATTTCTAACAAAAGAGGTTCATTAGCATTCTATCATTATCAGTGACAGATACTTCAAAGATTATTGCACAGTGGAACTGCTTTATGCATCGTTTAGCTTTGACTGAAATCTGTGATACTGAGATAATAATATATTATCAATCCATAGACAATCAATGTCAGCGGAAACTGTATTTAACTGTATTTCTGCTTAAAATCAAGTTATATATTTACATGTGTGTTACGTACATAAAACGTTCGAAACATTTATTACAAAATTTAACGATTATCGCCGGGGAAACACTACATAAATAAAATATTATAACAACACGGAAACACACCCGGTCCTATGAAAAGAGAAGTCTTTGATACCGCAGAAGGAATATGATTTCATTTCCATCCTGACGTTGAAGCAATCATGTAGGCCCAGCTTCTGATTATAAGTTTTCGAAATCTAATTCTTATTATTTGTCTAAGTAGTTTCCAAGTTTATATACAACTTATATGTAGATTATTATTGCTTACATAATTTGAATTTCGAACCTCCTGATCAAACGGAGAATTATTGAGAACGCTAAGATAATGATATCTGATACATAATCGTTTGTCTATCTTTATATATATAATTCTTCTGTGAGTGTGTATGTCACTGACCTTCTCTCAAACGACTGGACCGATTTTGATGAAATTTTTTGTGTGTGTTCAAGGGGATCTGGGAATGGTTTAGATTCACAATTTTGTCCGCTGTACAATGTTTTATTTAATTAATTTTTAATTTATTAGTAATTGTTGATACAAACGTTTTTTTTTGACATTAGATTTGACAACTAACTAATATGTCAATCATTCTGTCGCACTTCAAAACTCGGAGATTTATGGCTTTAATAGGTAAACTCCAAAAATATAAATAAAAAAACGTAACAGATATTTCTTGATTATAGAGCGATACGAAGTTCGCCGGGTCTTCTAGTATCATATAAGATTTTTTGTTATACCTGACGATACAAGGCTCTTTAGTAATCATTTGACTTTTTGTTGGGTATGAAACTTTACAGTGTTTAAAATTTTATAACTTATTTAAATCTTATCTGCTCATTTCACTAACCAATCCCATGGCCATGTTAACTATATAATAAAATAACCTTTCGAAACCTAACATTTATTTGTAAAGCAAAATATTTTCGAGAGAAAACACCAAAATATTGTTGAAGAAAGTTATATAACTGAATCAGTCAAACAAATTTAAGGGCATCAGAAGTCCTCGACGCTGTAATTAATTTATTAAACTTATTTTAATTGAATTTTCACACTTATACATACGTATGATAAAACGTCACGAACCTAAAGTACAAAACTCTTTGCTTTGTATTTTGGGGTTACATAAAAAAAAAGTAAAGCAATATTATGTGTATGTTTTATGAATACATTTGTTTTAGTTAATTTTTATATACAAAAAATATATGTATCTGAAACTAATGTTCATTTTAAACTAGTATATTAATATTTTATTCGAAAGCAAAACGTATAACGTACAAAGAAAGAGCTTTTATTGCAGTTTTATATATCACTTATAGAATGATTTGAATGATTCCATAGAAATTCTGTTCATAAAAATATATCATTTAAAACACTATTTTTGTTACAAGGGAAGCAGTTCACGGCCAGCCAGAAGTTCCAGGAAAATATATTTTCTGTGTATAGACTTCATGAGTGGCTCGATATTAGATAACAATTCCATTACATTTCTTGTATGCTAGTAGATTTGTACTGGTTCACAAGACCAGATGTTCGTTTCACAGAGTCAGAAGCATCACACGATATTAATATTTTATCCATACAGAGGTGCCTAATCTTCAATATATATTTTGAGTACATAACAAAGTACCCAATTTATTTTAATATAAATTTTATTATTACTTTTACATAGTATTGAAACAAATACTTGAAACAATGATCAATAATAAATTAAAATGTTTTAATGAATTTCTCTAATTTATAACTACGGTGATTTCTTCAGAACATACTTAATTAACATTAAGTAATGTTAATGAAAAGCGATTTATTTATATGAATATTTAAGTATTACTTATTTAAATAAATGAAACTAATATTTTTCGGATGTACTACGCGACTTTATTTTTAATAAAAAAAAATACATAATAGTGTCTACACTCTCATCTCGTCTGCCCGTGATCAGGATTGCTGAAAAGGCTTGCAAAAATCTTAGATCTCATTATTTAAATAATATGGAACTTTGAATCACCTTTCACTTAAAAGATGTATCGCATTCTATTGCATCTTAATATTTAATTATCTATAAGAGGATTCACAACTGAAAACAACAAAATTTAATGAACATGGCACCTCGGGGAATTTCATAGAAACTTAGAATAATTGATTAGTTTTAATGCTCAGAAGTCATAGCATTGTTTATACACTTAGAATATTATACTTATGAAACTAGGAATACATTAGAAAAATTCTTGAAATTTGAAACGAACCTTAAACAAAAATGTTGGTGTTATTATTAGAAAAACTGTAAAATATTTCGGAGTTTAATTTATTTTTTATAAAGACCAAAATCATAATATTTAAGAAAGATGCAACGGAATCTTTGTTTTTAACAATATATGATGCTTAAATTAATTTCTTTTGCTTATCGATGTAATATGAAGTTGTAAGTGTCAATATCATAACACAGACAATTGTCATAACTTCACGTGATCAATGTAAAATTTACGTATACAGAACAATGTTCCATAATCAGCAAATATCATACAAACGTTCGTTTGAGATTGAATACTTCATGAGAGATCTACACAAAATTATCTGTTTTGGTAATTACTTTTGAAACACAGAATTCAGATTATTAACTGACGGTTTTAGTTTTGGCATTACATGTATTCATGGTAAATATGTTATGTATTCCATCTATATCTGTTATATGTATTATTCGTCTATCATTAACGGCGTTGCTAATTACATTACAACTACCAATATTACTAAGTACAGTATCAGTTGAAGGATACATTTGAAACTATTGCTCAATAATAACTGGCTTATATAAGACCACTGAAACACTAAACAGAAGCATGTCGGAAGACATAAGAGTATTTTAGGCTTTATACAATTATTTCTAATATTAAAATCTAAAAAATAAAACTATAAACTTCATACAGAAAGTAAAACCAAAAAGTCTTTATCATTTATAGTTCAATAACCTACAATAAGAGTGATCACACCTAATGAAATTTCTAGCCTAGTGTTTTTGCGATAATTTTATTAACATTTACCGAATTTATAACTTATAACTATCGCTACATCTGGTGCAATTAAATTTATAAATAATGATCGACACGTATGTATGTACTTCATGAAAAAAACAATATTTACACAATGAATAAGAATAGTTTCTTACAAAACCCCTAAAGAATAAATGAAATTAACTTGATTCAATTGACTCATTATTCATCACGTAGGATCTCAAAGGGCAACATTGTCATAGTTGACATTTTAAAGTATAAAATTAAAATAGAGAACACAATTTCGACATAAACACATTTTAATGAGTAACAAAGTAAACAAACCGAACTATAGAAAAGGTAGCGGCACTTCAAAGAAAGGTTATTTCAAAGGATTATACCTACGCATTAGTAAAGCGATGGAACGTGTTGCGACACAGATTTAGAGTGAATACTGACCAACTTATCTAATAACAACTCGAGTACTTTGTTTGATTTGGTCATATGCAAATAATAAATGAAGAAAATTAACTATTTCACTCACTTTCAGCCGCAAATATTATGATGACAAGTAAGGAGTACTAGTTAAAATAAAGTGAAGACAGTTATTATTATATTATATCTGGGATCTAATATTTTATTTTCATAATAAAATAATTTAAACGTTGCCCTGACAGACATCTAATATAAGTAAAACAAAGCTAAATATTTCACTATGTTAATTTTCATGTGATTGTTGTATAATTTACATGAACAGAACAATGTTTGATAACTTTATTCGCGATATGGAAGATCAAGATTGGAACGCTTTCTTAACAAACATTTTAACTTCATGAAACTCTCGTGTCGATAACTTGACAAAAAAAAAACAAATCAAGACAATTTATAGAAGACCAATAATGTAATTGTATTTTAATAAACTTATATCTTTTGTTATTTTTTTTATACATATTTTTAATGACCGTGATAACTTTTTGACTTCTATTTTAAAATGTACCAATGATATTGTAATTAAACATTTTTTTTGTCAAACATTCAATTAGAATGATATATGTATATAACTGCTTTGAAATTTAGCTACCTGACGGTAAAACTCTTCTATATATACATATATATAAATTAATATCACCCGTTCTCCTAACAAAATAAGCAAAGTAAGCAAAGGTAGACTTTCAGACCATTAAAAAGAAATTTAAACTGAGAATAAATAGTTCGAACTAAGGATGTTATTGAAGGAAACAGTTCGACATCTGGAGATGCGGATCCGAATGAAGAATATCAAAAGATTACTGGAGATTTCGGTTCCTTTATTTATTTCATTCTTTAAATTCTGGTCACTTATTAATATTATTTCGTTATGTAGTAAATAAATAATTAAAAATTTAATTATTTTATAAAGTATATTTTATACAATACAACTTTGAAAAATTATCCTAAAACATTGTTGCAGCAACGTAGGCAAAGAGACAGATAAATCTCAATCCCAAAAACAGAGTTGTTGTTTAAATATATTTTAATTTCGGTATATTTCTTTTTAATTCTATTGATTTCATATAAATATTTGACCGCTCAACCATTAATCCGTTACACACTTGTATATTACTCTTTGTTTTTTTTTTGTCAACTTCAGAATGACTTTCGAATTAAAAAAATTCATACGATTTTTTAAAGAATACAAGAGAGCTCTTTCCAAGACAAATTTTTTGGAGAGCTCTCTCCAAGGCAAATTGGGATTATGTTACCTTACGTAAATTAAAGGAAATCATTATACAACTTAATATTGATATATCATTATACAACTTAATATTGATATATATTGTCAACTTAATATTGACCACGAAATAGTGAAAAATCACACGAAACATTGATAAAGAAACACGGTGAGTGATACGCATTAAAATTCACGACAATAACAAAGTCAAAGCAAATAAGACGCGACAGATCTTTTTTTCAATGTATTCTTCCAATTGTTCAATTCGTAAATAAAAAAGGCAACTTTAAAAACACCCATTGTTAAACTAGACCCGCTAGCACAATATTAAACTAGCCCCGCTAGTTACTTGTTTAAACTGGCAGATTTAAATCCGCATCTGTAAAACCTCGGCATTGATTGATGCGGATGTGAATGCATCTCAATCAATGCTAAAACCCAGAATTTATACAAAAGAAATGAAATTTAAGAAATTTGAATCTGATAAATAAAAAGTACTTTAAAAGTTGCATGAGTAAGCTTATTAATTTGAATTTGGCTGTAGTTCAAGAGAACCAAAAAAACCTTTTTAAATTTTATCTCAAAACAAGATTCGATAAAACTAAACAGAGTGCAATGAAATTTATTATTATATTCTCGTCGTCACTATTATTATTAAAACAAATTGTTATTTACAAATATGACACATAGAACTTAATCTCTGTATAATTGTTAAACAATAAAATAAGGTGATTAATGAAGCTAAGGTGATGTGAAATATGACATTGATTTGTTTGACATGTGCAATCTGGGGCACATTAGTCTTCATTAATGCTGCAGGCAATATATTGCTTATTATAAATTATTTTGAAGCTTTTACTTGAGATCGTGAGAAAAATGATCTAAATTGTAAGTAGATTTAAAAAAATCTGGAATGATTTTTGTCAACTTCAGTTTATTTTATAACTTTGTATATTTAAAAGAAAATTTTTCGCTTAACTATTGGAGAACGTTTATTTTAAATAGTAATTTATATCGTATTGTATTTTTACTTTAGCTAGTGAAATTGCGAGTAAAAATCTTAATTACGAGGAAGACAGAAGATACGGATCTCAGCTTAAATACCTCCATTAAGTTTAAATAAAGAAGGAAACGTTCTAATTAATATGCGCATTTTTATTTTGAAACGTGAACCATTTATTAATTATTATTTTTATTTTCCATTATTTAAATTCAATAATATTCATCAACTTTTTCATTCATACATGAGAGACAAAGAAACTTACTGAACAAAGAAACTTAGTCATTATACATATATTTGTATTTTTGTAAATATGTAACATTTTGTTGTTGATTATTATATTTTTTTGCTTTGAAATTACAATACAAATAATCTTGTACTAATTCTCGTTAATTATTTTACCAGGATAATTATTTGTTTGTAAATCATTTTATTTATCCCAACTAATTTGTGCCTTATTAAATCAAAGCAATTAATGACGACTTACAAAAGACAAATGTTATCAAATACTTAGAAACTTTTTTTCTCTCTTTTTTTTAGATAGAAGTAAAATAGTGTGCACCTTACTTAATGATGCTTGACAGGATATAATGAAAATAACAGGACGACATTAAAAATACCCCTTTCTTGTGTTTAAGAGAATCAATATTTTGCAACTTACTTAATTTTTAGTACATCTTCCTTACTGCGCACTAATATAACGTTTTCCATTTAATTCATAATTTTGATTAACTTCGTGTCTATAACTATATAATCTAATAGTTTGAAAGATTTCCTAAAAAAACTTTGTAATCTGAACACTGTTTATATATTATGGCTGCTACATCTTTTGTGCTAATATCTTAATCAATTTAATATTTTAATGAATTATAAAATTTGAGTACATAATTTAATTACATTTAATTCCACCATAAGTGGAATCTATAAAAATTTAAAAAAAACCTGTGCTCTTCATTTTTATTTTGCTAGTTCCTGCAATGGGAAACTAAAATTTTAATTGGTATATTGTATCTTCTAACAAAGGCTTCAAGAATTATGTACTATTGTGTCCTTTTAATAATATCCAGTTAAAAATAATCGATATTTTGAAAATTCTCTATAGCTCAAATAATTGAAAATATTTACTATCCTTAAATTTAAAACTGGTAATATATTTTATATTTACAAGCTTTGACCTATACATAAAATTTTAGTGAAAGAAAAAATAAAAGGTTCTGTAAATATTAATAATGAGACCTTGATTTCATTTACAAAAATAATTATGTGTACATACGTTACTTATTAAAGTTTATTCTTATATTATTCTGATATACACAAACATTATAGGGTTAAATATAAAATCACTGTAATAAATTTAATAATAGTCAGTCAACCAGTTGCCGAGCTAGAGACTATTTCATGCCAATTTACATATTGACACATCGTTAACATGCTGCCAAATACTAACTAATGGGATCTGATGTTATATATCAACATAAAAGGTACATAAAGTGTGTACTCTGTGACAAATAGTCTATTTTTATCTATAATTGATTCTTCGTACTGATTTTGTACTATAATGAAATAGTTACACATCGAAGACTAAACTTTTTATAATTTATACATTTTTAAGAAGTTTTAACAACATTTTTATAACTATTTATTAAAGTACACGTTTAGTCTCATTTGATTTAAGGGACAGGGCCATTTATTCACAGGGGAAAATAAAAGTAAACTGTACCAAAAATTGTAATTTAGACACCAATCTTATGAACAATTTATTATTTAAATTGGATTTTATTATTCGACAAATTAAATACAGCCTACAGTTATATAAAAGATGATGCCTTAACTTACTTAAATGAAAAATTACGGAACAGAAACTTTACGCCACTACTAACATAATCTATTTTCTATTAAATTTAATAATTTCATTAATTTTTATATCCGACAGGTACCAAATATATGAGTTTTTTTAATGTTTTATTTTTAAAAAGTCGTCCATGAAACAATTGAGTTTCAAATACCCAGAGGCTTAAATATGTTAACAAAATTATTAACGCTTTTATCGAACCCTATCGAATTCTAACTGAGCCATGAATTGCGATTTTCGACAGTCATTTTATGCTTCTAAATGACAACTAGGCGGTTACAGTAATAATTCGATTTAATGTGACTACCGATTTCAAATTTAATTTTTTATTCTGTTAATGTTCATGAAAAATAAAAATCTATTTCTAAACCCTGAAATAACTCACTAAAATTCTTTTCCTAGCTAAAAATGTATAAATATTATTTTGCAGTAATATTATTGTGTAATAAATAGTTGTTTTTGTAATAGCACTATTCAAAACAAGTTTGTTATTGGTGTTTGATAGAATTTACATGACGTATGAATTTACATGGTTAATTTTCATTAGAAACTTTTATAACTGAATGGCTTAGTATTGGAAATAATCTATTGTGAGAATAATAGCGTCAAAGAATAAAACACATAAGAAAATAAAATAACTTTAAAAGGGTATTACTAAGAGTTATAATATATGCAACTCTCATCTTCTTTTCTCTTTTGTCGGGCGTTTTAATATTTTTTTACAAGAAGCAAACTGTGAGGCATGACAGAACCTTGAAGATTGTTTTTTATATGGAATCATTTTTCTAAGAACTTTTTTAACGATAAATAAAAGAATTCAAAACATAAAGCTTCTGATATTTAAAATTAGGTCAATTAGTGAAGGAAGATACCACACGGAAGCTCATTTTTTAATCAAAAAACTCATTGTTATAGCTGTGGGGCGATGACGGATGTTGGGCATAATTCTCGTCATTACTAACGGTAGCCTGCGGTTTTCGTACATCAATTGTAATTCCTTAGAGATCTCAAATTTTCAGTAAAATTTATTTCAATCATTTTAAGCTGTAAAACCAATATCGGATAAGTAATTTTAAATGAATTAATTTTTGAATTCATCTTTTACAAAGTTTATATATTCTCATATATTGTGTGGGAATACGTATATATTATATAGAAGAGAGGATAAACGACGCACAGGTCACGGGTCTGGTTTGCACAAAGGTTTTGATATTGTTTACGGACAAGCGTAGCGACAAAGGATAATTAATTTTGAGGTCCGTAACCAAACATAATTTATACGCTTTGATCAACAAAACCCAGAAAAGTAGATAAAAATATTTTTAATTATTTTTATGTCAAATTGAAAGATTTATGAACATATTAAACATTACATTTTGTTTATTTACAGAAACACGCAACATTTTTTTAAAGATCTGGATATGAAATATATTAAATAATAAATCCGATACTATAAAATCTTTGATTTTTAAATTTTAAGTAGTTATTTTCCATATGGATACTGCATTTATAAGTTAAACTTATATTTTATTTTAAACTAGAAGACCTGGCGAACATCGTATCGCCCTATAATGAAGAAATATCTATTACGTTTTTTTATTTATATTTTTGGAGTTTACCTGTAAGCCATAAATCACCGTGTTTTGAAGTGCGACAGAATGATTGTCATGTTAGTTAGTTGTCAAATCTAATGTCAAAAAAAACGTTTGTATGGGAAATAGAAAAGGGCTGTTTTTATTGTTTTCCCAATAAGGAATCAATTTTTTTCAGCTTTTATACCTTCCCTGAACCTCCATGAACATTCCAAGACTAAAGTAAGATAAATCCGTTCAGCTGTTCTCGAGATTTAGCGAGACTAAGGAACAGCAATCCATTTTTATATATATAGAAGATGTGACGTTTAAAATATAGACTTCTCTTTCAATAATATAACCTACTATAAAGATTATTTCGTAGAGATAATAACAATAAAAAGTTATATATACACATATGTGTATATTATGTATGTGGCTACTCCAAGATTTACTGTAGCTACAAACTTTTACGATTTTTATATTGTGGCTTCGTTCGTGTATAGCAAGCCTCAGTAGGATTAGGTCTAAGTAATTGATGATGTAGTATATATATGTTAGGCAAATATAAACAAAAGTCAAAATCATATTAAAAGAATGTTATAGAATTCTACCAGGTAAAAAAAAATATCACACAATGTTCTTTAAAGAGAGATCGACAAAATTAAATATTTTATTTTATTACTTCGAACAGTTGCAACTATATTTGTTAGATAGGTTAGTATAACTTAAGGGTTTATATTTTTTTTGTTTGTCTTTCATTTTATTTAATATCTTCTCTTGCTCCTCTTCTATGTTACAACTACTAATTCGTAGGTACCAAACTTATTATAAGGGTTTCTACAGTAACATATTAGAAATTATTCAAAGAAGTTTTCATACCTTTTATAATGTTAATCCTGAACTAGTAGAATAATCTAGTGTGGTTGCCCATGAATTGATCGTAAAATGACTTTGATATCTACCGAGTACGAGTCATTAAGAAATATATATATTGGAAGTTTTATTTCATCCCAGAACCAAGAAATTGATCTCAGAGATGACACCACTTACTTTCATATTATTTATAAATAGGTTTTTAAATGTGTTACAATGCTTAAAATAATAACGTACTAAACCATTGTTCTATAATTTTTTGATACATAATTGTGTTCTATTTATTTCATTACACAGAGCAAACACCGCAAAATGTCCAGAACAACTTATGATTCGACTAATTTTTGAAAGTACTTACCTGATAATATGTTATACAAATCCATAATAACAAAATTAATAACAATCAATTACATTCGGTTACTTATCATTTAAACAAGAATAGCCTAAAAACTCACTGTCAACATTGAAATCAATTTCCCAGACATTTATAACGCGGGGATAGTGATGCTTCTAACGCGTCTTCTCCAAAACTTTTCAAACTCATGAATCAAAACTTCGCTAATGTTCCAACTTGTATTCTATGGTTTTAACTTTAAGAATTCATTAGCAACAAACTTCATGTTATTCATCATTTACATTTTCCGGTTGATACAAATAATTTATCTTACCTCACATAAATATTATACATAGCTCGTGGTCGGTTCTCAAAAAGTTTAACACATCGCAAACTATTAGCGATATACGTCGACCTTATCAGAAAAAGTTTAAGGGTAAATCGTCAGTATTGTTTTTTTAAAGTGAATGGTTGTTATAGTCCGTTAGACTCAAGGTGAGCTTTGCATTTGTGTGAGTGAAAGTAAAAGTAGAGTTACACAAAAAACTTTTAGAATTGAATTTTATTATATTTTAATTAGATACATAACATAAGTGCTATAAAATAAGCAAAACTTGGAAAAGGCTAGATAGAAATATTATGAATATTATGGAAACAAAATTAATTAATAAAAATTTTGAAAAATCTAGGTATACAAATTCTTCTTCACTTGACATTGCTTTTTCAATACTTGATTTTGCTACAAGTACAAAGGGTGAGGTGCGAAAGGTGAGGGGCGGAGTAAAAGCAGTATAAACCGGTTAAAACACAGAAAAGAACGTGGCATTCAAAAATTTGACATCACACCTACACTATCCGTGTACAATCACACAAATGCAAAGCTCAGCTTAAATCAAACGCACTATACTATCAATGATTCTTTATATATTTAAATATAAATAACTATTATCTATTATAAGACAATTCTTCACAAAAAAGGGTCATTAGATATCTATTGATATTAGTGACAGATGTCAGTCCCACGTAACGAGGATTATTGAAGAGAAGAGTATAGCTTCTACATATATGCATCGTTCAGATGTGAGTGAGATGAATGATATTGAGCTGGTAATATATTATCAATATACAGACGATATATGTCCAAATACTGTCAGATTTACTTGTTTTGTACATGAAATAAGCACGCACTAATGTCATATCGTTTTACCAATGTTTTATCCTCAAACTCCTTTGAAAGATTTTCGCTTATTTAAGCAACGTAATATATTTAATCGAAGTGAATATATAACTTCATATCAACATGGTTGCTAAAACTCCTTAATGTGCCGATGTAATATTAAAAGAAATGTATCTGACTGTTTGTTTTATGTTTTAGTAGCTAAGGAGTTTCGTAATTTTTTTCTAGTGTTCCAGTTTTCGTATAAAATTAGGCCATGGGTACTCCATAGTGCATGAATTTTGGCATATTTTTTGCACTCAAAATAAGACAAATATAGTTGCTCATAAGCTTCATGCGTTTTAATTTGTATACGTACAATAATCAGTGATTTGAAAATCAGAAAAAAACTTGAGATAACGTTCATAAAGAATAACTTCAGACATTTAGAAAAAGATTATTCTATCTCAACAATGATAACTACATATGTTACTTTTTCAAAAATTTACAATAAATTTCAGTTTACTATCTTTAACGGACTCAAGAAACAAAGAGTATATTCATTAACTTTAAAAGCTAGCAGGTGACGTATCGGATGTATTCCTCTATGACCTATACCATCTGAAAATAACCGATCTCAATTCAAATGTTCTCCATCCGCGTAGTTGAGCTCTTGATTATTATGTAACTTATTTATTTAGGTTGACTGCGGTACGAAGGATTAATATTTAATTATGGTTGGTCGATTTCCATTACACGAGGGATATATCTAATCATTTACCAATGTTGACGCAGTTGAAACGATAGAAATATAGAAAGATTTAAAAGTATTTTTTAACATATTTTGCATACGTATGTACGTTTCTATTTAATTTATCACCTATTAATAAATTTACAAAAAAAAAATAATATGCATACAAAACAAAAACATTTTTTTTTTAATTTTTACGAATTTGTACTCGCAAACTGTCAAAAGTCTACTGACATAAAACACAAGCAGTACTTGGCAAACATTGTTTAATTATAAGAACACCTTGTTCATATTTTACAGATTTGTGTCGTAACTATAAGAACGCTTAAAAATTATTTGACGTTATTTTTTATTACTATCGAATTTTATATTATTTAACAGATCGAAGTCAATAAATTAAGCATGTTTTTATTCTCGTTACCTAATCTAAGAATGGCACCTACTTTTAAACATTTAATTAAGAACAGAAACTTTATTTAACATATACTTCTATTTTTCATTCTAAATTCATCCACACGTTGGTAAATTATATTACTGTATTACTCAAGCATAATTGAGAGCATAAGAATCTTCGTCGCTTTGGTAAGTGCTCGTACATTTTAATTAAACTCATTTTTAATGGCTTTACTACCTTTTGTTATTTTTGCGTATACGTAAATTGTGAAAACCTTTAGTATATTAAAACACAAAAGAACAGAACAAATTATTTTATAATGTAATATTTCCCTTTGATATCTTCTTTTCACTTTATGTTGAATTCATTTGTTGTTTTTTATTTATTATAGCTTGTGATTTATAAGGTAAGGTAATTAATTTCAGTAGTCTCCGCATCAATCAACCTCGGTCATTATACAACATCCCTGAGACAGAGTACTCTTTGTTTAGTTGCTTAAATTAGAACTCCATTAAAGCCCCATTTTTATTCTCAATCAATTAAAATAAATATATATATTACTTTTTAGAAATCTTATAGCCATAAATTGTGATTTAACGATTATACTGGCAAATGAGAAGCACTTAATCGAGCAAATGTTAGCAAAAAACTACTCACATCATTTTTGAAAAGAGCTGATACTTTTACTATACTATATCGATATTTACCAAAAAACAAGATTTCAAATGAAAAAACCCAATCAAAATCTGTCAATCTATTTGGGAGCTACTATGTCACATCATACTTATAACGCCCTCCCTTTTGCGTCAGAGGTTAAAAATGTTGAGCGTCATAACCATAGATTACGGTTCAAACTTGATGAAAAACTGCTAAATTGTCGTAATTTACTAACTTGGTACTCACCAAGCTATTTTAATCATATAAAATTAAAAACAACTCAATCTATTCTCATTAAACCTATAACGAATAACTTGATTCCAGAGAATAAGAAAAATGGGAATACTTCTTCATAAATAAAATCTTTTTTAACAAGTCCTTCGCTGTATATATAGGCAAGAACTTGACCACATTATTATTACTATTTTAATTTCTTATAATTTCGCACATGTTTTTTAATAAAACAACAAATATTTAAAAAGTTACACACTTTGTTGCCGTAAAATAATGTATTTTAGAATTTTTTATGTGACACAGTGTTCAATAATAAATTAAAATCGTTAAGGGAAATATTCAATTGCTTTCCCCAATTTTAAACCGCAATGAATTGATCAAAAAGTGAGTGAAAATGGTATCATTAAATGGACGCTTTCCGTAACGTGATAAGCGTTTTCTTAAAATGGATGAGATAAATCAAATAAGCTCGAGGAACAATCTATTACATTCCGACATTTCAAATATTGATTAAGTTTTATTTACACTTGATACATTTACTATTACATATATTATACAATAAATTTCAAAACTTTCGACAACAAATGTAATGAATACAGTCCCTAAATAGATTTTGCCTTAACGTAAGGTAATTCATTCGTTTTAAGTCCCAAAGGACCAGGTACAAGGTATTTAGAACAAGATATACATAAACCTAACTGTACAGTCATCATAGTTAATAATTGTTTTAGAAATTATTAAAACTTTTAAGCGAAGACTTCTTTTGACCAATAAAATAATTATGTGTCATTCCACATTATCAATTTTTGCTTTTTGTAAAATGAGCAGCTACCATACTATGTACTGTTAATATAATATTTATGTGTACTACAGCGTTGTTTTTATGTCGTCAGTCTTGGAACAAATATTTTCAATCTCATATTTAATTTAAAAATAAAAGTATGTTTTTCGGATTTAACTCGCATAATTGTTTGACGTCACGTTTTTCTAACTTTTCAGAAAACTTTAACACACATGGACAACCAAAACATTGAAAAACATGGTCAGTAGTTAACTTAACCTAGATAGATATCGAATGAAATCGCTCGAACCATCGTTTGCAAAACAATCCAACTTGTATGGATTACCTAATATCCGAAAACAAGATGTTTCTTGATATCGTATCCTGAACAAGTTTCATTCCGTGACATATAATTTGACCCAATCTTTAAGAATACCATCAAGACCCTGTCGACTTACAAAATGACAAACCAATTGCCGCCCTTGATTGTTAATATTAAAATATACAATGATAGTACGGTCACCTTCGATGTAGTTTACTAGTTTACCTGTTGTTAAGTGCATCAAGATTCCTAAAAGACAGTTTAAAAATAGTAACGTACCCATAGAATATGCCGAATTAATTATCGATTTCTTTACTCCTGACTATATAATGTTGAAAGACGAATTCTTCATACGAGGTCCAATATTTCATACGAGTTCATAAAATTGCAACACTACAATGACATACAAATCCATGAATCGAGAGCAGTTCTTCAAAAGATTAAAAAAATTGTTGACGTTATGTGACAAAATTAAAACTGAATAACATACTTTTTCATCTCATTTAAACGAAACATCTAAAAACACATTTTTATTTAAATTTGTTCTTACGATAATCTTAGATATTATTAATTTAATGTATCTCCTAAAATTTAACGTCATTGAAGACATCAAATGAGATTTATATTAAAGAAAAAAAACATTTTTATCTTTAAATAATTAATAAGGGAAGGTGAAACTTTGTCTATATATTGAATGTACTTCAATGCATTAGAAATACGTTAATCTCTATAAAAGCAACATGATGCTTTGAGTATCAAACAAGCTATTAACACAAATTAACACATTTTATCAGTAAATGAGATACGTCGATATCTGTATTGTCACTAAATGTCAAATATAATAACATTTCTATTCAAATATCAACTGTCGTTCAATATCTAGTTCATCTTGTTTAATACGTCTCCTACCGTACAAAACAGATATCTATATATCTGTGTATGTTCAAATTATATGTAACTTTAATTTTTATTTATTTGTTCATATACATTAAATGTCTTTAATAATGATAGTTAAGTGTGCAACCGATTTCATTGAACAACTTTGATTCATATACATACAACCATTTTATATACTAAATTCATTTCATTGCAGCAATAACACTATTTTGAGACATTTGTAAAAAGTTAGTTTCAATATTTGTCAAAAAACAGTTAACTGTAAATAAATTGATTTAAATACATTATTTAATATATTAATTAAATTATTCGTTATGTATATATATATATATATATATATATATATATATATATATATATATATATATATATATATATATATATATATATTATTTATTGCATAGTCAATTATCCTAGATCAATTGATAAACTCACTTTGGTCCTATTCGATTTCTCGAACACTCCTCTGAGATATCCTTACTTGGCGACTATAATATTACCTCGGGACAATGCCCTTTTGATTAGTACAATAATTCTGTATAAAAATCTGCCTATATTTCAAGGACTCAAAGAGTAATAAATATACAAGTAAGTCGAATTGAGAACTTCCTCCTTATTGAAGTTGATAAAAATTAGGCCAAGGTATTTCTCCAAGGTATATCTTACGGAACTACCTACTTGCGCTTGAAAGTTCCATCAAATTCAGTCTAGCCAATTTAGAGATTACGCAGAACAAAGAAATTGAAAGTTAAACATTTTTTTTTAATTAAAACTTTGATGTGGATATTGGTGTGTACTTTATATAAGTTTAGTATAGAACTGTTAATTCGAGATTATATACAGACACTTAAATTTAATTTACTATATTAGAATGAAACAACTTTTCGTTTATACCAAAAAATACGTTTCTTAGAACAAAACAAAAGAATTTTCTTTGCTGTTCGGTTAATCAAAACAACATTAATGTAGTTGTCAAGATATACAACCACAAATTGTAATAAATGCGCTCAACGAATTACATGCGTTTGAGATTGAACACGTAACAAAAGGGATCTACGGTAAATTGCCTGTCTGAGTAATTACACTTGACAACAGAGAATTCGTAATTTGAATTGATGTTATTTATTAATATTGTCATTAAATATATTCATTAGTTATTTATTCATTCTACAGGAACGTATTGTTCGCCGTAACGCTGCGTTACTAATTATCATAGCTACAATTGCGATAATTGCTCGGCGATGAAAGCCTTATATAGGAGTCGGATATAATATAAAAACAAAGATTATCTACCAATATCAATCAATATTTTATAAGTATTTTATTATGAAATGAAAAATAAATAATAAAAAATTGTTTCCATTATTATTAACTTACATATCTGCCTTGATAAGTTCACCGACTGATAGCAGGGCAACATATAACCTAATTTTAATTTATCTTATTACTAACACCGAGTCATTCGACAATCACAATCACTAAAATATAGTGATAACACTTACTAAATTAATTTTGCGATATAATAACTACCAACATCAACACAAAGATAATAATATATAATAATATGATAGAGTTATAATATTTAAAATAATGTCTAATAACCGTGATCACGGTTGCTGTAAAATAGCCGAAACGTCGGGAGTATGTAATTTATAGTCAAAAATAAAAAACGCGTAGTAAATCCGAAAATATTAGTTTCATTTAAAAAATATTACTTGTTTAATTACCCTAATGAAATTCACTGACCTAGAATAAAGGGTAAGAACTGTTCCAGACAGATATCAGTTACTATGTAGTTTAAAGAGTTTTTTTTTTAATATTATAAAATAGATTTGATTACTTAATTTTCACTGCTTTACCGCGAGAAATATACCATAAAAGAGTATTTATCATAGATCAATTAAATGCTAAAATTTAATATAAATATGCAGAATATTTTTTATTGTTTCTACTATGCATGTTCATAAGCACTCTGTGTAAAATAAAGATGTTATGCATTCCATACTTCTGTATATTTTCAGAATAGACTCAGCATAAAAAGGTTCAGTAATACCTTATTAGCAATCGAAGGTAATTTAATATAATATTAAAGTCTACGAGATTCCATTTTTATTCACTTTTTGTAGGTAATATAAAATAATTATAGAGTAACTAATATAAAATCTAAAACATACTTACCTTATAATGAAAAACCGAAATTAATATATGAGCACTAGTTGAGTGAAACTATCTATTTAATGAAGTATAAGTCTTATATGCAAGTACGTAGAGTGATAGATTACATTGATTTGTATTCATAGGATAAATGCAATCTGGAACACATTCATCTCTGTTAATACTGGACATTACTCAATTGTATTACTAGATTTTTATACTAAGCAGATATTGAAGTGGATATCTGTAAATGTAGTCGAATCTTTAGTAAAAAATAAGGCAACACAGAATAATTAATAAAATATAAGAAGATTATTGAAGTCAACATGAAACCTAATAAAAAAAGTTTTTGGATTTCTAATAAGAGCTTTATATGGAGAAACTAAATTGTATGTGGATATTAAGCATTACATAAGTTACATGATAAGAATGTTTAATTCATTACTTAAAATATTTCATACCAGCTTTCCGCTATTAGCTGCGCCCGCTGTACCCTAGTCCGTATCCTACGTTCGTTCTCAACTCTATCTTTGTACCAAATTTTATTAAAATCTGTTCAGTAGTTTAGGCGTGAAAGCGTAACAGACAGACACAGTTACTTTCGCATTTATAATATTAGTATGGATAAAGGTATTTCTTGTTTTGTACGATATAAATAGTTTAACTTTGCATTGTTAAAAAATATAAATATATAATGACTTGTAATTTTAATCAACTCCGGGTATTGTTAAGAATGGTGAGTTAGAAAATAAATAAAAATTACGAGGAAGACAGGTGATACGTATCTCTGTATAATTACCTCTTTCAGCTTAAATGAAGAAGAAAACCTTCTAATTTAACCGTCCATTTTTAGCTCTAAGCGTGAGACATTTCGAAAAGGTTTACATGAAACAATAAAATGTAATGTTAATTGTTTCCGACTTCGTTTTTCATATATGGGTATCAACACGCCGGTAAAAAACATTTAAAGCACTTCATATTTTGGACATTAAGTTTTTAGTAGACTAAATCGATATAAGCCATTATTATACAATACAATGAAAGCGTAATAATTTCATTTCAATATAGATTTTCTTATGAATAATATTTTTTTGACATATGTTACTATCCTTATAATGAAGCGATGCTTTGGTTCTTTTGATTTAGATTATGATGTTTTTTTGTCTCTTCGTAAATCTTTACATTTCTGTTATTGATATGTTACTTTAGAAAATATATGTAAAGCTTGACTTATTATTTTCTTTCGTACATCGTTTACATTTCTGCATATCAAGATCAAAACCCCATGATAATTATTTTACTTTTCCTACGAAATGTCGCTTTTGTTTCTGTTTTTATTCCATGGAATATTCCTTAGTAATAACTAGATGGTCACTAACTTAAGAAATACTGTTTATATGTAATACCTAGTACGTTCTATTGAGATTTATATTTCAAATAGATTTGCTACATTCTTGGTTCCAGCTGCCTGCTTTATCTCCTTTATAAAAGCCTGATGTAACTTAATATATAGTGCGGATATTTTTTTGGCAAAAGAATTACATATACTCATAACATTTATATTATATGTTGCTAATGTTTTGCATAAAAACACCATAGCTCTTGAAGGCTTAGTAATAACCCAATCTCATCTGAGCTATGTTTAAAGAACGTGCTTATCTATGAGAATAGAAAATTACGCTTGAAGATACTGCTTTTCTGAAATAAACAACATATTTCATAAAAATCATTTGTAATACTTACTACAAAATATTTTCCAGTATGTTCAATATTTATATATATGAATGATTTTGTAAAGCTCAAAAATCGTATAATAATAAAGGTATCTTAACAAAAACATATAAAGCGCTCTTAACAAAATCCTTACAAATGTAACTGTATATTCTACTAAATATGTATATGTCACTCAACGCCTCCTAAACTGCTGGACCAATTCGAATATTTCTTTGTGGCACCCCATATGATTTTGATTCTCTAATCTAGCAGACGCCGCTGAATTGGATATCTTAGTTTTTTAAAATGAAACGGCTGCAATGTACGTTATATATTTATATTTACACATTATAGATTTTTCTCTCAGTGCATTTCTAATGCTCATGCGGATGGAATCACGGGAAGAAACAAGTAAAATATAAATGTGAAGCTTGACGTAAAATAAATAAAAGCAGAAATGAAATGAAAAAGAGGGATTCATATAATGAATGTTTATTAGATAAGCAAACAATTTTTGAATATGATTCGCCCGATTCTATGAAAATTAAATTGAGGTAAAGATAAAACATCTCTTGTGCTGTCAATAAGTGACAACATTTTATACTATTGTCAACTTAATTATAATAATTGTACATAAATAAGGTTTTTTGGTAGAGCAATGAAGAATATAAATATAGAGTAACATATATAACACCAAATCACTGATTAGAACACTAAACGTTCCCGGAATTAGAGCCGTCTGAGACAGACGCTACAGTATTAAATTAGGTTATCCTACAGTTACAAGTCACGGCTCCACCACTAACCAAGAACAATAATTAACAAACCGTTCCTTATCTTCATCATATAGATACGAGTACAATGTGAATAAAAACACCAGAATTGTTCGAACGCCACAAAAAAAGTTTGCAAAGTTTTCGTTGTTGCATTTCAATTAATTATTATTGAGATTTCTATTTACCGGTACTGACACATGATATGACGTTTATTTTTCGATTCAAATTCAATACTGAATTCTCTTCACTGGTTTAACAAAACTTGAACATGAATTATAACCTTATTTTTTATAAAACTAATTTAAATGTAATCTTCTGCTATTACCAGCATCCAAGTTAGACTTACTAAATAAGACTTGAAATAAATTCTATCAATCAATAATAATACATTTAAAATAAAAGGAGAATATTTAGGTATTGAATTGAATCTACTCTTCGACTAAAAGGACAGTTGTCAAAAGTTTGACGTCGATGCCTGTATGTGTGAGTATCTGTTTGCCAATGTCGATGCAAGTTTTATTATTTGAAAGCCAGTGCCTCGCCGTAGTTTTTAGCTATGTTTGATTAATATGGGACCAGCTGTGTACTTGTCTATTGATATAAGTTTATGAGTTGCGAAATCCTTTTGTGCCAACATAATTATTCAATTGCTAATGAATGCCTAGGGGTCTTTCAAGATGTCATAAAATTTTAAGTTTTTCATAGGAAACAGTTTAAATTTTTAAATATTTTTTTTATATACTTCATTGCGTTTATTTAATATTATACAAAAAAAAATTAAATACTATTTTCATAATTTTATGATGTAACATAGTAAAACATAATTCTTAAATAAATGTATAAATCCTTTAAGATCTTATATATCATCTCACGGAACACATTGTAGGGAACTATTTAATTAAATTGGTCAAATAACGGAAGATTACCAAACCCAAGCCGCTTTTGTGGAATAGCCTTTTGTGAGTCGCCGAACAGTTAAACGTAAATGACTAACTGGATTCCATTGATTTCTTTCGGCTCTTATTGTTAACAGAAAATGTTTAATGTTAAAAAAAAACCGTCATTCTACTGATTTTAATATAGTCACACTTTCTGATGATAGATGTATCTATGAATATGTGAAACTATTCAACAAACAGAGTATGTAGTCGAAATATTTTTATATTTTCACAGAAATATAACTTTTTATAACAAATAACACAAATTAATATTCAAAATCGTCCAGTCTGTCACAATATTCGAAACAAAAATATTCTAAAATAATTTTTAAACATTATTGCTATGTACCAGACTGTGTAATATAGTTTTTGTCATACCTTTGTCTATAATTATTTTGTCCTTCTATCGCGTGTTGCATTCTAATCGTTCTAGTAGTGTGTTTAAAGCTAAACTGTAACCTTAAAAGAAGCCCAGAACAGGGTGGTATCACCTTTACGTACCATTACTTTACATTTATACATATTTTCATGTATAAGTGCAATAGAAATTACGTAGAGTGGCAACTGGAGGCTCCAGCAAAACTACGAAGATTACATGTATGTATGTTATAATGAGAATTATACCTAAGATTACATGATTGCCCCGATGTTAATATAGCAATACCATTCAATAGCTTGGAGTTCATTCCACGGAGTCAGCGGTGACACTCGTTATATGATATCTTATCCATACAATGATGACCGGTGATTATCAATTAATTTTTGACATATGGCGCGTATTTATGGTTATTGATCTGTCATTTAAATAAATTTTATGCGAAATTCTTTGCAATCATCTCAAAAATTGTGCTTATTGCGTACTCAATACACCAAATACACAGGTGTAAATTTAAATTCATAGTTAAATGTATTACTAATATTAATTTTGTCAAAACCGTCCTGTAATTATTTATTTAAATTTTAATTTAAACAAAAGGATTCGAATATCAAAAATTTAACAGTCTATAATATTTATATTTTTATACTAACCTCCGAAACAGTTTTTACTGCAAGTTTTCTTAAAAAAAAATCTACCTTTTTTTTATTTAACTGTATTTATTGGCACTCTCACCGCGACGTAAATGTAATTTTCTTAGTTTCTGTAAATAGTTTACACCTTTTTCAGATAAAAGCTGAAATTACCACTTTTTAACCACCATTTTATGTTCCACAATTTTCGGCCAAAATTAAATTTGTGCTCAATCCAATCGAGGATGAAAAAGGTATTTGGGACCATTCTTTATAAAATAAATAATATTGGTATCCTTTATAAAAAGGTAAAATTTTACTTACAGACTAAGTTTTGTTAGTTTAAGACTGTCAAAGTAGTAAGAACGCTTGTTAGGATTAGAATTAACAATTTTTAGGTGTTATCTGCGGATCATCAAATATTGGCACTTCTTGCTATAAACACTATACATTATAAGGTTTTTCTAGCTATTAGCAGTTTCTCCATTTTCAATATTGTTTCTTTATTGGAATATGGTTGAAATGTATGTATTATGAAACAGTAACGGGTGACATATAAAATAAAAAAAGTACATCGATTTGCAATAGTGAACATTAGTTTTTGCTACTCAACCCTATTTCCGTAATTACAAGATACACTACAATAAAAATACATATATAAACAGAAAGTTAACCGAGTGCATCCAGAGAACTTATTTTCTAAATGAAGTTTGTTTTGAAGCGTCGCTTGTTCCGGGAAAACTCTGATAAGTTGAGAATTGCTTCTGTGTCCAATGACTTGGAAAATTATATATATTTTTTGTAAAAATAAATCTATATAAAGTTTCGCGTCGATTTATAAATACGCTATTGGGACCACAGTTTATGACACTTTCTATAATCTAACAATTTATAGCTTATTTTATCTGAAATTCTTTAAAGTTTATTGTGAAGAATAAAAGATGGATATAGAATTATTATTTGTTATTAAATTACCATATCGTAATATGTCATCACTTTTGTTTCAAATATTATATATTTTTGTAGTTTTTGGTTATCATCAACATAATTCGCATATTGCTTTTTCGTAGTTTAGGTTTGAAATGCATAATAGAAATTTATATTATTCCAATAATAATTTATGAAAATAAAATGAAAAACGACCTTTAAATTTAATATACACTAATTATTTTTATTGCGAAATAGTAAATCAAGAATTGTTGAAAGCAAATTCATTTAAACATAACGTGGTTTCACAGTTCTTTGAACATAGTTATTCAGCACTGTAATCTTCAACTTCCAAGATTTCTCACATCTACCGTCCTATGAAAACAACTGACCCGATAAATAGCTCTGAGGCTCATCTATCGGCCACATTTACGACATCCTTTATATTCCAACAAAGGGTATTTAGCACCTATTTTACTCCAACAATACCCACACCAACCTAATCTTATATTTATCTTAATTGAGAGTTTGTAGTTGCAAATGTACGATACAGGGAAACCTGATAGGGGATTTTGGTTTAGTTTAATGTGATTTAAGTTGTTAAATAATTTTATGATTATAATGTTTTATGTTACCCTTAACTCTCAATAAGTATTTGCTTCGTATGTATGTATGTATTCAATAAAAATTACACACAATCAAATTAGTTTTAGCAATTAAGTAAATATTTGTTTTCATTTCAGTTATTTACAAATTATTTACTATACGATTTTAAGACAAAAGAATTTGAATAATACCTTAAGTTATAAATCGTCATTAAAAATATTATTATAAGGATTCATAATTATCAAAACAATGATAATGCGTGCGTGTATGCACAGCCATTAGTTCCTATAACACATATACATCGTCCATGAAAGCGTAAAAGCAATTTAACTATCTTGGTTTCCCCACAAGACTAATTAGACAAACGTAATAGTCCCTGGTGACTATTAAATAATAGTTCCTGCTTTCCAGAAACCTAACGTTAATATGTTTTGTTATGGAAACTAAGCAGCATTGTTCTTGCAAATTTTAAAAAGCTTTTAAAGTCACATATCACAACTTCAACACTGAATACAATTCTAAACACTTCAACTTCACTTCAGTTCAAGCTGTGTAAAATGAAATATTACCATTGACAGTAAAGATTCTTACATATTGCTTCAAAAGTGTAAAATACTTATAAATATTTTACTATTTTATTACTTTGAATCTAAATAAAAAAAATCTGTTCTTAATGTTTTCTTAATATATATGTATTTACTTAAATATCAGCACCATTTTTGGAAATCACGAAAGTATTAACAACAAATTATTTGTCAGAATATTACTGAGTTTTGAATAGCAGTACTATACTAATAAATGAAAATATGACTGAATAATAAAAATGTGGAAATCACTTTGTTTCACTGTAACTCATTCACATTACGTACTAAGCCAATCCATAAAAATAGTGATTAAGATCGAACCATACTCATTGTTAAAAAAAAACAAATGAAAAAATATGGAAAAGTTTTTTCTTAAAAAATATATGAAAAATAATTGCCCTAAATCATGAAAAGATGTAGCGAAAAGCAATAAAATTTTTGTTTCTTTTCAGTTCTATGCTTTTTCGAAAACACATAGATACCATTTATTTTCATAAAAAGCTGATAACGAACCTTTTTTTATTTCAGAATGTATTCTTTGTGATTACACCCAATTTTGCATCGTCACAATACATACGATGTGTTAAAGGTTTTTCGCCAATAAATCACCATATAGTATAAACGTTGGTTATTGATTGAAAAAGGGACATAATTCGTATGAAGAGTGACGAAGCAATTTTTTAGTAATCGTACTGTATAGAAAAGTGCTTTTTTATGCTCATTTTATATGGTATATTTCAAAAGGGGTTAAAAATGCCTGGAATAAAATATAAAGTTTTTATTTCTTAGTATATATTTACAGTGACGAAGCATGAACTCAATTTCCTCATAGTTTCTGATACCCTGAAATATTTATCCTTTTCCAACCTCAAGAATTTAATTCAATTTGTCGTACTTCCTTAGATCAAAAAGAGTGACAGATAATACAAACATTCTTATAGCCACTTGTTTTTTTTTTGCCAGAGCAAAATTTTAAGCATATACATACATTGTAGTAATACATATCAAAGAACTTAAAAACATACATTATTTTCAAGAATATTTAATAAGACTTATAAAAGGTTATGATGGAGCATTAAAGTAAATACTTTGTCACAAATTTTCACATATAGAAGAAAAATAAGTCAATTAATTTATTTCCTATTCAAATATTTACTAAAGAAGATTATTATGGGTTACCTTCTTAGTTGATGGTTCACCCGACGATTTGTTTACCTTTCAGCAACCGTGATCAGTGGCAGACGAGATAGAAGTGTTTCTTAGTTAGTATTGATATTTTTCGTCAAAAACTAACGATTCCTTTGTTTTTGTCATACTGCTCTAGATTTACGTGGAATGCGCTAACTGTATCTTAAGGTAATGCATAGTGTTCACGGACATACCGTTTAATACTTTTGTTGAGACGATCCGATTATTTTATTTAACTGCTAAATCGATAATATATGTAAACTTGTAAACTTATTCGTAAGTGCATACAGTGTACAGACTTTTGAACGGCATCAAATATAAAAACTCTATTAAAAACAAAACTGCTTATAATAGAATACAACTATTATAAGACAGTATGGCCTTGGTTTTGTATCCGGTTTGACTTCTTAATGATGTTTATTATGAAAAATATATACAAGATTATAAATAAATTTTACGATGTTTTTTATCTTTGAGGCAGATAACGAGTCTCATTAAAAAACATTTTAAATCCAAATACTTTACTTCCAGAAGTCATAGTGATACAATGGTCATATTTATTTTAATCGCGTGTTCTATATTAGTGTTAAGTTTATATTTAAATCGTGTTTACAGTTATTGGAAGGATCGCGGGATTGAATATGAAAGACCGTTTCCGTTTATTGGTGGTTTAAGTTTTATTATGCGAAAAAGTTTTTCTGAATATGCGTACGATTTAAGTGTAAAATATCCTCGGGATTACTTAGGCATATACCTTGGTATGAAGCCAACTTTGGTTGTGCAAACACCGGAACTAGCTCGAAAAGTTTTTAGCACTGAATACGATAACTTTCAAGATAGACATTTGTACTGTCATGAATCCGACCCTATGGGCTCTCTCAACATATTTACTGTTAAGGTAAACATTTCTATCTATGTTACACTATTTACTAAGCATAATGCAATAAACTTCATATAGCAATCTTAACAATACTGTGGTTAAACTTAAAAATTACAATTCCTTTTTAGAACAATAATATTAAAAGCAACTTAAATATACCTTATATATTATCATCATGTTAACGGCCACAGAAAAATATTTACAATTTACACATATCGCTGTACTGTGTCTGTGTTTTTTTCCGTGTTAAATAAACCAAAACATAATACGCACTGCAACACTTTACAGAATCCATTGTGGAAAATGCTCAGATACCGTTTATCACCAATGTTTACATCGCACCGACTGAGAAAAATAACAGAATTGATGAATGCAAATGCAACCGAATTGGTAAAAAAAGTTCAAAGGGATTTTATTGAAAAAAAGAAACATGTTAATTTAAAGGTAGGTACGAAAATTTTATTGTATATTAAGGGTTAAAAATATTTAAAATAAATCTTTATTCATGATAATCACAATTATTATTTGCAGGAAATATTTTCTATGTACACATCAGATACTGTAGCGTATAGTGTTTTCGGTATAAGAGTTAGTGCATTAAGCGACCAAGACTCCCCATTGTGGCACATAACTAACCATATGGTCAAATGGACATTTTATCGCGGATTGGAGATTACTTTCATATTCTTTCTTCCTGTCCTTGGAGCATTAATGCGGTAACATACTTTTCATTTGCAAACGTAATTATTATATTTATTATCGCACTATTCTTTAATATCAATTATATACTTATCAATGAACTGTCTAAAACTTAAGACCACAAAATCCGATTAAAAAATATTTCATAAACAGTTGACATACTTGATTATTTTTTATGAATTATTTTTTAAAACAAGGTGTTTAGTTTAATAAGTTAGGTATTGGAAAATTCTAACATACGGATTTCAAGAATTAAATTTGGTTCTTTCAAGGCTTAAATTATTTTCGAAAGCTGCTAATGATTACATTAAACAACTATATTGGACAGTTGTCAAAGATCGACAGAATGATAAAAAATATGACGATTCAGACCTTGTGAATCATTTACTAAAAATAAAAGAAAAGCTGGAACTGCCACCTGAAGCTGACGAAGGTTGGTATTTAAAATTATTTAATATAACAAATAAACAATATTTCATTCATTTTATTATTTGATTTCCTTTCATAGACTTTGCTGACAATATCTTGCTTGCACAAGTAGCAGTGTTTATATTAGGTTCTATTGAAACTTCTTCTTCTGTTTTGAGCTATGCTCTGCATGAACTAGCATATCATCAGGATGAGCAGGTAATTAGCTTTAAATATTCCTTACTTTATAAAGATTACGACAAAGGAACATTAAACACATTTCCACTCCCAAAATGACAAAGCTTATAAATAATTTATTATTCCATCATGACAAAGAGATTGTAATATTCTTTCTGACAAACTTAACTTTACCATAGTCTTTACATATTTCAGGAAAAGCTGTATAATGAACTTAATAACGCATTTTTGAGGAGTGAAAAGGACTATCTGAATTACAATGAATTATTGCAACTTGACTATTTGACTGCATGTATCCACGGTATGCATTGATATTTTCCTGCACGCTTATAACTTTATTACCCTTTTAACATTTTAAAACATATTATGTAGCCAAAAAAAGATGTTAAGAAATCGTGGCGTTTGTTTGCAGAAACTATGAGGAAATTTCCTCCGTTGCCGTTAATAGATAGATTGTGTGGACAGACGTGTGTACTGGAAGATGGTTTGAAAATAGAAAGAGGAGTTCCTGTGCTTGTGAATGTAATTGCAATACATTACAACGAGAAATATTACCCTGAACCTGAAAAGTGGAAACCCGAGCGTTTTATGACAGGCAATAAACAAGATAACAGAGAATTCACCTTCCTGCCGTTTGGTGACGGACCAAGATTCTGTATAGGTAATAGCAATATTATATAAAAATTAAACTATATCTCAGTGCCCTGGCTGCTATCTTATTGGTTTTAACAAATTTGCTATAGAAATTATCTTACATTAAATTGATCATAAAATAAATTGAAAATAGAGAAGTTTAAAAAATAAAGTGTATTACAATTTAATCTACATCACCGCTGGCCGTTAAAAGCCTTTGAAGTCGTCAAAATATTTAAATTAAATAATATTCATTTCTAGGTAAAAGATACGGTATGATGCAAGTACGCGCGGCTCTTTCCCAGTTGATTTATAATTATAAGATAGAGCCTGTCGTCCCTTACAAAGTGAAACCAGACCCGCATTCTGTTATCTTAGCGCCTCAAGATGGATTGAGCGTCAAATTTGTTCCTCGACGGACTGAAAAATAAATAATTTGAAAAACATTATCAATTATATCACAAAGTTATAACAACTTCAATCTTATAACGAAAAACCTTCTATGAAATCCTACAAATACTTTTGATACCAAACCATTTTGTAAAAATGCTTTCAGAGCATTTTATTTATTGCTACAATTCACTTTCCGCAGTTTTAACTCCAAAAAGTATTTAAATATAAAGTAATGAAAGAAGAAGGTTCTGAAAGAAGTTTTTTTTTTCTTATTTACTTCATTAAAATATTCAAGATTATTTTGATAGATGACCCAGTAAATAAACTAGTTTATAGCAATCAAATAAAACGACTTGATATATACATAGTTGACTTTTATTAAAAAAAATCATTTATTTATAGCCGCGATCATATGTATTAAAATATTGTGTAAGTAATTCATTCTTATAAGTACGTGTTCTCACAAGTAATGACTTCAGTATTCAATAATTTTTATTTTATAGCAACATTCACAAGTCATTCAAATAAGACGTTATTTAGTGCCTTAAAGGTCACTTTTTACATTGTTTTATGAGGAGACGAAAAGGATGAATTAAATCTTTTTGGTGAAAACACCTCCTGAACATTAGTAAAGTAATAAAGTTACCAATAAAGTGATTTTACAAACAAAAATTGTGTGATCTTTTCTGACCTCTATAGCAAACGTTTTATGACTTTTAGAGAGCTATCAAATAGCAATTGATTTTTGTATTTATAGACAAGAAATGTTACCATTCTTAGCTGCCTTACTCGTGACTTCGGCTAGGTTAGACAAGAAGAAAATAATATTTAATCTGTTCTTAAAAGATAAATTTATCATTCCTTCCATTTACTAAATTAATTTACATTATTAATGAGAAAATAAATTTTCTTGTTGTAATAAAAGTACTGTTTGAAAATTATAACAGAAAGTTTTACGTATTATTTGTTGTTGTTTTTTTTAACGCACTACTTGAATCGGAACTCCAAGAGAACTTGAGTTTCTTTTCTAGGATACTTGTGACATTAAAGTGACATTAGTGATTTAAGATACCATAAGAATAATATATGGGTTTAATTTAAATGCACTCTGGTCCTGTATCGTCATGGGAATCGTCAAGGGTCGAGTGAGTGCAAAGTTACGAATTTATTACGAACGAATTTATTACCAAGCAACAGCGTTCAAAAGGGTAAATAAGGGATATTTGTTTCTAAGATAGATTTGTTAGAATTAATATGATAGTTTTTGTTATTGCTTTACAACGTTATTTGTACTACTGGTAGTGATGTTTAGTATTCAAAAAGAGTTAGTTTCATAGAACTAGAAATTAAAGAATTTTAACCAATGTTAACTGGAGACGCGTCCTAAAAACTACGAATGTATCTATGATCTATGTTGCTATGTTACATGTTATCGTGATTATTTTAATTATTAAGATTATTCAGCCTAATTTAATGTTTAAAATAAAAAGAGTTATGTAATGACTTAAAAACGCATTTTTAATAGAAAATTATGCTTCTCAGTACACACTTATGCCAGAGCACTCCAAGAGGAAGCTCATCTAATTTCGAGTACAGCTAAGGCCGACATAAATTAGTCCAAGTGAGTGTTAGTGCTTTATTTGTGAAATGGATAATGGACAGAAAATGAAAATGGATAATGGACAGAATGGACATGCTATTTTTAGAAAATAATATAATAATACACATAAACATTAAGAAATAAGATTTGTCTTCAGGTTAATACCTGTGTAAAAAAATTTTTACCTCACATAATAAACTACCCTCCCAGGCATACTGGTGTATTAAATAATAATATTCTAAAGAATTCTTTCGTTCTAAACCAAGAAGCAACTATATTAAGAGGTGTCTTTATTCTTAAGACATGATGAAGACATTGAATTATCAGACACTCTTTGAATACCCTTCCACCACCATCCAGAATAATAATTAATAAGCATTGTCAATATTTAAAAAAATAACTTTTAACAGTGACAAAATTAACTCGTTTTGAATACTTTATTGTAAAAACAACACGAAGAATAAAAGTAATACCTACGTTATATACACGGTCATAGATTTCAGGTTGTGCATTAATAAAAAGATATATTTTTTCACTTCACATCTTATGATATCAGAAAACGGTAAACCTTAATGTATCCGTAAACGAGTTTACGTTATCTTATGCTTTCAAATATATTCTTAAGTTAGTATTTTCGGGATATTCCCAAACCACTAGAATATTTCCCAGCTTCATGTTGTTTTGTAAACTAAGGCTAAATGGCTATTAGTTACAGTAAAACTCGAATAACTGTACAGCTGTCTACATATATTAATACGACTTATTAGAACGTCCATATTTTTATAATGGAGTTAACCAATATTTATATGTAAAATAAGATTTTTTAGATATTTGAATGTCAACTGTTTTCATATTTTCATTCTGATTCGTAAAGATAAAAGGAAAAATATCCTTTTTGTTGCAATATTTCCAAATCTGCGATAAGAAGTTTTCTAATATAATAATGGCTTAGAATATCTGGTTAATTAAGCTGTGTAATCAGAGTTAAATGTAATTAATATAAAATATTACCGGCTATATATTACAGGCTGTTGTTGTTTCTATCTATAATTATCTTTTTACCCTTCAAAGGGGGAATTTTATACTAAAAATACTTACAACATAATTGTTTACAGAATGACGAGGAAAGAGAACGGATTCTGGAAAATGTTGAAGAAACTTTGAACTTAAATATTACCTCTTTTTTAAGTTGTCAAGCATTATGAGAACGGACTTCATAATTAATTGCAGAGAGAAATTTAAATAAAAGAAAATATTTTTTTATGATTAAGAGTTGCATTTCTCCATTTATAGAATTTTAATGTTATTAAATTTAAGTATAAAGTATAATTTTATTCCATAATGAGATCTAATACTTTCGGGAGTATTCATTTAAATGAAACCAATATTATTCGGATTACTACGTGTATTTTACTATTTTAAGACAACATACTCCCGACGTTTCGGTTACTTTTCAGCAACCGTGATCACGGGCAGACGAGATGTAAATGTTGATAATTGTTTATAAAAATCATTTTCTCCAAAATTTTTAAAACATTATTAAATGAATTATTTTTTGAAGACTGTTTTCTATTATTTTACAATATTGTTTTGTAATTCTGCAATAGTATTACTAAGTTACTTATTAACTTAAGTTTGTATTACTGAATGCCTACGTCCTAGTTCTATGGATTAAAATTATCAGCAAGAGAGCGTCAGCAGCTGCTCTCAATGGCAATTTGCAATTTAACTAAGTGTTCCTGAATATCGGATTAAGTTGCAATGTTTTCCAAGCAACAAAAGACCAAAGATTATTGAGAAATGAAGCGTTTGAGATATAAAACATTTAACTTTATTAAATAAGTGTGAAACTGTATTAATTAAAATGGCTTTAATAATGCCATTTCATTCTGTTAATTCTAAACCCTTTTTATGATTCTGAATTTAATAATAATAAAACAAAGTGAACAACACAGTCAAAGGTATATTTACTGGGCATAGGAATCCTTAATGAAAAAAATAATAATTTAAACGTTTAAATTTATGGATTATTACAAATAATATTTTAAAAATAATTCTGTGTTAACATAAAACATTATTCGCTGCTTAAATCTTTGTCAAAAAAGCAATGCGTTAAATACACATACCTGTTTTTGAAAACAATAGAAAAAAATTGATGCGTGTTCATTTGTTTTTTAATTAATGAGGAAAATATCATTTCCTCTTAAAAATTGCTACAAATAATCAGGTTCGTCGTGATCTAAAAACATTCTCAAAGATAGAACGCTGAGTGCGAGATAGTTTGCTCTCAAAAGAGACTAACGAACCTATTTAGCTAGTGATGCTTCTTAATATATCCCGAATAACTAAGGAGAAAATTTTTTGTAAGGCCATAAAACTTTTAACTACTAGAATAGATTTATAAGCAAAATTTATTTGTCATCTCTCTGAATTCTATATTACTTTCTTATCCAGTGACTTATATTTTTCTTTATATTCAAATAAAGCTGCTCTGTTCCGTTTTTAATAATTGAGATCCAAGTTCTAAAGTCTAATTCGAGTCGTAACAATCAAGCACTTATTAAACATGGAATAAAGCAGTTCTCATTTTTGTTATAATCAGTTTGTCTTGGTTCAAATTGTACTTCAGAAATGATCAAATAAAAGTTAAATCTAAAACTACTTTTTGCTTTAATTGCATTTATTTATAATAATGATATCAATTGTATAAAGAATAATAATAATCAAGATATATATGATTTGATTTCTGTACAAATAAAACAATACAAATTTGATATTTGTTTACTGATATAATTTGAGATGATCAGTAAATAAAAATGGATAAGAATTAAGTTCTGTACTCTCGTAATATTTTTAATTAACAAATCACTTTCTTATATGATAAAAGAAATAATTCCAAAATATTTTCTTAATTTCTCTGCAAAATAAAAATAATAACAATAAATTTTCCACTTAAGAATACTATTTGAAATGGTTTGGAAGAAATATATAAATTGTGAGATATATGTTTTAATAACAATATTTTGTCATGGAAACTTTATTTTATTTACTCTTTATGCGTTTAGAAAAACGATAACAATTTTGGAATAAAGTTATTTGGTATCAATATCAGCTGCAATATATCTTGAATAATAAAATTAAGTGAAGATGTTTTAAAATTAGATATTGAAACATAATAAAATCTATAATGTACAGTGGCATATTAAATTAACATTTTGAATTAAGACTAATAAAAATTCCATACTTAACTTTGGTAACAACGTTACTGAAATTTCTTTCTAACTCTCGCAGTATTTTTCAAAACAAGTCCTATATATTTTGGATTTATGGACCTTTCTTTTGGCCGACCTCAATTTTTCTTTTCACTAATTTGTCTATTTGACCACACATTAATCTTTGCTTTATATAAATAAGTAAAAGGTAATAAAAACATTCATAGAAAACTTTTACTCCAAACAAATTCTATTTTAGACGAGCCAAACATTTGCACAATATATGGAGTTATTTAGAAGGGATCGGAGCGAAGAATTTGACAACGGATTGATGTTTAAAAGCAACGATTAACAAAAAGAAGGTAATTAAAATCTGAAAATATTTTGTATAAAAATTAAGAGGAAGTGAGAAGGTTCGATGCGGCGTTTAGAGACTGGAAAACAGCATCACATTCGTTTAAATGCAGTACGTATGTGACAATCGCTTAACAAGATGTTACCAGAAAATATTTCTTTGTATTCCCTCTAAACTTTTAAAATCTTTACACAAAATTTATTTTATACATATTTATTCTAAACTAAAATATGTGAAGGATATTACATTATTATTAATATTACATCCCAGTTCTGATTCAAATCAAATTACAAGGGTTAAAATATAAAGAACATTGTATTTACACAGAACACAATCACAAAAAGTTATTTGAAAAAAATTGTGCTATTGAAGATTCAAAAGATTTATGTTGCCCTTTTTTAAACCTCTTATTTTAGTTATCTACTCAACCATTTTTGGAGAGTTTCACAGTGATATACGTATAAGTTTATTATTTTCTAAAGTTTATTATTTATTACTTTCTTAGCTTCTATTAAAACTGGTAATATTAGAAAAAGTTATTTAAAACAAACAATTAATATACCATATCAATATTTTGAACGTGACATCTCATTTTTACATGTTTAACAATATATTTAGAGCTTGCCTTAAACATATATATTCCATTTTATTTTCTAAAAAATATTACCTTATCGACAGATAAGCTTCTCACACGAGCTACCTTATCTAGTGGCGTTTATAGCATAAAGCCTTTCAGATAGTAAGACATATTGCAAAGCTTCAATGCAGCCTTTTGAGGTCGACAATAAACGGGAATTTAGTTTAAATATCGCTTATATTATTCATCTATAATAATACCAACATATGGGTTAAACCCTATAGCGAGCCACATGGTTAAAATTATATCAAATTGAGCCATTTATATCAAGAGTTGTAATTACAAAGTAAATTGATATTTCAATTAAACGAAGCCGATGTTCTCATTATTCTATTCCTTTTGATTATAAATAGCCATAAACAAATTGAAACCTTTCCGCTGTAAATCTCACCATAGAAAGGAGCTGGGGAGGGTAAAAATTCGAATTTGTATTAATAAAGGCCGGGAATTCGGGTCGACGAAATGCACCCATACAGCCGTGCTACTGTTTCGTTCCTGACGATTGCCGAGCTTCAGTATAACGGAGGGTGGCCGCCGAGACGGTCGCGTCTCGTCAACTGCTAGCTGATACACGAAAAATTATACGTATATATAAAGATACTCGTGGATCTATATACATATATACAACAAATATAACTAAAACGGTGGAAGCTATTGGTTGTCTATTTTAAACTTTTCACAATGATATTTTTATTGTAATATCATACGAGTGCATCGCTTTGTTACGGTAAGTTTTATATGACAAAAATTTCCTTTAAGGAAATATTAATTTATATCTTGGAAATACTTTGTACATTAAATATTTTTTCACTTACTCCTATAAAAATTCTTTGATATCGTGAACCTTTTATTTCAAACATACGAGAAAGAATCGTCTATCATTGATTCTAAGCCCCTTTTGAATTACTAAAACGGTAAACTTTAGAAGTATCTCTTTTACATTTTAAACATCAACCTTTTATCGCAATTATTAAAAGATTCGATTAAGTAATTAACAATGTTTAATAAAATTACCACTCCATAAAACCCTACAGTATGTATATACATACGAAATTTAAATAATAGCTACACATATAAAAGATCCATTTGTTTCACCATTTTCAAACTCAAATGGATTTCAATTCGATTTAGGTTTTTATACCTTACTCACAATAACAGTTATAAGTTATGACTTGTCAAAGGTGTAACTTTTTTTTTATGGTTAGATCAATGTGATTTTTGATAAAAATGTTGTTAAAAGACTTCGTAACCGTTTTATTAGGAATAAATGTTTGCGAAACACATTTTTCTAATCCTTAATACACATTCGTTTTCTTGTATATTTTATTTATTACTTCTTTACCTACATATTTGCTCTTGATGTGTCAAAATATACATAGTAAAATTTCAAAGAAATAAATGATTTTTGTTTTTGACTTCTAATTTCCAACTTTTATTTTTTAACCGTAATGTACCCATTGATTTCAAATATAATCTCTAAAAGCAAGTTAGTGAAATTCACTTAATTTTTTGGATATAAGATGCAATTTTGGAAACAATGCAAAACTTAGCCTTACGGTTAAGACTGAAGACGTTATTTTGAAAAAATATATCATAACTTATTTTAAGCGGCAACATTTCTAATATAGATTTGTTTTTTGTTTTCAAAATCTTTAAATCACAAGTTATATACTTATCGCTTTTTAAAGATTTTAATTGATAACAAACCAATTGAAAATGCAAAAAATAGTGATATGCCAAATTTTATATTACAAAAAAAAATACTACTTTTTTAATACAATTTACATACATATATCAACATTTCAACAAATATATCAGATGGCAGTCGTCAAGGCAATTGTAACTTGATATATTTACATCTGAGCTTGATATTGCTATAAGTTTCGTTTTGATATTCAATCTTGATATATTTCAAGTTCAAGATCAAGAAAAGCCTTGAGCTGAAATCAATTAGCTACTTTCATTTGTCTATCTATAAAACATGCATAAATTACGCTATTTGCTAAGTGTATATAAAGAAAGTTAAATGTATGATTACTTAATAAAAACAAAATCTATAATGTTTTACACTCTTGGCCTGAAAATTATTCATATTAAAAATAATGCAGCAGTATAATTATAATTATATATGATTAAAGAGTAATCGCAGTTCTATTTAATAGACCTAAAAATGCTAAAATTTTTAAATACTTTGTATCATATATAAACCTATTACTGAAAAAAATAATACATACATAAATATAAAGTGCGGTTTTGGACAACACTCCGAATATATTATTTTCAAGTTGTTTTTCGCTTCTCGAATGTAATTGCATTTGTGTAGAGTTTTGGCTCCTATGTCGGTCTATTTAAAGATTGTATGAAGAATAAATTCCAGTTTATTACAATTTCCTCTGTACGAGTCAGAGAGAAAATATGTGGATGAACATAAAAAAACACTCCTAATTCAGTAAATGTAACTCATGAGTTAAAAGCTAAACATGTATAAAAGAGACGTTTATGATTGCCTTAGTTTAATTTTCAGAAAATAAAAAAGATACGATTTGTGTAATCCACGTTTGCAAAATAATATAATATTGAAACACATTTAATTTTATTTATTACTAGCTCTTAAAAATTGTATATTTTTTTTTTTATTTAATTCGACCCACTTATTTTTGTATATATTAAATAAATATGTTTTCATAAACCTTTTTAGAATAATTTCCATGTAAGCATTATTTATTTAATAAATTAAAGGGTATCAATGATTTTTTATGTCCATTATGATACATTTATTTGTACAACTGTTAAGTTAATATTAGAGGCATGTATTTCAACAACATTTTCATATATATCATGCAAATAACTTTTGCACTTCGAGAGGGCTCTATTCGAAAATTGCGGTTCTAGAGGAAATCTTATAAATGTCTGCTATATCTATATTGAGTCACGAATCTCCTTGAAACAAAATCATATTTCCTCTTTCGAGTATCGATATTTCGATTTCAAATATCGATATTTTTATTATTGCCACATTAACTTCCAATACTTCTAGATAACTATATACTTTTACTGAATGTCTTATAGTTTAATAAAAAAAACCTTATAAAACATATGCTTTTAAATATTCAGAAATTTTATTTTGCACTAAAATCAGACCCAGTTTTAATTTAAACTAACTCATAACTCTGAAAAAAAACCTAGAATAATATTGTCTTTGAATCCTTTATTATTTTACCCATTACAAATATTTCGTAAATCCCTTATATTAATATTTCATATATTTGTGATCATTTAAATATTATACAAGATTTTTACTTGAAACTAATATTAATATTATATAATACTCCGTATTCCATTGTTCACGCTTTGCTTTATTGCTCTAAATAATAAATAGACCCAAAGAGTAAGCTACCCTAGTGGAACATAAACGCAACTAAAAAGCAATCTAGATATATAAACAGTGCTTTGCTTTGCCTTTTATATAAGTTAGCAAACTTTACAACCTATTTGTTAGAAATTTGTTAAAATATTAAAATATGTTATCTTTTTTTTATAAACCTTTTTTAAATTTGCAAATACTATTGTTTCTATTTTTTCTTTGTCTTATAGTATAAATATAAATCAATACATACATACTTGTCTTATTTATAAGATCAGAGTGAAATACATGTTTAACTTTTCCATAATTTATTTGATTATAATTTACTCTTCAACATAAATCTGAAGATCCTATTAAAATTCATTGAAAATATTTCATTAAGTATATGTACAACATACTACATGAATCATATTTTTTTAAATGTACGCTTTCATACTCACTTTTAGGTTTTCTTTTTTTGTTTTAAAATTAATTAATAAAACTACAGTCTTCTTGATGTTCAGGTAAAAAAAATCGAAATGGACCGAAAGTGTCCATTATTCCGACTGAAATGAATGTCACAGAGTCTATCTATGAGATTTTTAATGTAGATATTATTGTCTCCTCCCCATAAAGTACAAGTTAAATTAGAATTTGTTAAAATGAAAAATGGACCCGCTTTGAACACGCTAAGAATACTCATATGAAAATTTTGTTTAGAACAAAAACAAAGGATTGAATAAGCACCCTTCCTTATTTTTATATCGAAGATTCAATTCATACACATGTGCATCTCTCAATACTTTTCTTTTTCTTGTCTGACCCATAAACGAAACCTGTGGTTTCTACACACATAAGGAATATAAAACCCGCTGGTATTTAAGAAGCAAGAGCTTTACAACAAAACCTATTTGAAGAAAATTGATATTGTGCTATATAATTTAGTGTTTCTATTAGCGAGTTACAAGACTCTGAAAGAGTACAAATCCATAAACTAATTCAATTTGTAAGTTCCTGCTTATGACTTTTGTTATAATTGTTGAACAAATATAGCTGAAGACTCATTCGCTAAGTAACTTCATTTCAAATCTATTGATTAATTATTCATCATTCATCATCATCCCATTGCCCGCCACTTAATACAATCTTCGGCTACACGCATCACAAATTATTATTATTAAAGCAAAATTTTCTTTATAAAAATTATCGTCATCTTTGATATATAAATCTATCATAGCTCATTTACTTACCATATAGTAATTATACATATGTATATTTTAAATAATACTTTAAAAAAAAAACTATGTTATGAATACTCTAACTATGTATCATTTGTCTCTAAAAAGAAATATAAATGAGACTAACTTCCACAAGAAAAAAATCCTATGATTTCATTGTGCTTCCTATATTTTGGAAACAACTCAGTGAATCTTTAACTTTTCTCAGTTGCAAAAAATAGTGATGAAATTCTTTAGTTTAGTTCCAATTTTTATTTCCCCTATCAACAACATTTCTATTATCCCGTATTGTCAAAGCGCCTTTGATTTTTAGTGACGCAATTACTCCTATCTTTATTTTAACGTTGCTTTATGACAGATGAACTTTGAGTAGATATATATGTATATATATATGTATATATATATGTATATATACTAGAAAACAAAACAAGATGTTTCAAAGCAACATTCCATCCCAGTCTCAACTTTCTTTATAATTGTCTACTTTGGTAAGAATGATTAATTTTACCAGAGACTTACTTAAACAATATCCAATAAACAAACGTTTTATTAAATGAACATATCAATAAATACATAAAATCTCATTTCCACTGACGTACTTTATACACCGATAGGTAGATAACATTTAAATAAATAAACATTATGTATAACTGGTTAGAAATAAGGCACATAATTGTTTAACTTTCCGAATTTCTGTTGCCAGCGAGATCGAAATAGAATACAATTGATATCAAAGCAACGTCTGTACTTCGTCTTTTACGGAAATTGTGGTAAGATGAAGCTGAAGCAAATTTGTTACTTTCTATCTGACCTAAGCTTAACAAAACTTCGTCTTATTAAGTCTTAACTTTACTTATACGGACTATTTTATATGAAGTTTTTCCGTAAACAGTACAGCACCAAGTAATACATAGAAAATACAAAAAAAAATAAAGTACAGGCAGTCCTATGTATAATAACACTACTCACTCCCCCTGTTTTATCTGAAAATTTTATTCTTCAATCGTAAAAAAAGAAAAACTGCTGGCTAATTTTGTCACAATACGTCTTGTATTTAAATTTTAACAATTAAAGTAGGATTTGGTAATTGACACAGTTGTTTCATTCGTTAGTGTTAAAATTTCTTATTCTCTCTATAATTAAAGTTAATTTAATGAGATCTAAGACTTTCACGAGTATTTATTTAAAGTTAATTTATTTGAAATATAAGAGTGTAATGGCAGATAATAATCAATCATTTTGAATCTACGACTATAACTATAACTAGGCCATATTTACTAATGGCCTTTTTGTAGATATATACATATTAGTTATAATAGATAAAACCAGAAAACATCGAACATTATTCAGTGCTATCATCAACAGGTTTTTCAGAGAACATCAATAAAGCTTTTTGTTTTTATAACTCGCGTTATAATATTGTTCATAGCTATATACATATAGCTAAACAATATTTCTCAATACAAATAAAAAGGTATAATATTAACGTTATGGGTTAAACATTGTTGTCTTGTTAATTTTCTATTCATTTGTTATGCGAACATAGTTGCATTTTAAAAGATTAAGCAGTTTAATGTATATTAGAAATTCCACTAACCGCGCTTTATGCTAAAACGTACATTAAACTATAAAATTCTATTCCAAAGTTTAATACATTATGCTTATAATAAAACATTAAAATTATTTATATAAGTATGTAACACACCCTCATGTTTGACAAACAAAATAAATAATACATGAAAAAATCGTTTTTATTGCAGAAGTTTTAATTTTTACCATTTATTTCAAATCACTCTCAATGGCTTTGTGAACTTTAATAAAAATATAAAAATGAAATAAATATCCTAGAGTGTTCAATTGAATTAAAACAAACTCGATTATCAAATATCGTTTCCATCGTTCGACTTCAATCAGTTTAAGAGCGTAAAACCGATTTGTATTTTTGTCGCAGATACACAATGACGCGCACAACTACAGCAAACTCATCCGTCATCGAGAGATTCAGCGGCACCACGAGCACAACGACCAGCACAAACAATGTCCTAGCAGCACCGAAATCATCAAACGGCAATAAACGACCGGCCATCATCATTTATCCCACTGGTAAGGTCGAGTATAACTTAATTATGAACTCAACTAAGTAGTGCTGCAAGAATTCCCTTTTTGATGTTTCAAAATCGGCTCAATTGTACTAAATATCTATTCAATCATATTATGAATCTTATTTAACTTTTTTTTTTGCAGTTGTAAAAAGTTTGTTATGGCTTGAAAAATTTGATTGAAAACAAATGCCATTGTTATCTTGGAACATCTTTTGTTTAAATTTAAATTTCATTATTTTTTATCGTAGTTAAATTTATATATAATAGTATTGTTACCATCTAATAAACGAAGAGAGTCCAATTCGCTTTATAGCTCTGTTTAAAATCTACATTGTATTAATGTTGGTCTTTATTTCAAGCTGAGTGCAATTAGAATCCAGATTTCAGTCTGAGTTCTTTTACTTAAGTCACATCAAACTGTGTTAGATTGACACTTAATGTTACCCTAACAGCTTTTATTTCAGAGAATGTCTTAAGATAGCTATTGTAGTGAATTAAATCTTTTGTTTAATTAAAACAAGAGTCCATTGAAAGATAAATGAACTTATATAATGTTATTGAGCTTTATTGAATTCTAGTAGTTCTTTTTACAAAGTTCTCAATGTCTGATGTTGAAAATAATTCTTCTGTATATTCTTGTAAAGCCGGAATCATCACATAATATATTTTATGAAAATCCTCAACGGATCACATCTCCGGAACCTTTTATGCTGAGATTTTCTTTGTAGTATCCCGATGTTATCTTCCAGGCCTTACATATACGTAATAGACGTTAGTCAATAGTTTAATGAAAAACTTTTGTTTCAGTAACCCCAGAGTCTATTGTTGTGCCAATTGTGTCCTGCATTTTCGGCTTCCCACTTCTGGCTTTGACGGTTATTTGCTGTTTGCGGCGTAGAGCTAAATTAGCCAGGTGATTTAACTCATCTATTTTTAATACGACTTCCCATATTTATTTTTATTTTATATAGTAAGAGAATTAAAAATAGAATATTCTTATTTGCAATTACTACGACCTTATTTAATTTTGAGTTTTTTTTTCAGAATATCAACATTAAATCTTTATAAGTAAATATTTTTAAATTAAAATCTTACATTTAATGTATAATTGCCTATGAGATTAGATTTGGTCTGCATAATTTGGTTTGGTACCATCCAAAAACTAAATTGGTAGATTTATACTGGCTAATAAAAGAAACGAATCTTATTTTATTCTTTCGTAAAATTTTATTAATCAAACTTTGTAGATAAGTTTATATAATTCAATGTAATACTACGATAGAAATAAAATCTCTAGACAAAATTTTACTACCGATAACACTATCTCAAATGCCACATTAGATTCATTTTAGAAAATAAAAATATTTCACAAATTGAAAGAACATCTCCGAAGCAAAAACGTTTTCATAACAATGTCATAATGTAATAGTTTTATTTATAAATAAACAACGATACGTAAATAGATATATCCTTTCATATATAACAGACGTGAAGATTTGAATTCCTCCTTAAAGTTTAAAACAAATATCCAAGCTTAAGACAGATTTAACAAGTGCACGTAAGTAGCTGTGTTTTAAGTAATTTCCGAATTTGTGTTTCTACTTTAAAGTAAATTGTTTAGTTGGTGTAATTTAAGGAAACAAATAAAATAGTTTCAAATGTAACAAAAGAACATTACATTTTATTGAGACTCACATTTATGTTGACAGATTTATTATAGAAATAATGACTCAATAAAAAATGAACTAAAGTTTAAAATACATTTTGCTGACATTAATCCTAAAGGGGTAATCTTTTCTACTGGAAGTTTCGTCAGAAAATATTTCCAGGCCTCAAATAAAAATGCATTTGCATAATAATTCTTTTAGCGATCAACATCCGCATAAAATCTATTAGATGTAGTTCAAAACGCAACTGCCGCCTTTCATATTTAAATTAATAACAGCATTTTTTAGCATACCAAGTTATAGTAGTAGAATAAAGCAAAAATTTTACAAAGATTTAGTTAAACATTCATGTGCTTACAACTTGGTATAATATATACTGAAATTAATTTCACTAACACTTCAATATATAATTCCTCGAAATATAATATATTCCCACACTAAAGCGCTTATCATTTTCAACAAACCACATCAGACTGAAAATCTTCTTGAACATTTTAAAGGAAGATTAAAATAATGTCGACACATAATAACGTCGTCGACAACCTTAAGATGGAGTGTTAATTAAATAAAAATAATTTGACATTAACTGTGTATAAAATACATGGTTTTGAAGAATATTAAAGTTTTGGGTATATTAACACTGCTTATTAACAAATTATATGGTTCAATATCTAGAAGATAAGCCTTTGACTGGTAAAAAATATGATTATATTCTGTAATGTTAAATTGATTTTAGTACAAATAACGAAATTAGTTCTAAGACTTGTTGAAATATTATTATTCATAATAAATTTTTATATGACTAAGATATATTATAAATTCCTTAATAATTAAATTAAATACTTCATATTCTTTTGAATAACACCGACAAGATAATCAATTGTACTGCTTTAATAAATTTTTAAGTATGATAATTTCTTTGTGGTCGAGTTATTACTATTGAAATTTTATTTTAAATACTATAATTCAATACTTTTCGAGTTTGTAGTGGCTTATAGAAACTAAAAATAATGTTCTAAAAATATTATTATACGTTTGTTTGAGATACACAAAATTTAAATAAGCAATCTTATTGGTACATACGCTTTATTTCACTCGCAACTCAAGTGTCTTATCGAAAAACAAAATTTGTTTGATTTATTCCCCTTACGATTCAAAGATAAAAGTGGATACTCGTATTCTGATAGATGTAAAAATATGTATGTATCTGAAAGTATTTACCTAATATTTATTCTTAAGTAGAAAAAAGATTAATTTTAGTGAGATTATTAGTCACTTTCATTTCGTCTTCACGTGGTCACGGAAACTAAAAGAGTAGTTACAAATGTAAATAAAGTGAATCCGATTTAAATTTTATAAGGTTATTATTTAAAAACCAAAATGAATATGTCCAATATAAAATTATAAAATAATTTAAAAATGAGAACATGACATATTTAAAAAGAGAACGAATAAACAGAGTTTTAAATTTTAATTTATTGTACATGATTTAAAAGTAATTTGATGTTACTCGCATAGATGCCACTAATGGGAATGTACTTTTTACTAACATGCTTTCCCGATACTACAAATAAACACAATGTTCTGTAGAAGAGATTTATTATGAAATTAACATTATAAATTTGTTTTCATAACGCCCGTTTCATTGAGCGAAATATAACGAGATAATTAAAAACCTTTTACTTTGATTTTTGTTTCAATATAATAAACGTATCAATCAGCTTAATAGCGTTCTTTCCGCAGCAGTACAATATTGTATTAACTTATAATCCAATAACTTCCCTATCGACATTTTCAAAGGATTTTTTTACTAAACGAAATTTCAATAACGTTATTCATAATTTTCGTATAAAAGTATTCGATACTCGTAGTTTTTTACACTTTTATATAAACTTAGACCTGAACCTCATATATTATAACTTTCTATACTAAAAGTAGGTAAGCAAAACCTTTTTTTATATACATGATGCCCCTTTACTGTGGTAATCATATTAAATATAGTGGTAAAGATAATAGTATAGTAATGTAGACAGTGATTTAAAAAATCCAGTTATAAATAACTAACTTCTCTAAATCATCACTACCACTTCTTTACGATATACCAACTTGTCTGTACAGAGAGCGCGCAAGGAGACGCAATTGCGAACTTGATCGTGGAGAGCTTTCTGTTGTTCGCTTATCACCAGTGAAGAACAGACCTCGTGCTGTCAGCTTGGTGAGGTCACCGCGACCTCCTCCCACCTTGGAGCTAGATACAGTATTGGAAGAACGCTCTGACCCTGAACAAACGACGCTATCACAGGTACTGTATTTAGAACAGTCTAGTATACTTGAAGCAAAATTTAAACGATACTCTGTTGGACCATATTGAATGTAATGAGTACTAATGCAATTTATTTATTCAATGTTATTTATTCTGCATAATATAAAAATAAAATATATCTTTTATTACTAATAAGCTGTTGTAATATTTTTATACTCAAATAATATCGTCAAAATATTTATACTAAAATGTATTCTCGCTTACACAATACAATAAAAGCAGGTAGTATTATATTGAAGCTTCTTAATGTCATAAATGAGTAACCTTTTGTGTTACGTCCATTAAATATCATTATTACGGGCTTGCATTATTATGATTTTAATTAAACTACATAACAATGACAAGCTATGATAATAGAAATCATAAAAACAATTGACTGTGTAATAATCGACTTCGCAGTTTTATAAGCTTTACAATATATACATACATATATATAATATAATTAATTGTGTATTAAGGGGATTCGTTTTAAGACTGTTTTATATAAGAATTAATCTTATTAGTAGATGAAATTTGTAGAAGACATAAAAAATGCGGAACGAGATCAAAAACAAATGGATTAATTTATAACCTCAAAAAAAATCGCTCCCCTTTTTTGGAGCTAGTGTTGATAAAATTTTATGATATAAAAATGTTATTTAGAAAGATAAATCTAATTGATGTTTACACCATTTTGTACAATATCTCCCAATTTCTAAGGATTATTCTAATGATATCAAGAGTTAGAAAATGTTGAGTATTTCCCACAGAGTACACGGCTTAAATAATTCACCTACTTAAGGAAAATTGTAGCTTGTGGTAAAGTTATATAAAATATGTAATAGCGCCTGCAACAAAAATACAGTGACTGTCTGCGTGTTGAATATAACTGGATATTGTAAAAACATAAATCAATAGTAAATATTCCCATAACAAACCACGATAATCTAATTATAATCTTTAATTTTATTAAAATTGCTAACCATGAATGTATTTGGTGTTTGTAGTACATTAGGTTTTGCAATATAGCAATTTGAAGAAGAAAAAGTATTCACAATTTATAATAATTATAGATCTCGACAAACAAATAATAGAAAACTTCATTACAAGGATAAAATGTAATTCCTATTCTTATCGAAAAGAATGACTGTACTAAAATACTTTTAATTAAATAAAATGTTATCTCCCTAAAAAATATATCGTTGTTCTAAATAAAGACTGAAAGTTATACATCGCTGTATCTACATCGGGAAAGCCATAACCCTGTCCTTCGGCACAGTTGAGGGTGCGGGTGACGTTTTACGAGTTTGCAAACGTTCCAACACGATCTCTATCTCACCGCCCTTGATGAATATAACGTAAATTCTGACTCCCATATAATATTGGAGTCGGAATGAGGAAACTAAATTATGTAGAGGATCCTAAAACAATAATAACCTCGTGGTCAAACAATAGAAATGTGTCCATTGTAACCTTTTTACATGAATAGTTAATTGAGAAGCTATTAGGGCGAACTTGAGTTTTTGTTTAACTCAAACAGTAATAAATCTTACATATGTAAACCACGTTTATTTAATTTATTATTTATTATCGGCCCTCTCTTTACCCATAGCTAAAACTTTACGTGTATACTTCTAAGAGATAGCTAGTTTTCCAAGTAAGTTTCCAGTAACCAACGAAACTCTAATTACTGTATGAAAACATAACTTTTAAATTTTAAGATAAATGATGACAGCTTAATGTGTTATCTATGTTTCGAGACCTTGTAACACTTTAGAAAGGTTCAGAAATAACAAAATCTATCTAATAACTTTCATTGCAAAAATAACTTATATATTTTGAAAGTTGGATTTTGTTATCCAAATTATTTATTTAAGCCGCAGTTAATAAAATGAAATATTTGTTTATGTTTCCATATCAAACATATTAGGGTAAGAAAACAGACTTTTAAAATCACAGAGCTAGTGATTAAAATGCTCACTGACTGTGTGTTATAAGCCTTTATCAATTTCACACAAAGGCCTCAAACATTTTCCGTAAAAGATATCTTCGATTCCAAAAAAAGGTTCAAGGCTTTTGTTTCCCCCAATGCAGCTGAGCCAAGCAAGCTCCCGTTTCCCCAGTCTAAGTAATGGTCTATTAATACAACGCCCGAGGCAAATCAGCCCTCCTCTATTAACGAGAGGGTGAATGCCTTTACTGTTTTACTACAATCTCGACGATTTGCCCAATTATTTTATTTATTTCTCGGAATGGAACACAATATTTGAACAATTTTATATATATCTGACGTTATTTACTTTTTTAACATTTTACAAGTCCTTAAATATACCAATTCGTAAAAGCAGTTATATAATAATAGCGGTGAATTCAGCTAAGAAAATATATTCATGCATACAAACAAAAGAAGTAAAATCATTAATTTCTATTTAATATTTATAGAGACTCAGGTGGTATTTACGGTTATTATATCTTGTTTTACTGTAATAATTCTAGTATTCATAGGTTCTGTTAATTGCTTTTAGTTAATATTCTCTCTCGTTCAATAAACAACAAGACAAGTAAGAAAGATACTTACAGGTATTATTAAACACTGTTGAATTAATAACTAAACCCACCCTTTTGTAATTAACAACATAAAGGAATAAAAGTATTGAGTTATGATCACCATTTAATAAAATAACGACAACGCTTAAATAAATTTGAACCATTGAGAATGATAAACTTGATAATTATATTTTATTAATTACGGTATTATATACAACTTATTTACATTTGGCAACGTATTGTGAAAAGAAAACATATAAATTTTGTACCTACAGACTTAAATTACACTTGTGTTTATACTAAAATATATTACAAATAATAAAATTTTATATGGAAAAGAAAACAGTTACGATAATAGACATAAGATCTTTTATTACGGTTAGAGTTAGTTAATTATTAAAACCTTTTCCCCAATTTGGTATCCAGGTAGACATAACTCCAGACCGTGAAGTTGGTACGATTCTATTCAGCGCCATAGGAGCCGTTGGTAGCGCGGCGGTATCTGCGGCGGCTTGTGCTAGAGACAGCTAGCGTCGGGGTTCAGCGCAGCTTGGAGCTCGTTCACCGCTCTGGGCCGCGCTGACCAGCCAACCCATTGATGACGAAGAAGACGCCGTCGACGTGGACAGCTAGCAGTTAGAAGATCACTCCATCACCGACATTGGTGAACGTATGAAACTCTTCCTTGACATTCCTCTTAGATTTTAGTGTTCACGTGAAGTGGTAGTGAAGTGTCGATTTATGGAACCTATTTTCTAGATCCAGTTTATATAGAATTTAATATTAATATTGTCTGTAATAGTCTGTAAGAAAATTAATGAGATCGTGAAAATACAATTTGCCGAGGGCGTCTCGGTTATTATGTTGAGCCCTTAAAAGGACTTACATAATTTACGAAAAAAGTTTTTGATCTTCAATGAAAAATATTTATTGAAGAAAATATGTTCAAATATTGTATATTAGTGAATAAATATGCCCGTTTGTTTAATACTGCCCATTACTTGTTTTTGTTAATGATACATAACATAACTTCATATTATTTGTTATTACTATCTCATTAGTCTTATTTTCAATGTCACAACTATTATTATTTTATTCTAAGTAAAATATTTGTATTGAAAAATATATAAAAACGTATCAGTCTTGTTTCATATAAAAACTATCATCCACATAAGCTTTTTACGTTAGATTATGAAAGTAAAGTTAAAACAAAGTTTCCGTGATTGGTGACCACACCCGCTTTATTTCTCTTTAAACTTGAACATTAGTTAATTATCCTCATTTCATTGAATTCTGCACTCACAGTTTTATTAAAGTTTGAATTTAAAGTTTGAGTTCTCATTATATTCTCGATTGTATAGAAACTATTTTATACTTACTTAATATTAGCTTCTGTTGTACTATATATATTTCAGAACTAGATTCATGCGACATAAATCTTGTTACATATATACAGGTGTATATACAATCAATATTTTGTACGTAACTATTAATCTACATCTATTTAAGTAAGAATGGTAAAGATTTGATTCTCTAATAATACTTTATGCAAGAAGATTGGTGGACCGAAAATTGTTTTTGTCAAGTTGGAATTATTCAACGTACATATAAATTATCATAAATATATGTTTAAAAGTAGCTGTCAAAAACTTTAATTGTAACACAATAGATCATGATTATCACGGGTAAATAGGCAAATAGGTAAATGCACAAAATTTTAGACTATGCTTTTAAAACTGAGCTAAAATTAGACGAATTATTAAAAAAGTAGGAGAATGTAATACGTACTTAGTTGAGATATAATTTTAATAATATATTATCAACAACAATAAAAAACATTAAATATTATGAGGAAATTAAGCAGTTATTAAACTTTATATTGAAATAAAAACCTTACTTTCTTTTCATACTATAATAACAAACTAATGTAGCAAGCTTTAAATAATATTAATTAAGTTAACAACAAAATTTGGGTAAGTCTATCATTTGACAAGATTGAATTTTGTTTCCAATAGCTAGTTTAAATATTGACATGGTTCAAACTGTATTGATTTTATCTTGAAGTGAATGATTCGACATTATATGCGAAATGAAGCCTAACACAGTAATGTCGAATCTGATTAGAAAATGATTTGATCCCATTCTTACTTCATTTGATTAGTCCTAATTTTAGCAGAATTTATTTAATATTTATAATCATTACATTAGTTCGCTATTCAAATATATTTATTATAATTAAATAAAAGGGTAAAACGCTTAAGCAAATACATGCATATCATATTTATCCCAGAAAAAAGTCACCTATGCCCAAGACGAATAAATAGTGATGGGATTTTTTAAAATCTTATTATAATTATCATTTTAATGGCATTTGTAATATCATAATAAATAATTTATCCGTTATATAAAAAATAGAAAAACATAAAGATTATTATTTACTTTATATTTGTGTAAAAGATAACACTATACAAACGTCACAGTAAATCGTTACAGGGCCAAGATAATTGGCATCCTTATGTGCAAAAGATCTTGCTTATTTAATGGAAATATTTTGCTTGCAAGTCTTTATATACGAGTATATATTACTTAATTTAATTAAAGTGTTATGTAAAACTCGTTATATTATGGTAATAAAGTAGTTTTTTCACAAGGATGTGTATATAATGTATGTAGTGTTAGCTTGATTTTATGCAAAGGTTAGTTTCTGTATGAAAGTATACGTTATACTTTTTAAATCCATTACTGTATAAACATTTGAGATCTAAACCAGCATAATACATACTAAAATATACTTTTTTTATTAGGAATACGTGCTATTTACAACATTTCTTGTCAAAGTTATTGAAATACAAAACAATATTGTATAATAAAGTAACAGAAGCTTTACACAAAACACATGAAATAAAACCATTTGTATTCAATTATTACGCGCTATGATATTCTATAATTGTTAGTGTGTACTTGAGAGATTTTATGTTTATGTTTCTAAATAAATATAATATTTAAAATATTCAGTGAGTGCTTCATTTAAATGAAACCCTATTTATACAAACTTTATGGTATATAAAATCATTTGTCGTAATAATACTACATGTTAACATATAGAAGAGTTAAAATAGAAGATTAACTGAATTGAAGTGAGTTACTCCACGCCCAAAAGTAGTATGTCATTAACACACATATTTATACGCAAACGAAATCCCAAAACAAAAAGGCAGAGAAACCTGATACGTATTAATTGGTATTCAATCAAGTTTTCACTTCAATCTCAATCATTGCCAATCGAGTGCCAGATAAAATCTTAAGAATTCAATGAATGAGCAGCACGTGTCGCAAACATTATTAAGAATATACATTTTTGTACATCTGTCTTTCAATTATAGCGATCGGAACAAATATAGAGAAATATAGATTATAAAAATGGTTTTCACGCCTATTAATAAAAAAAATAATGAAATTTAAAAAAAAAAAACAATTTTTATCCACCATATCAACTTCTCGAAGGATTTTTTAATTCCCATTTTCCAAATAAAAACTTTATTAAAATTAAGTTTGTCCGTGCTAATCTTCTAGGTACAATACATATATTGATTTTGCACATTCTTTTACGATTGTTGGAAAGCGTAAGTTGAAGTATAATTTGAAAATGTTATGCCTGTCTTAATTCGTATTATATTAAAAAGTATTCAACAATCAACAGTAATTTCTCTAATAAATCTATTACCTCAATACTGTGAAATAGTCATGGTAGTGCACACAGAAATCTAATTTAAATTGTAGAATAAAGTCATTTAGATTTTGGATTATTTTTATAAAATCACTTTAAGGGAGTGCACTTAATATATTGATTTTCAATTATGTACCGTATTTAACTCATGATTTTAGATTTAATGTACAAATTTTTATAAACATAATAAGTTAAATAAAAGCTTGTAAATAATTATTAACATATACTCATATTTATAAGTCAAGATAAAAATATCTAGAATAATATTTAAATCAATTCATGGAAATGAACAAAAGAAGATCCCCACAAGCTGTTTAAACAAAAAGAGATAAAAAAATAAAAGGGCTTTCTAAAAACGTCATCTCTTATCCGAATAACAATTATTGTTAGAAAAAATACTCCTCATTTCTATGAACGAAAATACGAATAAAAAGGTAAAAATATGAAATGAATGTATAGAAAGATTTATTCATTTCCAATCTAATTCGTGAATTGAATTTTCACAAAAAATATTTTACATAACTTTATGTTATAATGCAAAATGTACGGTTTTATTTATTTTTATTATGTAAGTCTATGATAGTGTACTACGTGAGGGTTCTCTGCGAGGATGGCTATTAAATTGAAAGGTCAGGGACGGTAAAGTGTCTACCTGAAATAATATACTGTTGACTCACATTGTCATTCATCTAAACAATATCGTTACCCGCATTGTATGTGAAAATTGTTATTTTTACCGCGGACGTGTCAATTTGATGTTGTTATTAAGTAATTCTATATAAACATTTTGTCTTTGTATATTTCTGGGTCAAATTAATTTCATGGATTGAGGATTATATTATAACAGATGTGGTTTCATTCAAGCGACTGTTACCATGCCTGTTCTATAAATGCCACAATATTTTATGGATATGTGAAATTTTTTAGACGTCTGTTACGCAAAATCTACCGAACCTTTAAACCTTGAAATTATAATTTATTTGAAACTTAAAAGTTTTATTTATTATTCCATATTTTTTTATATAAGCACTAATTTTTCTTTTCTCTCAAACACTTGTATTAAAACCACTGTCAAAGCTTAAAAAATAAACAAAATAAGATATTTGATAATAAAAAAAGTATTAAGTTAACAAATATAGACATAAGCACCAAATACCAATGATACAGCTAGCTAATATATGATATATTATTAAAAATATCTAAACATCGCGACACATGTGTATAAAAAATATTGAAAGTGAGAAATTTAAAAGCACAAAACAGTTACAATGGTACTCTTAAAATATATGCCTTTCAATTTCGTTGGTGAAACAAATATTTTACTACTAAGGTAATCTTGTTTTTCATCGGCCACCTGAGAACATTCTACTAAATGATTCATGTTTACTCGACATATAGAACCTGAACAATTGCATTAAATTTTTAACATCTCTGCGAATATTTTCAACATTCGTATTCGAGATGACAATAAAAAGTCAATTTTATATAAAAAAAACTACGCTGTAATTGATTTCTATTGATAACATTCACATACATGAGGCACTTTATCGAGTAGTCATAGACCAAAATTGCTTTATATAATCTTGAAAAATAAGTTGTAAGAGTAGCAGCTTATACTCTCTCACTGTTGGACCTCATTAGCCAAACATTACTAAGAACGATCGAAAGAATACTCGGATTCAAATGAAAAAACACTGCAACGAAATGATTGATCCGTTGGAGAACTATGATTTCACAGACGTCAAAATATTACACGGCTTTTAAGGGGGCGGTAGGGGGGTAGGGGGCGTTTGAAATATTTGTACTGAATCTATTTATAAAGTCTGAGAATTTCTTTTCCATCCTTAATGTTATTGTCAGAAACATAAACAAAATATGTGCATGTGTTACATATATTCAAACATCATTCTCATTCTTAAAAATTCTAAATTAATAGTAATGTTAATATCAAAACTCATAAATTATAAAAAGTTTTCAAAATTATTAAAGATAGAGTTGTTTATTCAAAAGTTTTATTATACAGATGGATACGATTCTAATTCCAATTCATGCTAATTAAATGACAATGATAAAATAAAAATATCATTTAGGCAAACAACGTAAATTACATCATATGTTTGCTGTAACAATTATTACTCTTGAAATAAATAGCGCTAATAACTTGCAATTCCCCGAGTTTTATGTTCAATAAAAAATTCCAACTTCATTTATAACTTATACATTTCCACTTCCTTAAAAATATTTATAAAAATTAATTTTACCAACTCAATTTTGATCATATAAATATGTAGGCTTGTGACTTACTAGTGTCACTGATGTTTTGATATTCAAACATTTTAATGAAGCTAATTTATTAAAAAAAAAAATTCAACAGACTTATACTAAGTTTCCATAGTCACACTACATACGTAGCGTTAACAGTTTTCAGTAATAGTTATTGAAGTTAGTTGTTAACGTAAATTATTCAATAAGATATGGGAAACTTATACTTTGCTTACCAATAACCGATGAACTGTGTGGTCGTGACATTATCGTCTAATATCAATATATTCTTAGAAAAGAATTGTTTTATTCAAATCAAACCATTGCCGGTTAAATAATTTCCTACGCTTTGCTTAAATGAAACATTAAATATATATTTTTTTTCATATTAAATCATTCAAGGTTCAGTTGAAAAAAAAATCAATTAATTGAAATAAAAATAATGCTTTTAAAACTAAGAAATCATTTTAAATCATAGACATTGCGCCAATTATCTTTTTGAAACGTTCTATCATTTTATATCTAACCCATTATTTTTAAGGTCCTTTTAAGATGAGGGGGATTTTTTGATCCGATTAATGGTCAATCATCAAGGTCAGTGTTTCAAGACGGCCTTTAAATGTTAAATCATACTGAGAGCCGTGTGTTCGCCACCAATACAATGTGCGCCTTGGCGCGGGCATCGTGCGTGCAAATTAAAAAATATATAAATTAACCGTGAAAATTGTTATATACAATATATGTACAAAGTGTATCGATGATATGATATATTGTTTGAAATCATTATAAATATTGTATAACCCCAGTGCAGTATACATTGTTTTCATAAATTTTCTGTTAACTTTCAATAAGGTAAGACGATTTTTTTTATTTATATATTTTTAATAAGCTTAAATTCTTTTATAACATAAATGTTAAGTTTTAATTGATAATAAACTTCTTGTTTGAGTTATTACCGTGTTATGTTTCAATGCCAAAGTGCAGAAACCTGCATTATTCAATATTTATTATCTAAGATCGATGTCAATTGAATTACATTAACACTTCCGATTATAGAAAAACACAGATCATTCATTATTCTCGTGTTTAAATTAGTATTTCTCATTAATTATATGCTACTCAATTAAATTTATTAGAATGTTATTAAATATCAGTGATGTATAGACAACATTTACTTAATCTAAACATACTTATGTATAAAAAGAATCAATTAAGTGCATTACCATAATAGCTATAATTTTTAACAATGTGGCTATTTTGGATCCATCTCCTCCATACATTTAATATTATTAATAAGTTTCTAATTTAAAAATCAAATAGAAGTCATCATAATATATATACATAGCTTTCTCAAAATACACAGGATTTTCTTTTTTATTTTCATATTTCATAAATAAACTGTTGATTTTTTAAGATTTACATTCCCATTTACTGTTGATTTTTTAAGATTCATAAATAAAATATTTATACTGTATTTATCTTCATGTATTACAAAACTCAATGAATATTCTAACTAATTTTGATATAAGAAATCCTTGATAATTGCTTAATAATACCGTAAAGAATAAACCGACGAAATAGAACCTGATCAAATAAATATGATTTATTCAAAAACTTTTGCAATTAAATCGAGAGTCGTTAGTATTGTTTATAGTAAAGTCTGCCCACCACTACAATGATATAGATATAACTTGTTCATAATAATATGTTATGGATAGTGAAATTACGTATTCAAAATCGAAACTTGATCTGTTCCTTTCACGACCACCCGACAAACTTGACCTACACGCATTGTTGCACAACCCGAATATATTTAATGTTCATCTTATTTAAATGATAGCTTTTTAACAACAAATATGTCATGGCAACTATAGATGCTCTTGAATTATCGAGTACGTGAGGTAATCAACCATAAATTCACAGTCCTCAGTAAAATGGTTTTTACAAATATATAAAACACGCTTCATTGAATATAATATTGTAGAAAAAATTTATATGTCACAATCGTACTCATTAAAATATATACTCATAGGATGTTTAGCAATATACACAATTTCGTAAGATACACCAGGGTTGCCATTAACAAGTAACAAGAAAGTCCTTGTATTGATCTCATTTGCTCCCTAAATGCAATATATATTCACACTACAATGGCTGAATCGTGCACGCCATGTGTATTACAAATTATCTAGCAAAAATCCTACATCAACACCGTCCTGTTTCACATTGTATAATTTCGTAATACGTCATGTTTTCGTTAGACATGTTTCTTTAAGTGGCAATAAAAGCTATGTTACAATTTTGAGCAAATTAACAGCCCTGTGGTAGGCGTTTTGAATACTCGTATGTATTTTTAATTTGTGTTCCTATAGTCATTCTGTATAACGTTCCTTGAGAGGATAATAGATAAATAAACAAAGAGCATGAATATAATGATTTATCAATCATAAAACGGATAGATATAATTTTATGTTTCCATTTAATACTTTACTGTGTAATATTAATTTATTTATATTAAACAGTCATACTTAAGTATATTTCATTATTGTTATTTATTTATTTTTAAGTAATATTTTATGATTTTATTTATATTACGACAAGTATTAATTTTTACTTATATTATATTACCACATTACGGTTGTTATTTTGTTTACTGAAAGTATAAAAAGATCTTCGAAATATTCGACATTAAACCTTTTTGGATATTTTGGATGGCCGAATGTTGACACTGGCATACACTACTGACCTACATTCATTGATTTAAAAAGGATTCGGTACAACTGACTCTACTTGTATGTCGTCATCTTACCCATACCCGCTGTAAATCTCTTATACAACGAAATTTATTTTATATCCTTTATAAAATATCGTAAACAAAATTATTAAATTTCACACAAGCTTACGTTGGTATCCAATGCGATGTCGTTGACCAACTGTCGCAACTCCCTGTTCGTATTAGTACATAATTAATTCAAGGGAATATTGCTCTTGGAATTAATGGTAGCCCTAACGAGATCCTCGACCCCAAATACTAGTGGTTCTCATTAGCAAACGAGGCGCGACAACAGTTCACAAGTTGTGATGAGAAAATAAACACTTCATTTCTATACCATAATTATAACAACATTTTTTTCATAAAGATATATATCCGACCTTATTATTCACAAAAAATCTCAACAAAAACAATACGCAATTCGAAGACTATTACGATACAAAAAAAAGTAATGTAAATAATCTCTTGTACAAATAAATATAACTAAAATTTATTTTTAACACAATCTTCGTTTAACATATTTCTGTAATCCAATTTATTTTTGTAGAAAAACTCCTGCAACGATATCGAAAGCTTTGGGTATAAAAATATATTCAATTCACTTAATTTTAATACAAACAATAAAGTCTCGAATAACTGCTAATGCATGGATAACATAAAACGCTTTAGCACACTCTCATTACATCAATGAAACGAGCATCTTCCGTATGACATTGAACTTAACACAATATAATGTTAGCTCGCGTAATACGTATAATATCGTAGAAGTTATAATGGCCTGTAAATTCAACTAGCGCTCTGATATTAAATCAATGTTTCATTACAGGCTTTCAAGTCTGATCTCGGTTTGTGGCATTCCGCCAGAAATACTTAGATGATAGCTAATAAATAAACATAATTGTTTATAGAGACTACGTTTCTGAAGACACTTTTATTTCATTATGTTGTGTTTTTATATCTTGCTACTAAGTTTTCCATGACCGTAATGACCCAGCAATCTTTTTACGCCCTCGATAGTTTTCGATATTAGATAACAGGACCTAGGTGTTCATAAACTTTTGATCAATATATTATAACTACTTGTTACAAATATTTATAACATATTCACAAAGTTAGAACTATCTAAAGAGTCTTAAAGAATAAAATAACGAAAAACTAGACATGAATACTTGAAATTTTATAACTTTCAAAGTACCAATTTAATATAAAATATTTTTCTTTTTGCTACTTTATGATATACAATAAAACAAAAACATAACGTCATTAATAATATATATAGATAAACGAAGTTTCGTCATCTTTTAACACCAACAGGCAACATATTCTATAAAGAAATTTTCACATACATTGATGGGAACACCACTTTATGTAAAAACGTTAAAACCGTCAGTATTAAGTTAAGAATATTAACTCGTACTACGGATATGAAAACGAAATAACTCATAAAAATCGACATAAAATGACAATAAAGAATAACCTTCAATAGTGTTAGGGTCACTGATTTTATATGTAACTCTAAGCGACTCGTAGTTAAAACATCAATGTGGAAGGCAAGTCATAATATATAATAGTTTATAAATTATAAATAATGTACTTAAATCTTCTATGTATCAAATTTTTTATATACATTATGTTATATAAACAAAATTTTATAATATAACAAACACCGGAAATAAGTACTCATAATACAGAGGTTCTGGCATTTCAAGACCAAGTCATTGAAAAATGGGTCGAGTTTAAAATATAAATCCGACTAGCACGTAACGTAATGTAAGGTCAATGTAAATGGTTAAATGGTAATTATTACTACAGGTAACCTAGATTGCTATAATATTCCGTCAGTAACCGAACGGTATAACGAGATTATGCAATTAACAGCTCCAGACTTTGTCTTCATTATATTTAACGACGTATTCAAGCATTTTTTCTTATAATTAACATGTATGTAAACGAATAATTCTTAATTTAATGCAATCTGTTATATCTTGAGAACATTGCGAATTAAAATATGAAATATTAAGCAAATTGAACTGAGACTACTCTATAATGTATGTGGTAAGATTTGTTTAAAATTTTAATAAATTAACCAGGTCATAAAAATTTTATGAAATATACAATTTGTAATTTTTTCAAAGTAATAATTAATAGTACAAGCACAATTAATAAAAAAGGAGTATTGTATGTTTAATACAACTCTAAATGGGTACAGACGTCTATAAACAACCGAAGAAACGCTTAGTTTCCGGCGAATGAAATTAAGAAAGTAAAAGGGTATAGGTTTGAGAACAAAATAAGGGTATCCGGCTCTTTGATTCAACGCTCAAAACATAAGTATAACAGATACTTCACACGCATCGTGTGTTAATGAACTACTTTAACGAACAACGATTTTACTTCATGTTAATCATATGTATGCATTTATTTAAAACATGAATGAACTTGCAAAATCCAAATACTATTATATAATATTTTTTTCTTTAACATTGTTTCAATTGATTTTCATTTCAAAAAGTAAATGGTTAAATCTTATTGACCTTCAGATATTATAATAAAAATTTATATATATACGTAGAATTCAATAAATGTTAGAAAGTATTTTGAAAAATACCTCAAAGCAATTATTATCAAATCTACATATATTCTCCAAATCTCTGCATCCAATAAGTGTATTTCGTATCTCAAAATTAGGATCAAATTCATATTTCATGAGCGTGAAACCGCAAAATGAGGTTTGAAATTAATTCATTTATTAAACCGGAGAGAAATTATTAGCGTTAGTTATTTAAAGAATGACAAACTGCCAATTAGATTATTGGAACGGCAGCAATATTTAATAAATGTACAAAGCATCTATACAAGTAGCTTAATCATTCTTTACATATAGCTATTTAAACAAAGAACTAAAAAACAAACTATATAGAAAAATAATTAAAATACTAATTTAAAACTAATTCTAATTTAAAATAATTAACTGTGATTGAATATTTCAACTTTATATACAATGCTATTATTACGGTCAATGACAAAATTAACATATTTCTTTAAATTGTTTACAGCCTCGCATTATTCAAATGGTTCTTATCTTTTTAAATACAACGCCTTCACACGCGAGCAAAGGTCAAAAATATTCATTTTTACCCGAAAAAGTCATTGCATATTTGGCTGATATATTATTACATTTCTAATTGTTTTAAAATCTAATTTTTTACAAAAATGATATCAAACTTAATTGCATAAAAAAAAATTCTGAGAACAACTATAAATTACCCCATTTCAATAAGTAAGATCACATACCTACAGATGAATCTTAAGTATTAAATCATCTGAGAAAATGTTTTAGAATGCGTGTCTTGGTTCAATAATAAGGTGCTATGATTTAATTCTACATGATCTGTATCAACGATTAGCTTCTTTATCTGTATGAATTCTAATCTGTATTCATGTAAGGTGCCTGTAAAGCCTATAGTCGTTTATATTCATAGCAATATCATGAAGCCATAACTATTTATTAGGACCTACTAACCGACGAACACGCTAAATTAGATAACTTTTAATAGAATTTAACGTCAGTGAAAGATCCATAAGAAATAATACAGCTTCATATTATTTTCAGATAAAATAAAATGAAGCTATTCATTTTTGTTTATATAATTCTGAAAACTACGGAAGCTTCTATGGAGAGGTATAATTTCTTAGATTTTTGGACGAATCTATTCCGACCGATTCCACGTTTGGCAAAGGAGGGATTTGTTCCCGATTATACGCCGAAAGAGGGACAGGAATATGATTTCATTATTGTCGGAGCCGGGTCTGCGGGATGTGTATTAGCTAATAGGCTATCCGAGATATCCGAATGGAAAGTATTGATATTAGAGGCTGGGGGAAATGAGAATTATTTCTCCGATATTCCTATATTCGCACCATTTCTTTCAATTACACCCATGAATTGGGGTTACGTATCTGAACCACAACAAAAGGCCTGTCGTAATTTGAGAGATCATGTTTGTTATATGCCTCGAGGCAAAGTTCTCGGGGGCAGCAGCGTACTTAACTTTTTAATATACCAAAGAGGTCATCCCGAAGATTATAACGATTGGGTCAGAATGGGTAACGAGGGTTGGAGCTACAATGAAGTTTTACCATACTTTAAGAAATCCGAAAATATACATATAAAAGAACTTCTAAACTCCACTTATCATGGCAAAGGAGGTTATTTAGACATTGATTATTCTTCATTTTCAACGCCACTCAATGATGCATTCAAGAACGCTGGTCACGAACTCGGGTACGAATGGAATGACCCCAATGGAGAAAATGTAATCGGTTTTTCAAAACCTCAAGCGACAATAAGAAAAGGAAGACGGTGTAGCTCGTCGAAAGCATTTTTAGAACCCGTAAGATATAGAAGAAACCTTAAAGTATCCAAATATTCCACAGCAACGAAAATATTAATCGACCCTCTTACGAAAAGAGCTAATGGAGTGGAATTTATAAAGAACAATAAGATGTAAGTAAAAACATATTTAAAAAAATTACTATAATGTTCTAGAAAAATGTAACAACAATTTCATTTAACTATTAATGGATATACATTACACTTATTACGTTACTCAAAGCCATTAATGTAGACTACCTTTTTATACTCAAACCTCTAGAGTAGGGTATTAAATAAAAAGCCCCTGTTAAACAATGTCTGAATTTATTTTAAATCAATATACTTTTTTATCACGTAACATCGTGTAGAAACAATTTTACGTATTTATAAAACATACGAAAATATAACTAAAAATTGGTAATACATTTTACAATTTACATAAGTCCCATTGCATGATACGAATATATTATGACTGAAAGCATTAAATTACGGAATATTAAACAATTTGTCTGTTTAAAGTGTTTCGAAACCACATATATCGTAATTTTCGATAAATTGAGTCCACATATGGAACAGATTACTTGCAATTGAGTTTTAATTTATAAAGCATTTAAGAAAGCCTTATAAATTTATACAATGGAGCCTAATCCGTAAACTAGACGAAACATAAAAATACACCTCAATATAAAATTTGCCTTTTCTTAAGAAAATGTTTTTAATATTTATCCATATTACATATATCATGATAATATTTTCAGAAAGCGAATATACGCCCGTCGTGAGGTTGTACTTGCTGGTGGCACGATAGGGTCTGCCCAATTATTAATGCTATCGGGAGTGGGCCCTAAAGAACACTTAAGCGAACTTGGAATACAAACTATAGTCGACCTGCCTGTAGGCTACAACCTTCAGGATCATGTAACCTTTTCGGGTAATGCCTTTATTGTCAACACCACTGGACTCTGTGTAAACGATGTAAGTTTAAGTATAACTGTTTCAACTATACTCTCATTTATTCTAATGCCATTATTAAAATAATTACCAAATGTATAACGATAAAATGAGGATTATACTTATGTATATCAAATAATTAAGAATTTATCAATTTCTAGACACATTTAAACATACGTAAAGAGAGATCCTTTTTTTGAGCGATAAGATCGCCCTTTGTATACTGTATTTCTTTTTTCTCTTTTGTTATTTCTTTGTTTTTATTTTGAGGTTCTACAATGCAGAGTATTATAATTATTACACATGTTACGTACTTTTTGGTTTTCAGATAGGAATGAGTGTCAATTGAAATCAAATTACTATTTTTACATATATAATATTAGAATTCAATCAAGAAGCAATAATTTTACTCATCAGATGTTAGCTGCATCTCCGGCATCAGCGGTGTCATATATGTTGGGGGGCGGTCCATTAACTATACCGGGGGGTGCCACCGGACTTGCCTTCATACAAACAGACTACGCAAAAGACATGAGTGGAAGACCTGATATAGAAATGGTGATGGGTGCGGGATCACTCGCTGGAGATCTGCTCGGAATTATACGGTCTATGCTTGGTGAGTGAACGCTCTCGAAAATTTAGTGTTGATAGTTTATCTATTAGCAAATTTAGTGTGATGTTCCCAGGACTATTGATGACATCAATAATAAAGGGACAAAGGGTAAAAGTAATAATATCAAATAACTTGCGATAGAAATTTAAAAGGGGTGGTGCGCTGAAGAATTGAGTTTATAAAGCATTTAGTGTCCAGAGTAGGAAATTTAAACTTATTATTACAGAATACAATAAAATTTAAGAAAACGGCATACAAACTGACATTAAACATAATATTTATATATTGCTAAAATTTTAACACATGGCTTTGAAGATGTCACAGTTGAATATCTATTATCTTATGCAGCGCAATATACATATGTACAAATGATCGACATTTTTACACGAAAGATTGGTACCAATCTGATTTAACTATTTAGTTCAATAACTTCACTCGTTAGTGTGAATATAAAGTTTTCTATGCTTGACAATTTCAATTCATATGAATAAACTAACATGCAATAGCAAAACTTGAATCATTTCAGGTGTAACTGATGAATGGTACCGAGAAGTTTACGGTTCTCTCCCACTCAATGAGAGACAGCAGTCGTTCGCTTTGAACCCGGTTTTAATTCGACCTAGAAGCGTCGGCCGTATGAAACTTAGTTCATCAAACTTCACAGATCAACCAAGAATACAACCGAACTATTTCGAACATCCCGACGATTTACAAGCCATTAAGGAGGGAGTGAGATTTGTAAGATTCGTGAATAATATAACAAACTATTTGTTATCTATGTTATAGCAAACATATATAAGATTGCCAGATACAATAACGTAACATACATATAATTAAATCTGTGTCAAATATAATTTGGAACGTATTTCGATGATCACATTAAAATTATCTCATGCGAAATGTAGCAACGTGAAACATTTACATGACATATTGAATTGTATTAATTAAACAGGTTATTGGTAACCATGTTGATAAACGCACGGGTCACTAATAAACCGTACGTAACTAAAATGGTTTATGAAACACAAGACGTTAACCTTGACAGATTTTGTTGACACACAAAAAATAGATTATAATAATTTCAAAATAGTAAACACTTAAATTATGGCATACTTAGTAATTCAACTTTAAATAATTCTATTAAAAATCGTGCCCAGATAGAGTAATATAAAACTACATATATCTAAAATGTTAGGGTATCAATAAAAAAATTTAGACCAAACATTTTATAAAATATTAATAACTGAGCAAAACTTTAGAGATTTTCCATGTCTTCTTTTTAATCCCATAAATCATCTTTACCTACCTGGCGACAATTTTATTCAATCAACGAAACTCAGTGATATATAAGATTTTCGCATGTATTCGTTTAAAATAAAACAAAGATTTTCGCATAAACTACCCGTGATTATGCTTGTTGCCAAGGAACCGAAACACCGGGAGTACCTATGTAATTTTATAAATATGTAATAAAAATCCCGTAGTATAACCAAAAATCTTAGTATTATTTAAACGAAATTTAATTCACGAGTGACGTATATTTAATTAATACTTGCAGGCACAAAAAATCATACAAACAAAAGCGTTCCAGCGATACGGGACTCGACTCCACAATACACCATTCCCAAATTGCCGACACTTGACCTTCGACTCGGACGAGTATTGGGAGTGTGCCATCGAACAGACCTCCATCACGCTAGATCACCTGGTATGTATATAAGTATTCTAAAAACCTTCAAATTATACACGAATCTCATACAAATTACATTATAATCATGTAATAAAACGAGTTTATGATAGTCAAAAAAATTGTCATCACATATTTCTAAATCATGTTTCTAATCTCAAGAATAAAATCGTTAGGAGCATGTTATTTTCCAAGTGTGAATCAGTGCTCTCAAATATTAGGATATTCAAAATGTTAAAAGTTATGTTTTTGAAATTTGATTTACCTTAGGAGATAAAAAAATATATTTTTATTTTATGTCCAATTGTATGCTGTATTTAAGTATTTTATTATTGAAACATCGCGGGAACTTTTTACCCGATATTCTGATATCTGATGTATCCTATGTAAAAATAAACATAAAAACCGGCTTACGTATTAACTTCAAGAGAAAAAGTGACCTCCATAAAAAGAACAAACGAAAATAAATAAGGGTTCACAGAAGTCCGAAACAAGAACAAGATTCTTTTAAGTTCTTTCGACGTGTTAAATACTTTCTTATAATTTATTGAGCAGAAAAAATACTGAACAAATTAAAAAAAATAAGCCCTCCATTGACAAAACTTTTTTACTAATAAAATAGAACTTTTGTAATAATGAAATAAATTCTGCTTCCATTGCTACTCTTAATCTATTTGCTACGTAAGGATTACGTCACAGATTTTTCAATTATCAATATTTAAATTTAAAACCTATTGAAATTTGCAAATTGAAATAAGAAAAAGTATTTATTCATCGCAATATCACTTCTTATGTACATCATCACAAATTATTCTATAAGCGTTGATAACACTAATACTAAATAAATCATGTGTATGAAAAAAAATCTGGAACAATATTAGCCCTATTATTAAAACTAGTCAAGATGTAACGAACAGTAGGCATTTATGGACGCGAGGAATGTACATAGATGCAAGGTGCATTGCTATTGACACAGCGATGTAGGACTACGAGCCTGTACGTGTTTATTGATATACAAACATGTTGCCTTAATAGGTTTCGAAATGTTGACCTTTTTGAAAACACTAGTAGGTATGTATATGTTCCGATATATTTTGAAGTGAAAGTGAAACAAAAGTTACGTAAATTCTTAGTAATGTTTATAAACAGGTTGTTTTATAGCACTTATCACAAACTTAGCGGTCAACGGGAGTTTACGGTGAAGATGTTAATTAATTTAATTGTTCATTAACTATACTCCTGAACATATATTTATATGTAAGGTATAAAGTATCTTTCATATAATTACAGCTATATGACTACATACTTAAGTTGTTATTTTTTATGAGCATTACTGTTAGCTCCGGGGCTTGGACCGAGAGAGTAGGCGGCTGCTGAGACAGCATAAATTGTGTAAATAAAATTTCATTCAAATTGGTTAACTACCAAGTTTATAATCGAATAAGTAAAGGAAATTCAACATACCAAACATAACCAACAGACACACACATGACATTTACTACTGTCTTAGCAACATGTCATGAAAGCATAGTAAATAGAACTTTTACTAATTTCCCATACCTAAATATATAGTATAGGAATACTTTAGATATTTTTTTTCTTGACATAAATAAAACGCATGTGTAGGTATCTTTCCTCTAGGCCTTAGGGAAGTCAGAGAATAAAACAAAGGATTTAAAGAATAAAACAAACTACAGATGGTTACTTCAATATGTCTGGACTAAGTTTTTCAATTAAACACAATAAACGACACTCAGAAACAATTTATTATTTTTATTTTCGGATATTAATTATTATTTACCTTAAATTGTATTATATATACTTCAGCATTCCTTTGCCGAAGTGCATAATAAAATATATAGGTATGTATTTCGATCGATCGATTTCAATAATTTTCGATCTACAATACGCAAATTTCCAATTTCAATACTAAAATATGGAGAACTATTACGTACTTTGAACTATTACGTATCAATGCAGTTAAATATAATTGTATGTAAACATTTATATGTATGTAAATATTTGAGAGATGTTTCCTAATTTCTAAAAGTTTATTTATTTCCACTTTAATTAAAAATTCTTACATGAATTAGTTGAGTAAAATAAAATTTTAAAAGTCAGGGCAATGAAATATTCCTGATTACGCGACATTGTGTTTTGATACTTGTCAATGTGATTTACAAATAACGCTATATCAAAAAAGACAAAATGTTCGAAAAGTAATAAAAAAGAACCAGACCACTCTAAGATGTTAGATATATTTTTCTGGAAGCTTTTCCAAGATCAATTGCTACGAGGACAATCAAGTTTTCAAGGAAACCACAAGAACTTCTCTGACATACATTCCCAGATGGATATTGCTTTATCCTGGAATTATCCGCAACATACTATATTGATTATAAGAAAGTTAGGGACTCAAAACATTTCTTATGTAATATAACACATTTAAAGAATAACAAATATACAACCAGTAGTAAAACGACACAACATATCTTGTTTTGATCTCTATGTTTAATATCCAATTATGTTACGAGAAAATTATAAAATCATAATATACCTAGACGTTATAAAATATGTATAAATGAAATCTATTAAACAATGACACCTGAACAGAACTATATTTTCATGTAATCCAATTAAAAGCTGAATGTCCATAAAGATACCAACGTGATTTTAAACTAATATCATCATTTTCTTGAACCAACGAGACAGACATATGTATGTGTTCTCATTTAGAAATTGCTTTGTAAATATCTATTTGTATATATAATTTGATCTGTCTTTGATACAGGCCGGGACATGCAAAATGGGGTCACAAGGAGACCCATCGGCAGTGGTGTCTCCGCGGTTACTGGTTCATGGAATTCATGGTCTGAGGATAGCCGACGCCTCCATAATGCCTCGTATACCAGCGTCACATACACATGCACCAGTCGTCATGATTGCCGAAAAAGCTGCCGATCTCATTAAAGAGGATTGGAAGCAACCAATTCAAAAATTATGACGTCATAGACTTAAGAAAAATTCTGGCATGTTCTTTTGAACATCCGAATTATTTAAATACCATACCAAAATAATACTTAGCTCATACCTATTAGATGATTGAATTATTTTAAGACCAATTAATGCTTATAGAGTAAGTAAAAGTTAGTGTAACCGTACAAAAGAAGTACGAAATAAAAAGTCGTTAAAATATAATAAAGCTAGTCATAAAATATAAAGATTTTTAATAAAATATGCAGTTGTTTTCATTTTGAACTTTCCTATTTAAGAATAAATACTTTTTACTGTCTATAAATAATAAGTCAGTGGTGGCCTAGTAGTTAAAGGGCCCGCCTCCCGTTGCCGAGGGCGCGGGTTCAAACCTGGCAAGTACCAATGTGATTTTTCCGAGTCATATGTACTTTCTGCAAGTATTTAGACACCACTGCTATCAGTCACCGTCTGTACGGTGAAGGAAAACATCTTGAGGAAACCTGGACTTATAGTTGACCCCCCGCCTTTTCATACCTCCCGCCGCGACGCGAGCGCAGCAACTGATACACAAAATAATCCTTATAGCATGACTCTCTATTCACGCGCGATAACTTATTATTTCAAGTATAACTTTGGTGTTCCTACACCGATTTACAGGATTCTTTTTTATTGAAGAGGTAATAATCAATAATGTTGACTTTTTAAAATTAGGGATGAGTGATAGTGTTGTCAACGTTAGAGTAAACAAATACAATCAGAAATCTCCGAATTGCTAAGCTATCGAGACTTTCAGGTGTTATTGTGAGTCAACCATAAAAGATTAGACATATGCTGTCAGGAACATTTTTTATAAAATTTTAAGGAAAATATTTCCGTTATACATAATTTCGATGTAGCTTTAACCTATAAGCCTGCACACGCGACGAAAGCTTAAAAAATGGTGTAACTTCTCCCGTTTTCCCAATATTTCCCTTCACTGCTCTCCTCCTATTCATTTTAGTGTAATGAAAAGTATACTACAACCTGCCCAAGAGTATGAACAATAATCATGCCAAATTTCGTTAAACCCCGTGGAGTAGTTTTTGTTTCCATAACGAACATACAGACAGACGGACAAAAATTTTACTGATTGCATTTTTGGCATCAGTAGCGATCCCTAACCACCCCTTGATAGTTATTTTTTAAATATATTTTATGTACAGAATTGACTTATCTACAGATTTATTATAAGTATATAGATTCGGAAACTATATTAATCTAAATAAAGGATATTTGTTTGACCAGACATATTTCTGTGCTCTCAAATTTTCAAGCACGTAGTGTTTATAGAGCTTACGGTTCTTAAGGAAACCAACATCCCCAAAGACCATTCCATCAAGGCCAATATGTATTACGAGCTCAGTAACGAATTAGAAAAGGTAGAAGTGTTAGCGACAGGTGTGACAGCTTTATCTCTCTACAACCTACTTAAAGACTTGGGCTTGTCCAGAACTAACATCAATCCATTCTTCGAAGGTGGCCCTAGTAGGTTCATTTCAAATTTGGTTAGGTAGAGAAAAGAGCTGGGACGGTGGAGGTGAGCGTTTAACACGCCTTAGATCCTATATGTAAGGGGCTCCTGCCCCTTAAATCTACACCTGGGTTGCAAGTCCCAGAAACTGTTGATGCTAGTTATCCTGCAACGCAATATACTAAGCACCCGCACTGTGAATCCATACAATACTGAGAAGATTCGTTTTTATCTTTTGAATTAATTTATATGAAAACGGTAATTAGTACTTATAAAGGAAGATATGTCTTCAAAACCTAATGATAATTCATTAAATCAAAATTTTAAAGCTATTTTGGTACAACATTAGAAAAACAATTACTGCATATTACTTTATAAAATTTGTAATTCGTTTTTAATAAGTATTTGAATCCGAACCAACACCATTTATAAAAAAAGGAACTGAGACCAATGGTATCATCTAAATTGTACTAGATGTCACTACTATACTAATACAAACTCATTTCATACTTTTAATATTGCTAATGTTAAGTATAATAATTAATAAAGTATACACAGTAAACATACACCCAAACCTGACATCAACATTCCATATTAAAGTGTATAGATGGAAGAAAAATATACTTTATTTGCTTTTACTAATATAGCATCAGTTATACATATGCCACAACCAGTGTTGTAACTAGGCTTTTATGCACCCGGTGCGAGCTTCCAAAACTGCACCCCTAAAAATGCTCTAACCAGGCTCTAAAATAAAATGGACAAATTTGCATGCAAATAAATCTATCTATTTGTTGTTTACCAAAGTAACAAAGTATATAGCTACCATGGATGAGATAAAACTACATACTAGTCTGGTCATTTCTGCACCCCTCCAGGGTCTGTGCCCTGTGCCTGGCCACTGCTGGCACCGCCCTACTTACTACATTGGAAACAACAATAAATTATACTGTCTGCCACTTCCTACTTTCAGCATATAAATCATTTCTTGTTGTCTGTTTAAGATAAATTTTTATATTCGCCATGTGTATTGTCACCCATTATTATTAAAAAGACTAATATTTTATTTAAGAAACCTAGAACTAAAACTATATTCAATCAAATCTAATAGTCAACTGATTTTAAATGATAATGAATATTTTTTTTCCTTATATACATTGAATAAAACACTGTTATACTAACTAAAATATTTTAATAAACTTAATATTCTATGTAGAAGAGAAGCCAGTTTTTGTTTTTCTATTAAGTTTTCTGTACAAGAAAGACAATCTCTTTTCATATTCTTTCCACTTTGTCGGCCTGATTTGAGGTGATCCAGTATTTGCAAACATCTTCCTCTTTCTGAGTAAAATCTGGTAAATATAAAAAAGTATAATATTACTTTATGTATTTAAAATAATATGTATTTCGATGGTGATGATGCTTTTATACTTATTGCATAGCATAACTATTACTAACATACACACTTTGAAATAGAAAATGATGACTTTACTGTCTATAGAATAAGTATAAAATAATGAATAAATATATATATAATTAAATTAAACTTACATGATATTCCATACCACTGACTCCTCTTATCCACGATGGCACAGAGTACAATGTCTTCACAGGGTGGATTTCACCAGTTCCAAGAATATCAATGTAATCATTTTGCCCAAAAAGTGCCTTACGTCCTGTCCAAGGGTTGTCAGGCCTTAAAAATTAAGTGGCTTAAAAATATATATTATAAATGTGTGAGAAATTGTTATTAGGGATAATTACCGATATTCTGGAATTGGTAAAGGCTTTCCTTCAGACCGAGGCATTAAGCCACCGCTCCAGATTTTCTCTTCATAACCATATCTTCTTACTAATCTGTTTTTATCTGCAAAGTATCTGGTCCTGCAATGCAAATTATTTGTTTATTTCCGATATAAAGCAGCAAATTAATATATTAAATATTTTTTTTTTATATAAGACTAACCTTACAAAATTAAGTGTCGGTCTCCAAATGGTTTTCAGAATAGATGTTCCAAAACGATCCATTATTACAATAGTTTTCAACTCAGGGAAAAAAGCATTTCAAATCATTCAAAGCTCTTTAAGTATTTAGTGTTTAATCCTTGTAACCACCTATTAAAAATATGTATTGCAATGACAGTATTGATATTTTAAACCTTATTGTCAATTGACCACACAGACTGAAAATTAATTGGCATAGGAAAATACTACATAATAATATTTTATTTATATAATTAATAATCTTTAAAATTAAGAACTGTTTATTGTAAGAATTATATTTAGGGAATTGTTACTTGGAAATCTAATTGCTGAAAAGTTATTTACTTTTATAAACTGTTATATTATAAGAAAAAAATGTGTATTGTCTGCGCTTATCGCAATTAAACAAAATGGCTGAACTCCTTTGAGGTTTTTATTTATTGAATTTTATAAGGGAAAGTTCAATAAAAGTATGTATACTACATTACTTTGTTTTCCAAAGATAATGCAATTATCATGTAAATACTCAACAATAGTTTAACTTAAACATACAAAAGAACGTAATTTGGAGATAATAAAACCAAGATAGTGCGCGCATTTGCGTTGTTTGTTTACTTGTGACCAATGTTTTCGACTAACTTTATCAAAACAATGTATAGACGTTCCCCTCAATACTGTACTTACATTAGTTCCCAGATGTAATTTATTCTAAATTAGTATTGTATTATCTTTCAGAAACCTTAAAATATGTCTAAAAAAGAATCAATTGATCAAAACGAAAGAAAGTATGATACCAGCGATTTTGATAATATAATATCACCGCACAGTATATTTGAATCATCAAAACCTAAACACCAGGAGTTACCGAGTTTATCAGGATTTTCTAATGCTGAAACTCAAACAAAACAAAGTGACCTAAAAGGACAAGGGATCCAGAGCGGGCTTGGCTGGCATTATAATCCCTGGTGGATGCTAGCGGGTACTTCTCGAAGTATACAATCACAAGATAACTTCTCAGAAAGCAGTGACCAAACAAAAGTAAAACAAGAACCCAGCGGTGCAGGTACTCCCGATCACGACACCCTACAAAGTGATCTGGATCAATTTCAAACCACACAAACACCTCCACCTCCAGCAGGACTGGATTCCTTTTGTGATGACTGTTCCGACCCTTTTTGTGACTCGAGTATATCTATCTGTCGAAAACTTTTCCATTGTCCACACTGTCGAAAAAGCTATCCTACGATTCTCGAATTTAATACACATCTAACGGGTGTTCATCCAGCACAAAAACCATTTAGATGCCAAATCTGTTTGGAACCATTTTACAAAAAATCTCATTTACGGAGACATTTAGATTCGAACCACACTCGAAAAGATGTAAACAAATGTACTGTATGCTCAAAATATATAAAGGATAAAAGTAACTTACGTAAACATATGCAAGTACACACCGGCCGCGTACCCCAAAAACAGTTCAAGTGTGACCTGTGCAATAACAAACGTTACATGTCTTTAGACAGACTCAACAATCACAAGGTGGTATGCACCGGTGAGAAAGTACTAAAGTTTTGTGATATGTGTACTAAGGTATTTGACAACTCGAGATCCTTGAACAGCCATAAGAAGGTTCATGCTAGGGAACTAAAATGTGACATTTGTGGAGAACAGCTACGCTCTTTAGAACAATTCAACAGCCACAAAATGATATGTTTAGGTAAAACACAGGAAGCTGGTAGTAGTGGTTCAACAAATGCAGCTACACCTCCATTGAACAGTTGTTGTACCCAGCCAGGGCTGTGCGAGCATGACAAACCAGCCTACCTTAACATACCTAGCTATGCCGCCGGAAGAGTTATTGATGCTACTCTGTCATCTTTAAAATCAGAAATGAACTAGCCGATGTATTACACTTTAAGTTAAAATTATTCTAATTTCGTTTTAACAGATAACCAAATGGTTTAATCAATGACAGTAATAAATTACACGATTGAGAATTTCACAAGACTGATGCAAATATCCCGCCTCACAACTTGCTTTATTATTACCATTTAAATTTAGAGTGTAACTAGTAAGTAATCACAGGTAGAATAAGTTTATACCATTTGAGCATATGTAATTGAAATGTAAATATAAATATTTCCATTGCAAAAATGTTATTGAATATGCTCAAATGGCCGCCCACCTTTTATTTTGTATCATAATATAGTACACCTGTAAGTTTTCCACGGAACAGCTTTACTAATAGATCAGACCAGATTTATATCTTAACTTTTAAAATGACATAACATTATTTATTATTTGAATATAAACAATATATAAAGCCTTGACTGATTTAGAATAATACTATTAGTGTGCAGTATTACATTAAACATTTTTTTATTTTTCTATTTTGGAATGTTGTAAGAGCTATATTTTTTTATAATTTTTAGATCATAGTTATTAAGTTTCACATGTAGTTTGTCATTGGAGGTTGTACATGGAGGGTATACTATTTTTCCAGTGCTCAATGTACACTTTACTCCAAAGACATTTTAATATATAATTTGATATGCATATTAGGCATATTATCTGAATATTTTTAAAGATAAATATTTATGGGAATTTGTTTCTTGATAATGTATTTAGATTTAGGTAAATCTTGTAAAGTGCAATGACTTGGCTTAGCCGCAAAAATGTTGTAATCATAAAAAGTTTTGTTGAGTAATTTGACTCGAAATATTTATTCACAAAGTGGTTTACACTTTTAATAATTATGAAGTTATAGAAAAATTACCTAATTGGTTTCATAAATAGTTATAAAATTTAACAAAAATCGTGTTGTAAACAACTGTTAATGGTTGCATAAGTTGTGACTTAAATTTTTCCTCAAAAGAGATCTGTATTAATAACAAATTTTAGTATACATTCATTATTTTACATTGTATGTATATTTAAATGGTTAAACATTGAAGAGCCTTATCATTACAAATATTTATTTAATAATATTCATGTTCTATTTTGTCAAACATTTTAAAACTATTAATTAATTTTATTAGGACTTTATTCGAAAGAGAGGCTTCTGTTTCGAGGCTTTATATTCATATTTAGTTGTTGCTATTTACAATTGTTTTTTTTTTACATATTGTGTTTATTTTTTATTATAAATCATTAAGTGTAGATGTTATGTTACTGTATATTAATGGCATAAGTACACCTTTAACTTTTGTCTTCTGGTAATACTTTTATGATGAATGATGATCAATGCAATAAAACTGAAAGTATAACCATATAATTGATTCTCAATACTCTTAATTCTGAGAATGGGTACTACAACCGTCAATTACAACCTAGACAATAAGTATTGCGACTACATTATTCTACAGTGCAATGTATTCATAATTTATTTGGACAATGCAATTTTAAAAAATAACTTCCTTGCAATTTAAATGTGACTGTTGTATACCAAATGTCAATCTATTTATATTTTTTTTTTGTTTAAATGTGTTTGTTAACTTACTAAGCAGTGTATAACAGCAATGTTCGAATTTAATATTTTTATTCAGTTCTGGTTTATACAACATCTAGTACAATAGTACAAAATATGGAATTAATACTTAGAGATCTTGTTGTAAGATTACATACATTGGATATGTAACAGAAAACATTTTAATTTTATGTGTAGAATTTAGTGTGGTGTTTAAAATAACTTATGCACCTAGTAAATAAGAAAAAATGTGTTCATATGAATTTAGTTATTACATAGAATATACCTAGCTTTATCTGTATTACATTTGTAGTATAATAGACTGTTAAACAGTGTGATTTCAGCATAACAAGTTGATTATTTTCCACCAAAACTAAAGCAATCTTAGGGTACAATGGATATATAATATTGTAATCTAATAGTATACATCATTATTACTCTAACACTTTATTATTTTTGCAAGAATTGCTACCGTTACCTAAACTAATAAATAGATCTTTTCGTTATGATTATAGCCCTTAAACTATAAAAATGTAATACAATACCACAAATAAATGAAGAAACTGTTGATACTATTTTATTTCTCAAGTAATGTCTATGATGAATTTCATATTATTTAGGTAATTTAAAAAAGAAAGAGAAAAATTTCCTACAAAATATTTATTACCTAGAAATATCATATAACAACTCTTCCTCTTTTAACTGCTCGTTTTACAACTTTAGCTTTCTTTTCCTTCTTCTTTTTAGAAATATTCTCTTTCCTTTTCTTTTGTCTGTCTTCCTTTTTCTTCTCCACACTTTGTATTCTATTTTCCCACTTCTTTTTGCTCACCTTCTTTGTTTGCTCCTGTAAGACCAATGTGCATTGAGTTATAATACATATGTTTGTAACACACAAAGCCAAAAAATGGGATACCCAATGATTTGCCATTATTTTAAGGGGATTAAATCACCACACATTTATTACTGGTGAGAAGTGAAACTTCACAAAAACAGATTTATGACAGTCAAAAGAGTTATGTCTTCTGACGAAATTTTTTTAAACTCAAAAACACCATTAATTGCTCAAAAATAACATATTACACTGTGTTAAGTATGGCTATAATGAAATTATGACAAGTTGGTATTAAAAACAGGAGTAATATTTATGTCAAATTTATAAGTCTTGCTCATTATTATCATCCAGGAGGTGTTTGTAATTGTAAAACTGTTTGTGTATAATTACAAAAGCAAACTCATTGTTTAGGTTACTAGTTAAGGCTTCCCTTATATGTTATTGATGATAAAAGTAAACTTACAATTTTCTTAATAGACTTCTTAAGCAATGTAGGATCATCTTTAACTTTCTCCCCTTCAGCCTTTTGAAGTATATTCTTCCATGCTATTTTTTCTTTTAATTCTTTTGCTTTTTCAGAGTCAACTTCTGCGATATTTTTAATCTTTTCTTCCTGCTGTTTTAAATTATCCAATAGTTTTTTAGGATCCTTGTTACCTTTTGATCCTCTGTCTATAAAAAAATGGTTAAATTCATTAAATGAATGCTAAAAGCAAGCAAATCAACATTATATACAATTTATTAAAAGAAATAGTAACTTATGAATTTTAATACTAAATGATTTAATTCACTATCTCTTACAAAACCAAACTTTTCTTTTAAAATTATAATTCAATTTAGATATCAGAATAGATAATAATTGATCTTATTTAGTTGATTTTTTTTAAATTTAATCAAATCAGACCCTAAAAACTACTGCTTTAAGAATATTCTATTTATCTATAATATTAATATAAATAAGAAAGATATATTTATTTGTTTGTTGGCATTGAATAAGCTCCAAAACTACAGAAGTCATGTGAACAAAACCCTTTACCATTGGAAACCTACTCTTTCCCGGGGGTGGCATAGACTATAGTATAACAAATAAAGTTGTATCGGAACAAACCTCTGTCGCCTAATTTTGCAAAGTCAAACTTAGAAAACACTAGTTTGCCTTCATTGTTGAAAATTGGTTTTGCAGCATTTACATTAGGTTTAACAATATTCTTCTTAGTCTCTGTTGGGTTTTCTGAATCCAATACTGCTTGAACTTTATGTTTGTTAATTTTAACCCTCTCCCGCTTTTTGATTTTGTTTAACTTGCTATTGAGACTTTTTTTCGCTAGTTTGTTTTTCAAATTATAATTATTCTGGGACTTAATCTTTTCTAATCTTTCCTGTAATTCTATAATATTGCTAGCTCTCGCAGGTTGCGGTTTATCATTTTGTTCTGGTTTATCACCAATCATTTCAAAATCCATTTGATCTTCCATATCACCTGAAGAAAGAATAAAAAATATTTCGTTAAATAACATATATTTTCCTAATAAAGACTAAATAATATAACACACACCTTTTTTTTGTAATGGTATAGATAATACGGAGAAAACATTTTTTATAAAATTTAATTCTTTAGTTAGTTCAAGCGCCAATTTATTATTACTTTTCTTTAATTGCTTGATTACTGTCATTGTAAAAAGTAAAAAATTACAGCCTCGGAACTTAAGATTTAACGTAGAACACAATAACAAACAAATTCGAATCAATTATTTTAGGTTAGCGCTGCTTAATAAACATATATACACGTGAGTTAGGTATGCCAAAACTCAAATGTCATAATGAAATTTGAAAGTAAACCCTGGTGGCGGGATTTTTTTATCAGAATCCTACAAATGTAAATCTTCAACATTATGGTTTCAAAGATGATAAAACTTACTTTGTTGGATTGTGGTGTTAAGCGAAATATATTTTTGCAGGAAACAATACATTTTGTCATAATTCTATTTTTTACCAAAACAATAAAAATCTGTAATATTATGTTTAGAACGTAAATTTAGACTATTAAAATTAATAAACATATAACAATCCATTGATCATCTAAATTCTGTATTTAAATGGAAAAATTAATAGAGAAGGTGTAATAATAAAAGTAACCCAATAACCCATTGAACTTTCCCTCATATAGTATATGCACTTTCCACTTCTCATGACAGACTTAGATTTATTAAATAAAATATACTGTAAGTGCCAGAAATAAATACATAGTTAGTCTTTTTGAAACTTTCTTACAAATAATATAAAATATGACAATTGTAATGTTTTAAATATCAAAATGTTACAGACCGACAACTCATTTAATATTTTATAAATAATAAACGTAAGCTTAAAATTTAAGAACAGGATAATTGATCCTGTTTTTAAATTTACAAATACTATTAAATTATTTCTCAAATAAGTTTAATTATTTTAAGCCTCCCAAAAAAGCCATACTCGAAAAATTTTACAGAAAGCTTATAATTTAAAAAGTTCTTATTTAGCGTAAAAAAACGAAAAATATACTTTTATAATGCATAGGAGCTTGAAGTCGTAAATGACAAGTGCAGATTTTAAATCGTCAATTTATCTTTTTACGTTATAACAGTTTACGGTTGACTTTGAAGTTTAAACTTTGACGTTTTCTTATTTCCATGTTTCTAACTTCTAACTTTAGCGTGCTTGATGACATAGTAGTTTGAAATATAGATTTCAAATTTACTACACTTCTTAAAGTATAAGTCATTATGGCCCAGCAAGAAATTTCTTGTGGCCTAGATTATACAATCGCTCCAGATTTACAAGCATGTCTTACTGAAGCATTGCATGCTAATTATGCATTTATTGTATCTCAAATTGTACATCCACGCTTCCGGCTGTCTTCGCTACCTTCAGGCAATACTGTTGGAGGTTTTACTCGGTCAGATATGATATTATCACCTCAAGACTGGAATAGCCGAGTCGTTGGAAGGGTGTCTGGTTATTTAGATCCAGATTCTCCATCACCTATAGTACAAAAACGTCATGAAGACTCTTTGAATGAGGAGCTTGCTTATTGCCGAGGTCTAGGTCTTCCAGCTGTTATGTTATCACTACATTCAAGAAAATCTAATAATTTAGCTAGAATCTTACAAACTTATTTTGAAACGAGGTAAGGAAAATTTTTGTACATTCATATATATTATTTAAAAATTTTCTCATTAAAGATTAATTTCATGAAGATCTTAAAAGTTATATATTACATAATGTTTGTTTTTCTAGCCACCATCCTACACTAATTTGGACAAGTGTGCCTATGGTGTGTCACAGAACAATGAGATCTTGTGATGAAGACAATAGCAATGAAGAAGCCTGGAATGAACCATGGTACTGGTGGACCAAATTTCATGAATGTATGGGTTGGGATAAAAGAATCGGTGTTGTATTAGAAGTATCGGCAGATTTACCCTCAAAAGATGTTATAAACAGATGGCTTGGTGAACCAGTAAAGGCCATTGTATTACCTACCTCACTCTTTCATAACAATAAAAAGGGGTGAGTATAAAACTCCATTAATATTTCAATAAAATGTAAATATTTTTAATTAGAATAATAGGAATACACCAGAAAAGTGGTTTGTCAGAAATAAATTTTCATACATTGGAACTTATCTATTCTATTGAATTAACATTTGTTATAAATATATAATTAGAATGATTTTAATATTTTTTAGTGACGATATAAAATTTTCAAAAAATAGTTACCCTGAACATGAATTACTAAAGAAAAAGTATAAAAATTATTAAGTTTTCCATTTAACTTCAGTTTTGTTGTTCTTGTTACAGTTATCCTGTCTTATCAAGAGCTCATCAACAAGTAGTTGTAAGCATGGTTGAAAGAGATGCTCAAGTTATTGTCAGCGGGGCGAGAAGATCAAATATTGTATATTATTTACAGTATCTCTATAGATTGTGGAAAAGGCGACCTTATGTTGTAGATGATCCTATGCTTAGTTATGCAAGAGGGTAAAAAATTTTGACTGTATTACTTTCATATTTAATTATGATATGTACTCTTTGCAAATTGGCTCTAGAAGTTTTGTTTGTATTTGCTTTTACTCATGCTTTTTATTTTATAGATGCTTGTGTATTGGTCCATCTAAGCCTATTGTTGCATTTTTATTAACTTTGTTGACTTTGTCTTTATTAACTTTGTCAAATTTAGACTCCCTTTTTAACACCAGTAATAAAAAAATATAAGTAATTGTTACTTTTAGCTTCTTACTTAATAACGTATTTAAATAAATGTTTCTTTTTACAGATGGGAAGATTTTTTACAAACTCCTTTGCAACCATTAGCAGATAACTTAGACACGCACACATACAATGTGTTTGAAAAGGATCCAGTAAAATATGATCAATACCAAAAAGCGATAGCCCAAGCTCTGAGTGATCTTCAGATGAAAAGGAAAGAGGATATGAAGGTTTTTATCTCTTTTTACTGACATTTTCAATGTTTAGACTACATTTCATTAAATCTGTATCAGTTTATTTTATTTATTGAAAATTTTTACAAAGACATTTTAGTGTTGAATTTATAAGGCTATTTTTTTCGGACAGATTCAGGAGGAAGACTCTGCAGTTGTAACTAATGTTAAAGAAATCATACCTGGTAAAAATGGTATTGTAGATAATGACAGACCATTTACAGTAATGGTGTTAGGGGCTGGACGAGGTCCTCTTGTGAGGGCAACACTTAATGCTGCTGATATAACTAATTGCAAAGTAAAGGTGAGAAAAAAATACTTATAATACAAGCTTAAGTTAAAATCATTTAAATAATTATTGAACAAATAAAATTTGTTTTTGCAAATGAAGGTGATAGCAGTTGAAAAGAATCCCTGTGCTGTAGTAGTGCTGGCAGCTCAAGTGCGAGAAGTCTGGCGGGATCGAGACGTCACTGTTATACCAGGAGATATGAGGCAAATAAATTTATCTCCTAAGGCTGATATCATAGTTTCAGAACTTCTAGGTAGTTAATATTATATAACATCTAAAATTGTTCCAAAACCCAAATATAAAGTAGTGTAAATATAAATTACTATCTCTTTTGATAGGACACTATCTTTGAAAATAATTAAACTATTTTTACTATTCTTAGGTTCATGGGGAGATAACGAGCTCTCACCGGAATGTTTAGACGGAGCGGCCGGACTTCTCAGACCTGGTGGCATATCAATACCTAGAGAATACAAATCATATGTTGCACCTATATGCTCACCCAGGTTATGGGCGGCAGCCAGAGCTGCTTCTCCAGGAAATGCGCAACAAATAGAAAAAAATCTGGAAACATTATGGGTTGTTTATATGCAAAATAAACATAACATAGCTGAGACAAAGGTTTGATCTCTTAAATCTTACTTATTTGATATCACATAATATTATTTATTCCATTAGTATTCATGTTCAGTAAATGTGAATAACATTCAATGTAATTGCAGCCAGTATTTACATTTGAGCACCCATCAGAAGGAATAAAAAATCAAGATGGGCAAGAAGTCACGGATTATAGAGGATTAAAAGTAACTGACAACCGAAGATCTACAACAGTCACTTGGGAGGTTAAACAAGACAATGTTATGCATGGTTTCGGCGGCTACTTTGATTGTGTTTTATATGGAAAAGAGATGCTCAGTATTGTGCCTGATACTCATAGCCCAGGGATGATATCATGGTTTCCAGTCTTCATTCCTATTAGGGTATGCTATTAATTTCTTAAATATTATGTGAAGAAATACAATATCGAATGTTTAAATTACACATAGACATATATTTGAATTGTAAATTAGATCTGAACTACAGTAATGAACTAATTTCACAGACTATTTTTCATTCTTTTATTGCTAATGTTTTACATACTTAAATAAAATAATCTGTACACTTTTTTTACAGACGCCCTTAAGAGTACAAAAAGGTGATACAATAAGTGCCACATTTTGGAGATGTGTCAATTCCAGAAGAGTGTGGTATGAGTGGATTGTTGAAGTTAACAATCACACAACTCCTTTGCATAATCCTAATGGTCGAAGTTCAGAGATGTTACTTTGATCAATACAAACACATGCTGCCTTAAAAAGAAATATATACAGATATATTTTTATTGAAATTCTTTTTTATTATTACCTAACCATTACTTTTCTATTTGTTACTAGTACTTCAAAGGTGTATGTTATTATTTATCTCATGAGTGTTAAATACTAAATAAGAAACAAGTAATAAAATATGACTTCATGCAAATTAATGAAAAGGAAAGAAGACACTAAAGTTATTAACAGTAATAAATTATTTATTTAACAAATACTACACATACAATACATCTTTAGTTAACATTAAGTTTAACTATATTCATTTCTCTATGAAAATCATCAATATTTTGATCCCATCTCTTTTCAAAATAGATACCTGAAATTTCAACCATAATATACATCAAGAAAGTTAAAAACAACAAAATGTAACAATATTATTTGATCAGGAATTACCTTGTAAAAACTGGGCATTTTTTCCAGTTCTAATAGCCCAAGGTAAATAATGATTAAGGTACAATTGTCTATGCTTTGGTTTCAATCTAGCAGCACCCCAGATACCACCTCCGATGCACATTGGTAATTTTGTTTGTATTCCTTCTACCCATTTCACAGTTACCTTTAAAATTTATTATTGTTAAGACTAGAGTTAGTTCTCAGCACTGATTAGACATGACTTTCAAATATTGAAGTTCTATATTTGATAAAAATTCCAAAATTTTACTATTTATCAATATAAGGAATTGATGTTCCTTTCCTTTATAAAAAGAATTTGTAAATAGCTCATTATCTTCAAAGTTCCTAGAGAATATATATACATAAATAAATGGTTGGGGATTGTTTGTTGATGGGTTTTAGCAATTTAAGTAAAATTTGAATTCAGTATTTAAAATGCTTTAAGAGATTTCTTTAACAAAGCAAAATAAAATAATTTTATACTATTTAACATATATAGTTGTTTACAATGACTTACTTCCCCAAGCATAGTAGTCTTCATAAATAATACTGAATGAACAAGGTCATGAACTTCTCTATAACGTTGCATAACATAAGCCAAATCAGGATCAGCAATAAATTGTACTGGTAATCTTGAATCCGCTGTTATTTTATTGTCAATCATAAAATCATGGTATACCCTACCGAGAGTGTTTTTGGGCATTTCAGAAAGTGTTTTGAAACAAACAGTCTTAGAGTTAATTCGTGGCTGATCGTTAAGTATTTCGGCCCCTTCATTCGTTTCGAGCATTTTATTTCGCATATTAACTAATGCTGCAGTACCAGTCACTTCTCCTAAGCAAGCTATCATATCGCCTCTGTGTGGATCTAAAAGTGCTACTGATGCCGAACCAATTGTTAATAATGTTTTTTGGAATAAGTTCGTTGGTATAAAATTTTTCTGCATTTCATCTTTAAAAGGGGCTGCAGCAAAAGTACTTTGAAGTCTTCTCAAATATATTCGCATTTTATTTAGTTGACCTTTTCAATTATTAAATAACTTATAACACTTAACTAAATAATAACATTAAAAAATATTTTAAAGATAAATATGTCACTTGGCAAATGTCAAAAATGTCATTTAAAGTGTGCTTGCACCCTACATTAATAAAAATAATTTTAGAATGTCAAAAAATAAAAATATAATTAAAAAGTTTTAAATGTAAAGAAATGATAATTATTGATTTAAATATATACATTGTGGCAAAATTAACACTAAGACCCAATTTACTACTTTTGCTGTAAGAATTTCTTCCGCAAGTATAATACATATATATCGTTTTTACTTATCAATCTAGTCTGTTACCTTATATAAACTCCCCAAATATTAAACTCTTTTTTTTTTTTTTTTTTTTTTTTTTTTTTTTTGTTATCGCGGTGAAAGGTTTTATACCTACCCCTCCGTCTAGGGGAGACAGAGGCGGTTATGTGGGATTCACGGCCAGAAGGGCCCATGTTACCCACTAAAACACCAGCGGTCACTCTCCGTTGCCGCCAAGTGGATCGCCACGGGAAACGCCGAAGCATGCATCCGCGACGATCCGGCGGCGGGCCGCGAACGGCCACCTCCCCCCCCGAGGGCTCACTCCAAGTGACCAGGAGTGTCCCCCCGCCTGGCGGGCTTGCTTAATCGCGAGAGGGTTAACCCCTTACCCCTCCCACCCAAGCCCACGCGGCCAGTCCCCAACCACCTACCGACGAGCGCAAGCGCCCGACGGCAGACAGACAGGAAACCGACCGACCACAAGCGAACTCAGGCCTCCGGAGAGACCCGAGTATCCCCTCCCCCCAAGACAGCCACGGACGGCCTCCTGCCAGATCCGTGACCGTCTTACTCCCAGGGCTGTACCCCCAGCCCTCCCCCCCGTGACTGATTGCACCGGAATACACCAGTGGGCGATGGGGTCGTCACGTCCCGACGCCGGAAAATATTAAACTCTACACTAATTAGATTCAGTGACCACTTTATCTGGAAAAAGGCATGAAGGCCTTTTCCAAATGACTATGCTAAACTCCTTTACTCTCTGTAGGATCTTCTCCCCGTCAACATTCCTTATTCTTGACATACTGAATGGTACCAATGAAATGTGTTCAGTTCATTTTGTAAATTCATATGTAAATATAATATTTAAATCAATAGAATGAAGTTGTAATAAATTCCTAAACTTTATATGTATATATAAGTAGTATACGTTTAACATTTTTCTATTTTACATATCACCTATGTTGGTGTTAATAGTATTTGTGTTATTTTACATACTAACAACTTTTTTCAATATATGTAACTCAATCGAAACTGTAAAATTTTATTCTATCAACAAAGTACAAGTCAATCCCCGTTTGTGTAAATTCCTTTCCAGGCGAGTTTGCGAGAATTTTTTTGTCCGGATGAAGAACATTTTAAAACTCAAAAATATTGTCTTTCAGTTTAAAAATTATTGAAAGTCGCACCATTCAAACTCAAGAATACAAAAGCATATCGGCTCATTCTAATTTCGGCAAAAACAAAACTAATATAACTGATTTAGTTTCAGTTGTAATTAAATTTAACTAAGGATTAACAGTTTGATTTTTTTCCTTATTTAATTAAAGTTAAGGAATATAAAATAATATTAACTTTTATTAAAAGAAATAAATAATAATTTATTAGATTTCTTGCTAGTTTTACTTTGTTGGTAAAAACAATTGTTTTTTATCAATAGAGACAGTATAGCTATCAATTTCGCTATTTATATTTAAATACGATAATATAAATCATATTAAGTTTGTTGTTATTTTTAGTGATGCGAAAAAATAAATTTAAAAAAACTATCTTCATCTTATTACAAATGTTAAGTAATTTTGTACAAGCACAGGTTATATATAAGATATTAACTATTCTCTGCCTTGATATCCGTCAAAAGGAGTTAGAGCAAAATAGACAATATTTACAAAATTACAATTTAACCGATATTTACTCTTGTTTACATTATATTACTTACAGACATCCAATTGCTTTAATTTGTAATATAGGTATCATTGCATATTCAAGGATATTAGAACTTATGAATGATTAGAAACTGACGCGGATATTTTATTAAAATAAAATGGCAAAAGTTACGGAAGAAACAAATCCGTTACTTATTTACCCCGAAACCTGCCAAAGATTTTTTAGAAATAGTGTAGGTCGTCCTAAAAAGAGTAATGAAATTAATTTCAGTCCAGAACCGAAATCGATTGTTGCTGTATTTTTAAGTAAAGAAAAAAATGATATAAACAAAAATAATACAAAACAGTTGACTGTTACAAAAAAACAAAAAACGTGGACTTGTCGTCACTGTATGAAGAGGTAAACATACGTGATAAAATTATGGATGTAGAAGTTTAAAATTATTTTGTCCTTAAAAACTCATCACTCGTGTGTATTTTTTATTGCAGTCGATATTTTTTTTTAATTCGTAATCAGAAAAAATTATAAAATCTGAATAAGTGAAACTTATTATTAGAGCTCTTTTAACGCTATCCTCTCTTTTTCAGAGTGTTTCACAGCAAATCTGAGTTTAAGAAACACATAGCAAAGCATAATCATATTTTCAAGTGTGATGTGGGAAATTGTTCTTACAGTACAAAATTCCCTTCAAACCTTAAAAGTCATGAAAGAATTCATCTCTCTGATCAACCATATTTTTGTGATGAATGTACATTTAGAACAAAATTTATAAGTTCTTTAAAAACACATAAAAGGCTTCATAGGAATGAAAGACCATTTCAGTGTCAGTTTTGTGAATATAAATGCAATAGCTGTTCTAATTTAAAAAAACATTGTACTCGTATTCATGAAAACAAAACCAATGACAAACTTAATAATTTTTCTGAATCAAGGTAAAAAATACAAAACTCTTTTATTTCAAAGCATTTTATATTTTAACTAATATACTAAAACTTACAAAATATACAACTGGTATAAATATATTGGTACCCAAGAAGGCTGTCTTAATATAAAATGATAAATTATACCACCACAGTATACATAACCATATTTATTGGCAAGGTTGTATAATTATCTATAATAATACTATGTAGGTGTTCATAATAATTCAATATTTGTCAGTGACAGTGTTCAGTAAAGTCGACAACTACTGATTCACGCCAGCCAAAGAGGAAGTAACCACATGCAGATCCAAGAACGACGGCAGCACACAACCAAGTATTATATGTCATAAACACCAACATTAACATGTAGCTTACTAGGACTTGGAAACCATGAAGCACCGTCTGCCATCCATGCGCTGCACTTAACATTGTAGGACTGTAATAATTAATTAAATCAGTATATATTCATAATTTACATAAACAAGATAAATAAAGATATAGATGAGAAAAAATTTCACTTACATATTTCTTTCAAGCGCATGGGGCATTGGCCTGCAATGTGAAATAAAGTGATTACATGCCAAATACAAAAAGGTATAACTATTATCGTATTATCTTAGAAAAAAATAAATTATAACTACCATATTATATGTTGTGTTATTTTACTTATCACCATTAAAAATTATATATGAAAATTTGGAGGCAGTATGTGGTGAAATCAAAGTTATTATTAAATATAAATTATATTAAATTTGTGATTTTTAATAAGTTTCTGGTCTCTACAACTTAGTTTATAGTAACTCACTGTATAACTTGGGGTTCATCAGCACATATATTAGCCACACCTTTATCAGGTGGCGATACAGCGCAATACTGAAGACCCGTATATGTTTTCCATAATAAATGTTTTCTGTAGTATTTCAATCTACAAAAAATTGAAAAAAATACATAATGATACATTTTTAATACCAATATATATAAATACAAAATTTATAATAAATTATATATACCCCTCATACAGAAGTGCCAGAATAAAAATAGCTAGAAAGGAACCAATAAATTCGCCTATCTCTGTAACATTCCACCATGAGAAAAGTATTGTCTCCTTATATCCTCCATGAAACTATAACAAACAATGTATCATAAATTTATGGTAATAATAATATGTCGTCATAGTGCAAATCCACTTATAATTCTGCATACCTACATTGGAAACAGATTATCAGAAGAAAGTTTAAGCTGAAACATTTTCTAAATTAATGACTTTTAAGGTAATTTGTTCACAACTAATATTAAATTAAACACTAAATAATTACTAATTAAGAAAAAATCACCTTAAAATTCATTGATATAGAAAATATTACAGACGATATATTAAAAGTTTGAACTTACAGTCATAGACATCATGCTGTGCATAGTATGGTGATGACCACTTCTCGGTGCACTCGGTGTGCCAAAATTAATACTGTTGAGATCTTCACTTGAGTTAAACATTCCCTGTAAAGGATTGATAGTATATATTAGTTTTACTACTGAGTGAACCAATTGGTTATATGAGGATGAACAAGTTTACTTATACATATTTAAAAATATTTTCTTTCACTGGTAATGAGATTTGTTCTCATTGGTTTTCGAACATCAAGAAATACATATTCTTATAAGAGAAATTAATTCAGAGGTTTTAATTTTTTTAGTGGAGTGAGTTATTTGCAACATGTATAAAATCTATTTGCACCATATATTGTTCAGTAGTAGTTGCTTTGCAGTACAAACTTGACATTATTACATAATAATAACAGTTAAAATGTAGGGCAAACTGTGAATGTGACCTTGTTTACATATAAATGTGGAATGTGAGAAAATATTGTATGGCATAACTTTTCAACTACACTTATAACTTTGCACACTATTGATAATTTTATCAACTAATTATCTACCACCAATACATTATTTTATTATTGTTTATTATATTCACAGTGATTAAATGAAATGAGATAACCAAATTTACAATACATTACATAAAAATCATACAAGTACATATAATATTTATCACAATAAAAATTTGAATATATGAAACATTTACTTAAAACAACTTAGCTAGAAGTTAATAAATAATGAAACTCATAAACTTTTATTGCATAAAAACTATAAATAACAGAACCGCAACACTTTAAACTTAAAGTACAGAAAGATAATGATAATATATGCATATGACTTACACCAACATCTTCATATATATGTGAACTGTTCATGCCTATATGATCAGCTTGCATCATATTATCCATATTATGAACCGGCTCCATGTGATGATGTCCATGATCCATATGGTTATGTCCCTCCATCACTATGATATATAACAAATTTAATTAACAGCTACACCAACCACTCCAATACATAAATAAAAGTCACATGTTTAAAAACCTATACATCCAAACACTTGAAATCAAATGGAAGTTTATTAAACAACATACGAAAACCAAAACAAATCTCAGGAAACTGTTCAAGTGTTTTAATCACTTACAACATAAAACAATATATATTTTTATAATGATTTGATCATAATTTCTATAGTGGTTTTAAAATTAACTATTGCTCAATAATTTATTTTTTAATTAAACATAACTCGATACGATATTTTCACTTGCCACTAAGCATAGTGCATGATGATGATGTATATAAAATGAATATACCTTACAATGTTTAAAGTTCAAATAGCAATGGTAACAATTGTAACCCGTTTTTATCTGAACTACATTAGTTACATTTATACCTTTCAAATTTTAAACGCAAGCACTTTCACTTTTTTCTTTCGAGGTTTCTTAGGTACTTATTTGTGAGTATCTGTAGCATGTATTAGACCAATTGAAGTCAGAACAGTTTACATAATGTCTGTGCTAAACACTTACAAATTATTTAATGTTTATATAGATATGTCATATAGAGAGTTCGCTTTAAGAACAAATTAATTGGTTCAATAATGAAGTTTTCTTTGTTTAAAATGTTATAATGCATGCGAACAAATTAAACTTTTTTGCAGTTTGTGAATTTGTCATATTAGTCAATTTTATGACAGTCGAGGTTGATGTGTTGCTAATTGTAAGTTATAGTTTTATAAAACAGGATTAATGTTGCTACTTAGAAAACATAAAAAATGTGTGCTCATCTTTAAAAAATATAATCAATAAATTCTGTATAATTATGTATTAAAAATAAGTATTATGAAAGAATAACCTATTGGGAATGTTACGTACAAAGGAAAAGAATAAAAAAATAAACCTATATCGATGAATTGAAAATTTTAAAAATTATTACGACAAATATCTTAATCATATCAACTATTTGATATTTCATAAAAAAAACATTTAGAAATATTGAAAAAATATATAAATATTATTATGTTGAATTATTATGGAAAGTTCATTTAACTAAAAACTTTTTTTTAACTTCAAGTATATAATAACTTTTTCTTAAAATCTTATGCCAGGAATATCTAAATAAATGATGATTATGATCTATCTATAATACTATAATGATTCGCTCCGATTATTCAAAAAGTTCAAACCTCGTTTTACATTGTCGGTTATTTTTCGTGTCATTTCATAGGTATTGCCTTGGATCCTTATAGATATTAGATCCTTATAGATATTAGATTATTAATTAAGAATGCAAATAACTACATTATTTCTTAAGTAAATGCTTTATATAAAATGCTTTATTCATAAATTTGTAACGGTGCATTTAAAAATATACTTAATATTAGAATATTTAAGCATTTTTACAACTATGTAGGCATTTTACTTTTATTCTATACTTTAATTCCGAATTTTTTTTTATTATTTATTTGAAAATATGTTATGGCAGCACTCCTTTAAGTTCATATTATTAATATTTTACAAGCCATCATAGAGGGCGCTACTGTGCCCCATTAAGAAATGGCTGCGAACTGATTTTATTTTCGTAGTGCATTCTATTGAATCCTATGAATACTATGAAACTATATGTCATCGCCTAAAAAAAATTCAAAATATTTATGTTTTACACGTTTTTCTATCCCTTTTTTATATTATTTTAATTTCCAGAATGAAACAGTGTTAAATGAATTTTAGGTATGATTAAAGACGCTCGTCACTCGCTTCATGCTTGGCGGCCATGTCTGAAGCTCGCTTGGACCTTTGAGAGTTCGTGTTGTGCTATTCTTTGTTGTATAAAAAAGACAGTGGTTTTTGTATCTAGTAGACAATGAATTTGAAACGATATAAATGACTATGAACTTTTTAAAATGTGGAGTGTTTGATGTAGTTAAGCAAATCGATAGAAATTGTTTTTGCAGAAGTTACTCCAACATCGTATTTTTAGTTCATCCGCCATATTGGCGTTAATATATCTTCGTAAGTCTTTTTCAGTAATTATTTAGCTTATATCGATATTATATTCTTTTGATTATGTTAATTTGCTAGTGTTTTTTATGATCTATGTTATGTATAAAAGTAGAGTTTGCATGATGCGAGCATTAGGCAATATTTCACCATTTTTGGTTTGGCCTCTGTGAGTGGTTTTCACCCATTTAGTTTTTGTAAGATTTTTAATATTATTAATTTAAATTGTAGTCCAATTCATGTAAAAAATAATTATGCTATTTGATTCTCGTTGATCAATATAATTAGTGGTGGCTGAACTAGTAATGGATTTGATTTTGTGATTCAATCTACCAATGTACGATGTAATACTTCAATAGATATTTTATTAATAAGTATGTTCATTTTAGTTATATTAAAATACATTTTTCCTCTGAAGTGACAAATTTTTATTAAATGTTTTCCCTCCACCCTAAAATCAAATAAAATTTTCATGTAGGATCAAAGAATATTCTAGATCATGAGGATACATCCTCCATTCTCTTTAAGACCTCTCAAGAAACAGCAAGCCTTTACATGCTTGTTAGTAATCAAGTGCTGTTAGTTTGTTGTGATAGTAAAACAATACTAGTAAATATATATGTTAATGAAAAGGGGCATCTTATGCTTATAAATATACATTTCATTATATGCATGTAAATTTTTGTTAATTTGTGGTGAATGGTGCATGGGTTTAATGAAGTTTTTATTTTCCCTCTAACACAATGGCACTTAATGAAAAGTGATAGTTAATGCTTAATCAAAATCATTATTTTTATATATTTTATGTTGCTGTTTCTGGTCCTTTGCCCAATTTAATATTGTTGTTGTGAAAGTTATAACAGATATAGCTTTAATTTCAATAAAATTGTTATTAATTCTGTGAACTTCAGTGTTTATTTATGTACATTAATCTAAAATAAACATAATTATTGCACAGACAATCTTATAAAAGATCATTGACTTTGTTGCCTCTGTGAAAATGTTAAATAATTATATTAGATGATTCACCGATGAAGTATTGAAAAAAAAATCAGTTCTTTTTTCTAAAGTGTCTTACTCTCAGGTGGTAGTTATGACATTATATTTTTATAGATGTATATTTATTTTTGTTTTGTCATCATTTGACAGTTATAATAAAATAGGTATTTTCTTTTCAGTTGTAAAGCTCTAGTTGGTGGGGCAAGTGCTACATCAACGTGTTTGCACTGTCAGTACTTGCATCCACACAAATAAGGCAAGGTAAAAAAAGTAAACATCCACTCTATATATTTTTTATAATCTCAATGAAAGTTTCTGTCATTGATTGTTTCTACAGGTCTTAAAATTAGTTAAATGAATATAATGAAGTACATCTAGGTGCAAATGCACCATATTTATTATGATAGAAAGGTTATATGTGATAAGAGGATTTAGCTGATGCCTCTTAGCCAGAAATTGGATGAGCCTCTTGTTACAATTGAGGTGAGTATTTTGTTCTGTGTTTGTTGAAACTGGATTGACATAAAATTGTGTTTTCATCAGTAACTATAGTGTTTGTATGGTTGGCAGGTAGATCGCAGACTCCAGCACAATGCAGCAGGCAGTCGATCCACTTGCTACAACAAGCACTGTAAGTATTTGTGTGATATTAAGAGTATAGTCCAGTCATCTACTAAATGTATAGCAATAAAACATTTTTTAAATTACATAACATTGCATATACAATTAGTTTTATACATATATACTTTTAGCCGATGTCGGAACCCGTCAATGGGGCGTCCTCGGAGGAGGCTCCTCGTCGACAGGGTCGTATGACGAACCAGCTGCAGTTCCTACAGAAGAATGTGATAAAGGCAGTGTGGAAACATAAATTTGCGTGGCCTTTCCATCAACCAGTAGACGCAAAGAAATTAAACCTACCTGTAAGTTCACAAATACAGATGAATATTTCCTTTTGTATTGCTCAAAGGACTATTAAGGAGTTAGCCTGAGTTTCATTTAAAACATATTACAGTAAGAATATTATTGTTTTAATGTAGTCTAATTCTTTTTTAGGACTATCACAAAATCATCAAAAAGCCTATGGATTTAGGCACCATAAAAAAGCGTTTAGAGTCAAACTACTACTACTCAGCTCAAGAATGCATACAGGATTTCAATACCATGTTCACAAATTGTTATGTTTACAACAAACCTGGAGAGGATGTAGTGGTGATGGCACAAACATTAGAAAAATTATTTTTAAATCGGGTAAGTAATAAAACTATATACTTTACATAAAAAAATGTTGTCCTGTTTAATGTATGGGAATGGTAACAAAATGTATTGAAAGTTCCTTATAGAAATAAATACACTTTTGTATATTTCTATTACTTTATTAGGATTAAGTTACGGTTTTGGATGAAGAAATAGTGTTTAAATTTCCTATATTCATTAATAGATAGCGCAAATGGACAAGGAGGAGAAGGAGATCGAGATGCCATCAAACAGTGGGAAGAGTGGTGTAAAGAAGCGAGTGGGTGGTTCAAGTGTAGGCGGACCTCCGATGGCGGGAACGGGTTCAATGCCCGCTTCACCGGCTCTCACTTCTCGTGCAGCCGTTAAACCGCTGCCGCCGGCGCCGCACCCCAACTTTGTGGGTTCTACAAACACAACAACCACCCCAACACTAACAGCGCCTTCAGTCACACCACCCGCCACACACACCGGGTTGCCACAGCAGGTAAAAATGCATAAGGATTAGTTGAATATATCATATGCATAAATATAATTTTGTTTTATAATTTTAATCCTTAATTATTATATGTATATAATTGAAAATGGCTCTTATTGAATCATAGTGTCTTGCTTTTTGATATTTGTCATATAACAAATAGTGAAAAAACGTCAGTTGACTTAGTGTTAATGGATCATCAATTGATATTAAAACTTTGGTTGATTGTTATACTAAACTATGTTTTCTAGGTTGCAACTCAACCTTCTAATTTCCACGTAACACAAGCAGCCGCTCCTCCGGTATCAACGCTTCCTGCTGTGGCATTGTCACAGACTCAGCCCGCTAAGGTCAGTAGCCATATAATAGTAATATATTATGCGAAATTAACTTGAGAATTAAGGTTTTTAATATAATTTACCGTATTTGTAGGTTAAAAAAGGGGTTAAAAGAAAAGCTGACACTACGACTCCTATGGGTAGTTCTTTTGAAGGAGGTTATACAACCCCTACGATCGACCAACAAGGTGGCCCTAAACCAGCTAAAATATCAACAAGAAGAGAAAGCGGCAGACAGAAAAAGGTTTTTTTAGCTAGTCTTGGCTAAATTTAGTGTTAACATTTTAACCATATTATGTATATAATATGTAGGTCATACTTTCACTTCTTTAAACAACTTATGGATATGATACAATTATTAATGAGCTTAGAAAGATCTTAAAATAGTTCTGTATTACAAAAAGTCTAAATTAAACTGGTTTATAGTAAATATAAATTCATAATATTTAAGTTTAATCTATAGATTTTTTTCGAGACTTTACTCTGGTATCAAGGGTACAGTCGAAATGTTGTGGAACTAATTTTTTAAAATTGGAATCCAATTTTACTAATGTGCTATGTAGAAACAATATTAGATAGAATTAGCAAAAAGTGGCACGTTTTGCTGGCTCCCTTCATGTACCTGAGCTATGGTATGCTATACTATAGGATGTAATTACATTATTTAAAAACACATGGACAAAAATCCATTGTTTAGGACCGTTACGGTGTTTTATAGAATACAAACAATCATAATCTGATAAGATTTTATTAAAAATATGTTATGTTGCCCTCTTTTTTCAGTCTATAATAACAGGATGTCTACAGGACTGTTTTGTTGAAAATAGAATGAACAAAATTGGAAAAAAGAAGTTTGTAACGTATACAAAAGTAGAGTTAAAATGTGAATTTGTTTTATAAAGAGTGCGTGTTTTAGCCCGGACGAGTGGGAGACGATGGGTTCAAGATGGGCGGTCTGTCGCCTGGCGTGGGCGGTGCGGGAGCGTCACACCACGCTGCGCTCACTCCACAGGCCGCCAAGAACAAAGAAAAACTCTCCGACGCGCTCAAGAGTTGTAACGAGATACTTAAAGAACTTTTCTCAAAGAAACATTCGGTAAGACCAACGTTTATTAACTTTAAAGAATAACTTATTTATGTTTTATATTAAAATACAGAGTATCCTTCCATACGTGTGGTCTAATTACACTGTTTTTACAGGGTTATGCATGGCCGTTTTATAAACCTGTGGATGCGGAATTACTAGGTCTGCATGATTATTTTGATATTATCAAGAAGCCTATGGACCTGGGGACAGTGAAACATAATATGGATCATAGAGCTTATAAAACGGCTGCCGAGTTTGCAGCAGATGTCCGCTTAATATTTACTAATTGTTATAAGTATAATCCTCCCGATCACGATGTCGTAGCGATGGCTCGGAAATTGCAGGACGTTTTCGAAATGAGGTGAGGAATATAAATTACTATTAATATGAAATCTGTATTATATTTAGTAACAACTATACATACTACAAATTGTTAAAGAAAAAATTTGCTAAACATAAGCAAATTAAGATTAGAAGTTATATTTCTTAGTTTGTACAGGCAATTATTTTTAAATTTTAAGATATGCTAAGATTCCTGATGAACCAAGTCACGTCCATGTCGGAGTTCCACATATGGACAAAGGAAGTTCCGCTTCTAGTTCCGAATCAGGCTCGGAATCTGACTCTGAATCAGATGACTCAGAGGAGGAAAGAAACAACAAGGTTAAAATATTAGAAAAAGAGCTCCTGGCGCTGCAGGAAAAAATGAGGAAGCTGGTCGAGGAATCAAATAATAAGAAGAAGGCGAAAAAGAAAATGAAAGAGAAACAGAAAAAACAAATTACAAATAATGCAATTCCCAAAACGAATGCTGTGGCAGCTTCCGGGTACAACGCTAAAACGAATAACATCGCTGAAAATCTTGGTAAGTTACAATATCATCCAATAACATGTTGAAATCAATAATGTTTCTATTTAAATAATCATTTTTAATTTTTTATAAGTACATAGTATACTGTAAGTATTTTTGTCGCCATATCATGTCGAATGATATAATAAAAATTTTAAGGTCTAATTCTGTAATAAAGTACTAGCTTTCCGCCCGCAGCTTCGCCCGCGTGGAGATCGGTTATATTGCGTTTCCAAGAGAACTTTTCAAAAGTCTGGGATAAAAACTATCCTATGTTCTTTCTCAAGGTCAACTCTATCTGTACCAAATTTTATTAAAATCAGTTCAGTAGTTTATTCGTGAAAGCGTAACAGACAGACAGACAGAGTGACTTTCGCATTTATTTATATAGTGAGAGAGCCGGTTGCCCTTTTCCTGTTCCCACCCTTTCCTACAATTTCCTTGTCCTACCCCTCCCTTTTCCATAACAACTAAGGTCGGCAAAGCATCCGCAACATCTATGTTGCAGATGTCCATGGGCGACGGTGACTCCTGCCCATCAAGGAGGCCGTCAGCTCGTTTGCAACCTTTCACATAAAAAAAAAATAATAATAACATTAGTAGGGATGTACAAATGTTCTAAATTATATATTTATCAATAGCGACGAGCGTTCGAGGCAAGACGGGCAGTAAACGTGGCGCGGGCGCCAATGCAGCTGGTGCGGCTGCCGTCACAGGGCAGGCCAAGGCCGCGGCTCGTGCTCCCGCCAAGAAGAAGAGCTCCACCCCTACCGCCGCGCCCCCCCACCACGCGCCTCCCCACCACCAGGACCCGGATACGGACGACGAGGACAACGCCAAGCCCATGTCCTACGACGAGAAGAGACAGCTCTCGCTCGACATCAATAAGCTGCCCGGTATATAACACAGACATGTTCATCCATTTATTAATGAAACTACATTCTCTATTATATAAGCATTATTAGTATTTCTCAATATATTGCAATATATTCATGGCACTACTCGCGTTGCTGTGTCATTGATGATTAATCATACTAGAATTGTGATTTTTTTTCTTCTAACTAATAAAAATATTATATAAAACATACAATACTGACTGAGTCGTAAATGTATAGCATATTTTTTTTCTTCAACAAATAAAAATATTATATAAAAACATACAATACTGACTGACTTTTAAATATATAGCGTTATGTTTTTTGTGTTTACTACATTAGTAAGATGATTGTACATTTATATATTTTTTTATTTTATTGCCTATCAGATTTCATTGTTTTTTTCTTTAAATAGGTGACAAACTCGGCAAAGTAGTCCACATCATCCAAAACAGAGAACCTTCGTTAAGGGACTCTAATCCGGATGAAATTGAAATTGATTTCGAGACGTTGAAGCCATCCACCCTTAGACAGTTAGAGAGCTATGTCGCGTCATGTCTTCGGAAGAAAACTCGTAAGTTTAATTCAATAATATTCACACGTAGGTTAATGATTCTGATACAATTTATATACTATGAGTTTTTCTAAAATTGATGAAGATCTTTCTTACTTACAAAAAAATCATTTATAATTGTCATAAAATAAGAGTTTCTATTAACCATTAAATGATTGTTAACGTTACAGATCGAAAGGTATCTGGCAAATCTAAAGATGAACAAATGGCGGAAAAGAAACAAGAGTTAGAAAAACGGTTGCAGGATGTGTCAGGACAGTTAGGAACCAATAAGAAACAGCAACCTAAAAAAGGTATTGATATATGACTAATTACTAAATTGGCTGGTAAATAAACATAACGAAAATATATGACCTATTTCATATGTTAATTGTAGTGCATATTCAACTCACTTTAAAGTACGCACTTTTATAAAGTATGAAAACTCGTCGTAGTCGTCGTAATAAGCGTCGTATTTTTTCAGAGGGGTGCAAGGACGGCCTCGGCGGCGGCATGTCGTCGTCGTCCAGTTCGTCGGACTCGTCCAACTCGTCGTCCAGCACCGACACCAGTTCGTCGGACAGCAGCGACAGCGAAGCAGGTTAGAACTAGCGCAACTCGCCACTATCGTACCCGACTGTACATTACGATTTAGTCTTAGATATTAATGTTACTTGCATTTAATTAAGAGAGATCTTCACGTTATGAGAACACTATCAAATGCTCGAGATCTATATATAGTTTTAGGTTAAAAGCGATTGTTCATATCTGAGGATTGATTCTGAGAGGTTTTTACCTTTGCCAGTATTTTTTTTTAAAGTATGACTGTTCGCGATATTTTTTACGAGGGATGGAATAATACAATTTTAAAATATTTTATTCTAGTCTGAAAACGTCAGTGACAGAATGAATGGCTTTGTGAGACCCGGAGAAACGCTATTTTTCAATCGAATGATTGTTGTGTACTTTGTAAGAGAGTAGTTTTTTTACAAAATCTTCTTCATAATGAGAGTTTCTTTTACTTCCAAGGAAATGGATAATAATATACATATATATTTTTTATTTATTGACATTTCACATCTCAACTGATTAGGATTGATTAGAAATATTATTCAGTGGTTGTTTGTAATCCCGGTATGAGAGGGATACGTTTATATGAATTTGAGAGTAGAAGAAAGACAAGAAAGGTAGAAGAATGTGTAAGATGCAAATTTTCAGAGTTAGTTTAATGTTTTGGTAGTCCCCTGTTACGTTTGTCCAATGGATAGAAGTGCAGGCAATTCCACCTCGCAATATTTTTTTACTTTCACTTTAGTACTTACTTTGTCTAAAGTATGTGGAGTTTAGTTGTGTGCATGACTAGCGTGCGTGTGTTGTGTGAAGTAGTTCTGTATGATTTATATTACTGTGATATTGGAAAGAGGGATACCGCCCTTTTCGTACGATCAGACAGTCATTGAGATCCAAAATTTGCTGAGCATAATAAGAAATGTTGGTAAAGGCACAAAACAGTTAGTCATTAGTAAGGAGGGGAAGCCAGCTTTGGTGTTCGCTGACACAAGTAACTGGTGCCGGTAAGAGATTTTTTATTTGGTTTGCTCTCATAAACCAATAGGAAATACCTTTTCACATTAATATTTTTAACTATATCATGTCCTAAAGTGAGACGTTATTTCATTTGCATCTTTAAAATATTGTTTTTCGGTCCGGTAGTAATCGACAACTTCAGATCTCACGGTTACTAATCGCTTTAGAGTGTTGAATCGCCGATTATAAATGTTTATTGCGGAGAGGGAGCTGCGGCACGAGGATCCACGGCTGCGGACACGTTACGCTTTTGCAAACAATTGTGTGAGGACGGATACCACGTAGCAAGCAAAATTAACACGCTCACGCCCACCATGAACGAACTAGTGACATGTTGTAGTTAAAAATATAATTCACTGAAAAGGTATGGACATTGGTTGAATGCTTCGTATACGATGCTTGCTCTCGAACTACCATGTGACATGCGACCGAAGTTACTCGACGAGCTGCACCCAAAGCTGGCCTCCTTCCTTCCACAAATTGTTTGCAAAATGTATACTGTTATAAAATTGTTCACGGTTCAGATAGATGTTACTGTTATTTAAATTAAGAAGAACATACATAGACTTGTATCTTTTATAGTTGTTTTGTAAAATATTTTTTGGCAGCTGGATATTACTGTAATTATATTTTTTTTTCAATAATTTTTAGTAGTAACAAACCACGTAAATCTAATTTGTGTCAAGTTCAATAAAACGTGGTAGAAAAATGGTGCAATAATATAAAATGGCGTGTTTACCGACGGATGCTTCTCAGGCAATACGCTTTATATAAAAATAAACCAAACCATCTGTCAATATTTGAAGATAAATTTCATACTTAGTTGAAGTAGTCCAGTCAATAACAGATTCAAATATTAATTAATCACAGTTATGAACAAAATATGAAAACACATTAGCGTGGCTCACAGGTACTGCATTAGAAATGTCATCTATTTGAAATAGAGATATGTTTAAGTAAGCAACGATTTTTAGGTTATAGTAAAGAATCATCATGACTGCGACTGGAATAATATAAAATACTATTATTATATACTTTAATAATAATTTAATTAGTTTAATTGATAAAACAATATTTTAAGTAAACTAGGTCTATTAAAAATTAAAGTATATATTATCACAAAATATAGTATCTTATGTTTGCAATTTATTTATTTTTTATTAAATACGTAAAGAGATGAATGCTTTTATAAAATCACAATAATTTATTGTGGTTTGCTTTAGTATGTATTTTTTAAATATAATAATTTTACAATCCAGAGTCATGTTGTATTCTGAAAAATACGTACTGAAGTCCTAATGCCTAATTACGACATTATGAATTGTCATTTTTGTGTTGGGTCTTCATTATTTAGCAAAATATCGATAATTGTTTTATTTAATTTTTTTAGAAGATTTTATAATATTTATTTTTATCCGGAACATTTTCAGTTTAAGAAAAAATCCAAATTGGGCTAACAGTATTGTAAATGTATGTTAAAGTTATATGAAAAACCACAAATTGTACATTCCTAAAGGTTTATAAGGAAATGTTAATTATATGAAATCGTAAAGAAATAGGATTTTCAAATTCACAAGTACAATTTTTTGGTTAGTTAGAAATTAGAATCAAAAGCAGGCAAAGGCACTTGACTTTCTATGTTTTGATATAATTTAACATTTCTTTAACATTCATGTAACTTTCTACCTTATTTGTTAAATTAAGAACCATATTTTATTTGGTAATTTTATATTGCCTTTGCCTTACAAATATAAGTAATTTTTGCTTATAAGGGCAAAAATGTGAACAAATTAGTCGATCGTATACTCGTTCTAGCATTTTGATTATAAGTTAACGGAGATTATATAAAACAACTTGTGTCAAAATGAATTTTCATATTAGTTTTCTTAAAATGACATGTATAGATTTTCCTTTTTCTAATTTTTTAAAGTTTTAGTGAATATTTGGTACAATTAAATAAAGCTACACACAAGTATTTTATTTTGATGTAGATTTTTAACTCGAAGACAACACCATGTGTAAATTTTATATAAGTTTTATTTAATCAGCCCTCATGACTTTAAAATGATTAGATTGTAAGATTGAGTGGTAAAAACAAACTTTGTATATAATTCTATATATTACAAAAAATTAAGTAAAACTTTTAAGTAACACATTTTGAATTTTATTTTGTCTACCCTGAGATCTGAAGTTTATACAATATTTTTAAGTACTCTTACCTCACCCGGTTTTTGATAACCTTCTTTTCAATATTCACAGAAATTATTATATAATGGGTCGCCTCGCTCTAATTATCGTTTTTTAAATAATATTTAAATTAATTTAATAATGTAAATTTACATTATGCATAAGGTTAAAATATTTTTTAAAGAGTGAAGGATTTTGTTTGACGTCAATATGTTCAGAATAATTATTAAACCATAATCAAATACAAAAGTAAGCAGTTATGGAATTTATATTAGGTAGGTGACAAATATGATGCTAAACAAATAATATTCGTGCGTGACAAACTATGTAAATCGTTTGGATCACTTCTTACAGGTGCCAGCTCCGGAAAACCTTCCAAGAAAAAGGGAAAGAAGCAGGTTCAACAGCTGCCGCAGCAAACTGTAACTATCAGCCCTATATGCTTGCCGGATGCATGAGTTATATATAATTGGGCGGCATGTGTGAACGCGTGGTATGTTTCAGAAGACGGTTCCGACCGTGGTGAGTGCGGTGGCTCCGCCCGCTCCGCCGCCAGTGCCGCCCTCGTCTTCCGAGCCCGCGGCGCCGCCCGAGCCCAAGCATGAGCTGGTCCACCCGCCGTCCGCCCCCGCGACATCCTCCTCCCCAAATCCCGCACCCGCCCCGGACATCAAACTGTCGCCCCCGGCTTCGCTCGCTCTACCCGTACCTCCAGTTAACCACCCTCCTGTTACCAGTCTACCGGACTCGTCAAAGACGCCGTTGCTTAGGGAGCAAAAGCCCCAAAAACCAATGGTTAAAACTGAACCTCGAAACGGTCTAGATAAAGTAGACACGTCTCACTACATAGATCCTATAGAGCGGTCGTTGGCAAGCTTGGAAAGGAGTCTTCAAGCCGACGTCCCAATGGATGTCAGTGTGAGTGTCTCCGAGTCATCGATGAGGCTAGAGGACTTTGCTCTACCGAAACCTTCCATTATGCCTGACGCTTCACATCACAATCTAATGGCCCAACTCGGAGGGCTCACGGACATGACCCATGTTACAGAGCAAATTAAGAATGAAATGTACGTACAACCTCATAACGGATACGTAGAGAAGCCCTCGCAGCATGAGCGTGAGATGTTGAGGTCCGATATGAATCCTAACCTAGTGGGTATGACCACAGCACCTCCTGTGTCATCTATCTTCGACCCCGTGTACTCGGCTCCTCACACGCACGCCATCACAGCACAGTCGCATCTCAATATGCAGAGTGCTACAAACTTAATGGCACCTATAGTAAAAAAGGAAGACGTTAAACCGTTACTTACGCCGAAACCGATCGAGGATCTGATGGTGCCTAATATGATTACTAACAATATGACTGATAGAGCAAAATACGAAATGGAAAAGAAAATAGAGGATAGCAAGAATTCCACTTTTGCTCAAGCTTTTAAATTAAAGCAAGAACAGAATTTAAAAAATGCTAGTTCTTGGTCGTCACTCGCTCAAGCCGGCAGTCCTCAGAGTATTCCCAGCGTCGGAAACACCAATCAAATAAAACAAAAAACCAGTTATGGACAGTTTTCAAGTAAGTATCCTTTCTCATAATTGACTCACGTATTGTCCTAAAAAACGTCGTCTTAATCAAAATATGTCTTTGGCAGGCATTTAAGAAACAGGCTCGAGAAAAGATTGACAGGCAAAGAGCTTTAATTGAGCAGCAGGAGTTGAGGAAGAAAGAGCAAGCGGAAAGAGAAAGACAACGTCAGGAAACAGAAAGGCGGCATCCCGAGGATGACAAAATGAGGTACAAAGTATAAAAATTTATACACGGTAGAGATGACACTACTAAAATAAACATCTTGTGATGTAACGATGATGAACATTGAAAATAATCAAAATCCCATAGTTTAGTTACTAGATTACACAATTAACACTTTCAGCTTCCATTAGCTATTTTTAGTGATTAAGGATTACGAAGACATTAAATTAAAAGCTCTCAATTAAGTACTTTAAAATCCTGTACTATTCGATTACTTTTTAGAATTTTGTAAAAAAAAGTATATTCGATAGATAGAGATGACAAACTTAAATAGCCCGATATTTTAATAAACAGAAATAAAGTGGGAGGAGTACTTTCATACAAATTACAATATTTCGGTATCTGGTACGACTTTAAGTGATTTTGTGTACAAATAAATTTTGTTAGTTTCTTGTGGTTAAAATTTGATAAACATAACATAAAATATTTAACATAAAATTTGATGAATATAACATTTGATGAATGTAACTGACATTGGAAAAAAATCAGGTTAGGTCGCCTTTATGTGTCCTGCTTAGGAGCAGGTAGCTATAGGTAGCTGGTCAATATACTGGCATTTAAAGGGTAATTTTTTTTTTCGACGCTAAACTTACTTTACGAATAAAACGTTGAAACATTTCTCATTTCATTTCTCAAAATGTATTGGTCCCATGTCGCTTTGTTACTACATTTCTATAGCAAATACGCAAGAAAGATATTGACAAACTTCTTCACATTATATTGTACCGTATGTAATAATAACCATTATTTAATTAATGTTTAGGGTCGGTGTGAGTGCACGTAAGGTGGAGAGCGCGGAGGTATCTTCGCCGTCCGTGTCGCCGGTGGCGCGCGGCTCCCCGCCCGCAGCGCCCGCCGCGCCGCCCGCGCCCGCAGCACCCGACAAGCCGCCTATCTCTGAACGTGACCGGCTCCGACAACGAGAACAGGAACGCAGGAGGAGAGAAGCGGTATGCTTTAAAACTTGATATATACCTATATACTATGTATACCTCGCCTCGTCAGAATCGTCTTAACGAGGCGGAAGAGATCCATTTTTTTGGCTTTGCAGACAATAATACGTACTTGACGGTATGCTTTAAAATTTTATATATACCTCGCCTCGCTGCGTCAGAATCGTCTTAACGAGGCGGAGGAGATAAAATTTTGTTGGCTTTGCAGACAGTATACTTGAAAAATTAATTGGTATATGTATGTATTCCTCTAGTAAACAAATGCTATAGTCAATCAATCAAGTTGAATAGCATTAAATTTAAGTGAAGTTATAAATAAATCTGATGTGTATATTACATTTTTGTAGAGTTTCATATAAATCATTTTGTGAGAAAGAGTAAACAAAATCCATTTTCAAGAACTCTATTTCCGATTTATTCAAAGGAATTTTATATTTTCTTCTTGACCATAAATATTTAATTCTTAATTTTACAAAAAGGTGGAACACACCTACATTCGATAAAATATATATTTTACATAATTAAATTTAATGATTGAATAAAACGCAGATGGAGATACTAGATATTTTTGTTATGTTTAATACATTGTCTTAATGTAAATTTTTGTTTTCAGTTGGCTGGGCAAATTGACATGAATTTCCAAAGCGATACGATGGCGGCCTTTGAAGAAACACTGTAATGTGTTATGCTGGCCTTATGTTAAATTGTACATATGAGTATATAAAGTAAATAATATGTCAATGCAATCTATACATATGGTGATAGTATGACACCAGAGTGACGTGATCGTTTTGTGTGTGAATTGTTGACTAACATGTGGTTAAGTGCTGTGAATAGATATACTTATTATAAATTAAAATGTTGTACTATCAATCTTGACTTCTTGGTTGCGTGCTGTAGGCATTGACGAGGGGGTAGCATTTTAAAATAACTGTAATATAATAAGTTTGTATGCAAGTTCTTGATGTAAACTCTCTTTACACTTGTAAGCCTATAATATATTTATATTTTGTTGTAGGAGCGTCTACCTTCCAACTTGTTTTATAGTATGTACTAATAATAAATAGAATGGTAGTAATTGAAATTGAAAAAAAAATCAAAAATATTTTATGTAATTGATGAATAGACAATCAACTTTTAACCATGGAATCTGTTATTTCTTCAAGTGTCTTCACATTACACAATGGTGAATGTTTTGTGTAAAGAAACATTTGAAGTACTACATCTTACCAAGGTGCAATGTGAAGTCATAGTGCGTTATGTATTTAATAGTAAATGGAATTTTTGTTACGTGTTCGATTTTCGATAAATATTGCTTAATGTTAGTAGATTTTTTATCAGTCTGGCAACAGTAAACAGATCAAATGTCATACATTTGATTTGAAATATATTTATTTTACATTGGAATATGTCTTTTATGTTGTAGTTAGATAACTCCAGTGGAAAATGTATTAAAGTATTATGGAAATTAAACATACTTCATAAGTTTATGGTATGTGTAAAATTAATACAGTACCAACCCAAAACAATTGTATATTGTTAAGAAATTTTTTATTTCAGCCATTTTTCTAGACTCAAATCAATGTAGATATAAAGTAAAATATATTGACATTCCATATTGTACTGTGTTGTTTAAATTGTGCAAAATTGTTTAAAACATTGTGTACATGTTTATCTGGATCCACACTCTTATGCATCATCCAACAAATAAATCTTATGTCTAAACATAAAATATGAAGATTCATTTAGTATTTAATCCATGTTGGGACTTATTAAACAGAAAAGTCAGTTCATTTTATAAAATGCATTGAATTTATAGCAGTATTGTAATTTACTAGAAGTAAGTATAGACTATTGAAATTCAAAAAAGAAATTTTTGATTTATGATTATATATACTGAACCAGTTAATTAGCAATAAAGTATTTTCTAGGTTGTATGTATATAAATATTATAGATAGGGAGGACATCAAATGTAGATTTATGTATAATTTTTAAAACATGTAGTTATGTGGCATTTAATCTTTAAAGTGGTAGGGTCTGTCCCAATGTGCAAAATTATTGTATTTATTCATTGAATATCTAGAATTTCGTATTGATATTAAAATCTATTTATACAGGGTGACTGGTGAATTACTATCGATATTTGAGGACGTGATATTTGACGATCATATATGACAAAATAAAAATTCATATAACATAAATATTAATAAACTTCTAAGTAAAGTTAACCAAAAGTTGTGTAATTAATTACGCATCGTGTGAACACCCTACAGATTAGGTATACACTGACACTCACACATACGTGTGTCGTGACGTGGTGTTGTATCAGCACGCCGCCGCACGCGTCCACACTTGAACACTTGGAACGTGTCAACACTTTATTTATTTATACGGAAATTTTGTCAAAAGTTAAGTACCTATTTTTTTTACATAATTGGAATGAGAATCATGTACCGAGTATTCTCCTTAAATATTGATAGTAATTCACCAGTCACCCTGTATAAGAACTGTTCTAGGTAAACTATATACTGTACCTAAGTCTAAGGGGGGGGGGGGGGTTAAAAGGAAAGACGAATTATGACCACTAAATATAAATGACCACTGCAATTGTTATAAATTGCTTTTATGCAACAAAGTGGTCTTTATTTTGGATAACACTTGTAAACATCATCTGTTTTGGAGACAAGTGAGGTAGCTTTCTTATAGATTACTCTTCTGATATTATCGGGATAGTCAGCTAGAAATTAGATAGGTTGTAAAAAAAAATTAGTAAGGCAGTGTTTAATAGTTAGGTCAATTTATGTTGTCATTAAACACATGTTGAGGTAAGGTTAATTTGCGAAATTCATTCTAGCTGCTTTATCACCATTACAAATTTTGAACTGTCTTGGGAACACTATATTCATTAAACCCTTATTTTCATAAAAATCTATTACATCTTGATAAATGACACTGGTAAAAATAATTAGTCCCAAGAAGCCAAGCCCTCAATCACGTTTATTTCTAACAAAGTCCGAAAAGGTCGCGTAAGATTGTTTCGTAAAGTAGATAAAATCCATGATCTCTTTTTCAATATCATTGATAACATTTTGAAATAAAGGCAGGTGGTCAAATGAAACGAATATACACGTTGGAATAATAATATATCACATTCCTTGAACTTACTGTACAACTAAATTAGGCTACAGACAAGCACTTAAAATATATTAAAGTTAAAATAATATTTATATTTAAATAAATTCACGAGTACCCCTCTAGGGGGCGGAGTCCCACTCAATGAGGTAGGCAGGCTGCAGGCCGGGCGCTAGGCGGCGCGCCAACACTCTGAACGTCTGCCCCGCGCGGAAGTAAGACTGGACGGTGGACTTTAACGCAGACAGCTGGCGCGCCTCCACCTCCCCCGCAGGCACTAGGGCCTTGTGCGGGCTGAGCTGGAGGCTCTTCACGCTGTTCAAGTTGTTCACGCTGTTCGTGTTCCGTCTGCCGTTCTCATAGTAGTTCTTCTCCTGCCGCTGTCTCAGTCTTCTACCGTGGAACTTCGCATTGTTTAAGTGCGCCGTGGCGGGGGGAGTGACGTCCGTCTCCATAGTGGTTTGGACAGCTTTTGAACTGTCTTCGGGCAGTGGACATGATTTGTTTAGCTGTAGTGAAAGAAAGCTATTACTTATAATCTATTTATATTTTGGTCATATTTTTCTTTAAAAAAAAAACTCAATAAAGGAATAAGCAAAATTTTGTGTTTGTTACTCATGAAATCATTAGATCTGCATAAGAATTCAAGTATACCTTTAAGTTAAAATGCTAGTGTCACAGACCTCTCTTTGACTTATAAAATGAAAAGGGTACAAGGGCTGAAGCCTTTTGAGAGATTTTCATGGCAAAGTGTTAATATTAATATATTGTTTAGTGACTTTTTTTTACCTGGATTTGTAAATGCTTTCGCGGTCTTCTATATTTCCTTCTCTTGACTTCACCGTTCGGGCCTATAACAATATCTTTTTCACTGAGCTTTCTTTTCAATGGTCGTATTAAAGGCCCCATTAGAGGATTTAATTGATTTGGTAGAGAGAACCGCGAATGATTTCGACCATTTTGTCTATTATGAATATTCATATTCGATGAAAAGGGAGTTTTTGAAGGATATGTATTTTGCATTAAAAATGGGTTATTCTTCCCTTGAAAATCTTTTAACGGCGGTATGATTGCATCTAACGTTCCTCTACTCGACGTTTCGTCCCCTGAAGATTCAAATTCATGTATGAAACTGCTTGGGTATGCGGGTGCACTGTCCATGTGCTGGAGAGACATTATCTTGGAATGTTCAATAATGTTTTTGGTGGATAACTTGGAAACTTCTAAATTCATAGTTGCTATCCTTGAGGTATGAGTGTTGATATTAATATTACAGTCGTTATTACTCGAGTTAATGTCATCAGTATTGTCTTTGGGTACCTTATCTAACTTAGAACAGAGTATAGGTGTGTTTAGTGATGGCACTGTGGAATTTTCGCAGGTTGATTTTGCTTCATTTGACTCAGATTCATTTATTTCTGTAATTTTTTCTAATGTATCATCTTTGGCATCGGATTTCCTAGGAGTGGAGGTACACACGGAGGGGGAGGGTTGTTCGTCGCGTTCCGATATTTTAACGGATTCATATGAACTGGCTGAATCGTTTTCTGAATTAGAATTAAGATTTTCATGAAACCTTTTCCCCATCATCAGATTCAACCAGTGACCATCGACTGGCACTATCATGCGCTGGCTATGGTTTTTATAGGAACTTTTTTCGTTGTTACTACTTGAAGGCTGTGAACTAAGAACAAACTGTTTAATATATAATCATCTCGTTAAAAGCGTTCTCTTTACTTATATTTATTTAATAAAATTTTAATTTACCTATCATCGATGGGTGGCGAGGGCGCTCTCGATAAAAATCTTAACTTAGGACCGTATTCTCGTACAATTTCGTCAGTCAGCGGTTCTCCCTTTTTAACCTGATAAATAGAGGTATGTATGAGTAAAAAAACATGTATAAAACATTTATAAATTAATATGTACATGTGTAATAAAAATCTTTAGGCTCACATTCCTAGTAAGACTTAAAATAATGGTGCAAGTGTTCGAGTTTGTGATTCCATCATAAGATACATATTATAACGTACATAAAGTATTAAACTATGTATTTTAATACACATTTTCCAGTTTGATAACGTTTTTGGTTCAAACAATGCATTATTAAAAACGAAATTCATTTTCAGTAAGCATACAAAGCTATCTAAAAATCTATTTAATTTTACCACTAGATTAGGTTTTTAGAACCACGCTTTTGAGTGCTCTATTAGGTTTCAGAATACCTGCTCGATTAGTTTTTATCTACTTTTTACAACTGGCAATTTTAGTCTCATTTAAGAGGTCTTATAACATTTTTAACATATCACATATAGTCAGTGTCGGTGTTAGGAGGGGGGCGCGATGGGACGACGGCCCAGGGCGCCAAATTTGGGGGGGCGATTAGTGGAGGTAGGATACTTATAAATGAAAATGAATAGGAGCTACATAACTTTCTACGTCCACGTCGTTATCTCTGGGTCACGCTAAAGTAAAGATGGTAGATGGAATACATATAGAATTCTTAATACACGTTCAGTGTTCACATTGGATCAGAAAAAAAATTATACTTTACGATTTTGATTTCTCCAAAATATTCTTGTATAGTCAGAACTAATATGTACCTGTTCGAGAGCAGCTAGTTGTAGTGGCGGTGGTGGCGGCCTTCTTAGCCTCAGACCCCAGATGGTCGCTCGCTTCTTCATCTCTCTGCCGCACTTGAACCGCTTGCGTGATGACGTCAGCGCTGTCAGTATACGTTCACGTCGCTCGTTCACTGGTGTCCGCCACATCTGATTTATTTTATGATCATAGTTAGCAGTTTGTGACAGAGATGTCGTATAGTCTAGCAAATATTTATTTATATCTAAATGAATCAAGCCACCATTGGAATATAATTGCTTTCTTAATTTCTCACTTATTTCCTAACTATACAAACCAATCTATGATGTTTAAGATAATATTGATATAAGGTTTTCGGTTTCGGAGCTATTAATTATTGATTTATCTATATCATTACGAACTAGATATGAATACAATCTATATAAAACTGGATTCAGTTACGAGAGATATTTTTCTGCGATGGCGAAATAAAGGGGAAAGTTTTCATAACAAACAATCAATCATACCACTTCTAATAAATGTTCATAAAAGTAGTAGTACATTAAATTGACATTTTAGTTATATTCCAATATAGTTATTAGTCCATGCCGTACCTTCTCCGGTAGTTGTAGCGCGTGCCAGTTGTCCATGATGTAAGGCATGATGACCGTGTCCAGGTCGAAGTAGTTGGGTGCGTTATACGCGGTGAGGTTGTAGAGAGCGAGGTGTGCCAGGTCCAGCCAACACAACTCCAACCTCCGCAAATACTCCGCGCCGCCGTTGCAGTTAGCACATGCGAATATATACAGTCTGGAATATTATATGCTATGTAAGGAAGCTTTACCCTTATATATTATACGAGAGACTTGTGTCTTATGTCTATTATATCTAAGAAATTCTTGATATCTTATGATACATTGATTAAATGTTTAGAGACCTACAACTGTTAAATGAATAATAAAAATATTTTATTAAGTAGCATGAAAAGATTTTGTATAATAATATTACTTTGTAAAGTCGTCATAACTCACTTATCCCCAGCGTATAACGGATATTGAAGACTTGAGACACATCTTTGGTGGAACCATCGCGAACAGCGACAGCATAACAGCATCTGAAAATTCAGCTGCTATAATATAGACCACCTATTTATTACGCTCCGCTTTAAAATAATCATTAGACACATTCATACAACATACTTGTGCAAGCCAATCGCTCTTTTCGCCACAGTAGCAGTGAACTTCGTTCGAATCTTTTCCCGCTTCCGATGCAGTCGATGATGTAGTTGATGCGGTCTGGAGATGGAACATTCGATCGGCTTAATTATAGTTTATAATTATTAAATATAAGATATATTAATACTTCGTACATCACATGGCGGAGTTAGTTCTTGTTGCTGTCGTCTCTGCTGGCCTCCTTTGTACCTGAACAGGTCTGATCTCTTGGAGGCTCTGTTCTCCGCCGCGGCCACACGATACCTTTGGTCCACACACCTCTTACAATGCCATGATGCACCTGAAAGAGACGGCTAGTTAATATTGATATCATTTAGGTCTGTAATATATTTTCCTTTGACGGAAATGCAGGCAATAATTTTGTTTTTTCGGTTTTGCTTATAACTTCTATAAGGAGATTGTGTTTCTGGGATAGTCTAAGGAATGTAGATCGGAATTTCAAGTAACTGCTTAATAGCAAATATTTAAATAAGTTAGTGTCGCATGTTATATGAAATTGTTTCTCTGTTGCCTAAATTTGTAAGTATGGCTAACGTCACTAATAAATCTCTAAGAAAATATGTGATGGCTATAGTCCATTCCTTTAGGAATCTCAAATATATGTAAGTAAATATTTGTAATACAAGATTAACAAGTATGAAGACGAATAAAAGATTTGTCCCCACATCATCAGTGTCAACGTCATCTATTGCTGCGAGTTCTGAAATATATATAAAATATGACACATTTTGTGGCAAATTCAAAGAAAGACGAGTGGATGAATGGAATGTATATTGTGAAAACATGAATAATCCATTGTTAGAACCAAGCGAGATGACCCCAAGTACGTATGTACTTACGGAAAACCATCGATTTTGAAACTTAGCACAATGTACACACGGAATTAAATGAAAATAGGGTTGTGTTAGATATTCCGTATAAAGTACAGGTTGAAATTTGAACAATTTAAACCTTTTTAGCAACAAGTACGTATTATGTTTAGGTATTAGATGACATATTATCGGAATTTTACCCGTAACTATCTGTTTATGAGGAAAGAAAAGACTAATACTAAATTCTTTACTGAAAGAGATATATGTATAGGCAAGTACTTGTAAAGATTAAAGCAGAGAGATTAAAATTGAGAATTATTAAATCAATACACTCAAGTTATGTACTCTAAAATAACATACAAAGCCTTACATGAAATACACGTATATTATGGTTTTGTTTCAAGAATTTAGCCCTGTAACTACATATATTTAAGAAATAAATTTAGATTCCAAGAATATACCTGAGATGAAATTGTTTAAAAAGAAAAGAAATGATGAGTTTTTGCTCATTCGCTCGTTTTTATGATACGAAACCTTTGCCAAGATAATTGTTATGAAGAAAAAATAACAAGTCCGAAATAAATGGTATATGAAATAGTTGACTTACTGTGAGTAATAATGAGAGTAGGATTTACAAAGATTAGTGGATTTCAGAGTACAATACAAAGATAAGTGGAGTCAAATCAAACGATTCCAAGAAGTGAGATGATAACAAGCAACAAGGACACTTCCAGAAACTGTTTAATGGTGCACCTATCGTCATTTTCCTTTTTGGTTACTGTTTAAGATAAATAATCATACTGTGTTGTAAGAAATACGTAAACTGAAGACTGGAGGAGGTATTCAAGGGTGAAGAACCTCATCATATTTAGAATAATTTATTCTTCCTTTCATGAGTTCTACTTTATGAGTGTATCAAAAAATTATTCTAATTTTATATCATTAACAAAATCTGACGATCGGATCAGTAGTATGTTATGACAGATCAACGAACTCACTATTCAATTTGTTATAATATTACTAGTGATATCTATATAGTATAGATGGAAAGATAGACTCATAGAAAACCAAATACATGTTGGTCACAACAATCACGTATCGTCGGGGTTAGTGCAAAACCGCGTAACGTAGGATAATTCCGCGTATCCACATTGCAAGAAAATTATCAGAAAAAAGTTTAAGCTGAAATATTTTCTAAATCAACGACTTTTAAAGTATTTTTTTCACAATAAGGAATTATTTAGTGTTTGAATTATTACAAATTGCTTAGTTACGCGGTTTTGAACTATCGCCGACAATGTCACAGTTAATAGTATCATGAGCATTCCAATCATACCGTTAATCCATGCTTCGACCGGCGGCGTGTGACACTTAGCGTGATATCCCCTGCCGCACATGTCGCATGCGATAATCGCGTTAGCTGCTGGGCTTGCTGCGGGGCCCTCGCGCCTCTTGCACACAACACACATGATCCTTCCATCGTCGGAGGGCGGAGCGCTAAGCAACTTGAGTGACGTCACAGGCGCCCACGCGTGGGTCCCGTCCCCAAACTTGACCAGACACCTCGCCACACCCGTGCCCACTTCACACGAGTCATTGTCATTGCTAGTGCTCAACTCTACTATTGTACCTGTATTGTGAACGAGAAGCATTGATTGACAACAAATGGAGAGGCTGAGAGAAGAACAATAAATGAAACTAATATTTTCGGATTTTACTTCGCGTTTTATTTTTGATTAGAAACTACATACTCCCGACGTTTCGGCTACTTTTCAGCAAACGTGATCACGGGCAGACGAGATCTCGTCTGACCGTCGAAACGTCGGCAGTATGTAGTTCCTAATCAAAAATAAAACGCGAAGTAAAATCCGAAAATATTAGTTTCATTTAAATGAATACTCGCGAAAATCTTAGATCCCATTATAAGAACAATAAAGTACGAAATATTAAAAACCTTCAGAGTAAAATACATTATATATAACAGACTAGCTTTCCGCCCGCAGCTTCGCCGCGTGGAGTTCGGTTATATCGCGTTTCCAAGAGAACCTTTCAAAAGTCTGGGATAAAAACTATCCTATGTTCTTTCTCAAGGTCAACTCTATCTCTGTACCGAATTTCATTAAAATCAGTTCAGTGGTTTAGGCGTGAAAGCGTAGCAGACAGACAGACAGACAGACAGACAGACAGACAGACAGAGTTACTTTCGCATTTATAATATTATAGTAGGGATTAGTATCGTATACAACTGTTCATGTTATACCTAAATAATATCGTCCATCCTTATTGAGTACGAGGACATCGTCTCCACAGTGGAAAGGATTGGTGTTTGTCTTTTCCGTGTTGGTCGTGGAGTCTGGCATTGCATCCTGTGTTTCTTCTTCTTTTTTCTCATTCTTTTTGTTAGTGCATGGTGTAATTGTCTTGTCAAAGTCGCTTAGCAGCACATCGATTAGGGATAACTGAGTGGAAACCTCTTTGAAAAAGAAATTAAGAGTACATAAGACATGTGAATTTGAATAGATATATGCAATATAAAATCTTTGTATGCTTTTTTGATTCTCCTCAAATTTAATGCATACAAAATCAATTTTAACTTAAGAACTTGTTGTATTTTTAATAAAGTAATTTTACTTTATGAAGAATCTTTGATAACTTATTAACTATAGTATTATAAAACGTGGGTTGAATTGAAACATTACATATGCAATAGTTTTTCAATTTCACTTAAACTTCATTAATTATATCTGTATCCAAGAAAAAAGTTGGCTATTAGCAATAATATATGTAATACTAAATAAACTACTTATATAACCTTAAAATAGTTTTTCTTTGTATAAAGGTAAGGCATATGTATCTATAAATACTTATTATTATTAAAAGATTAATTATTTTACCCATTTTATTATAATATAACAGGAAAACCGAATGGTATAGAAACTTAACCATCACAATACTGCTCTCTGGTCAATTAATCAGCATTTTAAATTATCCAGACAAGTCTTTAGTTGATACTTTATTTACCATATTAACATGACAACTACCACCCAAATTATTTCTATTTTATTGAGTTTAGGTCTCATAACTAACAGCTAATATACTTACTTGAAAATATTTATCTCCATATAAAGTCAGCAATTGTAGGACAAAATTAAATATTATTTGAATAAATCCCTTATAACAAGATACTCTTGTTCTCTTATTTAATTAAATTTAACAGTTTATGAAGAATTTATTTCAGTGATGCCAATTTTTCATACTTTCTTAAATTATGACAAAATGTAAATTTAAAGTTCAAAAAGTTTGTTATAAAATAGTTTTTATACCAGCCTATGTTTGAAGAATCGTGTTTTAAGTAAATAGTTTGTATAACAAATTATATCTGTGTTATACTTTCAATTATAATCTAGTATACCTCAGAGACAAAGCCAGAATTCTACAGAAGCACAAGTGAGAAATTAGATAGTGTCATAACAAGCTGTTGTCAACGTTTCATGTGGAAAGAAAAATTTCGTAAGTGTTATATTTAAAATTATGTATTACAATTGAGGATTAATTATGAGACGTGACTTAGAATTTCGACAAATTATTCAGTGTAATTTTAGTATTACCTAGTGACTCGCTTAGTCAGCTATGGATACCGTTTAATTTAGATCCCGACCTAGTTCTCAGAATGTTTTAAAGGTACATTATCAACAACAAAAACTACGGGATGTGAGAGTTGATGATGATTGTCAGGTGCTTGTACAAAGTGTTAAAACGGTACTCACCAGCGTTGATGTCCATTTTAGTTTTTCTTCTGAATATCAGAAACGGGATACAAATGACTAAATACGATTTCGTTATTCATAATAAAAGAACAAACACTAAAAGCATTGGCGCTATTGCGGCCATTATAGCAGTCAACTAGTCAAACCTATCTATGTTTTCCCGCGGTAACAAAATTGAAACTGATAAATAGTAAATGAACATGCGAGTAAATTATTTTCCTATATTTTTAAAACTTCATGGTTATTATTAAAATACGATAAAATTCATTTAATAAATTGTAATTCAATAAAATTTTATACAAAATACACTATACTAAAACCTAAATCGTAAAGTCGAATACGATTTACGAAAAATCTACATCTACACACTACAGATAATAAATATTTACAGATTATTAGTAAGTAGTGAGTACTGATAACTGGTGGACACAGATACGTCGCTTTAAAATAGTGTTATTTCAAAGTTCAATCTTTATTATTATAAAATGTAAAATTGATGTTTTTGTAAAATAATTTTTTAAAATTATAGTATAGTATTTGAAAAGATTTAGTAATTTTTCTCACGTGTTATTTCTCTTATTTTTATAAACTGTATACTCAATATATCAGTGATGTTAACAACCTTATTTTGTTTACTATATTTCAACGTAATTTTACATTTATTATATTATCCCAAGGGTAAAGTTAGCGACTTTTATGAGTCTGTTAGTTTCCTAGGACAATTGTCACAGATACAATGACGGATGAATGTATGATAACTTTTTGCCTTATATTATTCCATATACAGCATGAAACTTTTGGTATCGCACTAAGTCATATTATATTAACTATTCTTTGCATCCATGCAAAGTATTATTGTAATTTATATAATTTTATGTTAAGTTCATAATTTAAAACAACATTAATAAAAATATATCCTTATAACTTTTTTTCCAAGGAAAAATTCATTGCATAGACATTTCATTTTAATACCTATAGTCATGGTCATATTAAATGGTAATTAAATTAGATTTCTAATTTTCATCTAAGGTAAGTCGAAAACGATATATTCCGCCAATTTTAAAAAGTTGGAAGAAAGCAGGCAGGGGATTGATTTTGACTCTTATATTATGGAAAAAATTTGATAATGTGACTTAGGTATAAATATGTATTATAGATCTGAAAAAACATTCATAATCAGTATTTATACAACAACGACGACATCATTGCCTTTAATTAAAAATACATCTTATTCTAAACCATTAAAAAATTGCTATAGGGAACAAAACAAAAGTATGAGCAAATTTTAAACTTTGGGTACGAGGGATATTTAAACAATTATGTCGAGGCACAACTATTAACATAGAGTAAATAAATTAGATGTCTCTTTATGTCAGTAGGTACTAGATTTACTGGGGCTACATAGTTCTTAATTTCCTGCATGATGGGTTTTATGGATATTTCTTTTTACGTCCTCTTTAAAAAAAATTGCTAACATCTCACAATAGAATTTAGCACACTGTGGCATTAGTTTTAACGTTGGTTGGTTCATTAGTGCCGCTGTTTTTTATGTATATTTCGTCGCATTGAACCTTAACGATTGTACTGGTCAAGTTACTATTAGCTTATTTTAAAGTTTTCTTTAATTTTCTTAAACCACCATTAATGGTTGAACATAAGATATAGAATAGCGGCAATATAATTTTAGGTAATATTTTTTGTCTTTGGGTTCTGTCAAAGTATAAATTGTCAAAAAATAAAAGTTGAATCAGATGACATTGTATTGTTTTAGTGAAAATTTTGGTCGTAACCACTAATAAGTAATTTTAAATGGTTACTAAATTGGTTTATCAGTACATTGAATAACGTTTTGGAAGATTAGATTTTTTACTCTATTACTACATTTTACTTATGTGTGTTATTGTTGCTTTGTTTTATTCAATGGGTAACGCTGCACTTAAACAACACTATGAAACAGCATCAAAAACGGGGGTCCTACAGATATCAGACTATAAATTAAAGGAAATTCCAGATGATGTTTTTAATTTGGCAGAACAGTTACGAAACTTGGATGTGTCTAAAAACAAAATAACTAATATATCTGACGCTATAAGCGAATTGAAACATTTAAAACAACTAAATTTGTCATCTAACACGATACAAATTCTGCCGTCTTCAATAGAAAATCTGAAAAAGCTAGAGTTATTGAATATGTCATTTAATTCATTAACATCTCTTCCACCTGCGATTTCAAGTTTAAGCAATTTGAAGCAAATATATTTGAATAATAACAAGATAAAAAAGTTTCCCATGGAGATATTGGGACTCCAAAACCTCGATGTTGTGGAGCTTTCTCATAATAAACTGACAGAAGTTCCAAGTGGTATGTCAAACTTGTTTGCCGCAGAATTGAACCTGAGTCAGAATGAGATATCTGTTTTAAGTGAAGATTTAAGTCAAGCACCTCGGTTAAAAATACTGCGGTTAGAGGAGAACTGCCTTAGTTTAGATGCTATATTACCGAGCCTTTTAAGGGATTCCAAAATTCATACACTAAATGTAGACGGCAATTTATTTGAATCAAAACAATTAGCATCAGTGGAAGGTTACAACGAGTATACAGAAAGATATACAGCAATGAAGAAGAAAATGTTTTGAAAGCTTTAACACAAAAAATTTATTGTTATACAATATTATGAAATACAACGTCTTTGCACATAATAATTTTTAATGAACCTTTTTAGGGAAGTAACACATTTTTAAGTGTTTTTTTTTGTATCCTGTAGCACATAAATTATTTGATGTTTAAAATATTTCTATTCACAGTTGACACTTAATATAATAAATTTGTTCTCATTAAAACATTCCACATTAAGAAGCAAGACATCAAATAGTTAATTATCGCAAAATCAGAACAAAAGAGACTGTTATTTACAGTTCCAACACTATATAACTGAATGTTTAAATTATTTTTGTATAAAAAAATTAACATGTTTAAATAAAATTATTTATTAGTTTTTAGTATTATTGAATTACACTTACATCCTTACCATTTAGTCCATTGAAAAACAAATCTAAACTACTAAAGTGTACATAAAGAAGTGTTATAATTAAATTCTAGTAGAAAGAGTTTGTAATTTTAGCTCAATGGGATGAAAATAACTGGTTCAAAATTAGATTTAAATATTCTATCTGCATAAACATACATTGTAAAATTTATAAAGGCTTGTAAAAATGCTTCATTCAAAGGTATAAAAATATTATTTTTTAAATATAGGTAAAAGTGTAATAAAAAAGGAATAATATAGGTCAGGCAATGGAATAATATCGATTAAAACATAAATGTATACTACTGGACTACTTGCAGGAAAAAAATTATACTCTCAGGAGGGGAATGTAAGGAGTAACTAGTACTAAGCTTCTCCTTAAGTTTTGTTAGTTGTCACCTAGTCAAAATCTGATTAATAATTTTTTTGAAATTCAAATGAAACTTGATAATAATGATAACGCTTTTCTCAAAAACCACAATTTTCTTTAGTAGTATATCTTCTACCTGGCAATTTCCCAGCTTTAGCCAGGGTTGGCCTTACATGTTGTGAATAGTTTTGGCTAATTGTTTTTACGACCTGCCGCCTGCCTGACATGAACCCTCTTTGGGAATGCATTAATCAGTGATGTCTGAATACTCTTAGAAAGTACATATGACTTGGAAAAATCACATTGGTACTTGCCAGTCGAACCCCTCGTGCATGAGAGGCGGGACTTTTAAACACTAGGCTACCACTGACATTCTTTAGTAGTAGTATACATAAGGGTATAATTTTATATAACACTCTCTCAATGAGCAGAGATACATCCTTTAGACCAGAGTTATATTATAATTTTTTCTTTTTCTTAAATCATTGAACAGATAAAAAATGTGTTAATGATAAAGTACATTTTTAATATCCATTTTGTACCAATAATATTACATTGAAATTATTTAAAATTAAAATGCAATCATCGAATTATGTACACCCAAAATAGTTTAACGGATTATTATAGTTTTTCGTAGTTTACAAGTTACCTTAAGTTTTAATTTTACTCATATTCTACATTACCATTAAAAAAATACTTACTAACAAAATTCAAAATGTCGTTATCCACCTGATTAATTACGATTGCAATAATTATCATTATCTTAATAATTCCTAAATTATTAATTTGTCTTAGGATAATCGAAAACCTAATATGAAGACCAATCTATAGGAAACGTATTCAATGAATAATATGCTCCTTTTTTATAAGTGATATTTTGTACTAGGTATTATTTTAACTTTTCTAACATACAATTTCTATCATTCTGCCTACTCTCCTTGGTGCTAATGCACCAATGGTAATCCATTGTATAATATTGTCTTCATATTTTTATTTAATAACTTCGTTGAATATATTTGAGAGAAAATAAATAATAACGTATGAATTATGATAATTATCTTTATATAATTATAAAGATAGCCTTTATCCCGTTGGGGATATTATTATTTTATAGACTTTCACTTGTAATAACTCTCACGTGACCTAGCCTAATTACCTTGAAATTAAAAATTCTTTGCACTCTTCGTTGCCGAATGAGAATAATTGATTTTTGGTTGCATAACTGTTAGCAATGTATACATCGTACCTAGTTCCAGGCGTGATGTTGAAAATTAGGTTCATATGATAGACTGCTAGAATTTGATTAAAGATTTAAGTACTGATTAATGTGGTTCATTTTTACCTAGTGAGTAAGAAAGCGACACATTACCTGATTTATAATGTTGAAGTTAGTAAAATACGAAGACCTATTGACATATTTTGTATTATTTATTCATAATTATATATTTTTAATCAACTTCCTTAAAGTATTTATAGACGATTTATTACAACTGCAATTTTTATTATCAGTTGAATTTTGTAATGCTATTAAAATATGATCGTAGTTCCAATGATAAGGTTTAGTAGATTTGGTTCAATAAAATGATATTTATTATCTGACAATTTGAGGCAAGACTTTACCTATAGGCAATACTCGAGGAATTTAGTGAGATGAGATAATATTAAATCAAGTGATACGGAAAAAGTTCGTGTAATAGCTATAAGGCTAAAGAGCATCTAGATTCAAAATGTAATTCAAATTTGTTTGGAGGTTTTTACACGATTGAGTAACAAGGGCAAATGCAAAAATATGTCACACACAAAACTACAATAATATTATAAAATAAAATTATACTTTTGATAGAATTTGACATAATTTCTATTCTAATAAGTCATATAAAATACGATTTCAAATAAAAGTTTTAGTGATTCGGTGGAACTACCTGACTAACAGCCATAAATCTTTACCTATGTTCCTGACGTTTTTAATGCGTTAAGGTCGGGTTTTATAATTTACTGTAAATTTTTGAAGCTTTCTTTAGGTTGAAATTCGTAAAATAGATTCCGTGTGAACAAAATTTATTATTCGGCTTACATTCAATACTTATCATTTGTTATCGAGGCGTCAAATGCTGACGCGCTGCAAGTCGTAGGATAGAATAAACTACACACTAGTTGTTGTCACAACGCTGTGTGCGTTGGATGCCGTTTGTAGAGTCAATGAATAGCGTTGTTCAAAACTCCAGCTACACACGCATCTTGACCTAATTTATTTAATAATAAGAGAATTGTTCATAACAGTGAAAGTGTAATTCATTATTTCTTATTGTAAGTACTTTTTTTTATAATATCTAATGCCAAAACGAATGACTTAATACTAATGTACCTAGATTATTTTTGTCGATTAGTGCGTTGGTTTTGAAACTCCATTAACCGAAAAATAGCTATTGTTTTTGTTTACAAGTAGTACCTATGTTACAAAAATTTTTGTCTTTTCGTACCAATTTATTAAATATTTTAAGAAGTTTAGTTTTCTTGAAATTGTAGACGCTGTATTACTATTTTAGAATTCAGTAAAATTTATTTTTTAAATATAATACTTACGTTTTAAAGTTTAAAAACTATTGGAGAAAAGGAAAAAAAAAACAAAATAAAAGTTTAGTTATTATATATGTTAAACATTTGTTGATGTATTAACTACGAGATCTAACTTTTTTTTTATATCTCTATATTAACCCATATTGCGAAGTTCTAAATTAAATGCCAACAATATTAATTATTTCAAGAACAATAACTATTTGTTATGACTTATATAAAATTTATGATATACTATTGTTTTTATTACAAGTAACTGAGAAGTTTCTATTTTTTACAATAAAATCTTACATTGATATACATATATAAAAGTTCAATTTTCTTACGTCATAGTCTTCATTAACCTTTAAAGTACATGAAGAGTAATTGCAGATTAAATTAATATATCATAAACATGAGCTATACTTATTATACTTAATTTGATTATTTGTAATGCGAAGCGTACAGAAAGGTGACAGAGAGGTCGACACAAAATTTTGTTGATTAATTCAATTCATTTATATACATAGATTCGATAAATTTTCAACCAATTACAAATAAGAGATTGTTTTTTAATAACTTACTTTTAAATGTATTCAGAAACAACCTAGTTTTGGTTAAACTGAAGGAACTATTGTTTTATTTTGTTTAAGTTATACCATACAGATAGCTATGTCCATTGAGCAAAAAGTCAAGGAGCAAAATGGTGGCTTTTTCTCAATTAGTTTTGCTTTATCTAGTTTTGAGTGTTTGTTAATAAAACATTCCTCATTATCATCGACATTAGCTTTGATCAGTTCACTGGTGGAAATAGGCTAAGAAACCTTTTTGGGAAAAACATTGTTTAGTTAGCTGGGTCTGTATATTTTTCAAAATCAGAATAAAAACTAGAGATATTCCGTTTTATTGAGATTAGTGAAATGGAAAAAAATTGCGGCTACTTGTCCTCATACATACAAAATGACGGCAAAGTTATTTCGTATTTTTAGTTTTCCCAAAAGGAAGTAGTTGTATGTTAATTTATTAATACATATACTGCGTTTCTAAATATTATTGATTATATGAAGGTTGTGAAACTAGTTTTTCGCAAATCAATTATTTCCTGATATCGAAATTTTGAATTATTATTAAAAATATTAACTAGTTTTTTAGTTTAAACTTCGCTTGTGTTATATTTTTAAATTATTATTTTAGTTCGTATAAATAGTTTTAGTTCGTATCATTTGGTCAGCTATTCTTAACTATTCTTAATGATTCCTAACACGGTCTATTCCGTTTGTAACTAATCTTAATGTACTTCTCTTAACAACTATCATAGCTTCTGGTACGGTAATTGATAAAGATATCTCATAAAAATCTTTGGGCGTGTTAAAATAAGTGATAATTATTCAATAGTTACACATAATGATGGGTGTATTATAAATCTTCATCACTTAGCACTCACATGTTATAGGTACATACTTATTTAATATATGTATATTGATAAAAACTTATCTAGGATGAAAGATCATGTATGTCTAATGCTTGGATATTGCTGTCGGTCATTAAGGGAAAAATGTTATTGCATTGATTACATAATAATTCGTAATTGCTGTATCTAATGACTAGGTACATATACTATTTTATATATCAAATGTTATTGAATATCAAGAAAAGATCGTAATATACATAAATTCATGTTTGTTTTATATGAAATATTTATATGTAAAAATAGCTTCTGACAATTAACTAAGCCTCGATATAAAAACTTCAAATGTCAATCATTATCGGGTAGTTTCAAATTAAACATCGCTCCAATTGTTCATCAAATTTTTAAAATGTTTGTACCTATTTCACTGATGAAGGCTGAAAATAAACTGAATCTATCGTGGTTATTATCGAAATACTGATAAATGTGTTAATAACTGTGAAAAAGTGGCGGTGTATGATTAATTGTGAACATTATGTCTGTAGGTCGTTTAACATTTGTTTTGTTTCCTAGAAAAATAGGCGATAAGCAAATAACGAGTTTCAAACAGGAGATGTTTAATATAGTTACTTATTATTTGACCATTCTATAAATATAGTAATGACGGAAAATTGTATTGAATTGTTTAAATATTGTTACCTTATTGAAAAGACAGAAAACCCTTTCGTGAATCAACGGATTTACCTTATTATCGTTTATTGTACATTACTATTCTTGTTACAATGACTTAAGTATCCTAAATATAAAATGTTCCTTGTAAACAGTTACTAGTCACACCAATATGAAATTATTTGTCTTTCATTTCAGAATTTTAAATGTAAAAGCACACAAAAATGTCCGCCTTCAACGTGGTGTTCGGTTGCGTAATGGCACTTCTAATAATTTTGTTTACAATTAGCTCTATGGCTAGATATTACATAAAGGTATTATGATAACTGATAATGTGGATTTACCGTTAACGTACTAATACCTATATTCTTTATTATTAAAAATAATGTTTTTCTTTTTAGTTTACACTCTTTATTGTGCTTTCATTAATATTCGCATCGGTTCCTTTGCCGCTGATGTTCTTCAGGCCCTTCAGTCCGAAGAATGCTCTGTAAGTGGGTTTCTAAATTTTTTTTGTTTTAAATCGAAGTATGTACTTAAAAGAGGTTAAAAAAATAAAGTATTTTGTAATTTTATTTTATTACAGAATACCAGCATATTTCTTGCGACTGACAGCTCGTTTCCTTGGGATCCGCTGGACGGTTCGAGGACTTGAGAACGTGGATGATTCCCGTGGCGCTGTAGTATTATTAAACCATCAGAGTAGTTTGGATCTGTATGGTAAATAAATAAAATTTTCACTAAACTATCACATAATGGCTTTTTATACATACTAGTTGTACATAAAAAACATAATTATTTTGACTTGAAACAACAGAAACATATTATCTGTAGTGGGTATTATTATTTGATGCATATGTTAATAGAAAAATAGCACTGAACTTTGTACTCCTCTTAACCTACTTGCGACTTTTTGATAACATATTTTTTTATTAGTATTGGCAGTGCTATGGCCGCTTATGGAGCGATGTACGGTGGTTGCCAAGCGTTCTCTCCAGTACTCCGTTCCCTTCGGCACAGCCACCTGGATGTGGGGTACCGTGTTTATAGATCGAGGTGCACAATCCGCCCGTTCAGTTCTCAATAAACAAACTGACGCCGTCAAATGTCATAAGGTACATAGCATTTTATTTTGGTAATCGAACAAAAACTCTTACGTGAACCTATATTTTGATTGTTTTATTTAAAGAGTGCAGTGAATTATTAAGTGATTGTAGAATGTTTACGATGAAAGTTTTGAATTAAAATATACAAAATTATTTTTTTCTTTAAACATTTTAAATGTGTTTCCACCTTTCATAATGGTTTCAATCACATAACAAAAGGGGTGTAGGAGGTAGGGGGCCTTTGTAGGAGATTTCAATAATCTAGGTAATTAAAATTGCATTAATCATTTGTTAGACATTTCTAATCAGTAGAATATTACTGTTAATAATTTTTGTACTTTGAAATTTCGACCGACGACCTACTATCATTGATTGTGGCTTGATGACACATTGTATGTGGAAAATACCACTTAGCTACAATATTCATTACATAATATAGGTATATAAAATTAATAATTGTAGTACAAGCAATTCACGAACAACTGATAAAGCAATTCCGTTATAAATCAGCATAAAAATTAAGAGTTATACAAAGCAATACGTCATTTAAACTTTAGTTGTGTATGTATATTATATTATTATTATATATATTTTTTACACGAAAATTGTCCTAATTATTCATTAGTTTTTCGAGTTACTTGTTATCGGATTCTAAACATTTAATGTAAAATATCCTATAAATCGTTAAGATATTATTTATTATTTGTTCTACATATATTAGGTATGGTCGCTATTATCTGTTGGTTTTTAAGTGAAAATCGCTCAAATATTACAGTGATCTATCGCATGTCGTATAACAACTTAGTTGTCAAGATATGTCTCGAATTAGTTTGACTATGTTACATTTTTATTGCCAAAAATTCATGTTAGTACTCCGTTATATTTCGATTCGTGTTTAAAATAAATATTGTGTAAAATTTGTAAAGTATTATGCATCACAGACCCAACTCAGAGGACAGCCTCGGAGTTTATATGTGTATTATCTACTACATAGAAGCTCTCTATGGCATATTTTTTGAAGAATTTAACATTCAGCTTAAAAAACACACAACACATTTTTATTTTGTTGTTTTTAAAGGTATCACACCCTCTTAAAATATAATGAGCAGTATACAATAATATATAAAAACAAGTACAAACTTGACGTATTTAAAATATTTAATTGTAAGCAGAGATTTTATCCTTAAAATCAATTGCTATTTATGTACCCACTAGGCGTGCCCGAAATTTCTCACTTTGTAATGCTATAAGGATTTTGACATACATTCATTATATATGTACTTTTTTATTCTATGAACTGATTAAAGGAAAACAAACAATATAGTATTAGTTCAATCTCTCCACAATGCATAAGTGAAAACCACACTCATATCGGTTTAACCGTTTCGGAGATTTGAGAAACAAAAAGACGGAGACAAAAACTTTAGCCGTAAACGTAATAATAGTTTTTCATTTTTTTCTCATATATGTATATTTCGAGTACAGACAGACAGATATTGCAACATTTTTTGTACGTGGGACACGTCTTATCAATAAACCGTGTCAATGCTAAATGAAAATGTACATACGTGTAAATATTAAAGCGAAAGTTAGGTTACATTTCATCTTCGTGTTTATGACCTATTAAAGGTTTTGCCGTTCATGCTTTTCAATTGTCATTTATAATTAATAAAAAAATAATTATAATATGTAATATAATAAAAAAATATCCACTGTGTCGTAATATTTGCGTTGTTAATCAATAAATAAGTAAATAAAAAAAAAAAGGTAATTTAACTATATAACTTATTATTTGTATAAAAGTATTGAATGGAAGTAAAAATAAAGACTTTATTTTTACTTCGGTACGGTTTTAACGCCAGTGTGTCGGCAATATTAATATAACATCACTATTAAGACAGTTACTGTACAAATATAAAGACAGTTTATTTAGATTTAAAATATTTAAATAATAACGTTTGTACTGAAGAAAAAATATCGATGTTTTGTTAGTTTTCCTGTTAACTATTTAGCATGTGTGTTATACTGTTTATATTTAAGTATAGGCAAAGTTATTGAGTTTTGTCTGTACAAACATCCTTTAACCTCGATGTATGATATTTACAAATCGTCTCTTAGAGCCATTACAATGATAAATACATTTTCTTCTTAATATTTAAACAAATGAAGTGATAATTATGTTAGAAATTTTACAGAACACTTGATAATTGAATAGATATAAATTATTCAATGACTCAAGTTCTATTTTCGTCATTAGACGAAAGTTTAATTATGTCGTTTTTATCGATAACAAATTACTTCACGGGGGTGAAGTTGAACGGTGTTGGTAATGCGTGACCATATCGTGCAATTGTTTGTTTTATTCCATTAAAAGCGTAAACATCTCGTTTGTTTACTATTGAAATATGATGACATCAGTTAGGACTGAACTTTAGATTAACATTCCGTAATTATTACATACCCACACATATCTAAATCGTATACTTAAAGTGCGTACAAAATTACATGAAATGTTTTTTTTTTATTTTTACGCAAAACGATCTTTTCATTTTTTATATAATAATCATCTCTCTAATGTAATTAAAAACGAAGAAATGATATTGCACACTGTAGATCAAAGAACAATTGGAGTGATAACTGTTGTCTGTTAATCATATGTCTTTGCATTCAGCAGGGAAAATAAGAATGAAAACAATGAACAATATCGGTAGATACGTTAAAACTACTAATTATAAGTACCTAGTCAATAAGATATCAAAGTCAACTATTCTCAATGCGTTAGAAAATTTTATAACGTTAATACTGTTACCTAACGATTGTCCATGGTTGCTCTAATGTGATCCGTAATTTTAAGCAATGAAGGAGTCGCGTTATTGTAATTTGTCGTATTTTATATTGTCGTAAGGGAATTGATAAAGAAAAGGATCATTTTACGACTGATACTGTCAAAATCAAAAGAATAACAAGTAGTAGGTAATTAAAATATGCTGTTTTACATCTATTTCGGTGAAATTATTAAAATGAACTTCGAAATAGACATTTTGATGTTGAACAATTTTGATAAAAAAAATAATAATTTAGGTCACGGAAATTAGTATCTTGGTAATTTTTGCCAACACCCAAGAATTAAGAAAAACCCATATATTACCTAGGTACTGGATATTTAAGACCATAATTTTATTGATTCAGAAATATTTCGTCGTCATGTATCGATATAGATATGATTACAACAATTACGAAACTCAGTATATTTTTGGCTTTTCAGTTCATTAAATTCTGTAAAAGCAAAACTTTTGTTTTCTTTCGGGCTTCTTGGGATTCTTAATGGACGGCGTTTACTATAGAATTGGAACATTCTTGATCCGGATAGAATAAAAAGTTTGGATATTCGCCGTAGAGGTCAATGAGTTGACTATTAAGAGTACTGACCTAATTGTCTTTAATTGAATCTATTTTTTTGGTGTTCGAGTTTAAGATCTTCATAACCATATCACTATAATTACGTTGACGTATGATTCTTCATTTTGATTGGGGGTGGGGGGAGGAGCGGAGTTTTTTTATGGAATAAGAAAATGAGAACATGAATAGAGTGTTTAAGTCAAGATCTTATTGAATTCTCTTCTCAATCGTGATTTTCGTTGTCAACTCTCTAGTAATTCTATTTGTAAGGCTACTTTGTGCCATCTTAGAAAATATTATGTTCCTATACATAGACGTTAATACAAAATCTTATTGATTATTTTTCTTAATCAATAAAATATAGAAAAACATCTTCTTGCTCGTAAGCCAACGCCTGTTATATTTTTTATTCATATTTTAAATCTTGAGCAATGATATTTCCTTCGTCTCAGTTGCGAAAAGTATTTATAAGAAAACGTAGGAAGACGCTACTGTTTCCCTGTTATTATCTAGATAACAAGTTTAGAATGTGATAATTTGCTCGGCCTTTGTTTCCCACCTTGAAAAGGATGAAGTCATCCTTAGACTTTAAACTCAAAATAGATTCAATAACGTAAACTTGGGTATGATGAGTAAATTGGTGTAATGGTTATTTAATTACTTGTTTAATACTGTATTGTTTTAACTGTAATTGCAAATATTAGCGTCATATATAGTTTTTCTTATACTTCAAAAACATGTTTATTTCTTGTTACAAAAAAATATTGCTTTGATAGTACTTTAAAGGGTGTAAAGGTTTCTGAATAAAGACTTCTTCAAATTACATATTTAATATGAAGATCTGTATGAGAGTGTCATTAACATTTTAATGGTTTGCTAGTTTCGTGGAAACGATATGAATTAGTATTTATCGCGACGTTTCTTAGACTTAAAAGTGAAGTATACTTCTGTGAACTATTAATAAACCATGCGAAACTAAGATAACAGTTCCTCGGTAATTCAATTTTCATTAATAAAACTGAAAAATGTAACTAACTTCACTGTATTGACCATAAATAAACCCAACAGGCTTTTACTTACCTTGAGGATTAATAAACGCCCATATTTAATATTAGTCATATTAGTCACTTAGGTACATCGTTATAAAAGTAGTTTCTATTTTATATACCTAACTTGCCACAAAAGATTCTTTGCCTCTGTTCTCGTAATGATGTGGGTTTTAATCAAACGATATGCTTATATTATAATTTTCTATTTGTCAATTGTAGAAGTTCTTAGAAAATTCATACAGTAATTTTCGTGAAAGTAAAGATTATCATTATCATCATACATTGAGGAACATTAATCATTATTTTTAATATAAACTCTTCGATGGTTCCATATTTCTAATGTTAATAGTTTTGGGATAACTTGTTGAAAATTAACTAAAGGACATATTAAGTGTCTTATATCTTATACTGTTTGCTCTACTTTAACCGACAGGTCCCGATAACTGGATTTATGTAATATTCTGTTGTGATACCGGTACATTATCTTTAATAGATCAATATTTCACATAAACTTTATGCGACTATTTGTTTATCAAATGTTATTCGCTGATAGCGATGTTAAATTTATAATATAGAACAATTACGTCATGAAATTAAATATACTTATACCATAAATAACAGTATTAATGGAATAAATATTTTTCATTGTTTAATTAAGTCGGTTCGTTAATTTTTTTTTATTATTGTAAAATATTTCTGCGTTGTGATCGAATTTTTGAGCCCATAAAACAATATTTTGAAGGTATATATTTGTAAGCCGAATTTGAAATGTGTGGTGGTTTAATAAGAAAATGTTAAGGTATTATAGTTCTTATTCTAAATAGTTTTGCCGTAATGTTTCAGCGGAAATTATTATTATTTCCCGAGGGTACGCGGCACGGAGGTGACAAGCTTCTGCCCTTCAGGAAAGGAGCGTTCCACGTGGCTTTGAATGCAGAGGCACCGATCCAGCCGATCGTTGTATCGAAATATCATTTCTTGGATTCCAAACGCCATCGATTTGGTTCAGGTATTTTATCTCTATTATATTGATTATCCATTTGGATTGTGGTTGTTATGTGTCAAAAGTCTCTTATCAGCCTTTGTTTGATGTGAATCTACAATTATTAATTAGCTTATATATTTATTGTCTTGTAAAATCAAGTAATCTATTTCTAAAATCTTTTTTAATTAGATACTTAATTTTTTTTACGAAAACTAGCAGACATTGTTATTGACCGTTAAGGTTTTAAAGAAACGACAGTAAATAAAACTTTAAGTACAGTCAAGTAAAGACGATTTTGGTAAAGAATTATGTTAATATAAAATCAACGTTGAGCATTATCTATATATATATATAAATAAGAAAATATATAAAATTAGAAAATTATTAATTAAGCTGTCATGACACGTTAGCTAAATTGCGAAAGCAACTGCAACGCAATATTCCTGAGGTTGCAGATTCGAATACTGATCGCGTCAATGAACTCTTAATTCTATATGTATTCTAATTAAAATAAAAAAAATCTTACAAATAATTCCAGAGGTCTTAAATCTTAATGTAATTTAATAACAAACAAAAAATCAAACTCTTTCATCTTCTATCTTCTATATATATAAAAATGGATTGCTGTTCCTTAGTCTCGCTAAAACTCGAGAACAGCTGAATGGATTTGTCTTATCTTAGTCTTGAAATGTTCGTGGAGGTTCAGGGAAGGTATAAAAGGTGAGAAAAATTGGAATAATTGCCGGGAAAACCCTAAAAACAGCCCTTTTCTATTTCCCATACAAACGCTTTTTTTGACATTAGATTTGACAACTAACTAATATGTCAATCATTCTGTTTGATTGAAACAGGAAAAACGTGATTATTTATGGCCTCTAAGACGGAATAGAGTTCGCCTGGTCAGCCATACATATATTACTAATGACGAAACTAACGCGGACGAAGTCGCGGGCAAAAACTAGTTTTTATTATAAATTTGTATTATATTGTACATGCTTTTAATTTCAAATTTGGTTAAAACTGATTTTTTTATGATTCAGAACTTTTTATAATATAGTTTCATATTAAGTATCCTAAAATACAATTCAATGTAAATTATTACTACCGATAGACTGTAATATAAAATATAACATTATTATACAGGGTGACTGGTGAATTACTATCGATATTTGAGGACGTGATTTGTGACGATCATATATGACAAAATAAAAATTAATATAACATAAATATTAATAAACTTCTAAGTAAAGTTAACCAAAAGTTATGTAATTAATTACGCATCGTGTAAACACCCTACAGATTAGGTATACACCCACACTCACACATACGAGTGCGACGGCGTAGTGTTGTATCAGCACGCCGCCGCACGCGTCCACACTTGGAACACTTGGAACGTGTCAACACTTTATTTATTTATACGGAAATTTTGTCAAAAATTAAGTACCTATTTTTTTTACATAATTAGAATGAGAATCATGTACCGAGTATCCTCCTTAAATATTGATAGTAATTCACCAGTCACCCTGTATATTTAACAGAGACTTTCACGAATACATATTTAAATCTTACTAAAGTTGTGAAAACGAAAATGGGTGTTGCGTTTATGGATGGTGTATAGGTGTATGAACGTGTTGATTTATGGATAAATGGGGTTTAGGTGTATGGCTTTATGTATGTTGCATGACGTTTCACACAAAACTTCTTGTCGGATTTCGATTGAATTTTACAGTAATGTCGTTTAGACATTAGAATAAAACATAGGATATAATTTTTATCCTAGAATTCTGTGTGGTTTTCGCAGAATCATGTTATAAAATTTGTATTGCGTTTGAAGTTTCGTGATAAAGGCGAGAGATGTCGCTGCCTGTTGATTGTCATGTCTTTTGTTTAGTGAACTATGTAAAGTTCTCTCAGAATCCACTTGTGGAGTCTACGGAGACGAAGTCGAGAGAAAAAACTATAGATTACACATTCACATACTTTTCTTTTCTCCGTTTCGACTTCATAAAAGAATAATAGGTACAGAGTACAAGAGCACTCGCAACATTTATGGTCTAACAATCACGTTATTAGGTTTATGAACGCGTTTACAGTAATTTTGCAAATCTAGCTTATATTAATAGTGTACAGTAATGATAGCAATTTAAATAATGCACTATTTCAAGTAATTTTCTATAGTAATAACTACTTATGAGCAGAACAGCGCTTTGTTATACACAGGGAGTTCAAGGTAAAAGTTAGTCGAGATTATAAATTCTTGATTGATATCATTACATACAATACACAAGAATAGGGCCCTGGAAAATTCTTTTATGCACTGTCGAGATTAGGTACTCTGATCTCCAGAGATGGTTAAATCTTATAAAATTCGAAATTATTACTCAATGTGATATTAACTAAGACATATTTTATAATTCCTTTATTCCTAAATTATATTGATTACACAATTTTAATCACGGCGCTGTTTAATCTTTACGTTAATCGGTTATTGATGAATTGAACGGCACAGGTGTCAGGTGATTAGTTTCTGTTATGTAGTTACTATATTAATATATATGAGGGAGAGTACCTAATGTAGATGATATGATATTTTTAATTTTTTACGTTAAGGAATGTAAGATTTTATTTCAGTCAGCTTTATGGATATAGTTATCCATAAAGCTGACGAAAAATATCTTTAACTACACTGTTTTTATTTTGCTAGTGTTAGTATCAATGAATAAGGCATAAAAATAAGGAAAAATATATAGTCTTCAAATATTTAGTAATAGAAAACATATTTAGTCAAAAATTTTACTTTTTTAAAAGCGATTCTTGTATAAAAAGATTTTCACGATGGTAGATCCAACGAAGTATCAGTTAGCTCAAAGATGTTATAATTGTTTTACGTTTGGGGGCGTGGGGCAAGTGGGGCGTGTAGTAGAAGTAGTTTTGTAGGTGGAAGAGCCTAGCTGTAGTCAATTTACTACAGCTCAAATATTGGCTGGCTCGCCCGGGGAAGTACCATCCTTTCACAGAAGATCGGCGTGAAGAAGCCTTTAGTGGCTGCGTTTCGTCAAATAAGTGAGAAAGCCGGTTGCTTTTTCCCTATTCCCTCCCTTTTCTACTATTTCTCTATTCCCACCCCTCCCTTTTCCTCAACAATTAAGGTTGGCAAAGCATCCGTAACATCTATGTTGCGGATGTCCATGGGCGACGGTCACTACTGCCCATCTAATAGGCCGTCTGCTCGTTTGCAACTTTTGACATAAAAAAAGTAAAATTGATCCAATAAGGTTTGATTCCTTTTATAATTGTGGCTTTTTAAATAACGAGAAATTTAGGTACCTCGGTTACTCAATGAAGAGGCATAACAATAATAAAGTCGATTGAGATTTTCTATTAAAACGCATTATTGTTACCGCATTATTTTTGAATAGATTCATCAATACAGGTGAGAAATGTGTCACGATAAATATATTCGAAAAACGTCTTGGTTAAAGGGGTATTGTACAGGAACCTGAACATTTTTAGGGGAACCTGTCCTGTTAAGTAATAGGGTTAAACTTATCACGTCAAGCAAATCTGTTTTTCTTAGAACTAATGGCGTTCAAGCAAAAATGACTTAAATTTATCAACAAAATAGGAATGCTTTTTCAAGTGACTACACCAAACCATACAGCTTTGGTTTCTCAACAAATATTTAGTTTTTTTTTGAATCTATATTGCTGTTTTAGCCCCGTGGTTTTGACATCGTCATTGAGAGTTAAATATTTAGAGAACTCGTTTACGGTTTAGGATGTGTTTGGGATCTTTTATACATTCCTGACCTTCAACTGTCAGTTTTGTCCTGTGACTTGAATTTCTTTTTTGGCTTTTGTTAGATTGACATTCACGCTTTTAAATTTATTTGCTAAATCAAAAACATGAGATTTTATAGTAATGAAATTATTTCATAATTTCACAGACTTACAATATGATGTCGAACAAATTTAAACGTTAAAAAAACTTGAATTCGTATATTAACTATGAAGGAATTTCTCAACCTAAATAATAATTAATAGTACTATATCAACAAGAATTCTATGTAGGTCTGTTAGATCAATAAAAAACATGAGCAGTGAAATTTTTTGTTCCACTGGTGTGTGTGGGTTGAAAAAATTAAAGTTATAAAAATGATTTCGTTTACCCTTTAAATAAACGATATATGTAACTATTTTCTGTTTTATCTACTATTTTTGAAAAGATTTGGAAAAATTAAGATCTTTTTATTTTCTTTGTGTACTAGAAATTATATATGTACATACTTATTTATTTTTATTCTTGAACAAGTGATCCCATTGAATTTAAAAAAGATTTAAGATTTAACAATAGTCAAACAGTGAAGTGTTGCTGGGCACGATAATTATATTTAAGAAACTTATTAGTTATGATTTTTTTCCAGGTGAAATTATAATAACGATTCTGCCGCTGATAGAAACGAAGGGTCTGACCAAGGATGACATCGATGCTTTAGTGGAGACGACTCAAACTAAAATGCAAGAGGAATTTACAAACACGTCAGCTGAGACGTATTCGAGGCTCTCTCTTAAGAGTAATTGAAAGGTACCTTACTTATATTTTTGTTACTGGGATGATTGAGTAGTGGGGGGAATTAAGATATTTTTTATTATATTTAAGTCCTGGTTTAGACAAAAGTATTGTTGATGACAGTCAACAAAGTTAAGTTTGATTTATATTGACATTTCGCTGTTTTTCGAATTTCATTAAAATGGTAGCAATGTCAAAAAATATCAATATCTCGTTAATATTTTTCAGTACAATTCCGTTGCTAGCTATAAATAACTTTTTTAATTTCTTGCTTTATTTCAATTGTGTATTGTAATATTATCGTATATTTAATTTTATTGTGGTTGATATAATTCTAACGATAAATTGTTCCAGGTAGTTGTAAAATTTAACGGGGCTGTGATAATGTTCGTGGTACTAAAATAGAAATATTTGTTGTAATCCATGTACACATTTAATATACAAATAAATTATTATTATTATAATACTTTTGTATTCATTAAATGATAACGCCATTTTTTTGTACATAAACATTTAATAAGGTTCTCCACATATAATAAAATATATGAAAAAATATTCACCGATCTGATATTACATACACGATATATAAGTATAGACAAAGACATCACAATATTTTAAAAAAGCATAATATTAAGATTACAAGAATATAATGAAATAAAACTACTGAATATACACTACAAGTCTTACATCAATACTGTCATAACTAATAAGATATAATATAGGTGTCGCTAGTTTGAATGAACTATTGCAACATGAACACATTTTCATACAAAAAGTACATTGAATTCATCTTATGACGTCATACTTTATATCAAAGGATTGCTGCTTTGTATCCGTATGTGTGATACTAAATGCATTCGATTCTTAATTTAAAAAATACATTATTAATACATTTTTGGATGTAAAATTAAGATCAACGCCTATTTTTAATCATCTCAAAAAAATATTATGAGAATGTTTTTAATCTGTATGTTTTATACGAACAAATATATTATATATAGTAGTCTATTGGATATAAGATGACGTTGATGATCTCGGTTAAGACTTATCCTAGGTAGATCACACAAATATAGCATATATACTATCAATCTGCCTAAAATACATTTTGGTTATATCAATAAATGTTCATATTTTGATACACAGACTAATAAAACATTAAAGAACATCTATATAATATTGTTATATAATTTTTTCTAGAAAATTCTTGGAAGTTTAACATTTCATACATGAGATGTAAGCAATTTAATTTGAAGAAATATTCAAAATATTGTTTAAAACGATTGAATTAGTCCAATATTAAAAGACCTCATACAGTTAGTGAATGAAACATCCAATTTTTTCCATTTTTCCAACATTGTCCCTCAGACTCGAAGTCTTACTGAATCTGAATTATATTTTTTAGTAAAATATACAATTTAATTTATATTTAAAACTTTCTTTATAAAGTGGTCTATGTTTTATAGAATACATTATGATCCTTTTGAATTATTTGCTGATTGACATGCCAATACATTGAGTTACTCAAGTTAGACTAGAAAAATTGAAATTAGAAATCATTTTTTTTCAATCAGTTGTTTCAAATTAAACAACTTATAATATTTTGATGATAAAACCGTCACAGCTAGTTAAATTAATCTTAAAGAGTATTAAATACAGAGTACATATATAGTTAATGACATATTTTCCAGTAAATATCTTACGTTTTTGAGAATCATATGCTTTAAAATCTTAATAATTTTCTAATATACCGATCTTACAAATAATATTACCATTCCAAGATATACGAAAATATTAAAAAATACAATACTAACATACAAGACAATACTGGGCCCTCTTTGGCAACATACATATATATCACTAAATAAATGTTTAGAACTTTTCTCATATACATATGACTATAAAAACGGCAATTATTAGAGACCATTCACGAAATGTTCATTTTCATGCCATATAAAAAGTAAAGTCAATAAAATAAATTGTCTGTGGTCACAAAAATAAAATGTATAACCATTTATAATAGAATAAATATTCTCATTATAAATTTAATATTATTTGCATGTTTGCCGGATAGATAATAAAAATCCAGATCCATAAATACGTCGTTAAGTATAGAGGTAATGGGCAACAAAAAGTTTTTATACATCACTATGATGTGCTTGAATATGTTATGATTTAAAATTATATTGTTTCTTAAACATCAATCAATGTTAATAATGTTAGGTAAATAAATTAAGATCATTTAAATATTCAGAAATGTAGTACAAGTGATTCAACAATAGAGGTCACCACTGTACAAGTTTAGTTCGGTACAATAGCAATGAGTGTCAACATCAAAACACATTTCACAATACATTGTTCTTGAACGGTTTTACAATAAAACACAAAGTATATCACATAAAAGTAAAAAAAATAAATCACGTTTTTCCTTACAAATCATTAGTAATTATTCCACAGCCCAATTACTTTCGAAATACTGATGGGTACATGATGTAAAAAAATTAGTATTCAGTGCACCTTTCACTTAGAACTCATTGCATTGTGCAATTGATTACTTTCTAAGATCCGGTGAATTATGTTAGTTTAAACATTTATATTGGAATACAAACACTACATATTAATAAAGTCAGTATCAAATTTTTAAAAATAGAACACATTTATTTCTAACATCAATTGTTAAAATAAGTTTGAATATTAAAGGACTAGTTTTAAAATGAAATCTAAATTATTTCTTATTTTTTTATCACAGTTTTTAATATTTTTGTTTATGTTTCCCACTATAATATAAATGGGTCGTTAAAAATCTTCTATATAAGTTATATTTTCGAAAAGTAACAATTTTAAAGTGATACTAATAAATGAATTAATGTTTTATAAAATTCACCTTACAAGATCCACACTCACAGAATATTGAAATAAATTTTTAACACTTTTACAAATAAGACATGAATATGAAGCATACATTACATACATACTTAAGTCTAGGTATTTATAATCCATATATAGATCAACTAAACAACACCATCTGGTGTTCAAAGATGAACTTAAATAGAATATTCTAATTATATAGTTGAATATAATAAAAAAAACAAAAGACAAGTAAATTTGTATTACAATAATTAACCTACAATAATCACATTACTATAAAAATTACAAAACACATATAAATGGCAATAAAAAGTGCACTTATACAGAAGTAACTGATAGATAAGGTCTACTACACACTCATTGAAACTTCATACTATCATAATAAAAAATTCAGTCCTGACCAACTAAAGGATAATTAGGCGGCAATAAACTCAAGACTTCTTTTGATAGCTCCTTATAAGCAAGTTCCATTATATTTTGGACTCTATCTTTGAGTTGTGGCACATCATCCATCGTCAAACCCGTTGTTGGTATTGGTTCTAAGCACTGCATGATAACATGACCTAGAAATATAATGTCTTTGTTACAAAAAATGCTCTTAAATGTATGTTAAAAAAGCAGCAAATGATAAAAACAGTTGTGTGATTAGCAGGAGGTTAATGAGCTCTATAATATTTAATGTTTGTATAAAACATTAGTGAATGACAGCAAACTTGAAGGGTAATTAAGTTTTTAATAGAAACGGTATTTCAATGTAAAGTGTATGTATTACTTTACCATTACTTTTTTTTATTTAAGTTAATTATCTTATAATACTTCTAAGTAATTAGAATACATTGCGGTCGACTATAGAAAATAATAGTGAATTTTTGTATCAAAGTTTTCTTAGATCAAATTAAACTAATAATTACTTACCTTTATTAAAAATATATTTCTTTGTATTAATGAAGTAGTATGGAGATATGATGACTGGTATAATAGGTACTTGTGCGGCCACAGCTATATTAAATGCTCCCTTCTTAAAAGGTAACAAAGATGTAAAATTTTTATTCCGCGTTCCTTCAGGAAATAACCAGATTTTTGTCTGTAAAAATAAAGATGATATTTTTATATTTAAAATAACATTTTAATAAATATTTTTTGTTGAGTAAATAATAATATGTAGGTATTTGAATTTTCATGTGTAATTTAGTGTTTATGATAAATTATTAGCTATGGGTAATTAAATTCATGATTTACTAAATGTAAATAAATTAGCATAAAACATTTATCTGGCCATCCTGCATTTAAATCATTATAACTGCTTACTGTTAAATTTGTACAACAATTTTATCTAATTAATATTTATAATTTATGATCATCAGATATAATTTAAACCATTTTAATTCAGAAAAGAAATATATAAAAGCTTTTTGTTATAATTTCTAGAGAATTCATAGGTTTTTTCTTAATTTGATGTTGCTAACTTAATTAGTATGCAAGTGTATGAGACTAGAATTAAATACTCTCATAGCATACTCTATAGTCTCATAGTCAATAAAAACTATATTTAAAAATCGCCTTCCTAGCAATTTCCGAGCTTTAATCAGGGTCTGCCTTACATGTTATAAATAGTTTGGGCTAATTGTTTTCACGACAGGCTGCCTACCTGGCATCAACCCTCTTTGGGAACTGGGAAAAACTATATTTAAAAATACCAATATATAATCATTACCACTTCTTTAGAAAATTATTTTGTCCGAGTATAGTATGCATTCTAGAGAAGTAACTTATTCACCTTATTCTTGATCATGACCTCCGAGGTGGCCTTAAGTGTTTTGTATGCATCTTTTGAATTATTCCTATCAATGAACACAACCCCAGCGAGGTATGCTGCTAAACCAAACGGCCATACATAGAACAGTTCTTTCCTTGCTACAGCCGCTATTTTAACAGCTACATGCCATACATTAAACATACCTGAAAATTAAAGCACAGTTAAAATATAGGTGTTGTTTTTTCTATTATGTTTCTGTGGTAATTAATATATATTTTTTATTGTTCTATGTATAAACGACTTAAAAAGCAAACTACAAGTGTAACTATTTCCTTATTGAGATTTTATATATGAATATTTTATGACTATTACTATTTCAATAATATATCTATAATTTTTTAAATTATTCAATAAATGACAAGATATTGTGTACAGCACTAAATAATGTATATAGAGATAATTGTACTCTTAATATTAAATATCTAAATTATATGAGCTGGATTTTTTAAGTCTTACCCAGTATATCTATAGATGATTGATGATTTGATATAATTACAGCTCCTCTGTCCTCAGAAAGAACTTTGCCATTTCTTAAATGCCACTTTACCTCTATTAATTTTGTTACATGCTTTATTATTTGGGACCCAAAACTGAAAAATTAATGATATTTTTTCTCTAGCTTGTTTAACAAAGTATAAATAAGATAAATAACGTATACTTACAGTGAGTTCTTGACATTTTTAGGAGTAAACACAAAAAATGGCATCAAGAACAAAGCAACAATTGAAGCCCAAATATAAAATACTAAAAATTTTGACTGAAACTTGACATAGTTTGGTGTTTCAGAAAAGAGTTGCTTTAATATATATGTTGCAACTGTTATCATAAAAACGTATATAATTTTATCCCACATTTTAATAGGATACTTATATTTCAATCAATAAATTACAGTAATTTGATATAGCTATGAGTCAGTTAACAGCAAAACTGCATAGTTGAAATATGATTTAAGGTTGCCGAAAAATTTATTGTTTATTTTTTTCTATACCTATATTGGAAATTTTATTTACTCTTTCACCAAAGTATCGAATTAAACAACACTATATATTCAGGTTGTTATATAAAAGTATTAATCAAATATTGATTAAATAATCTTCATAAAAAGGCGGAATTAAAAAGTAAATACATCGTCAAAACCCGGTTTGAACCTGTTATTTGTTTGAACACTACTGAACTCAATACTATGTAGATTGTTAATTTTAAAATACAAAGACAATACTTCTTGACAGCGACAAGCGTAACAACGCAGATTAAAATATATACTGGTACGTACGATTGCCTATTTTAACTTATACTCGAATATAGAATAAAGCAGTTCACCTTCAGTAAGTTTTAAGAGTATAAACATTAAAGTAATTATATATGAATAATTAAAACACTGATTTACTTATTCTTTGCAAATTTCTTTTTTTTTTCAAACTTAAATTCCACACCTCAAAAGCGTTTCAAATAAGCTTTTGAAAGACAGATTTTGTGTAAAAATGTAAGATGTTTTAAAATATGAAACATATTAAATATGCAACACATTACATAGATAATTAAAAATATTTTATATGAAATAAAAATTTAGTATCAAAAATATCCGATTCTATTTAATGAAAAAATGTTTACATGTAATTTTGGAAGTACATAGTAGAGAAGGAGCTAGAAGTTAAACAATTTTAAGTGACATTGACGAGGTGACGTACATTATTTCTTATATCACCACTAGCTGGCGCTAGCACCCGGATATCCTTCTGATAATATTGTTGGAATTAAACTTATACTGTAGAAAATATTAACTTTTATATGAATAAATATATATTAACTTTTTATTTTAATATAATTCTTTTGAATAATTTTATAATTCGCCTTTAGAAAACAAAAACCCTTTTATAGTACGGAACTATGTTTGTGATGACTATTTTTTCTGAAAAACTTTTAGACAAATTATAAAAGCTATCTGCAATAGCTTAAGAACAGGCACGAGTATCAACTTAAAACTTTAAATTATAATTACGAAATTTAAAAAAAATAAATGAGCAACGTTGAAATTTGGTAAAAGTCACATAAATAATCTGAAAAAATTTCAGACAAAAATCACAAAATAGCAATACCACAATTCTCAGACTATCTGGTTGTACCTACCCAGAATACTATCCTTATTAACTGCAATTACATATTCATAATTTTGGTTTTGAATATTCGTAGAAAAGGAACAGTTATTTTAATACGCTTTCATAAATCAAGCATAGATTATATTTTTGAAAATAAAATTATATAGGAAGATATAAAATGAGTTGGGAGAGTATAGTTATTTTTGTCAAAAGAATCACAAGAATAAACCGATTCAAGACGAGAATATTAAGAATCAGTTAGATTCTTGTTCACAATTTACTTTAGAATTTGGATCAGTGCAAATTTAATTTTGAACGATAATTGCCTTTCACACTTGGCTTTTCTTGAACGACGATGGAGTTGACATATTATTTGACTGAAATACTTCAATTGATACAATTATTGACCTTGACGGATATTACAACTAAAATCATACATATTTAATTCTTTGAAAATAATCAAGAAGTCGACTAAGATTTTAACCTAACATAATAGGCTTGAATTGCCTGTAACCGGTGAATAGATGAAGTATACGAAATTATCTAATTATTTTTTTACTTATGATTATTCTGGGTTCAACACTTCAAGTTAGATGAACAAAAATGTCATAAATTCCTTAGTCTTTGCAAACGCAAAAAGGGTTCATTACAAAATGAAATAGGAGTGCTAAGGTGTGATAAAACATTTACTAATTCTAGCAGAAATTAAAAAAAAAACTCTTCTTAATTAAACAGCACGTTGATACAGATCGTACAAAGGTTTTAGAAGCGGTATTCAATCTAGGACATTGTTTAGACCGGGAGATGTTTTTACGTTGAAGATAAAACCAGAAGGTTCTGTGCTGGTGTTAAAACTTTTTCACAAAACATATTGTGAACATTATAATATTGCTAAATTAAATATTATTTATATAGAAAAATTGTAATGCCAAGTCCAAAAAATAAAATGATATAAAAATTTTCATACGTATATTTTTTAATACGACATCAATCATGATTATAACATTAAATACTTAAAAAAAAGATTGTCATGTAAAAATATCATTTACATATAAATAGTGTTCATAATGTATAGTTTTTATAATATCACTAAGTAAGGGATTATAAAATATTGATAAAATCACATATCAAATATTTAAATAAATCCTTATTTACCTTACATATCTAAGACTCATTTAATACTACATATTAACTATTGGGTGTGGATAGTCTGAAGGTAGAGAGCTAACGATTTCCTTTGTAAGTTCTTTGTATGTCTTTTCCATTTGACTGTGAACACGACTGATAAGTTCTGGCACGTCATCCGCTGTCAATCCTTCAGTGGACACGGGCTCCAGGCATTGTATTACTACATGGCCTGCAGGTTTAAAACAATATAAAAATTATAATACCAAAAACTCAGATTCCTACACTAATAGTCCATTTTGAAGAATCTATAAATGTTTATTATAAAACTTATCAAGTATATAAAATACAAACAATGCAAAGGCTGCCGAGATATTAGTGGGTAATATATTAAAAGGGAAAATGGTACTTTGTGATAATGACGTAACCAAATATATGTAAGATAAATGAATAACTTTATGGATTACTAACTACAATGACATTGGTCTCCAAGGTTGAAACATTAATATCAGTTGTATAATAAACTACGTTAAAATTGTTAGTAACCTTACAGATAAAAGTAAAGTTTAAGGAAGGAATCATATAGTTATCAAAACCGATACTATTATAGGTAATATTATTGATCTACAATAAAATCGAGGTAGTTAATTACATTCCCTTCAATCACAATTTTAGATAACTGATAACGGTTCAATGGATAGAAAAATATCAGGTATAAACTGATAACATATCTCCTAAGAATATTTTTAGCTAATCTAAGATAATAAGCGTTAGTATAAAAATATAATTTACGCTTACGTTTATGACTTTAAAAACATGAAAAGGTAACTTTAAGTATTTGTTTATAGTGTGTTTGGATTGATTTATTGTTAATTTATTAAATAACTAATCAATATATTAAATATCGTTGCACAATATTATTTAAAGTCATAACTGTCCAAAGAATAATATAAAAATAATACAAACCTTTGTTGAATATATATTTCTTCTCATTAATAAAATAATAAGGAGAAAAAACTACTGGTATTATGGGTTTCTGAGCGGCAACCGCAATTGCGAAGGCTCCCTTTTTAAAAGGTAACATTTTGTCGTAGCATTTATTTCTTGTTCCTTCAGGAAATAACCAAAGTTTCGTCTACAAAATAAACGAAACTATGAAATAATGCTTTCCTAACTGGTATTTTTTGAAATATTCAGAATAAGATGTTGTTAATTTTGTATTATTAATTATTATAAAATGGTAATTAGAGATTTTTTTCATTGAAATCATTATTCAGTGGCTGAATAAAAATTCAAAATTAGTTGCTATAAAAACGGTATGCGCATTTTATAAATAGCACCTACAAGATTAAAACCGCTAACCCTGGGTGTAATCCGTGTAATTAATGTTATTACATACCTTATTTTTAACCATAACCTCAGTTGTTTTTTGTAGTGTTTTATAAGCACCTTTTGAATTTCTTCTATCAATAAACACGACACCAGCAAGATAAGCCGCTAATCCAAAAGGCCAAACATAAAATAGCTCCTTTTTAGCCACAGGGGCCAAATTGCCTATAATATTCCAAATGTTGAACATGCCTGAAAATCGGACATTAAAAGTATTTGAATTTTTGATTTTTCTATGGTATCTTTTCTTGTGTTTTTGACATAGGTGTATTTTTTCAAATATTAAAATAGTATAACCGTTATAAATTTTTTAACTAAGCCGAGTAGTAAATTAAAACTTGGTTTCGAATTTATTTTAAAAGAATTTCATTATCAATTTTTTAAAACGTAAACGTAATTTTTAAATTTAATTTCTTTTCCTTCATGATAAAATTTTAATGTTGTATAGTTTTATAAGCAAATAAATATTAATGTCTAAAGTGACAGTAATAATTTGAAAACTTTTTAATAAAACACTAGTAAGTTTTAACGACTACAAATTATTTTGACGTAAATCATTGTTATGTTACATCATACCTAGAACATCCAAAGACGATTGGTGATTAGAAACAATAACGGCGCCTCTATCCTCAGCCAAAATGTCGCCATTACGCAGTTGCCATTGCAAGTCATATATTTTTGTTACGTGTTTTAAAAGATTTGCTCCAAATCTAAAAATAAAATAAAACTCCCATGAAAAAATATTATTAAAATTCAATAATTTTATTATATCGTTTACAAATCTTTGGTTTTAGTAACAATGTGTATCATAAATCTTCGTGTAACTTATTCGTCTTTAATGATTCTTTGATTATCTTTTGCGTGATACATTAATAATACAGATACTGTATGATGAACGCTTTATTTTCCGGTTTGGGAAAGCCTCATACCACACGGAGCGCAGGCAACATACTCGTTATAGCGTCAAAGTCTGAAATACGCCGAAATAATCTAGTGGACTTTATCAAATTTATCAATTCAAATAACATTGTTTTATCAGATTCGTATTGTACATATTTTCTTACACGTACAATACAAAAACAATACCCGATAGAGTCGCGTTTGACCGTTTCATATCTCTTTCTTTCTTTCTCCTCTAAATCGAATTGTTATATGAATAAACCAGAAGTACTGGTTATGAAAATAACATGAGAAATAGTAACAAGACATCCATACAGATGGCCATTAAACATTATATGTTTTAGTGTTAATGCTAATGAGCAATCTAGTCCATAATATATGTTTAATATCCTAATAGATTGTTACGCTTGGCGAATTAGACAGCGTCTTTTGTTACTAAAGTACTGTGGTTTACTTCAAATTGTAATAATTCGCCATTTATTATTATTTTTCTCAAGGATTTTATTATTTTAGTTGTTATGGATCCTTATCAAATGGACCTGGCTATCGGTTTTAATGATATCAATTTTTATAGAAGATAAGAAGTAAAAAAATTCAAATGGTTTATGCGTAGATACTTGTTAAGGTAATTATATGAGCTTGGCCAATTTGTTACATATATGATAGTTGTATTCAAGAATAAAATAAATTTGCGCTGAATGTTAATTTTTAATCACTCATATGAATAATATAAAATCTTTAAATTTACAATGACCCAGCACTTCAATATTTATTGTAATGCTTGTAAAGATATAGTAGTATGTTTGAATGATAATAATTTTAAACAGTAATTCTAATACTCAATATACTTTTCATACATTATAGATTTTTCATATCGCGTTAAATATAATATTTACTTTTTTCAGATGAAATTTTTATTGTTATTTCATGTTCCTGCTGCCTTTTTTCTACATATGTATGTAAAATATCATGTTAAACTATTTCGTACTAAAAACATAAAGAAAACATACAAAATACACAAACTATCTTTCTGATAAATAATATTAGTGAAAATTTTTGAAAACGGAGCGCAATGATTGTACCTACAGTGATTATTGAATTTGATAAGTTCATTAATAACAGGATTAGAGCAATGATAGTGAAAAGCCGTACCACCCACAGGACTAAGGTCACTTCCCGTTTAAGGAGTTCCCTTAAATTATTATATTTACTTTTAAAACGTACTTTTATGTCATTTTACAATCTATATATAAAATCTTTCTAAAAGAAATAAAATCATTCAATATTTTTGACAAAAAAAATTCGTCTTCATTGTCATAATTTGTGCTAAATAAAAAGTAACTTACTGTGCATTTTTTACACTTTTAGGCTTAAATAAGAAGAAGGGCCACACAATGCACGACAAAGATATCCCGTAGATGTAGAAAATAAAATAGTAGCTATAAAATTTGATTTTATTAGGTTCCCTTTTAGTTAGTTTCTTTGATATATAAGTCAACACAATCACAACAATAACAAGAAACACCTTCTCCCACATAATAAATACGTAAATAATAAATAATATTATAACAAACAGTACAAGTGATAGCAAGAGTATTCGTGTGTGAACTGATTGCTGCTAATGTCACTACTCGTAAAATAATAGAGCTACGTAAACTTGATAAAAAATATCTCATTTTATGAATAGTAAATCTAATTAATCATGTTCAATTAATTTATGCAACATTTATCCTTTTTATGATACTGAAAACATTTGTTTCTACTTTTGAGTGAGTATTAAGTGTGACAGAAATGTTATTCAATATTTTGACTGGCAATTTTTCAGATATAGCCAGGGTCTGCCTAATAGTATCTATTCAAATAAGAGTAAGCTTTCAGACATCTGACGCACCTGACATTCTTGGTCTAATCTTGAAAGTATATCAGGAATTACAACTTTCATACATAAATAAGTATTAGAGATAATGAGTTTGTTTCCCCTAGTGCAGTTGGAGAAACAAAATACATTGAAAAAACGCTAAAAATATCCATTTTATTCCATTTAGAAAGATATATATCATTTATATATTTTGCTTATCAAGGTATTTATGTTATTGTTTTCCCATTATGTGATTTGTGGCACCGAGTACCTACTTCTCTCATATCATTTGAGTTACGAGCCTTATTTTTCTTAATTACATTTCGCTCACATAATTATTCTGTGATTGATATTATCAGATATTATTTATATTATCTTTATGAATGGCCATATATCGTAAGATGATCAAGTAATATCTATTTTATTTTGCTATGATATTCCATAGGCATTAACCGTGGCATCAAAATAGAAAAAAAAATGAGAATGCTTTCTAATTACAATTTTATAAAAGCATGGTTTGAAGGCACTTCAAGGAATCGTATCAATATCTTTTTGTTTTATGAGAGAACCTTCGTATTGTTCTGCAAATACAACTCTGAAGACCTCAAGAAAAGTCCTTATTGCTTCCTAATGAGTCTTCGAAGAATTCTTTCTTAAACGGGATTTTTGGCTTTTCGAAGGACGAAAAGGATTTCTTGTATCTTTGAACGGTACGATATATGAATGGACGGAAGTTGCCTAGTATTTGTCTGGAATATGAATCACGATTCCACGAACACTGTGCTAGGCAAAGAGTGTAATCCTCGTTTCATTAGAACATCATTATATATTGTAATTTTATGAAGGAAAGGAAAATAAATATGAAATAGCTTTTATATATTCTTCTGGAAGAAAAATGACACGTGATGAATGGAAATTTTGAATGTATTTTTAAACAACTATAAGTGTTCATAAGAAAACATGACATTTCAAAGCGGGTACTCAATTTTTTTTCATTTGTAACGCAGTGTAATCAAACAGTATAAATAAGTTTTTACCTATGTATTTATCCAGACTAGTTATAAATGTGCTAATGTTATCTATAATTGATTCGTGTCTTAGCATAAACAAAAAATTATATAAGAAATATCTTACACAATAGATGTATTGTGTTGCAGCCGGAGAATAAAATTTAATTTCGAATTCTTGCAAGGAATCTCGAGTACCTATTCCACATACATATAACTTCACAGTTCTGTAGTATAATATGAAATTTGATTTGATTTCAGCAGCACTACCTCACAATACGGTATATATCGCACAATGAAATAGGAAAAATAATTATATTGAAGTCTACTCATCCCCGTCAATTGTATTGCTTACTTGAGTTTGCCTGCGATACTGAAGGAAGAGGGTTCAACTGGAGTCTCTATCTTTTATTTGTTATATCTTTGATTTTTTAAAATATTTTTTTTCCAGCTCTTTATTATTGCGTTAATTAATTTTGCAAAAATATGTAACCAAGAGTTGTAACGATCAAATTTTATATATTCACTACTGGCTCATAAATAGTTTATTTTTTTGAAATGGAAAATCATCAAATGACCCCTCTTGCTCTGGATGGGGTAAGACGGAAGCGTCAGACTCCTATTGACCAAAACCCACCGTACCTTTTGCTCCGAGCCAGGCCGGGGTACAGCATTGCGCTTGTACCAGCAACCCGGCTTGGCATCGGTCTTAGGGCATCTATAGTGGTCTGATGGGTCCTTGAGGTGTGCGCGGTACCTTAAGTGCCGTATGCTCGGGTCTGGTTCTGATCGGCCGGCGGTTACCCTTGCTCTTCGTCCGCAGACCCGCGCTTACGTTGGCTAGAGATCATCAACGGCCGGGTCGTATCCTGCGGTGGCTGGGGCGTGAAGAGGATCGTTCCCTTACGTGGTCGGATTGAATAGTTCCTAGCATGTTAATTTTTAATTATTATTTTAACCGATAGTAAGTAAAAATTAACATGTAAATACCAAAGCACTAAAAGCCTTTTCACTGGTGTGTTGAAGGCATGGAGATATCCAAATAATATTTGGGTGGAAACATAAGCTGGCCATGGTTTAAATATTTTGATATGTACATTGGGAAGGAGGTTTCGTTCTAATACGAGAAAATGTACTCTGAAAGGTTGGAGCTACTTTACGCCTCTGTTATAAGAAGGGCTTGACTGATTTTAGCCACGTAGTTGTCAACTTCAGGCTTTTGTGTATGTTTTTCCATTGATTCCAAAGAATTGAGAGGTAATTTTTTAGCTCGTACTAAATCATGACCCCAATATACGACTGGATGAAACATACATGGAACTAGGCAAAGAGAGTGTCTAATCGAACTATATGTATTTATTTGGGTTAACTATAATAGTATAAATAAGTAGAAAGAAGTCAAGGACTACTGTGTATATACATAGATAGTAATTTAATGTAAAGGACAATGATTGATGCTCTCCTCAAACAAAGGAATTTGACAAATCACTGATTTATAATTGTCGTTTGGAAGTTATTCACCTGTATTTGATGATTAGGATACAAAAAGTTTACTAGCCTAATATATTGTGACATATCAAGGTCATCGCCGTATTTAAAAAGGGTGACCACTTTTTTTAATTCATCGTGTCTAGAAAATATAATGTTAGGATGGGAAACATTATTAAAATACTCTTTTATAATTTAACTGACATGCGTCATAAATCATCGGCTTTTTATAGTGATGGTAATTTATTTAAAATAATATAACCACAAAAGACTTATAAAATTTGACAGTGGATGTTATTAGCAGTTAGAGATTAGTTTACTAAATCTAACAAAACGAAAAAAAAAAACAGACCACATTTACTTCTGATTTAATAGTAGTAGCATTATTTTTAATTTATTTTATTTTGGTTGGAATTTTAATTATTTCCAGAAATATTGATGATAATATACCAGGTTCTTCTGATGAAATGGAGTTTAAAAAGAAAACATCTCTTATTATATCAATTGTCTTTATAAACCGCAGACATTTCTGTTACATGATTTTGTATACTCCTCCACTTTACTATTACATATTATATTTTACTTTTATAATATATTACAGAGACAAAAATACATCCAACAACTATGTAATATGAATTCCTCAGTTATTGCGTTTTTTTGCAACTACGATCAATAACAATATCAAATTAATAACAAAAAATTAAAAAATTAACGAAATTACACAAAAGCTATTTTAGAAATAAACGTTACTAAGCATGCACACCAGAGCGTATCCACCTATAATGGTGTTTGATGTAGACATGTTAAGTGATACCTGTTCTTATATTTTTCAAGGTTGCAGTTTGCTTAAGGCTTCTGACTCTCCCAGTCAACATTTTCAACTCATAGCAGCTTATGAAACAAAATAAATACATTTGAGAATAAACACCGACATGAGCTCCACAAAAGATACGACGAGCAAAAGGCTCGTCTTTCAGCAATCACCGTATTTAATTACACCAATGGTCTGTACTTGCTTCCAGTTCTTTCATTTGTTATTAAATTTGGTTATACAAACCACTTGTGATCACCACAAAAGAAGAATCATAGAATGGCCAGTCGTTGTAGCCAGCATAGAAGTAGGACATATATTATTATTAATCAGATCACAATACAAATTTTTAGTGCTTAGGTATTTATATTTTAAACAAATTCTTATTATTTACTTCAGTCTTCTTTGTAATTACGAAGCCTTTGACCTATAAGTTTATTTAATTAGTACGAGATACTGGTGTCTTTGTTTAAATGATAGTCACCTTTTTGAGGTCTACCTAAGGGGCAGGATGGGATAGGTAATCACAATCTAACTTATTCTGCCGACAACTAAGACGTGATTTAATTTTTCGTGCTAATTTGTTCTTAGAGGACACTATATGATATCATGTTATGTAATACAACGCTCACAGGTTTTTTTTTTTGGAAACAAAAACGGTAGAACGGTATGAAACAGATATGTGATATGAATATTAATAAACAATATTAACAAAATGGCTACACGAACATTACTTGAAATCTTTAAACGTTAAAAGAAAAAAACTATACTATGAAATAAATATTTAAAAAAGTATACCTAAAATCGTTCTCCACCTTATGCCGTATCATCAAGATTTTATCCATCGATCTCCTGAGCATCATTGCTAACCATAAAAAACAATTCAGTTATTTTTTCTAATTTTAAGCATAAAAGTTACAAAAATGTGATGACCGAACACAAATAATTTAAAAAAATTTTACCAGGATTTGTGATTTTATATTGTTATAAATGAGAAATCTGTTAACTTCGTTTGATCCTAAAGTGACAATGCAATCTGAAGATGTAAATGTCTTAGTAGTGGAGAAGGAAAATTCATAAATTTTATAGTATAGTGATAAACAGTAAAAAATATATTTTAATTTACTGCTTGAGATATATAATTTTTGTTGTCTCTTGAGATATATAATTTTTGTTGATTTATTTTTTTTCTCAAATATCTCATGTGTTATATGTATGTATTGGTGACTGAGAAGTCATTCGCATCCTTTCCCGTCACCACGGAACCGGAAATGACTTCTACATGCATTACAATTGTAACACTGAGTATCCAGTACTTTTTAAATTGGATTACATTGGTGTTAATCCGTAACGTACTATCAATACATTGTATTTTTACTGTTAAAGAAAATCTTAAAAAATAAAAGGAATCTTGGTTTAGACAAGAGAGAAAGTTTTATCTCTAATCCAAAACAAAAAACTTGCTATCCAACTGCTTAATTCCATAAATAGTCCATGCTATGATTCCTTCGACAGAAGTATCCTATGTCAGGCATGATCCAAGACTTGCGATATATGGGTAAGGGACAAAACTCTAATTTTGCTTTCACACCAGTCCTTTGGGAATAATAAAAATCATTCGGTCATTAATATAGTGGTCTTCTTTTACACAATCTAAAATCTATTTAGCCAAAACTATTTACAAAATGTAGGGCAGACCCTGGCTAAATCTGGGAAATTCCCAGGAAGAAGAAGAGGAATCTAAAATCTATTTATTAAAAAAAATTGACAAAGAAGTAAAAGCAATAGGACTAAATATAGACTAATCAGTGCTATCACCCTTCTCAGGGATATGATAGAGTTTTGATATTTAGCATACACTGTTATGTATTTAATATGACAAAGAAATTGTGTATTATTCTCAAGATTCTCAATTTTTTTTATAGAATTCCTTTAACGTTGATCATATTATTCATCTATCTTTGGAAATAATATAAAACTCTTTTGACATTATAGGAAGTCGATCCCATAACTGAAACAAAGACCAATATCTTTTTATATAAAAAATAACCTGTGTTATTATAAATTACACATTTTTAACCGCATGATATATATTTTTGTCACATATTGCTTTTGACTATTATTGGCTATTACAAGATTGTTACAACACTAAATGCAAGAACTAAAATTCTTCATGTCCTCTGTGAAAGGGTTCTATTTAGAGTCCGATAGCCTTAATTTAAGCTCTTCTATATTTAATACAGCTAACATCACCAAATTCTCTATTATGAATCAACTGTTCCAATAATTTTTATATAACATATATATCGGCGCTACCAGCTTTAATAACGGATGCGACTTGAAAATAATTTGAGGCTGTCATCAATTCTTATTAAACCTCATTAGTATTTATGATTATTGTTAAAAGTAAAACGAAATCAAAGGAGAATGGAACTATGTTTGAATCTTGTTATAAAAGATGACGTCTGGATGCACGACGGCGGACTCCAGAATTGAGAATTCAGGATTGATAATTCAGAGTTCAGTGAGTGTGTATCATTGAAGTATGTTATTATGAAGAATCTTTGAGAAATACAGGAGCATTAAGATCAATTGAAGTTTCATTTTAAAATATCATGGACCGTACTAGAAGAAGTGACATTTGTAACGTCAGCGAGGCTGGCGTCTCTCTCTCTTTAAAAACAAGGAATCTGTAATAAATCCGATATATATATTTTTAAAATAACTTCTGTAATTGCAATATTTGACAAAGAAATATTAAGTCACACTTATAATAAATACTATAACAAAGAATACAAATAATATATACAAAGAATAACTACATAACTGTATCGATAATTATAATACCTTTGCCAATTGAATATCAAAAATTCATAATAACAATATTAATAACAAGTGACGTACGTTGGGTAAGTTGGTTTGACATTTAAACCTCTTTGATGGATCATTATCTCTTTGTTCTGATGATGTTTATAACAATTCTTATCAGTGTTCTATATTACGCGTTATTCTAATTTATCTATATAAATAATACTACATATTGTTTATTTTATAAACTACTATTCGTGCCAGCAGCTTTGTCCGCGTGAACTTTGGAGTTAAACTGGGAGAGAAATTTATAAGGTGTGTAAAACAATAGATGTAGGAACCAGCTGGCAGATAGATTTATATTCGGTGTTACTTGAATTTATACAAAATAAAACATTTATTGTTATCGCTCTTATTTAAAATTGTATGAAATTATTCGTTAAATTATAGTCTATATTTTGATATTACATAAAATTCGTTAAGTGGTGTATAACATTGCTTGAATTAGCAACATACATACATCAACACATCTTTCGATTTTATATTATTAGAAGGATAAAGGAAAACAGATTTTTTTTTTTATTTATATCTATTTTCAAGTAACAATGACTCATTTAAAAAATAATACATAGATTGTTAAGAAAAAAATAAAACATACATTGTTCAAATATAATAATTTAAATTTTAAATGATAGTGACCATATTTAAAGAAATAATCTATCGTATACAATTTACTAATTAGTTAAACAAAAGAATTAAATATTTAATATGTTTACGTCCAGTTGCTAGAATAAAATAAAAAAGACTAAAGAATGTATTCATTTTTTAAAGCTTTGATCGAAAATGTACTAAATGTTACGTAGTTCAATATTAAAAAAATTGTAACTCAATAAGGTTAGTTATAAGAAGCAAAAGAATAGTTTGATTGACAAAATAGAAAAATTGGTTCATCAAGTATTTTAGCAAAAAAGATGGTAATTTTATTCTATACAGTAAAGATCTTTATTATTTTTGCTCTAAAATGCAAAGCTTTAGAAATATAGGTCAAAAATAATCGTTTTTATAAATAGTGACCGACGCTCCACCTGGACCTGACGGAACTTTGTGATGATATGTTCAGTAAATGACCCTTAAACTGTAAAAAATAGGTCCGACATTCAGTGCAATAACTTAAAAAAAAATTAAAAACAAAATAAATAGTTGATAAGTCGGATACGCTACATATTTTATTGTGATTAATTCATAGAATATTACAAAATTATGGAGTTGTACAATTAGAAATATAAATTGAAGCATTCTAAATGAGCGATTGTGTTAAAAAAAAATTTGGTGTATTGAAAACAAATGAAAGAAAACGAATACAATAAAAAACAAATGGTACCTAATGTTTTAAACACTATTATTCCCGCTATGATTACATTATTAATTAATAATTGTGTAAAAAGAAGGTTATAACAAAAGTTACCTTCTATAAAATATACATTAATAAAACGCAATCTCTCTATTAAATTTATGAACGGCAAAGTTGTTCGATAAATATGAATTTTTCATTTAATATGTTTTATTTGTTAAAAGTTATAATATGAAATAAGCGGTAGGTTATGGATATAATTAATTATATGGTTTCCACCGTGATGTGAATGTAACGGCTTTAATTTAATACATTCTGGCAGTTTGCCCGGCGTTTGTCCGAGTCTTACTTAAACTGCCGCTGATCTACGATTTACGTAATTCAATATCATGACTGTATGTATTTGAAGATCAAAAATCTATGACATGTAATAACGATACAATTCTTTTTCACATAAAAACCTATCTCTCTATATATATTTCATTGATGTTTTACCTGAAAAGAAACGTTCTTAAACATCAATTACGAAATTTGCGTTTGCCCAATTTGTATTTCAAAGTTGTTGTATAAACAGAGGAAGACACTAAATTTATTTGAAAGGTAAACAAATAAAACTTAAATAAATTTGAATAAAAGTAATGGGCTTTAGCTAGATTATTTTATGATCAATCACTTGGATATTTCATAATATCTTTATTTAAACTGATGTTTGTATGAACATATTTGACAACTCGTTCGTCCTAAACTGTGGAATTATTCTACAATATTTTTTGAATAGTTACAGAAATTCATTACGGTCCTAAGAGAAAAAGTTGCTTTTCAATACTATGTAAATGTAAAAAGATTTTAGTTGCAAAACTATAAGAAAAATCATAAGAAAAACTATAAGAAAAATCGTTATGAAAACATTCTCGTATAGATATTTCATTAATGAACTGGTAAATTACAACGTATTTAACTTTATTGCAGCTAAACGTATAAATGAAAACCTCTACATAACAAAAACTTTCGTTTAATGAGCCGTTTTAATTAAATGAGTATTAATTAAACGTTAAACCATTTTCCGCCTTGCCCGAGTTAATGATGATTTTCCATCGCATAGCTATTAAAATTTCACTATTATTTAAGATGCGAGCGAGAGTGCTGTTAGCTATCGTTGTATACATTATATACAACACAAGGCTGATGTGTGGTAAGCCTTATAATTATCCGTTACTTTACAGGGATCATGTGTATACCTCCTTAAGTAAGAAGGGCGAGGAAATGTTCTTTGCCGTTAACATACGTAAGTAAAATATAATATAAAAATGAAACTGGGTACTTTATTCTATATCTTCTGTTACTATTCTTTTTCATTAGATCCATCATGTGCGAAAAAAAAGGGGGAGTGTATTAAGAGGGAGCAATGTCGCGATAGGAAGAGACTTTATATCTCCCGAGTGTGCTATAAACGAGATTTGGTTTGCTGTTATGATGATACCATTAAACGGCCCAAAGTTGGGAGGTCGAATTGCAATAATTGTTCGTCGGAAGATTATAATGTTGAATATAAATGATGCTAAAAATATAATTGCATCTACATAATTTAAAGTGCTTCGTGTTTTATTTTTATTAAATTACTTTAATTAATATGTTTTGTTTTTTATCTTATTTTTTATGTAATTTACTTCATAAAAATATGACTGGAGAGGAAGTGGTTTTTATATCAAAATGCAACAAATATTATACATATATTGTAGGTGTTTTTTGATAAAAATGTCTTCTTTTTATATAAAATTTCCATTTATGAAAACTAAACTTTTCCAATACTTTAGCCTGTTTTTCATCATGATCAATTCTTTTGTTCCATCGTGTACAGAATTTTCTTAAACTTTTTAAAAATGTATATTCTACATATATATTTTTTCTTAAAATACAGGTTGCTTGAAAAGAAGTTATGGAAAAAATTAGAATCATTTCTGAGTTTTTATTATATGATGATTTTTAACATTTAACATTTTACTTTATAACAGATGTTTATGTCCATGACTAGATGGTATTTTAATTTAATTTAATACTAATAATAATACTTATAGTCTTGAAAGCGATAAAAAGAAAGAAGGGTAGAAAACCCTTTCATTTTAGATATTAATGAATTACAGCCAATACCCGTTATCGATGATCAATGCTAATTGTGTACTTGAATGCTACAATTTGTATTTTGGTCGATAGGATTTTAGAAGTACCATCCTTTTACGAAGGATCGGCTTAAAGTACCTATTACATTTGAGTAAAGTGCCCGAATACCTATTACATAACTCTTTTCTTCATAATAATACAACAACATTATTATTACAACAACCATATATCAAAAAAAGTTCTTAGGTTCTTAGATTGCATTGTCACACTTAAAACATGGTGTTTAGAATTTTTCATACAATATCATATGTTAAAAATGTAATGTACTAATGAACTATTGATAAATGAAAAACTGTCAACGCTGTTTACGCCGTGTGAGAAATACATACTAGGGGTACATAAGTATATAGAATCAGCTTGTTTGTATTCTTTAACGATAATATATAAAAGATCGGTTTAAAAATACTTATAATTATTTTTAATATTAATGCGGATTTAACATTGAGATAAGTGCATGGATTAAGACTCAAATAAAAATATAATTTATTTGCTAGAACGTACTAAATGATTTTTTATATATTTAATGGAAGCCAAATAAAATAATGAATTTTTGTTTGGTTCTTTTAAAATTAACCATTTTATACTTATAATATCCAAATTGATTTTTAATAAAACACTACAAATCGTTTACACTTAGTTGGTTATAAGTCAGATATACTATACAAAAATATTTGTTATATTGTTATATCTGTATAATTATCGTTGACCCACTTAAGTTCTTTGTTATGTAGTTACATAATTATCATTTATTTGTGTGGGTGATTTATCGTATTTGACATATTAATGGGACCTTCAAATTGTCTAGTCGTGTTGATATCAAAATAAAATTCCATGGTCATGGATACACCTTGAACAATATTGAATATCTTCTAATAATGTTATATAACATAAAATGAATTTTAATATAGTTCTAAGTTATAACAAGGCTAGATAGGGAGGAAGAACAATTACCGGTTTGTATTTGATGTGATATAAAGTTGGATTCAGAAACTTTTTCCAATCAGAACTCTTCGAATTGATGTTTACTGTTCTTTGTTTAAGTTACAACATGAACAGAAAGTCATATTTAGTTTTTTAAATTGGTAACGTATGTTTGACGAAAACAAAATTCGTTTCATTTATTTGTATTTGGAACGTTGACTTTTTTAAAGTCATTTATTGTTTTGGAGTTTTAATAAAAAAATAGACGGAAAGTGATTTTCATTCCAAACTATAAGTCGTCCTGGCTGGAATTATGTTGAAACATTTAATAAGAATGAATTTAAAACTAAATATATTTTTGACAAATAAGAATTAGTACTCAGATGTATTTGTGCGCTCCGAAACGTTTCGTTGTTTTTAAAGCACCCATAATTTCCAGCAATCAGCTATATTCGTTCTTAACTACCGAGTCTGGTAATTCCGTATACTCTTAAATAATTAGTTTATACACTTAGAATTACAATTAAAGTATTTATATATTAAAAGTTAATTGACCAATTATCGAACATAAAATGTTGAAATATATATTTGAGTTTATTTTGTTAATTTCATAAGTAATAAAACTTAAAAGCATTTTTACATTAGTACACTTTGTTATATGAAAATTGTTTATTATTTTTGTTTAATAATAAGCGTTAAGACGTTGATAAAGAAGATTAATGGACATCGTATATCGCTAAATGGTTGATATTCAACAATAATCAATTGATTACTTCAAGTTCAATTGTATGTAGAATGGAAATGTCATTAAGATTGACATTTAGTGACAATACACACATTGAGGAATCTTCACATGTTGACGTATATTATACGATTGTCAAAGTCAATGTAGTGTGAAATATTTATTTTAAATAATTAAATGTATTTCTAATAAATATTATAAAAATGCTTTGTTTTGTTTGACTTTGACTGTGTTAGTTTCCACCTTCATGCATTGGCGCAAGTCTCGTAAAAAGGGGTACAAAGTTTTCACATTACGTATTAATATTACGATTATCTTCTATCTTCTTCTTCTTCTTCTATCTTCTTCTTCTATATATATAAAAATGGATTGCTGTTCCTTAGTCTCGCTAAAACTCGAGAACGGCTGAACGGATTTATCTTATCTTAGTCTTGAAATGTTCGTGGAGGTTCAGGGAAGGTATAAAAGCTGAAAAAAATTGATTCTTTACTGGGAAAACCATAAAAACAGCCCTTTTCTATTTCCCATACAAACGTTTTTTTTGACATTAGATTTGACAACTAACTAATATGTCAATCATTCTGTCGCACTTCAAAACACGGAGATTTATGGCTTACAGGTAAACTCCAAAAATATAAATAAAAAAACGTAATAGATGTATCTTGATTATAGGGCGATACGAAGTTCGCCAGGTCAGCTAGTAACAGATAAAAAAGTTCATTATAGTGTTTAATAACTTGCGGTCGTCCTTGTTCCATCGGTGGAAGCAAAGGCTCTCTGAGCCAGTGGCCGGGTTGCGAACCGTGGAGGCTATTCGCCCGCTCCTCATGGAGTGGGTGGACCGCCGACACGGATCCTTAACCTTCCGGCTGGTGCAGATCCTCTCGGGGCACGGTTGCTTCGGGAGGTATTTGTGCCATATAGTCGGGAGAGAGCCGACAGCGACGTGTCACCACTGCAGTCGCGTGGAAGACACCGCTGACCACACACTGATGGAATGTCCAGCGTGGATATCCGAACGGAGCCAACTCATCCGCGTGGTTGGCGCAGACCTTTCGTTGCCGGCAGTGGTCCAGGCCATGGTCGGCAGCGAGAGGGCATGGCAGGCGGTGGCCGACTTCAGCGAGAGAGTCATCTTGCAGAAGGAGGCTGCCGAACGAGTGAGGGAAGACGACCCCTCCTCGGCGCCGCTGCGCCGACGAAGGCTGGGTCGAAGGCAGCGGGCTTATGCTCGCGACCTGCCTCCCCAGTGAGGAAGCCTCCGGGCGTCGGTGGGGAACCGGCGTCCGGGTAACATAGGCTAGAGGAAGAGCGGCGTGTTTGGCGTTCCCGGCACGCTGCTCTTGAGTCGGAGGGGTGGTGTGGTCAGCTACTGATACCCCTGCCGAAGGCGGAGTCCCTTTCGGGACTCGTGCGTAGTGAGCGGAAGTATGGCTTGCCGTTCCCGCTCACTAGTCTACGCACAGCGCAGAGAACGCCGAGGAGTTTAATGGGTGGAAATCCCACACGCCCCCGTCGTGTTTTCCCCCGCGGCGGGAAGTCTTTGAAAGATTCTCCTCGTTAAAAAAAAAAAAAAAGTGTTTAATAACTTCAAAATATATTTTATGTGCAATATAGAACTCACCAGGTTATGTAGATAGGAGATTTATTTATGTACAATATTTTCATTTTAATACGAATTTATTTGGATTGACGCATGATTTTATAAAATCAATTCTATGAATAATTATATAAACTAGAATAATTTTCGACTATTTAAACGATGCCAGTTATGAGCGCATATTTTATAAAAATACCTTTTTATCGAAATAATAAACACGAAACGTCTGTTTCACAAGTTTCTGATTTTTGTGATTATAAATTAATATTACCATCGAATTGTAATGGAAGAACATAATTTTGTTATTCAATAATAATAATGTTTTTATAACTATCAAAGTCACTTAAAACAATACGGAACAATGCTTTAGTTCTCGTATAAAATTGGATTTGAACTTGGGTCTGTGCTTTGTATTGTAAAGAAACTTTGTTTTCTTTATTAATATATCGATTCGCAAACTATTCAAATAAAAGTTATTTTACTTCCAAAACATAATCTTCAGTTACTCCATTAGATGAAGCTAGCTTCAGCAAAATGGCCGTCAAAGTTATTTAGTCCCTGTTGGGTAACCTGGTGTGTAGACAGACACAGTTAATAGTGTATAAAATAAAATTAGATAAAAAAATCGAAAAAGATATTCAAACTAATATACCTGTCTTAGTAAATTACATACAGTACTCTCCCGCTTCATCGACTTTTTCGATGGAACTCAAAAACCGAGGGATTTGAGTTGCCTTTTTATCGTTTAAATGAGGCCTTTATTTGTTTACGGAATTGTTGAAAAAGATGCTACATACACAATTTTATCATCGCACACCTCGCCGTAGGGCTGGTTAATCTAATAAGGAATGATTTTTCCTTAACGACCTTAATTTTTATTCATTTTTATATTAAACATTTTGTTTTATAAATTAGAAAAATTCTTTTTCATGGTCACGGATACATTTATGTATATTAAAAACAAAGACGTTATATAAAATTAATAATAAATTATATGTATATGTGGAATAATATCAAGTTAAATTTATATTTAATGTGAATAGCAGTTTAGGATTGTTTGAACTATTTGTTAAATGTTTGCAGAAGTGTTTATCTCTGTTGTTGCGAAATAGTCAGCATGAAGTTATCTACTCGGAAACAACTGGACTTCGCTCTAATTTAGTTTGTCTGTGAAATAACTACGTAAAAATATTATCTAAGTTATGGAATAAGTTATACACAGTCTCTGGAAGAACTCCATACAAATCCCTAACACGTCCCGAGTGTGATTTTACTTACGAATTTATCTACTTTTAGAAGGTGTTATTTTTTATTTAAATTTAATGATGTTACCTTTTTGTGGTATTTTTGAGATGGAAATAATATATGTACATGCATTTCATTATATGTATAGTTTCTCAAAATTTTATCACAAAATAATATTTCGTAAATAATGATAATGATAGTGTGTATTCAATAAATAAAATGAGACTTAAAACAGAGTGTTTAATTTTTTCTTTGTTTGATTTCGTAATTGTAGTCTTTTATATTTATTCTTCATTATTCCTGAGGTACAAATATATACTCATGCAGTATTACTCTTTTTATGTATGAAAAAGTTAGTGAAGTGTCTAATTTTCATTATAATTTTCTTGTTTTAGCAATGATGTTAGCTGTTAGTCATTTGTGTACTACCGCCATTTATATTTTCGGCGTAATTGCTATTTCTCTCGCATTTCATTGTGTACTTTGTAAATTATATTTGATACGATACATTAATATTCTCAATTGCGATTTAACATAATTTGGAATCAAATTAACCGACATCTTGTATTTCACCAGGCAACGATCAGAAATAGAATTAATTAAAATTAATTATACATCGAGAGCGATTTAATTATGTGGAATAACATTTGAATTAATTTATGGTATTCTAAAAAAATGTGTGTTCCGTAGTTATTTAATAATATTAATATTTTTTAGAATGATATATCGAAGACCCTAAAACCTTCTAATATTTGTCTATTTTTATTAGTGTTAATAAGGACTCTCACACTTAGAAGAGTGTGTTAATTAGTACTTTGAGATCAAATATTATAATCTTTTGATTTTGAATAGTAATATTTTTGTTTCAAAAAGTATGTAAGTAGATCATGAGATGTTAGACTCGCCAGTATTCATTTAAATGAAACTAATATTTTTCGGATATACTAGCGTCCTTTATTTTTGTAATAAATTACATACTCTTGACGTTTCGGTTACTTTTCAGAAACCGTGATCGCAGGAAGACGAGATGTGAATGTCTGTCAGTTGGTCCTGTTACTTATCATCTACTGCCATCGATTTCTTAATATTTTGGCGCACCGCACTGGATATAAGTATATTGCTACTTGTTTATAAAACTTCTGTTTAAAGGTGGAATTCTATATAATTTATAATTGTTGCTATCATGCCACATAATAAGAGTCTAAATGCATCTCTAAGAAAAGATTTGACGTACCCAAAAACTTGTATTATGCATGTTTATTATATAGCATTTGTTCTATATTTATTGACACGTTTGAAACAATTATAAAGAATTTAAAAATTAAAGAGGATAAAAATGAAAATTATCTTACATTACATTACATTTACTTTAGATATCTCAAATTTATTTTTCGGTTTCTTTTTTAAGTCTTATCGTCTATTATTACTGGCAGTACAGTTAAGTGGCGCTCAATTCACAAAGTAAACGAAGCATCTCTCTAGATTCCTAATAACAATTGAAGATATTGAGAGAAAACCTTTATCCTTTTTTTTTGTAATTTAGTCAAACGAACATTTCTTTTTATGTAGTTTACTTTAGATGACTATTATTTTTAATGATACTTAAACATAAGTTACTTATTTCAAAATAATGTCAAGATTAAGATTATGGTATACAGGGTGACTGGTGAATTACTATCGATACTTGAGAACGTGATATTTGACGATCATATATGACAAAATAAAAATTAATATAACATAAATATTAATAAACTTCTAAGTAAAGTTAACCAAAAGTTATGTAATTAATTACGCATCGTGTGAACACCCTACAGATTAGGTATACACACACACACACACACGCGCGTGCGAAGGCGTGGTGTTGTATCAGCACGCCGCCGCACGCGTCCACACTTGGAACACTTGGAACGTGTCCACACTTTATTTATTTATATGGAAATTTTGTCAAAAATTAAGTGCCTATTTTTTTTTACATAATTCGAATGAGAATCATGTACTGAGTATTCTCCTTAAATATTGATAGTAATTCACCAGTCACCCTGTATAAATAAGTGAGGTAAAAACTTTATATTTTGATAAAAATATATTGATATTTGTGTATGTTGACTAGACGTACGTGAGACTAAAATGAATGCACTTCTTGATAATTTGAAGAAACCACTTGCACTTTATTCAAATTAAGATATTTTAGTAAACAATTTTTTTATGGCAAAAAATATATAGCTTACAATAGAATGACGTTATTATATAATATTCTTGCCAAGTAAATAAAATATTTTAGAAGTATTATCCATATGAAGGAAGTTTCTTTGGCAAATAAGATTAATCTTCGTCAGAAGTAAATATTTAAATACCTCTTATATGAGTTACAGTGGGTCTTTATATATTAATGAGGGACAGGGACTTGGTGTGAGGTAAAGCCATAGCAAAGTTCGTAGTTCACAAGTTAGGTATCCCTACTGGAATAGATGAATATAACTTCGAGTTAATTCTATATGAGCGTTTTACATATTACAAAACAACTCTTAGTACATAATATATATGAAATATTGTGATGTTGTTTTAAAAAATAGCTATTTACTATATAACTCATTTTTGGTATGTAAAAACCTTAACATCGAAAGTACGAGATCCGGCTGCAGAATCAGTGTACCCATCGAGTGTTTGCTGAAAACCAAATTTTTACACATATTCATGATTAGGAGAATTTATATCCACCAGGTTGCCTATCAAAAAGTGGCCGCTAGTATTTTTAATTAAATTATTAATAATTCATAATCCGTAAGAAATTTCATTGACTTTTTTTTTCAATGAAATGTCGTCTACTTTACGGCAACATCTATAAAGACTCTGAAAAATTATGGTTGCCGTTGCGCACCTGGCCGCACCTCTTCGCAGCCAGGTATACACAGGTATGAATTTGTTTCATTTATACACCCACAACGTACATTTATAATTTATATATCAAATTAAAGCAATTTTTTTTCTGTATATTATTATATACGGTTGCTTAATTAAATCTGGCCGCCAATAAGGGTTGCTGGCTAATAAATATAGTAAATATTAAAAGTAGAGTGAAAGAGAGCTAGCACGTAACACCACTAGTCAGACGAGGATAGCGATTGCCAGCTGTCGGACGGTTTAAAGCCATTGCGCATGCGTCAGATGTTAGTGTTAAATGGAAGTCATGGAAGTATTAAATCCATTTTAAAAATTTATAATTTGCTTAAACTAATGATTGATAAATATGTAAAATAAATGTAATAATTGAATAAAAAGAAAGTTTTGTACATTTTCACCAAAATATTTATTTTTTTTGCTTTATAGTAGGTTCTGTATTAAATTGAAGCTGAACTTAATGGACATTTTAGGCATACGATAAAAGATCCCCAATGACCTGTTCGAACACTATTTTGTTGATTAGTCGAATAAAGTGGATAACAACGGACTTAGTTTATGTTTTTGTCTTTACATTAAATTTTTTATAAAGATAAAATAATCTTCAAAAGTGTTTATAATTCCATGATGTCGTTAGTAAAAAAAAACCTAGTTTTGAGTTGAACAAAAACATAAATTATTTGAAACCATTAATTATTTTGTTTTTCATTTTTATTTAATTTTAATCTGTTAATAATAAACCGTGTTGATAGAAACAATGTTTAAAACAAGGAACATAGATTTAATTATATTTATCTACATATTCTTAACCAGTAAAATGAAACAATTTTTTAGGCGTTATATGTTTTGAGAAATTCTTCATTTTTCTCTAAATATGTTTAAGTTGAGAATATTGTTCATTCTATGTTAATTTGGTTAATACAATGAAGACTTAATCAAGATTTGGGGCATCTGCCTCTTTATTAACGTTAGTAAATATGCATTGATGCGTATCCCCCGACCAGTCCTGATGATCTAGGTGGTTTTATGGGGCTCTGCAAGTCTCTGTGCCCTTTGCAAGAAGGTCTTGAATCTAGCGGTAAGAGCTTTTGGGCGTGTGTCCTGGTTTTCCTTACATTAAAAGTATTAAAAATGGTGAGATATGCAAAAACATACCTTATTAAATACGAGCTTTGGCCATGGCTTTGTCATATCCGAATACATAAAAGTAAATTCTTAATGCTGCCTATCATGTTCCCGAAAACATTTAAACTAAACAATGATTTTCAACATACACTTCCAGATTTATTATTGTTACTATTTATTGTTTTATATTTTAAACATTTTTTGCGTTTACTGTACAAGGGGAAATCCGATCCACTACCAAAAACAGATATAAAGGGAATGAAAATTGATATCCGTGACAACATTGTCAGACCTTAAGTTACAGTTAAGCCAGTCATTTAAAATTATGTTTTTTTTTTTGCGGTAGTTATATATACATATAAACAGGACTAATAAATAGACCGTCTCATTTCGTCTACCGATGATTACTTATAAAATGTAAAAAAATATTTCCTATGTTTATGGAATTTAAATTCTTGAAATTCAGAATTATGTTTTAATTTATAAAAATATTAAAACTACGCTTTGCCACAATTTTTTCGTCATTCTTACGACTTTTATAAATTTAAAAGTTTCGAAAAGTTTTTACATATCATAAAATGTCTGAATACTTCTGAACTAAATTTGTACTAGGGATTTTTGTGCTTTATGCCAAATAGGTTTCTAGAAAAGATTTCGCGTGTTTACGACACATGAAGTTGAAACCAGTAGCTACTAGTAGTAGCTATATGTAGTATATAACACGTAGAAGTAATTTGTTGAAGTTTAAAAAATGAAATGAAATATATATTAGATTTATTTACAGGGTAGCGAAATTAAAACAAAATTATTCTTTCCTATACAGTGGTATTTTCATGTTTAAATTTTCCAATGTTATACTAACTTTAGTCCATTTTCTTTTCTTACGTGCTAGACATGGGATGATCTTCCTAAGTGCTACATACATATATGGCGTCTCACAGAAGCCGAGTATATGGGTTACTTCTACAAAAATACGGGCCGAGAGTGTATCTGAAATTCTCCATACAGATATCTATGGGAGATCGTAACCATTTACCACAAAGGCTATTTGCTTGTTTGCCCTTTTAATGGCGTAAAAATTATATGTACATGTGAACTTTGTAGAATATGTACTTGTGAACTCAGAGCTCGGAAACCGCTTCAGTGGCTTAAAGCCATTTTACTTACGGGCAAATATTAAATTACACACTTAGTCACTGTCACTTCCCACTGCCCACTTCTACGACTGTTCCTAGATAGTGGTATGTAATTGTAGTAAAATGAATTGATATAGTAAATGAAGAACATTTTTATATCAAGTAATAATATGTTATACCAGTCTAAATTTATATACACTTTTCCTTTGTACTTCACTTAAATTAGTTAACAAGATGCAAAGTGTTTTAAAAGGTCAGTACTGTTCGTTAATCTCGTTAAAAAAATACAGAAAAGTCGTAATTGAATACGGATATTCGATTTTAGATTATACGATGTTTAGCGAGTTGTCTAGTACAACGCCAGGCAACTGTTTAAAGAATAACAGTTAATTAAATGAATACTTTATTATAAATTCCATTTTCCGTATTTAAAATTATTGTTACAAATAATAAAAAATACATACTATAGAGTACAAAGAAAACGCTGATATCATATGTATGATGTTTATACTATTAAATACCGTTATTGAAGGTATTTAAAATACGATTACTTAAAAAAGTATCTGAACAGATGTTTTTAATTTTTAAATAATTTCTAATTAACATTTTTTTTTCATTTAGGATGCATGCTTCACCCAAGAAGTAAGCCAATAAACGGTCTCGCTACATAGTTTACGAGGCAAGAGGCATGAAATAGCACTTTTGAACTGCTATTTGAATTACAGATGAGCTTTGTTGAATCTGTCTTTGTATCAGTGGTTCAACATTATGGTTTGTATATTGTTGGGTTATTTTGTATCAAAGGATAGGACTCATTAAATATGCATTATTGTTCTGTTGTTTATGGTTCTTAGGTGTGATATATAAAATTATACAAAAACCTTTGTTAGTTTTTACTGAATGCATTTTTAATTTAAGATCATATAAGGATAATTTTTATTTAAAGTTAAACTTCATACATCGCACAGTTTTTATTTTACACAAAAATAGAAATAGGGTTTTTTTATGTTTAATACCAACCATAAACCATTTAAAATTATCATAAAAACGTTAATTTTAAAGAAAATAACAACTGTATTTATAAGTTTCATTTTTTGTAGTTTGTAGTGATTTTGTGTTATGCATTTACGTTTTTGAAAATACGTTTAGTATTATTTAAACAAACGGAATGAATAATATGTAGGAGGGCGTTGTAAGAACAGGAGGGCCTTCATGGGAACTCATACTTTGAAAGGGATAAAGTACAGTCTATTCAATACGACACCAACTAAATCGAAACACTAGATATAACTATCACTTCGATACACAGCGATTCGTCACGAGCGCGGTGCGCGGGCGTCATCTCGCACGATACTGTCAAGATGGCCGCCCTCACTACCATCACAATGACGCTTCACTAGGCTAACCTCAGACAGCTAAAAGTCAACCTGACGTATGATTTTTGACGGATGCGCCGTCACGGCCGGACTGACATCCGACCGTCCTCGGGCGGTTCTCGGATCAATGAACTACAGTTGTGTCTATTCCGTTCGGCATCCTGACAAACGACTAGTTACAATCATCAAAATGTGCTATGGTACTTAAGACTTAAGGCGAGCATCTCGTAGCAATTAAGCCAGACGACAACATTCATCTCACCACAATGTTCAAAGCATCCAGAACAAGTCAACCAACTTAAAGGGCTCTGACCCGGACGACTACATTCGTCTTGCCACAATGTTCAAAGCATCCAGAACAAGTCAACCAACTTAAAGGGCTCTGACCCGGACGACTACATTCGTCTTGCCACAATGTTCAAAGCATCCAGAACAAGTCAACCAACTTAAAGGGCTCTGACTCGGACGACTACGTTCGTCTTACCAGAACAAGTCAGCCAACTTAAATGGCTCTAACTCGGACGACTACATTCGTCTCACCAGAACAAGTCAGCCAACTTAAATGGCTCCTGACTCGGACGACAATATTCGTCTTACCAGAACAAGTCAGCCAACTTAAATGGCTCCTGACTCGGACGACTACGTTCGTCTTACCAGAACAAGTCAGCCAACTTAAATGGCTCTAACTCGGACGACTACATTCGTCTTACCAGAACAAGTCAGCCAACTTAAATGGCTCCTGACTCGGACGACTGCATTCGTCTTACCAGAACAAGTCAGCCAACTTAAATGGCTCTAACTCGGACGACTACATTCGTCTTACCAGAACAAGTCAGCCAACTTAAATGGCTCCTGACTCGGACGACTACGTTCGTCTTACCAGAACAAGTCAGCCAACTTAAATGGCTCCTGACTCGGACGACTACATTCGTCTTACCAGAACAAGTCAGCCAACTTAAATGGCTCCTGACTCGGACGACAATATTCGTCTTACCAGAACAAGTTAGCCAACTTAAATGGCTCTGACTCGGACGACTTCATTCGTCTTACCAGAACAAGTCAGCCAACTTAAATGGCTCTGACTCGGACGACTTCATTCGTCTTACCAGAACAAGTCAGCCAACTTAAATGGCTCTGACTCGGACGACTTCATTCGTCTTACCAGAACAAGTCAGCCAACTTAAATGGCTCTGACCTGGACGACAATATTCGTCTGACCACAATCTGCAGAGCATCCAGAACAACTCAGCCAAACGAATGAACGATGATCGAGACTCCAATGAGCTAGCCCCATCATCTCCACTACTTATACTCATGTGAGTGAACGATGACCCGGACATAGACTCCACAGAGCTAGCCCGTCCCTCTTCACTACCTGATCAAGCGTCGACCGGACGTGGACTCCATCGAGCCAGCCCCTGCACGCTTTGATCCATCACTACTAGAAACATCGGCCGCATCAGCCAGTTCCATCGCCACCTCAAACACACCAACTCAAACTTACACAACTCATTTATGGTTTATCAATGTTGGAGGCCATCAGAGCTACTCAGCTACTCACTTTCATCATCTGACAAAGCTTCGTTTCCATTCTCTCCACTCCATGACCCGCCGTCTCGGCCTCCTCATTACTTAGTTCAGTGGATATGTCAGCTAACCCTTCAAAGCCTCTGGGTACTGCGCCCAAGTTTTCATGAGAGTATTTTAAAGTGCAATTAGATTCATCGGTATGTTTCAGTTCGTACCTATCGTTGTCTAGAATTTTAGTTATGATAAAAGGTCCCCTAAACTTTCTTTGCAGTTTAGTTTGGTAACATTAACGCTACACTTAACAAAAACGTAATCTCCCCGAGAAAGAAAAAAAGGTTTTACTTGGGCTTTGCCTTTATTAAATTTAACTACTTCCTTTTAATTCTGCGTTTTCAGTGTTGAGGGAAGTTTTATTCCGGATATTGTCTAAATCTAATCTCGGCTCGTCTGAATTTTGGGCTATTAATGATATCCCTAAAGATTGCGCGCGTATGCCAAACATTAGTTCTGTTGGAGTATATCCTGTAACACTACGGCTTGTGTTATTAAGTGCTAGATGACTCTCCCAGATCAGAGTAATTTAGTAAGATGGGGTAAAGGTACCGAAAACACTTGCTATATCTGCGGAAAGGCAGTTGGAACTGCTAAGCATTTGCTAGTGAGATGTAAGGTTCTCCTGGACAGCGGTCAATTCTCGCGTCGTCACTATAGGGTTTTAGAGATCATACGTGAAGCGGTTAGTCTTTCGGTAGCCAGAGCGCAAAGGGAAATAACCACAAACGAGCGATCAATAGGTTTTGTGAGAGAGGGCACCAGGGCTATAAAATCAAACGTCAAGCCTTACTCTATCCTTAAAGCGGCTTCGGATTGGACTATCATGATGGATACGTATGAGAAACAACACAAAATCCCCGAGGATATTTGTGCGTCAGCCTCCAGACCAGACATATTTCTATATTCGCGTATTTTAAAGCACGTTGTGATGATAGAGCTTACGGTGCCTTGGGAAACCAACATCCCCAAAGACCATGCCATCAAGGTCATTAAGTATTACGAGCTCACTAACGAACTAACTCGAAATAGGTTCGTCCGCGGTAGAGGTGGGAGCGAGAGGTATAACAGCCAAATCTCTCTACAACCTACTAAAAGACTTGGGCCCGTCCAGAACTAACATTAATTCATTCTTGGAACGTACGTCGAAGGCAGCCCTAGTAGGTTCCTTTCAAATTTGGCTAGGTAGGGAGAGGAACTTGGACAGTGGAGGTGAGCGTACAACGCGCGTTAGTTAAGGGGCCCCTCAAACCCACACCTGGGTCGCAAGTCCCAGGCACTGCTGAAGCTCCCCTCCCTGCAACGCGATGGACCCGGCACCCGCACGGTGAATCCATTGAATGCTAAGAGGTTTCGTCCCTTGTACCTCAGGAAGTTTGTCACGCTACGTTTTATGGGTATCGTTTTCTATAATAGTTAGCAGACATTTTAAAATCTGCATGACCCTTTCTACTTGACCGTTGGCTTTATTTGCCCCGGTTGTTATAAAGTAAAGTTCTATACGAGGTGTTTTACTCAATTCTCTAAAGTCCGCGCTTTCAAAGCCCCTTCCCCGATATAACAATTCGCTTGAGAACACCGAAAAGAGAAACAGCTTTTCTCAACGCTTTAATAGTACAACTGGCATCGAGGGATAGAGTATGCTCTTAAAGGACATACTTGATAACATAATCAATCATTACTGACGCGTATTTCTTTTCTGTCGCTTTTGCCACTTAATGTCCCAGTCATATCTATGTGAATAGTATGCCAATAAAATGTATGCAAATCCGTAGGAGAATTTACATGGCCAAAATAGCAATAACCCCACTGAATAAAATTTGGAGAGATAGGAAAATTATTAATGGAACAAAAATGCATCTGATACGAACGCTTGCCTTCTCTATATTTCTATCTATCTAGCTATCCGATTCTGTATAGTGCAAAGACGTGGACTATGAAAGTCGTTGACAGGCAAAGAATTGATGCCTTAGGAATGTGGTGATGACGAAGTATGTTACGCATACCTCAAAATATGGTCAGCGCTTATCTAATATCTATTTGCAGCACATACTGGCGTTGATTGGTCAGTTCCCTGACAGAACTACGGACAGCTTTAAACGTCCGCTAGTGATTGAAAAAGTGGACGGTAACCGAACTAGAGGACTAAATCCCAAAAGGTGACTGGACCAAATCCCAGAACACCTAAAAATACCTGCCTGCGTTGCACTCCATCAAGAAACTAAACGTGTCTATCTCAGTATGGATATGGTTGATTTAAGTCCATACAAGGGACTGATGGACGATAGGTTACCAACGACTAACTTTGTTTCGCTCAATTTTTTTCGATATAGCATATTGTTTCTAACATCGTAGATGTGACTAATTGAATCGGGAAACTTATTATTTAAGAGCTGAGCAACAATATCTTGAACATATGCATCACGTTTTTGTTCTACCGCTAACCACCCTTGATTTACCTCTACAAACTGCACAGACTTATTAACTACTTGAGCCTTGCTTTTGTCGCTCTTGGAAGTGCCCTGCTCAGGGTCATCTATGTACTCTCGGTGTTAATATATTTTTTTTTTTAACTAAGAAGCTTTGAAAGGATTGCCACCCGTGAAAACAATAAAATGATGACCATATAGCTTTTGCTTCAAATATTCTTCCGCTCGAACGACTGCCGAGGTCTCAAGTTCATAAGAATGATACTTTTATTCCGTGTCAGTTTTCCGGCGACTGAAATATGAAATAACGTGAGGAACTCCGTTCTTTCATTTAATTAAAATGATACCGTATCCGTTGGCGCTGGCATTCGTGTGTAATTCTATAGGAGGCTCGCGATCAAATATAGTTAGAATAGACTCCGTGGTAAGTATTTGAACTATCCATTTACGGATATTACCGTGGACTTCTGACCGTTTAATTAAACCCTTTAACTTAGTGAGTAGACATAAGGATCGTACTAGGCGGAAATAGTTCGGTATAAAATTTCTAAAACAAAAGGCTTACTATAAGAATTGGTGTTAATCTCCCTAGAGTCAACATACATTATGTCAGAGTTGTCATTCGTTTTTTACAATTAGAATGGGGCTTGATAAAGTGTAAAATGATTGTTTCAAAGAGGGCATCCATTTTTTTTTTATATCGAACAACCTCTTATAATTTGTAAGGTCTCTCTTAAACTATGTTAGGGTCTAAAGAATTAGGGTCTAAAGAGTTAAGAGGTGCCCTTAATAACAAAATGAGTTATACTTCTTAAAAACATCGATAAGGGCTTTGTTATCGTCGCCTTCCAACTAAGCTTTGATACAAGAAAAGTTAAGATTGTCTGAGGTTGGGCACTTATCTGTTTTTGTCGTTTCAGGTTTTGAGAAAATAATGTAGTCACTGTTTATTTCTCCTTTAATTCCCTACTCTACAAGGTCCCGTCCAACAACCACGGATTCAAAAATAATATTCTCTTTAATAATATGAAACAAAAGAGACACTGAAACGTTTTGAATTATGACCGGGCTTAAAATTTGTGTATTACAATAAGTCTCCGATGCCTTTCAGGGGATCTACTTCATTGCTCAAAGTACACAGAAATTTATTTGAAAAATTTTCAGATACAGACACACATTAGTACTACATGAACAAGTACACCCACTACTAAAAAGAAAAGGAACAGTCTCACCAGATGACGTCGTCAACTCTCCTCGGTTCGGCTTATGGTCACACAGATATCTCCTTCACCGGCGAGCTTCAATTACCGGTATTTTTTACGATCAAGACGCGACGAGATGTCCTAACTTTTATATCTGCTTCCGTACGATCCAGATTGAACCGGATCAACTACGTCGTCAAAGTTAGTTGAGAAGTTGACATTATTTTCATTGACAAGTTTCTCATTATTTTTTACAAAGTTTAACATAGATGGATGATCACTACTCTCCTCATTTTAAAGCCCTTTCGATCCCACTTCTGATGTAGGAGGGCGTTGTAAGAACAGGAGGGCCTTCATGGGAACTCATACTTTGAAAGGGATAAAGTACAGTCTATTCAATACGACACCAACTAAATCGAAACACTAGATATAACTATCACTTCGATACACAGCGATTCGTCACGAGCGCGGTGCGCGGGCGTCATCTCGCACGATACTGTCAAGATGGCCGCCCTCACTACCATCACAATGACGCTTCACTAGGCTAACCTCAGACAGCTAAAAGTCAACCTGACGTATGATTTTTGACGGATGCGCCGTCAAATATAAACATTAAAATGAAATCACAAAACATTAAAATTAAGTCATATTTGCACCAACTTTAAACATAATTCACAGTTTAACTTAGAAAGCTTGCGTCAGCCCAATCAATACTAGAAAGGAGAGGACAGTGAGCTAACATTAGATTTGTGAAAAATTTAAGACGTCATGTTGAATTTCGTTGAAATTTTCCTTTTTTTCAATTGATCTAGAAAAAGGATGACTACAAGGCATTCACGAATAATTAATAGAGTTGGGCGCACAGTTATTAATAAAAAATACAGTGCGAGGCTGAAACTTCTTCCGTATATTCCTTTTTTTCAGGTTTATTACAAATTTTACTAGAAATCATTTAAAAATTATCCTTCAAATTATACACCATAATGATAAATTCCATAGTAAATAGCTATTTATTAAAAATTGTTGCTGATACAAAAGAAGCAAAAGTACATGTAATAAATAAACCTAAGAATAAATTAAATCTTATCTGAACTGACGAACTGTAGACGAATGGGAACACTATTTAAATTAAGCATACAAGAAAAAGAAATAAGAAGATTCAAAGGCATGGATAAAGTGTTTAAAGATTGTAATAATTCCTACCTTAACTCTCATACAGAATATTGTGGGTATCTCTATTGATTCTGGTTTTCTGGTTATCGCTCGTCACGAAGTAAAGATGTACATATCTTTCTGACCTAATGATGAGAGACAGTAAGAGCTACGATATGTTCTTTTAGCTCAACGTCACATCTTCTTTCCTCACTACTTCCTGCAACTATAACTGGTGTTTGCAATGACGTCAACCAATACATAAGCAGCGAAGGTGACACAGTGCCCCAAATATGACTATCTTTTCCTTAAGCAGAGCATTCATGACTTGTGACGTCAGATTGAGGCTCCAACATTTCCATACGCTTACGTTAGCGGTTGGAAACTAAGGTTGTATTGTTATATAATGTTATATAGGCTTGCATGGTCTCGTTGGCATTTATAATTACGTGATATTTAAAGTCTACGAGGATCTTTGGATCCTAAGTGACGCCAAGTGATTCAGACTATAAAAAAAGGCTTAAAAATAGTCAAGTGTCAAATAATATTGAACCATAAAAAAGTATATATTTATATAAAGACTTAGTTTTTTATGGTATATTTCACACATTATTGTGTAGAGTTAAGCTCTCTTTATCCAGTTCAGAACGGAACTAGCACGTTTGTTTACTGAACACACATCACTTAAGTTGGTAAATAAAAGTTTCTTTGTAACAATAATTTTATAACCTTAAAGTTAGCAATAATTTTGCATCGATTATATGATTTCTCAGTTAAATAGAAAATAATTATTATTGTTATATTGTATGAAGTAAATTACTATATTTTCGTCTTTTAAGGTGATTAAAACTTTAAAATAATTTTCCCTCTATAAATTATAGAATATTAAAAGCTAGTAGTAAATAAGTTTTTGAATTATAACTTTAGTTCATATAAATTATGAATGATTTTTTATAGATTTTTTTTTTTACTTATATGAAATTAATCTGCAAAATTCTGACATTAAATATGAAAATTACGAACATTTTACAAATTTTTATGGTGTATAGATATTATAAGTTTTAATTACACTATGTACGTAACTTAATTAAAAAAAAAACTGTGGATAAATTGAATGAAATTCTAAGAACACGCCCTACTTCGGTTTCTGTTTATAAACTCAATACCCAAAATTCTGGTTATGTGTATCCAAAGTGCTTTGTTATTGGTCAATATATCTATACATATAATAAACATCCATGCTAATACATATTTATATTCTCGTTCGGATTTTCGATCAAACAAGATAGATATATAACACGATGCAGAAACTGCCAATTTCATGATTGCAAGGAATATCAGATATAATGTTTCATGCTTTGGAAATTTCAAATGCTCAACAGGGTTTACAAAACTAACAAATCAACGAAATTATACATGAATGTATTTGTTAAACTTTATATTTAAAATAAAAAATGTATTTTTTTTTTATTAAACCCCAGAAATTGTAAACAAACATCATTCTAAAGTAATTTTTTGCATACCTTATAACATTCGAATTGTTATATTCTTACTGCTTCATATATTCATCTATTTCAACAAGCTCTTTATGATTTTTTTTAAAGCAATATACTTGAATAATAAAAGAAGATATAAAGGAAATAAATTATAAAAGAACATTATTAAAATGAAATAAAACTTTACAAAAGAATAAATAATCAGAATTTGAATAATTTCTTTTCTCCTTAGAGCTTAATGCATATTTGTATTCTAGGAAACAAATCTTTCATTCATTTTTATTAAACTTTGTAAAAAATGAGAGCGATGAAAAGTTAAAAGTGAAATCATTTATTATTCCATAACTCGTTTTAGAGAGCAGTGGAGTGAAATAGCATTGTTGTAACTTTTAAATTGATTAAATTATAGTAAACTGTTACATGTATTTTAGTTGCCAAAATATAATTTGAAACATTCATAGAAAAGTTAATAACAGGACTTTCTATGTCAATTCGTAATTGGATGTAATCTGAGTTATTAGGCAGTTTGGAGGGTAAATTGAATTGCAAATAATTTAACAAGCGTACGTAATATACAGCTTTAGCAAAATTATAACGGACGCTTTGACAATGTAATGAATATTTAAATATTTAAATTATATGGTTATTCATCAGAGAAAAATTTTACAAGAATTTCTTTATATGTTATGTTATATACATTATACAGATATCTGTATTATGTTATATTTATATATCTGAATTCGGCCACTATAGATTATACTTCAGTTCAGACTTAGTCATATAAATGTGTCATATAAGAAAAGAAGCCATTTCATTACTAGAACTTTTAATTCAAGTGCTTCAACTATATGTATCAAAGACGGATCATATTCATATTCTGAGCATGTATTAGGTTTGATTTGAGTGAAGATGAAATGTTATTGAAAGTATTATAGTTCCTTAACAGTACTCGTTTTTCATTTCAATCTTTTATAAGAAAACTTTTTAGAATTGAAATAAAATAGAAATGATAATGGTAAAGTCAAATAAAGAGAACATAATTTCTCACGAACTGAAGCATATTTATTTAAAGATTTTAAGACAATCTATTGTTTGTCAAGTAATCAGAATTTTTTAAAATGATTTTTCCTTGAATAATTTTGACGTCATAAAACAATATTTATATGACACTTCTAAATAATGTGACTAGTGAATCGACAATAATGTAATTAGTACTTTTACACTGCTGGACCGATAATAACGAAATATAACTAACAAGCACAATTAGAAATCTTGTTTTCAAAGGAGAAAAACGGTTTTTGAACTACAGAAAGATATATGCAAATGCACACATCGACATAAAACGTATAACACCCATTTTTGGCGTCCGAAGTGAAAAGGTCGACATTTATTAATCCATTTAATTTAATGTTTTGAAAAGTTATAATTGTATATATTCTGTATAAATTAGACCATATGAGATAGGAGCATTAATAATAATGTATAGTACCTTCGAATCACGATATATTGGAAACTCATCGGAAACTTTCTCTCGGAGATGTCAATAACATATGTCTCATTTCCTGATTTCTTATACATGTATAAAAACGATCTCGTTCCAGCCCTTTGTTAGAATTTATATTATGTTTCAAACCATATCCTGATTTCATTGATTCACATTAAAGTGCCCAAATAATTTTGATGTTAACTTTTTATTCATGCCCCCTGAATATACAAGTTTCAGCTCTATCACATAAAATACAAGTATAATCTAGACCAGCAACTTAATGTTGTTACTTCATCGAGAATAATAAGTCACTCACGTTTTTGATAGTATTTGAAATAAAAATCAAATTGAAAGAAAATTTATACATAATAGGGATTTATTCTGAATTCGTCTTAAAACAAAATTTTACTAAATAAATAAGTCAGTGGTGGCCTAGCGGTTAAGAGGCCGAGGTGCCGAGGGCGCGGGTTCGATCCTGGCAAGTACCAATGTGATTTTTCCGAGTCAAATGTACTTTCTAAGAGTATTTAGATACTACTGACAGACGGCGAAGGAAAATATCGTGAGGAAACCGGGACTTATAATTTCACAATTATAAGTTTGAAACCACCAACCCGTCTTGAGCAAGCTTGGTGATTAATGGTGATCAAACCTTCTCTATGAGTGAAAGAGAACTTTTTGCTCAGCAGTGCGCTCTGATAGGCTAAAAAAAATCCAAAGCATTTATTGTCATTTAACGATTATTTTACTTGCAAATATGAAACATTTCATCTAGTAATCATACGGCTATGATGTTTTACATAATTTTAGTATACACCTGATAGGTAAATTCACATTACGAGACTGACATTAACCAGACATAAAAATCTACAAGAAAATTGACTTTAAAATTTTAAAAAAACTTCATCGAAATCGATTGAACCTTTTGAGAGCTATGATGCTACAGACAGATTTGTTCACACACACACATAGAGATACTGATGTCAAACATATATAACCGAACAACGCTGCATTGTTATATACAAAAATAGTAAACTGTATATACACAAACCTATATTAAATATAGGAAATCATACATTAACAGTACATAAAGATAACACAAAAAAAAATTAATTGACTTCTGGTAAATTCCACAAAAACTCTATACAAATCTAGGCAATATTTTCATCGTGTTATATCGTAAATAGTAAAAACAAAGGTTATTCATTAAATATGTAATAACTTCGTTTTTGATATCGTGATAATTGCAATAAAATAATTATTGGTTAGAATTCTTATTGATTCATTGTTTAGTTGTTCAGGGCATATATGGTTCTTTTATGTTTGAGGGACATAGTCGGGGTTAGTAGCTAGTGTTAAAAGCATATTAATATTAATACAAACTATTTGTTTTGTTATGAAAGCACCAAATTACTTATTGACAGTAATACATCACTGTCGTAATCAATCTCATTGATTAGAGTTTACAAAGAAGAATATGTATGTGTCACATGTGTAGTATGTAAGTCACATTACAAAAATATTACCAATTTTATTTTTGTTAAATTGGAGTAATCACAAATTTATTGATGTGTAATAGAAAAGAATTTAATAGGTACAAACGAAAAACAATGTAATGTTTTTGAGAAGCTTGATAAGTACAAATATCTCTATATTTAAAATTTGTGTTAAATACATTTTACATCATCGACATAATTACCTGCTATCACATTTAGGATAAAGAGAGAACAAAAAGGTCCATGGTAAAAAATTGTGATCGCCCAAAGGCACCGGGGACTTGAAATCAAACAAAAGGAAAGCAAAAATATAAGTAGATATGAATAGACAGTCCATCTAAAAAGGTTTTTATTTAAGTCTCTGAGGCTCTACCATTCAAAATATTTATGCAAAATTTTATGTTGAACATATAACAAGCTATAATTAATTGACTGCTAATTCTTACAAAAAATAGTGAAAAATTGTTATATTTCATATTTAAATCAATAATATTTTAAGCGTCATAACTAAATTTATTCATTATTATGTACATATTAAAAAGTCTCAATACAAACAAATATTTTTTTATCTACAATGTTATACATTAACTTAATGGAATACAGACTTGGTTTTAATTATGTATCTAATGTATTCTTAGTTCCAGACTTAACTTTGGCTACACCTTTATTCCCTAGGTGAGCAATTGCGTTAAGCTTTCGAGTTATATACTGAAATTCAAGTAAGAATGTTTAAATATTTATAATAGCATAAATATTTCTATCTAGATATGAAATGGTTATGTTAGAAACTAAAAATTATAATGTATAAGCTGTATGGCTTCCATAATATTTTGTCCTTACAGAAATTAAGTAAAGCAACTAAAATTAAAACCAATTATGCTTAAAATGTTTTGGCACCACAAACAGCATCCTAAAATTAAGCAAGCAAACAGTCCTTATTTGTCGCATTGCTGTGGCCTGCATGCTCCAAGAATTTAGATAAATTTTTAAGTGTTTAGCCTTATCCTTGTCACTAGTGAATATAAATTGAATTTTTAATTTTATTATGTCTGTCAATTATTTCGAACACAGGATTTAAAATTATTATGAGGGGATGTGATTAATTTATTATTGATTTACAACGCCTACAAATTGTCAGCTTCGTTACTTCAACTGCTACTGCAAATGAGATTTATCAACATATTCATAAAATAATTAAGTTATTACATTTTCACATTTTCCTATTTTTCACATAATAGAAATTAGAACTAAAGGTAGTGTTAAGAATAAAAATCACATTATATGAATATTTGGTTTCATACCATTCTCTAATTAAAAAAATTACATTTTACATAACCAATTAATTTATACATAGTTATTATGGTTTTGATTGCTCATTTTTAGTTGTGGTTACTATGTAGGAGTAAACTACAATTTTAAACTACAATGATTGATTCCATAAATATTTTACGATTCAATAATATTTATGAGACCATTGCTAATAGTGTTTTAAATAAGAATTTATTTAAATGAAACTAATATTTTTGGATTTACTACGCGATTTTTTATTTTTGATTATAAACTACATACATACACCCGACGTTTCGGTTACTTTAAGGCAACCCTGATCACGGGCAGACGAGATGTGAGTGTCTGTCAGTCGGTCTTGTTATTTAATTTAATTAAACTAATTTATTATCAATGGCTTGCACGATTGTAGGAAAAAAGTATACATGAAGCTATGTAATGCAGCAGACCGAAGTTTTGTTGAGATGAAGAGAAATTTCAAACTTTAACAATTAATAAAACCCATTTTTCAAAACTATCTGGATAAGTATATGAAACTTAATGTATATAATTTTTATGTGGTTCGGTATTATTGTGAGAAAGCGGTATTAATCGATTTAAGACATAACTCTTATAAGAAAATAAATAAGATAAATATTTACCGATGAGAACTTAAGAAGTAAGACGATGAGGTTCAAACTGAGTTTGTACGTAAATAGTCATTAGGGTAGATCCCAATTAAAAATATGAGTTATATTAATACAAGACTAAAACAGGCGAAGACTAGACATTTGGAGAGTTGATATAATAAAGAATTCTTTCGAAATGAATCCTTGCCATAAAGCAATTAATTATTTTGTTTGATTTAACTTGATTCTCAAATAAGATTTATGTTTGTAATCGCTTTAATTTCGTTATTATTTTAGTATATGGAAATGACAATGGGCGTATTCAGTATTTTTTAAAGAAAAAAGGTATTTATAATTTGTAAAGGTGATACACTTTTTTAAAGAGATTGGATACCATCGTCACAACACACAGGAGAGTCATTTTTATACTTCGATAGCCCGAAGGCTAGAATGCTTTTTGTTATTTTAATAAATATACAACGTTGGCTCGCTCACTCACTGTATAATATATTTATTTAAAAAACATAATTATAATATAAGAACTTTAGTATTAAAACTTTATTTTATGTTAAGAAATTTTCCTTATAAATTAAAACTAAAATTCCTTTTAATACAATAAAATGAAAATTGTTCCAGTTTAATACTTTTTGTATCTGGTTATAAAATTACGACACAGTATGATTTACAAAGTTTTTAGACTTAAAATCATTCAAATCAAGTTATTTTTTTCGGTGATTTTTTACAAAAATAAATAAACTACTTTTTGTTAAATCACAACTTTAAGCACTCATTGTCAACCAAACTGAATGTGATATTTATTATATTATACCTATGTACTAATCCCAAGCTCAATTATTGCCAATGTCCTTCAGAATTGAGCCTTAGTCTTAAAGTCTGCTAAATTAGATTAAAAAGACTGACATCGCTAAATTTTTCGAATTATTCTTGAAAACAATTTCATTTGATACTCGTATTTTACAAGTGCATCAAAAAAACTAGTTGCCATCTTGGATATGCCACCGTGTTGAATAAAGTATGACGTCATTCAGATGACCATGCACTTTTTATTAAGATTTTATAATATATTCTTCCAGCTTAATCAATTGAAGATATAATATGCTTAAAATTTGAGTTGCATGTTTTCACCCTTAAAAATAATATATGAACAAACATTGAAAATTTAGTGAAACATTGTATAAAATGTTATATGTACTTTAAAAGACAGGTATAATAAAAATATTATAAATGTTTCTATTCAATATATTTTAGTATCTAAGTACTGGAAATCAGATATAAATGACGCAAACACAAACTTCAATATCAACTAAACTTAAGAGCCACTCTCATCCGTAGATTAAGTCACAATTGGATGTTATAGTCCTCTTATTAAATTAATTTTAGTTTTCTATAACCAGCTTTTATCAATTCAAATTGTTATAAAAGAAAACTTTATCAGTAAGGGAACGAACTCATTGTACTAAATAAAATTTGTAAGTAAAATGTGAGGTTGAAAGGAAAAGTCTTGAGTGCTACAATGTGGTTGCATCTTAGAAGGATTGGAACATTGTTAGTCTTTTGGAAGGCTTATTAGAATTGGATAAAAACATATTGTAAGAGTTCCAAATATATTAAAAAAACTTTTTCATCTTTATTGATTTTGTGATATTCAAAGATCTGTTATGTTAATTATTTAGTTTTTACAATAACTTAAAATAACAGCAGGAAAAAAAAAGTTAATTGCAATCGCAGTACTAAAAATTACCTGTTATTTATTTTTAGCACTAAAAATATAGAACAGTGATTTGTATTTGTTGAGTAACACAGATGACGAAATATTTGAACCAATATTTTACTACAAAGTTCCTAAACCATTCTGATTTCTTTTATAATTCCAATCATCAAACTTTATTCACGCAAGGGTGACAGACAGGAAAAATTTCTGAATTCTTATTTGAAGTATTCCGCTTGTCTCTCTTATCTAATATTGAGCTTATGATCCATTTTGTGAAGACGACGTTTTGTTATGAACCATGTTGGTCTTAATTTATTGTTATGAGTTTTAATATATTCTTCCTTTCTTTTGGAATGTATTTCAACCTTTTTATTGGATTCCATTATTGCTTTCCTTGAAAATTTGAAATTTAATTAAATATAATTTAAAACTTTTGTGAAGTTAATTCGTTTTATCTCTAATATATACAAGATAAAGACTAAATTTATATCTACTAAGACTATATTTATATAAAGTATATAGTTATGTACATAAAACGATTATATCGTTGAAGATAAGAAATTTACGATTACTTTTAAAAGAAAGATCAATCAAATTCAACCATCTATATATTTTTGTGTTCTTGAAAGTCGAATAGAGAACTTTTGCATTTTTAAAGTTGAATGAATCAACACTCCTAAAGACTGGTACTTATGAATCTCGTGCTGTATAACCATGGGATGTATCGTGCCAAAAATTTGGTTTAAAAATATGCTACAAAATGTGGTGACGGCACAAACGGGCTTAGGAAAAGTATACTTAATCCTTATTGTAATATTTAAGTATCATTTCTTTATATATGGGAGATTTATATACATATTTATAATTCCTATTTTGCGCAAACAAAAGTTACAAATGCCATGTAACAATACCCAGAATAATATAACAGAAATATATGTATATACATGTATTTTAACCGGTAATTAATTTATTTTATGTTGATATTGAAAATATCAATACCATAACAACCGAGGGTTAATACGCGATAGTTTCCATGACTCCTTACAGTCTTTATTACAATTTTTTAAAATACCTTTCATTAGTAGCTGTGCCTTGTAATTATTTTTTTTTAGTTTAGTATCTAAGGAAATACGATTAGATTATTTAAAATAAATTAATTAAATCATTCTTATAGTAATTATAAGCAACAATATAATCACAAAATCAATTTAAAGAGCACTCTTCTATTTTTTATTACTTAAACAGAATGAAAACACGATACTAGTGTACTCAACGACCAGTTTATGATATTTAGTTAGTCCAGATCGTCTTTATACCGCTTGAGTTCCAGTGTAAGTGGTTCCCATGGTTGGCACAATTTCAGACAATATTGTTACTGGTATTATTTAGGTGTGTATTATCTCTTTGGCAAATACGTACTTATTGTGTTATATATGACATAAATGTAAAATAACTGTTCAAAGTTTTATATTTATTCTATGGGTGTTATTAAATAAATTTTATAATTAATATGAAGAAAAACCAATTTTAATTTTTTTATAGTTGTGCATTGAATATTTCAAATATATAATTTTTAAATGTTCAGTATAAGCGATCTTTATATGAATAGTTAAAACTTTAATTACTGTCTTGAAATATAACTTTGTTTGCATGAATGTATATACCTACACTGAAACAACGTTTCGAAGTAATGAAAAATATAATAATGTAAGTCAATACCAATTACGGCTTCCCCTCTGGACATTCCGGTAAATATTAAAAGAGGTCTTCAATTATTATAACCAATATCCCGTGTTGGATAAAATCAACAAGAAATGTAATAGAAAATGTCTTTTTATGTCTTGTTTTATATTTTCCTTGACGGAATTAATATATTTTAAGAGTCAACAATGTTGCTTATCAATATTGGCACCAATTTTAGCATATTCGCTAGGTATATTTAAAGGTATAATTATAATTTTCTTAAAGATTTCAAACTCACTGTTTTAATGGGAATATGCTATCATAATAAAATGTTGTCGTATATAAGTTTTCCAAAAATATAAATAATTAAGTTTAGAGAAGTAAAGATTATATGGTTGGGGCTTTTTTAATCGATGCAATATATCTTTCAAGTATCGTTATCTTGGTTACTTTGTTCTTGAAAATATTCCATTTATGTTTTTGGGACTGCTTCTAATCAAAATTTAATACTATTATACATATTAAAACCTTGGTTACCCGATGCTTTTGCAAGAATATTCAGGTTAGTTTTGGATGTTTTCATCTCGTACTCCAAATATATTACAGTACTTTTGGGTTTACTTGTTATCTGTATTTAAAAATTATACTTTAGTTATTAGTTTCTTAGTTACATAAATATTGATATTTCTAAGCTTATAGAAGAGATATTTATACAAATTTTAATCTGGTTTTCTTGGACCATATTAGGATATTTTTTTTACATACATATTTTTAAAACGAGAGATGAACTATCTTTGTCAATCTTTATAAAATTGTGGGCTTTGAAAGATGTAAAAATTTGTTTTTATATTACTAGTACTTTATACAAGAATGACTTGGTAACAATTTTACAACTAAAATTAAGATATGTGTGTTTGGGTAATGAGATAGTTGAGATGGATTAGATGGAGATCAATAGACCTAGAACTACATCTGTTTTTGCTCGTGAGTTTTGTTGGAAAATAATGGTTTATGTTTATAATAGGTTTTATTTTATCATACAAAATAATTTTAGTTGACAAAATTTTTGCAATATTCATTTCTGGATAATCTATTATGAGATAGTAGCAAATTGTATGTGATATAGTAATTTTATTCATTTTTAAAATATATTAATCTTTTATTTTGTCTTACTTCATGAAGAATAATATATTATATTAATTTCAGTACTCAGAATAGCAGTTTATGGTTATTGATCAAGATGCTCTTATGTTAATTGGTCTTGATGTTGCTCGACTTTCATTAAGTGCTATTCAGGTTTGGTCTAAATTCAAAGTGAATTGTTGTTTTAGTTAATATTTTATTGCCGATTGAATAGTATTTTCATAGTTATTCCAACTTTAGTAAGCAATAAAGCGGCAGGTGGTGAATGCAGAATCTCAGTAAGAACTTATTCAGTTTAGTCTTGACGATACAGATTGTAATTGGAAGGAAACACGTACAAAGGCAAAACTATTCCAATTCTTAGCCGTATTCATGTGGAAGGAGGAAGCGTATCTCTTCGTTTGGATGAGAGGAAGATGTGCTATAAAATGATAGAGGCCCGATATAAGCCATAGTATTTTACGAAATATATCGATATTAAAAAGAAAATATCGAAAATTCATCTTTGTAATTTATTTCATAACGTGGAAAGAAATAGGCTATTCCTAGAAATAGGTAATATGGGTAGTTTTAACACTAATAAATTGCGCGTAGTATAATATGAAAAATATTATTTTCATTTAAATGAAAACTCTCGAAGGCCTTAGATCTCAGTAGGTAATAAATTCAATAGTTGAAATTTGAAATATATTTTTTTCAAATTAAAAATGCCAAAAGTTGGGAGGATGAATGGATGGTTGGGGCTTTTTATTAATTTTGATAAAACTTTAGTATAATGATGCTTAGATATTAGAATACTACAAAGGAATTCATAAATTTCCTGTTGTTTCCTTAGTATAAATATATAAATATAATATAAAAATTGTTCGATTATGTTTAGTTTTACCGGAGGGCTATTTTACATTCCCGAAACGAAACCCTAAAGTATAAACCAACTTGCAACTTGCTTTACTTTTACATTTTTAAAATATTAATTACATATGTCGAAGCAACGTGTCCAATTTACTTATGAAACCAGTTACATCATTACTTTTAATATCAGGGCTATCTATTGTATAAACTAACACACACTTGTATTTATTTCAACCTGAGGTCGTATTTCTAATGAGACCAACTTCATGCAATATGAATTCGAAATTATAACTTTTAATACAAATATATTTTTTATTACGTTATTAAACTTAATCTGTTATCACAGTAATAAAGTTGCGATGATGACATTCAATACTGTCATAAGCCGTTATACTTATAAAAAGTAATAATTCTCTTAAAAATAGTAGTAATAATACTGTTTAAGTACTGTAATATGAAAACTGTTGTTATTTTTATAACATAGCTTTCTACTTCAACACAAGTCATACAAGGATTTGTCTAACCAATAAAGTAAATAAAAGGAAATTTCTAAAAAACTATAATAAAACACTTTAAAATAAATATTATGAAGTAACAATAAATGTTAATGAGCCAATGCATATAAATTCTCGAAAAAATCACATTGATACTTGCGAGGATCGATTCCGCGCCTTCGGCAACGAGAGGCGGGCCCTTTAACCACTAAGTCATATACTTTCTAAGAGTATTTAGACACCACTTACTGACGTTGAAGGAAAACATCGTGAGGAATTCGGACTTATAATTTCACAATTATAAGTTTGATATCACCAAGCCGTCTTGAGCAAGCGCGGTGATTAATGCTCAAACCTTCTCCATGAGAGAAAGAGGCCTTTGCTCGGCAGTGGATTCAGATAGGCTAAAAAAATCAAACAGAAAATTATTTCAAATAATTATCAAACTTTTTAATTGTTAGCGATATACAAAAAATAGGAAGTATTCAATATTCCGAAGTCTAATTCTTACATAAACATTTCGTTAACAATGCTTTTTGAAATTCTAATCGTAAAAATTTTACAATGTCAAAGTATAATCTTAAACAAGAACTTGTTTCTCTAATCAAAGACATGTAAAGATTTAGCTTGATGATAATTTTATAAAATATATTCATATATTTTTAATTTTAACTACGTTAATGTTATATTTTGCCCTTTACTATCAATTATCTAAGGTAAGATAGTGGTATACGTATATGCTTTATGGAAAATTGTGGCTTGCGGTTGTAAATTGGTTGTTGATGACAATCGATTACATCAAGGCATAATTTATGTTATGATTCTCTAATACGAAAGTGATTAGTTACAGTTTTGGATAGACAGTAATTAAAATATTTCTTTTGAAGAAAACGTAAAATTGAGACATTAGTAAAATTCTTGTTGGTATAATAAAGTCGTTTTCTTGTGAAACCATCATACAAGCTTGATCAACATTAACATGCGACAACGCATTCTACCTCGAGGAACAACTAGGATTTCAAAATTCAGTTTCTAGTAGGCTTAGTTACAGTAACAGAGTTACGTAGTTACACTCCCCTATAATTATTTAAGACTTCGTCTATCCTATGGAATTGTCGCCGCTGTGTAATTTCACATAATATATGGAGGTATTTTTAAACAAAGCACAAATTCGTTTAAAAAATTGGAGGAAATACATTGGAGTTTATTAGGAAAATATATTTTATAAGCGTTATTTTAATAATAAACATATTATAAGCGTTACTTAAAAACAAGGGTACAAGATACGCTTGATGTAAGTTTTTCTTTGAGAATTAAATTGAATTAAAAGTGAGAAATTATTTTTTGTAGATATTAAATGATTCTGGAATGATATCGTTTGGTTTTGCCCAATGTATGAATATTAGATATTTACATTAAAATATTAGAACACGCAAATATACATCATTTAAAACCTACGATGTTCCATTATCCTGTATGAATAAAGCTGACTTTCTACAATTTAATTACAATGATATAGACGTTTATGTATGTTATTACTTTTTTAGGAATATGTATCATGGTCAAAATCTAATTCAATCAAACTAACTAACTACATACCATAATTTGTAATTTATTAGTAAGATTAATTAACCCCCTAATTACATATATTATACTACCTATCTTGATCTATTCAGACTTATACTCGTAGCTTAATACGTATAAGTTGTGAATTGTAGACGTAAAATGATATAAAGATATGTACACTTATATTGCTTATATATATTAATAATATGAAGAAATAAAAAATACGTTTTGTTTATCATTGAAATAAACTTAGTTAAAGATTAACTACGTTATTAATGGAAGAAAAATTTAAATTTGATATTTAGACGTTTTAAAATTTTAATTTCATCAAGGAATATAAAGAATTACTTCTCGGTTTAACAGAAATAATATTATAATTAGACTTAAAATGAATAAATAATTGCATAATAAAAATTGAACGCCTTTGTTTTGATTCCCGTATTAAAAGTCAAAGATATTATTGACCTGAAATTGAATACGTCTGGCCCATGACGATAAGAAAAACAAACTCCAGGGTTATACTGAAGAATCTATGATTGATGATTAATGGAGAATAAATAAATAGTTAGAAGTAATAACAGTTTTTTAGAATTAGGTTACGTACTTTTAAATAATTTTCTGCAGCTTTGTCTAGTAAAAAAATCCAGTGTAGTAATCCCATTGATAGTTATATGAGGAACACTCGATGCTAGACACTATTTAATAGATTCAAATAGATAGATCGCCTTTGGCACACGAGTTTGGCTTGATTCATATATTTAAGACATGATGTTAAGTCCTTATTTAAGAATATATTATTTTGTTTAAGAAGGTCTAATATACATATATCCAGCAAAAATTTAAGAGGACGGTGAAGATAAGCGTGTAATGCGTGGTAGATAGTGGTCCTTTAAACCTAACTACACCTTGATCGCAAGTCCAGGCACTGTTATAGCTCCTCTAGCTCATCTAGCTTCCTTGCAACACGATATAAACGGCAACCGCACGGTAAATACATCGAATACTAATAAGTTTCTCTCTTTATCTTATAATGTGTATGTGTATTCGTTTGTGTGCATTTATATTATCATTTTATAAGTATACTTGAAATACAAAAAAAAAGTATAGTAAATAAGGTAAGAATTATTTAAAGAAAATATTTTTGTTCAAATCTTTATCAAGGTACAAAATCATTACCAATATCTGTTACTTCACGTGATGTTCTGCTGTTACTAGGTATGAGCTGGTTTTGTTTTCCTTGCAGTTAGAACCACATTTATAAACATGTCTATTAAAAAGAACATGATCTAGAACAATATATTTTATTGATTTTAATAAGAACTTGTTTTTACTTTTTTTTAATTTTTCGTATATTTTTGATCAAAAATGCATAAAAATATAGATGTATATGACAGTCAAATGCTTGTTCTAACGCTATATAAATGTTTATTCAACAACTCTCACAAAGACAGTTACAATAAGCTAATCTGCAATTCCGATTAGATAGTTCAAACGCTTGCAATATGTTTGCTCTCATGTTTCAAACATGATTTTGAAACATTGATTTTTCTGCATTGCGATCTATGTATAGATACAATTATAATAAAAACATATAATTACATAAAGATACACATATTCTGTCAAAATTAAATTATAACACATAACAAATGTTCCCTTATTGTATTATATACGATTAAAATTAAGGATACTTAGAAAAGATATAAGGTATAAAGCAAGTGATAGTTTTGGTTCCGTACTTTTATAGATGTACTTTCAATATTAAAAAACTAGTTTTGAAAGGGTTCTAAATTAATATAATCGTCAAAATAATAATGCAAAACATTCAATTGATAACCAAAATTTTTTCAAAGCACTGTTGCCATTTTGTATCATCTAAAGAAAAACCTATTTAAATTCGTTAAAGAAATAACAAGTTTTATAAAATTCTGTTAAACTTTCTCACTTTTTGATATTTTCCGTGAACAACAAACTGTGGGATAAAAAACTATTCATTTAAAATTTTTCATTGCGCTCATTTCTGATGGACTGTTATTAAAATGGATGTTGAGTTTCTTTGAACTTAAAAAAGATTTAATTAATTTTTGCGTTTTTGCTTGAGCAATGTACTATTTCAGGTTTATTTTTCTTATTTTAGTTAACAATGAAAATATGAAATGAAATCTAGTATTTATAAAATTAAATCTTGGATTGAATTACTCGCAAAATAAAAAGTAATAAGTAATTTGTTTTACCTTTAAGAATGATTTTGGATAAAATACGTCGCATGGAACAGTAGTTGTAAGCTTTTCCAGTTAGTAGTGAAGTGATTTAACACGGATTATATTCAATAAGAAATGTACTTTTCTTTTTCATTATAAAAACGGCAAAACTATGAATTGTTTGAAACATTCAAATCAATTTAGCAGCCAAAAATATTTTAGAGTCTACTTAATGTTTTTACTAGAATTAAAAAAAGATATTTTCTGTCACACATTGTAACCAAAATTTGTGAATATGACAAAGGTATATTTTATAATTCAGAGTGCAAATAGGGCGGGAATATTTTTTTCAATCCAGAGCTAAATGTAGATTTGCTCTAAATGGCGTCTGTACAGTGTAGATAAGAAAATCTGATTTATTTAGGCAAGTACAAAATTCGGGTTATTTTTAACGTTTTTTCGTATACATCAAAACGACATATATATGTGGTATTTATGAATAAATTGTATCATTATAGTAAGGTTATCTTTTATTTATATTATAAAATGAAATTTCTCTGAAAGTTAGACTTTTTATTTTTTCATTTTATTTTATTATATTTAATTAGGATAAAATTCCAAATTTTATGAATTTTATTATAAAATTTAAAAATTTTATATATAATATTAATATATTAAAAATTGAGGTTTTAAAAAGCTTTATAAGAAAATATTGACAAAAAGTAGTACTATTTGAACGTTGTAGGTAGTACTTATTCTTGCCCGCGACTCGCTCAACGTGAATATCACAGTTGATGTAATAAAAAATATATAGTGTGTTAAAGCAATAAATATAAAATACGTTATAGTATTTTCATTTAAAATAATCTAGGCACCTACTGCAGCGCCATCTGCTGGTCTTATTTGTGAATCTAAACCATCTGGGGCGTTATCTAAAAAACTTCATTCCAATTGGTCCAGCTATTTAGAATGAGTTTAGTGACATACACATTTATCCGGTTCATACGGGTGAATTATACATATATGTATATATATAAAAGTTACAGAAGTTTGCAAGTGTGCGATCATTATAGAGAAACTACTGAAGAATGAGTGAGGATATACTTTTATAAAAAAATTCTACATTTTATTTTTACCCCGTTTCATTTACTGAGATATAACGACATCTTTATTTAATAAAAATGTATGACATTTCAAAAGAAATAGATTTTATAAAGTTTTTCATGTTTTTTTACTCATAAAACTATGTTAATACATTAAACAATGCATATCAAGTCACCAGCTTTGTGGTAATGTAAATAGTATTTAGAATATAGTTTAAATAAAATCATAAAAATTTAAAATTGTTACTGTATTGATTATGTATTTTTAGGTTTTAACGACAAGGGATTATTATATCGCTATGTAGCTTTGAATTATATGATTCTTATGAGTCGTTAAAGAAAGACTCGCTTATTTGAATTGAAATATGTATAAAATCTTACAATTATGTATCGGTCTCAAAATGTTTGTTATTTGTGAAATGTTTCATTAAAAGTGTATATATACGTATGTACATAACAAATTTATATAGACTTTAAAAGACGTTTTGTACTTCTATAACTGGAATATTTGAAAGATATTTTTAATGTATTCTAAACCGATTTATTAATCATCATTACAATTGGTATTTTTGTATTCAAAACTAAAAAAGATATGAATGCACTAAGATTAAATAATATTTTCGTAAACTTCATTTAATTAAAATTGTTGTCAGCACTTATAATAGATAGGAATTTGGTATACAACTCCAAAGAACGCCTGTAAATCAAGTTTTGGTTTAATATCAAGCACTTACTCAGGATGTTAAAGTTTCGTTTCTAACAAGTTTTGGAGTTCATCGTTATGCGCCCCACGTTTCGTGAACAACTGAAGTTCCATTTCGGCAATCATCTAAAGCCTCGGTCACATAGCGGACGTAGTGGTGCGGAGACGAAGCGGGGACGTGATCAGTTGCTGTGTACCAGCTATGGAATATACAAGTAACAAAACACTATTTATTGCCTTTAAAGTTTATACCAAATATATTAATAAGGAGACACAGCTTAGCTGTAGTTAATAGACTGCAAAACATACATGGATACTCTCGGTTACGTCTCAAAGATTTTACACTTGACAGGAATGTGATTATCCCCTTTAACTGAATTCCGTTCATCCTATTTGCTATCTATATCTTATTGTACCAATGCTATTATAACGATATTTTAGATGTATATTAAGATATAAAAATTTGATAAATAATGTAAAATTTTTATAACCGGTGTAATAACGTTTTGTCCGGCTCCTATAGTTTCTTTAAGCAGCCGATAGGAGCTGTATGTAGATAGAACTGTAGTTCCCAAGGAAAATGCCGTCAAATGTGATACAAATGTTCTGGCGAATGCTTTCCAGTCTCTTGTTTAACCCTCTGTTGCGAGGCAAAGACATTACAAGAGCATAACATTGCGTTCAGGTGACCTAAAGGTATAATTTATAAGCATTTGCAGAAAGCATATGTAAATAGTTTATTGCAATTCAATTACAATTAAAATGATTTAAAGCATTTGATATTATTCATATTTACCTTATAACATATCTATGTAACATAATAATATTCACATACAGAGTTCATTTACATAACATGGGTTAGTAACTATTAACTTTTGTTATTGCTTGCTACTGATGAAAATAGAGTTGATATATTAAAAAAAAAAAATGACTTTCCAAGTATTTTATTTTTATAATATTCTTAACAGACATTCGAATCTTTTAAATGATTACATAAATTATTCTTGTGATATTTTCGAGTCGGTAGCAAACGTCTTGTTAATTATTATTTTAATTGGATTTTCCAAATAAGTCTTAGGTAGTTGAATTTCATCGAGGGAGCAGTTCGTTACTGAATTGATTTTAATTATTCGATGTTTAATTTCGATTACTTGTTTTGGAATAGAATTTTCACATTTGATTTGTAAGATTTCAGAATTGCTAAAAAGATTTATCTTTAATTACTTTAGATTCGACCTAACATAATTTTATAAGGAGATGAATGTTGATTCAATTGGGTTAACTGAATTCAACAGTTAGAAGCATGTTCGAAGGTGATTATAAAATCAGATATTATTTTAGATTAATTAATTATTTTTTATTGTCTATGACAGATTTTTACGACAAAATTTATCAATAAATAAAAACTTCTTTATAAAAAGTATGAAAATTACCAAAATAATAAAATATAATCTGTTATCAAAACCAGATATTAGCGATCTCTTTCCATAATATTATTTTTTAAGTACCTACTTTTTATAGGTAGAGTGAACAAAATTATATTATTTTTCCATCACTCTCCTTGGGGTAGTCATCAATCCGACCCATTGAAATTTTTATAAGGAACGTTTATATTTGAGTAGATTATGTAATTTTCTTGATCAAGATCGTGAACGTGTATGAATGGAACATCTACGTATCAAAGCCAATAAAATTACCGACTAATGTATATTATATCAATTGGGTGAAAGAGTGAAAAGAAGAATACGCATGTGCATCAAAATTACTATATTTTCTACGGTGCGGATTATAGGTTACACAAGAAGTGAAGTGGAAACTAAAAAATCTATTTTATGGTTTTGTTATTTCAATGTAATGTATTATACAAGTTAAATAGAAAAAAGAATGTTCTCATTTGTTTGATCTTTTTTTATGTTGAGTGTTCGATTTGTTATTAGTATAAAAATTACATTCTTGTAGTTTTCATAACTAGTCTAAACTATGTTAATTCTGTATCTTATTGATTTTTTCTATGTTTTAAGTAGAATTTCATTTATCTTGATTACGTGTACAGGTTACCTACTCGTACTATTTCAGTCAGTGGTGGCCTAGTGGTTAAAGGGCCCGCCTCTCGTTGCCGAGGGCACGGGTTCGATCCTGGCCCGGGCAAGTAGCAATGTGATTTTCCCGCGTCATATGTACTTTCTAAGACTATTTAGACATCACTGATTAATGTTGATTCCCAAAAGAGGATTGATGTCAGGCAGGCGGCCGGTCGTAAAAACAAAAAGTCAAAACTATTCACAACATGTAAGGCAGACCCTGGCTATAGCTGGGAAATTGCCAGGTAGAAGAAGAAGAAGACTATTTCAGTCACTTATAGTGAATAGGGGTACTGACAAGTATTGTATAGTGGAACAGTATGTTATGTGTATAACACATTTATCTAGAGAGTTTTAGTCAGTGTTAAATATTCTAGGTTAAATTAATAATTACCAAATTCAATAAAATATTTCCCAAACTTCAGAAACCGGCAGTGAAAGTTGTTGTCTTAAAGAATACTTGAATTAATGTCTATGATATATATAATTTGAATACGTATTTGTTTATTAAAAATCAGTTTTTCTTTTAACTCAATTGGTAATGCTTATACACATTGTAAAGTTCTTATTTGTTATCTTTAAAATTCTTATTAACTTTTAATAACATTATATAGCACTTTTGTAAAGTGATGTGATAATCTAATTGTACATTATTTTGGTATATTTGTATCGCATTTCGATTAATTAAATAATTTAAAAACACTCCCAGCACCAGCCATATATTTAAATATAATGTTTTACAGAATGGAGCTGTCATCTTATCGTTGGCACTTACTCACTTGTACTACATACGCAGTTATTGTCACATTTTTTTTAAATAAGAATAATTATTGGGGCAGTAATTATTAAAATTAACTGTTGTTAAAAAAAAAATTAGTAATATCACACTAAATACAGTACATACATATTACAGTAAATAATACAAAGTTGTCTTTTATTTTTAATAACCTATAGTAATGATTTACTGTTTTTGTTTCAAATAATGAATTAACATTTTCCAGAATTGAATTTTGGAGCGTAGATCTATTATGGTACCTTTGATTGTTATTGGAACCACTGGAGGGTATTTTAAGCTTTAATGAACTCGTAAATCTAAACAAACAATATAGGAGATGGATCTCAATAAAAGATAAAAACTGACCACGCCCATTGCCCAATACAAAAGTTAACAATACCTTTGCTTTGGGTGGAATGACAACGCCTTTAAAAATATATAAACTCTTTTAAAGAGAATTGGTTGAATGAGAACTTTATTTATAAATGTAAGAGAACTACAGAGTAATATATTTTATTTGAAAGTAAAGTAAATATCGTACGTAGAAAAACTTAAAAGGGCAATTTTATTGGAATTGTTATTTTACCCTATAACAATATTATTGTTACCTATTGACAAAGATGAAAGTTATCTTTATTTTAACCTAGTTTAACATGAATACTTAAATAGCTCTTACGTGGATTTCACATTAGAGGGACGCTTTATATAGAAAGCTTTAGAACCCATTTAATGCTTTTAAATTTATTTTGAATAAATGAAAAGTTAATGAAATGGTACATTAAGATTTGCGTATATTTTATTATTTTATATTCTCTATTCCTAAACGATGATTATGATTTTAAATTTTGAACTTATTTTTTTAATTGTGGTAGTCAATGTTATGTTATTTTATTATTGTTTACCTTAGAGTTTAGAATTTTAGCCTTAAAATAGATTATTAGTTGTAGAGTAAAATTATTTAGAATTTGTTATTTTCAATGTTGAAAAATTGCAGTTTCCATATAAATACTTTTATTGTCGCATATGTTATAATTAATGTTGGAATAAATTAAATCTTAGTGAGATTTTTTTTAACTAAATCCATATTTTAAACTTTTTCTGATCCAGTTTCATAAAACTATTGTTATGATCACTTGAACCCAAGTTCACTTAAGACAAAATTTTCATATATCTTTAAGGGAGCACTTGATATATTTATATACAATTAAGATTATCATTGTTACTAAAGATAAAATCGAATTGAAATCTCTTCTTCAATTAAATTCAATTTCGGGTGTAGTTTTTTAATAATATTGAATCAAATGATGAAGACTTTACGAAAACGTACACATAGTGCATAATGTGTTACAGCAATTTATACTAAGTATCTGATATACCTGTTTAATATTGTACATCGATAGCTGTTAAAACAAATTAATATGTCCAATTAATTTCTTCTTTGTAATGAAATTATTCTATCATAGTCAAGCAATTTGGAATTGAAAACCTTCATGACGTAATAAGTATTCCGAGACATAATCGTTTGATGGCGTCGTAACAGTTTTTTCTTAATTACTTTTTCTTTACAAGAACAAGAATATTTTATACGCTTAATATATAATAGCCACAGAAATTTAAAGTAAAATCGTTTAAAAGAATGCATAAGACAAATGCTGCAAGTTAAATTTAAATATTTAGGTTTATTTTTTTATTTTTTGCCATAAATAGAATGAAGATTGGATTTCATTATTAATTAGTTAAAATGAAATACTGATGCGCGTGGGATAATTAAAAAACTTGTTGATATATCGGTTATATAACTTTATATTTTAATGTTAATTGCATGATGATTGATCATGATTTTGAATAGTAGTTGACACGTGTCATCAATGAGGTCAACCAATTAAAGAAGATATCTATTGTTCTTTTTGAAATACCACGAGATAAGAGATAATACCATAAGAGTCATATGGTACGGAGAAATTTAATGGTGTTTAATGAGATGACATAAAGGAATACTTTAATATCTCATTCTTTAGCTACTTCCCATTAAACTGTTTGGTTACTTCGATATTAGTATTTCTATTAAATAATTGCGGTTAAATTTTAAGACATCGTAGTTGCATCTTAACCCAATGTCAAACTAAAGTAGCAAAATGGTAAATCACTATTATATCTCAGCTACTTTTGAAGCTTATATGTGACTGAGTTCCATCACTCTTTATCGATCTCAACCTTCCACTTATATAGGAAGGCTGTATTGAAATATCTTATTTTATCATTTTATGTGGGTCGTTTTACTTCCGTAAACACAATGACAGTGAGTGGTTTTGGTAAACTCAATCCATATATAACTAATATCTTAACTAAAATGTTTTATATAATATTCAGTCTTTATAGAAATTATAATAAATTTCATGTTTATATGAAGATATAGAAAAGTTATCTTTGAATTAAAGAAAATACTTAATAGTATTGTTTTATTTACATTATGTTTACTGGTCTTTTAACTTCTGCTATTAATTTTAAAACTAATGTCTATAAACATTGATATTATACCCAAAATGGCACCAAAGCCAGATTTCTGCTAAGTAATTCATGGTCCAACTCTGATGACCGTATATCAGTTACGAGCAATTAATCTTAATTATCGTTGTAATGTATGGATACACATTATTTATATAACATAATCCAATTAATATAAATATCTTTATATTTATATAGTTCTTCTGTGAGTGTGTATGTCACAGAACTTCTCTCAAATGACTGGACCGATTTTGATGAAATTTTTTGTGTGTGTTCAAGGGGATCTGGGAATGGTTTAGATTCACAATTTTGTCCGTTGGACAATGTTTTTTTAATTCATTTTTAATCTATTAGCAGTTGTTGATTCAAAACGTTTTTTTTTGACATTAGATTTGACAACTAACTAATATGTCAATCATTCTGTCCCATTTCAAAACACGGAGATTTATGGCTTTAATAAGTAAACTCCAAAAAATATAAATAAAGAAACGTAACAGATATTTCTTGATTATAGGGCGATACGAAGTTCGCCGGGTCTTCTAGTATGTATATATTAGTGTATATTTAACACATTATAAAAGAAATAGATTCTTAAATATGAATAATTATTTATTAATGTTTATAATTTAAAAGATAAAATACACCATTGGACCCATTAGTTTATATCACCAGAAGAATTCTTCTTAATGTTTTTTAAGTCTTTGAGACAACATTTCTTTTTAAAACCCTTGTGGAATCACAAGGCACGCTTTTCCGTTTTCTTTTGTCTTTATCTCGTTAACACAGCGAATGTTTTTATGTAATTATATAGCTTTAATTTTTGAGGATATTTCTGAGATAAAAAAAATTGTTGTCAGTTTAAAAGAAGGTAAGATTTTATTTTATGCTGTGGGTCATTCATTTAATTCTATATTGAGTTATCAAAGTTCTAAAAATACTCTGGAAGGATTTGTGAAAAGTTTTTTTAATTTCTTTGACATTGCTCAAGATACTTTTACAATATTTTATCAAAGATCTTTGTTTATTAAAAAGTTATAATCTTAAAGTAACAGGAATGAAAGAGATCTTCATTATTATGAATAAAATATTTTACTACATATACGTACCTATAAAGTTCTCTGTTCCTGTGGCTGTCTGTAGAATGGTACAAATCTACATAAATGACTATCACGTCATGACGTGTTAATGTCAAGATTAATGAGTATCTGGGAGTAAAGCTGGAGTCTACAGAAGTCTTCATAAATAGAGCGTTCCGTATATTAAAGTCATTTAATAGTAATCAATTAGTATAACGACAGTAATTTTGCTATGTTACAAGCGTCTATATAACTTGCAATGTACATACATAGGTTTATATAATACATTATAAGTAAAATGTGTTATTTCGTTAAAGGGGATGATATTGGGAAGGAATGAGATCCGGTACACGTTCCACTAGCGTCCACAGGGCGCTGTCTCTGTCAATCTTAACAACTGCCGTCATATGTTCGTATGTATGCGTAAATGTATGTATAATTTTTGAAAATTAATTTTGAAGCAGAAGTCAATCTTCAATCTTATAAGCTTAAATTTTGTATAGAAGCTCAGTTTGGATGACTGAGTATGGATAAATTTGTGATATTATTCTTAATCAAACATGAGACTTGAAATGAAACAATAAAATCAAATCAAATGACTGTATCGGCACATGATATTGCTGAAATCTATAAGGAAACGCCACTAACTAAAGAAGAAGAATCAAATAAGTGAAAATTGTGTACAGCTGTAATTTAAAATCGAAAATAAATTTGAAGCAAGAAACCCTTCACAAAAATTATTTATATGACATAAAAAGCTTGTCGCCAGATTTATCTGCGTAGAATACCAAGTAAATTGAATAACATGATGTGATTGATGTTAACTAATGAAATTTACAAACAGTAAATAGGAGAAGTATAATTTAATTTGATTTTGTTTTTTTTTTAACGTCGTATTCAAACAAATTATATATCAAATACTATTACAATTTTTTCCTTCACCAGAAGCAAATTTCATACAATTTTGAATCCTTATTTATTTTTAGATATGTAGTTTATGATTGGATTGGTGATAGAAAATTGGAAGATAAATCAAAAGTGAATTGCCTATTACTGAAAAAGTGTGTTTACCTGCCGCTATTGAACTGATAGCTAAACGTTATACATATATGTAATTTATATAAAAAAAATTAGCAATTGTTATGATTACAGGAATAAATATGAAAATATTTTTATATGTTTGAGTTAAATTTATTCTGTCTATTCGAATTGATTCGACGGGTAATGCGTTTTATTATAATTTCATTACAAAAAGGACTCGGACGTGATCATATTTTTAAGGGGAAATATTTTCTATATTGTACGTGGCAAAACAAGGTTTGGTCTTCAATTTTTCTTTTGATATGGCTTAAGGTTAATAGAATATATATTAATATATAATATATTCTATAAAAAGGACCAGAGATTTTATTTTATGTCTGCAAAGAGAATAAAGGTTTATATTATGTGTTAAAGAGCATGAAATTAATATTTTTTACGGCGCAGGTTTCAACCTGACGTCTTTAAAATACTCGTAGTAATCTTATTCTTCCAAAACATTTAAATCTTAAAATTCTCAAAAATGAGTGCCGGGATTAGGATAATGTGTACGTATTAGCTTTTTTCAACAGGACAGAAAGTGCGGACAGGAACCAGATCGCAGTCAATTAGAAATGTCATAACCATGATCTAACATTAATCACTATGAAATTCAAGAAATTTTGCTAGCAAAAGAAGTAAGACGTTTAAATTTTATACTGTGTATTTAATCTCTAAAATTTCAGTATTCCATTTGAACTGAATTTCATTTTGACGAATAAAAGAAATCTGAATATTTCCAAATAGCTGTTTTGATTTATTGTGTAAATATGTATTCAAGGCACCGTATCCGCGTATAATAATTTAAAAAGAATACCCTGTAACCCACGGGGATACAGTCAACGGATATTACTTATCAAATAATTCCATTAGAAACAGGACTTGACATGGAAAAATTGAGTTATACACAATGTTAAATAAAATATACATTTCAGTTATATGTTAAATACAATGGAAGAAAGTAAAATGTAATGAGTTAAGTATGCAAAGAACAAATTAATAATATAATGCTATAGGAAGTAGGAGTACAAGCTATATTATGAATAATTGTATGTACCTGTTATTCTGTGCAGTATTTTTAAACTTAAATATCTGCAAACATACTTTCCCTCGATTCAAGATAAAAAATGATATTTTTGAAGAAGTCCATATAACGCGGAAAACGTATTTAATATAATATTTCAGATCGAGGGATTACACTTATACGTTGGTTCATTTTGATGCAACAAATAAACGTCTTTATTCTCAGTTCATCTGAAGTTTCATTCGCTTGAAATATAACTTGGCTAGTAAAATTAACAATTCCACCTGCGGGAAAAGCCGCAGTTATTTTACCCGTTGTTATTGAAGTTATAAATTTGTTTTGTTTGAATTGTTTTTTAAGAGGACTTTTATAACAATATTTTGAATGCAGATTAAGAGCATAAAATTATAATCAATTCTTTTTTGCAGACCGGTTTCCACACATAAAAGAGAAGATTTTAGCTAATTAACTTTCATTCAAGTGGGTCTTCTAATGAAATTGAAGAAGGAAGTCTTATTTAAGATTATTACAAAAATTTATACGTTTTCAAGTCTGAATACTTATTAAATACAGATTTGACTCGTTTATTCAAATTCATTAAAACAAAAACACATATAATTATTTCAGGAATAGTTTGGTACATATTGTGTTATGGACATAAGTAAATACTTTTGTTAATTGAGAAGGTTACTAGATTAAGTTTGGAGCACTAGGATAAATTCACTTGATAAATATTAATTTGATTTTTGTGCATAAAAAATAAATTAAATAATTACTTATTTAAGACAATGTTTGTAAATCGTACTCTAAAGATAGCACAAAATTTATTTATTTTTTTAATTATTATTAAAAATATCTTATAGCATTAACTCGGCCACTCCTATGCTACAAACTAAATAAAAAACTCATAAAAATTCGCACTAATCAGCTCCCTGTTTAATGTACTTTACAAGAGAAGACAATTTAAAAAACCTCCGAGATATATACTTTTTTTGGACGTTGTAGCTCTTGTACTAATATAAAATTTTGGAAAAAAATGTTAATTGTACATTGGTTCACATTATTATTAAGATATATATGTTTATAATATGTTAATAACAGAAACGTTTCCTTTGGTTGGAATCCGCTTTGGAAAATGTTCACATACGACTAACCAAAGAGTTTCAAGTTCATTTGCCTTTACGTTCATATTTTCGAACGCAATGCGCAACTTCATGAATAAATATCCAGCTTAAAGTATTTTACAGAAGTGGAAGTGAAGCCTACGAGAGGTTATGGTGATGCTGCGTTATTAAATTACTTATGTACATATGTATCTCATATACGACATGAAATATGAGATTCATGTGTATAGGTAGGCGTATATTATTTTGAACTGGTCTGTATTCTCACTTATTCTAGCAACATATCTTAATGCTTTATTTAGTAGTCGTCACAAAAAGTACATAACTGTTTTTGAAATAAATTAACCAACGATATGAACATTAATTAGCCTAATTTGGAATGTTAAGCTTGAGTAGGGCTTTAGAAGATATTAAAAACATAGGATTTTGTATGATTACCGAAATTTTGCGTCGTCATATTACATCCATTATAGTATTAATGTAGATTGTTAAATGAGAAATTAGAAAGGCTTCGTATGTACTGTGACGATGCAAACTTTTACTAAGCATACCATTGTTACTATATGAAACGGTGTTAGTTTTATCATATTTTTGAATAGTTTAATAAATATTACGTCTCGCAAAATAGTTATCATTACTTTCCGAAGGTTAATATACATTAAATTTACCTAAAGCGATAATATTATGGTAAAATAAAATTTATTAAAAATTAACTTTAAAACTTATACCAGCTACATATACCTTTTAGATAGAGATATTGAAGAGCCTACCCCAGATAACGGAGCGCTCTATATTTTTCTATTTTAAATTCGTTTCTTCGTACCTGAGTCAAACAATGCCTTATTGGCAACATCTTAGAATATTTGATCTGCCTTCGACATACATATTTGATTCTTCGTTGAATTTTGAGTTTGAGCGAAGTGACGTCAGTTCTTTTCTTTCCATCTGACCCATTTACCTAGATTGTTTGTAATCTTAATGCTTTATTTTTTAATTTGTTTAAACGTTTTTGAATTATACTTGGAATTACTATTATATTAAATAGAGTGCACACAGAATTACATAAAAAAACGACATTCAAGTCATTAAAAACTTGATTCAAAATGAAAATATGAAATACGTGTCTTGTCGACGTCCTTTATATTAATAAGACATCATATGTATTTGTTTTATAAATTGTATGAATATTGAATACTATACGTATATGAAGTTTTTTTGAATCCTGTGGTGAATATTTTATTTTAATTTTTTTAATACATCTTTAAAATAGATAAAGCAGATACGTATTATTGTAAAGATGTTTCTACGTATGCCTAATCTTGGTTTTATTGATTATTATTTAAGTGTCCATGAAATCGGAAAATGCAGATTTATAAATCCTAATACATTAATATGTTATGGACAGTTATTTTGTTTATTATAATTATTAATATAAAATTTTTGTTTTGAATTTGAACTCTTTTTTAAACCTTAATTTTACATTTACTATTAAGCAACATTATTTATTGAATTTAAATTATATTGAAATATAGGTATTTAAATAGAAGTATAAGTAGATATTGAAATTCTCTGTTGGGTGCTGCTCAATAAGCTTGAGTACTATTATATTGGTGCACTACAAAAGTGGTCGGGGTGTTGTAGAGATGTTGCCGACCGATACTTGCCCGAAGCAACATAGAGCACAAATGGTCAACGCTTAGTCTAATTTCCTTTGAGTCAAACTTCAAGAACCATCTTGCTAATTCACCCACACATATCTTCACTAAAACAATACATTTCTTATTTAATTTTTTCACTTTTGCTTATCACATTTTTTGAAAATGTATTAAATGATTTTGTAAAAAAAGCTTTTATGTTTATTAGTTTTCGTGATACACCTAATGTATTAAATTTAAAGTTTATAAAAAGGTTCAAAACAGTAAATAGATATTACAGTTTATAAATGTAACTTGACAATGAAAATTTTTTTGTTCTTAAATTGTAACTTATAATTACTATTTCGACGTAACAATGCCATGTTGATTAATTTCAAAAAGTTTATAAATATGTCAAATAATTAAAAAAATATATTTTAATATAATTTTATACAAGAAATTTGTAATCAAGGAGCCATCGTCTAAGGATAGGAGGATAAGATACTATTGGCAACATGGAGTGTCAGTTTCCGATAGACTTCCGATGTGGGGGTTGAGATGCTATTTATCAATGAGATATATTGCCCGATAAATTGCAAAAATCATTTAATTCATCTGAATTCTTATATCGTGACTTGTGGTAATATTTCTTAACTTGAAACAGTTGAACGATTTATAATACCAAACATATAGTAAAATAAAATGATATTCACTTCTATTGAAAGTTTTATATTTGTATTTATTTTAAAGGTGGTAGAGCCTAGCTGTGGTGAGTTTCTAGAACATGGGCAGGTTCGACCGGGGAAGTACCACCCTCTCACAGAAGATCGGCGTGAAGTAGGCTTTACTGGCTGTGTTTCGTCTGATGAGTGAGAGAGCCGGTTGCCCTTTCCCTATTCCTACCCTTTCCTTTCATTTCCTTATTCCCACCCCTCCCTATCCCCAAAAAACAAGGTTCACATTAAAAAAAAGTATCATTTAACACTGAATATTTCTATGATTTATATTTTAAATAATTTGAAGATAATGTAACTGACACTATTTTAGTACTATCAACTTTTACAATTTGTATTGTTATTTTTTTGTCCTTCTGATACTGTAAATGAAATAGTTTTTAAAATGTTTGAAGATGTTTAGATGTCTAGATCTATTATTGACCTAGTATCAATATTGTTTACCTAGATTAAACAAGGACTCTCAAGCGGTGAACTAAGCAATATACAGCTTGATTTTTAAAATAAATATTTTTATACATTATGAATATAAAAAAAATAATACCACAGGTTCCATAAAGAAGAAAATTTTAATCAGTACATTGTTTTGATCTTCTCAAAGGAGGTGGTCGAAAAGCCAGATAATATTTGATATATACTATATGTTTTTCTAGGTCAGGTCTTTTAACTGTTTGTATAGCTCTTCGCTTATCGAATAAATAAAAGGCATCTTTTCTACAGTTAGAAATTTCTGGTTATTGAAATATATAAACGAAGACGAAGAATTAAGAAGAACTTGATTATTTAAGAAGAGCTACCGTTGCATATACTCGTACCAAAAGTAGTTTACTAGGTCGTTAAAAGTATATATTTTTCTTATGTAAATATAACAAAGGCTTGTACGTCTCATATGTAGATTGACAAGGTTTCATAGCAACTTATTATTTAATAATAAGAAAGACTTAAATATTGTGTTTTTCTTTATAAAGGAACTTATTTGAATTCACCAAAAAATGTTTAAGTTAATAGTTAAGCTTCTTTTAAAGAGCAAAATAACATAAAGGTTAAGAAATATTGATGGTATTTGTAATGATACAAAATGTTTCAGTGTTTTTAATGAGGAAATTACTTGTCATAAACATATTTCCTATCTTCTTTTTGATCGAAACCGCTGTAGAAGGTATTTTTTTATCGAAGTTAAGTTAATTATTACAAATAATTTTTATTGACAAATTTCTTTGTTAATTTTAATATATATGTAAATATGGAATACGTTTGTTATTAACTATAATCGCTAAGGAATAAACTACTATCTTCAATCATATATTTTATGGCTTTAAATGATTTCTATAAAAACGAACATTGAAAGAATCAATAAATTTTTATTCTTCCTCACTGAAATCTTTGCATCACGACATTGTACGTAGATCCCGCCAGACAATATGTTTCTTTTTAACATTAAAATACAACAACTTGAATTGCGTATGTGTTTATCAGTTCAGCTCTCTATTGTAAAATTACTATGTTTAAATATAAAGTATATGTTTTAGAGGATAACTGCAATTTTTCTTGTAGTTAAATTTATTGAAAGTAATATTCTTGATCGGTACATTGAGAAAATTAGTCATTAAAGGAGTTGAGAAACATACTTTCATATGTGGTATATTGTAGTGGTATATTCTATGTGGTAACACACAAAAAAGAGTCGTCTTTTAAAAACATAGTGGATAGTAAATTTCACTTTTTAAACAAACCAGTTATCTAATTTCATTTCAAATATAAAATATATCAAAAAATATTTATTTTCTGTTTTGCACATAAAAATATTTTTTTCTTTTTATTTATATACCACAATTTAACATACAACTCACTGTTCATAAAGATTATTCATATAATATTTTTTTAAACATGAAAGCAATGTGGATCTACTACTTAAATATAAAAATGAAATGAAAACTTTATATACATGAACAGAACTCGAACCTGTTGATTTAAATATGTAGATTTTATACTAATATTAATTGGGCATGTTAGCTAATTGGTAAAGCAACTGGAAAGTGATATTCCGGAGTCTGATTCCAATCCAGCTAAAGTCGATCTATTTTATATTTTCTATCTCAATTTTAACTTAAACTAGTTTGATATAAATTGTTTTATAGTGAAACTCAAAAGATAATTCTTTAATAAGATTTTGATGTATTTACGTATGTTGTCTATAAAAAGACACATACTACTTTGTTTTATTTTTACCCGATTAAGTCTTGACAGGTCTCAATTGTTTAGATAGATTGCATACAGCTCACATACTTTACAAACATCTTATAATTTTAACGTAGTTTTATATTATATTCGAGTAAGTTAGTAATATTGGCCGGAATCAAGAATTTTATGAAAGAAATCCATGGTCGGCATTAAAAAAGAATTATAGTGGATCCCTGTTATAGCTCCCTAGTGGTCTCTGTGATGTAACAAAATAACGCCAGCAAGGTTTTGCTAATAATAATATTTTCTATGTGTATAAGGAAAGTCGGGTTAGTTACACTATTTATAACTAAAACGGCTATACGAAATTGCCTGAAAATTTTTGAGAAGCTTGTTTGTAACCAAGATGAAACTAAGTTTTTCAGATGCTACGGGTTTTTAATTATTTTATCATTGCATAATTCCGACGTTTCGGTTCTTTTAAAGCAACTTTACAAAAAAGTTTAATTAGTTTTAGAATTATGTTGTTATAGATTAATAAAAAAAGCGTAGTAACCCAAAAACGTAGTTTTATTTCATTTAGTACACGTGAAAATCTTAGATATCCTTATTAGAGCCAAGAAAGTACGTAGGTGTTTTTATCGCTATTGAGGGAAAAAGAACAATAATTTACTAAGTGATACCCCAAATCTGTAACCAAAACCTGTATTTAATAAATATATTCTATTCCATATACCATAAAAAATTCATAACATCAACTACAACAACATAACATTAATACTTAACCGTTGCGTCTTGAATATTTTTAAATCTCGCAGGTTTTTCCAACGAATGTTTTTTAAAAGATAAGTTATTATTGTTTAATTATTAAAAGTACTCAAAAAGTGATCTTGGAATTTTACTTCAGGAGTTTTTAATTTTTCTGGGAATCTTTGGGGATCAAAAACGGTTTCACAGACGAGGGGTCATAATATATGATGTAATTGTATCGCAAAAGCGACCCTGGTGATTCTTTTTTCCTTTCATAAAAAGAAAATATGACAAGGGTTAAGAAAACGTGTAGTTATTATAGTCTCTTTATGGGTACCTCGTAGCGCTGATGCTACACTTAAAACCCGTCGAGAAGTAATTTCTATTAATAATTTATTTCTTGCTATAAGTTTACCCTTTCTGCATCAACAAGGAATATTAAAATAAACTCGACTATACTCAATGGAATAACCAACGCAAATTAACAAAGCAGTCTCTTACATCTTTCAAAGGATTGAGAAATAAAATTACTTATATTTTTTCAAACTCAAATAACTTTATTCAATATAGAAGCATTACATTTTCTTATTGATGGTCACTTGAGACACTACCACCGGTTCGGAAAAGAAGCGTTGAAATAGTTTTTCACCACTCTTTTTACTTGGTCTTCTTAGTTTTAATTTGTTAAGTATACTACTACCAAAATTTTTCAAGTATATGTATTTTTTGATGGATACAACAAAATCCTATAACTTGAAAGCAATTTTAATTAATGAAAGTAATAGAAAAAAAAGGCAATACTAAGCCCTTCTATTACTGATTTCTCATCAAGTCTTAAAATGTCGGTTTACCCGAATCTTTTATTGGGAACTGAATTTAGATTTCGGAATTTACTCAAACGGAGTCAGAAGTTAAGAGCGTCTGTATACTGATGATAAGAAAAGTGGACGCATTCTGTTTAATATAGAATTGCTTTTACGTATTTTGAGATTGATTGAATTGTTCTTTTACCGCCTTGTAATGTTATTTTGCAAAATTATTCCATGTTAATAAATGTTTTAGTATGCAATTAAAAAAATATGAATATAAATTTTTACTACTGTTACATACATACTGTTTTTGATTTCAGTTTTCAACATTCTATTTATTGTATTTTCTATTTAATTCTTGTTCAAAAACTATAATATCATTATTAAATCAAATTCCATATTTTTATAACTTGACTGCTGTGTATCTTAAAATGAGTGCTTTTCGAAAAAGATAAAATACAAAATTTATAGAGCTTTAACTTAACTAATATAATTGTAAACAAGTATATTTTCACATAATAAAATATGGGAAAGTCGTTTATTATTTGGTTTATTTTGGCAGAAAAGCTGTGAAAGTTTGGCTGAAATGTTTACAAATATTACAGCAACATCTTTTATATATTATGATTTGGTACGGTTGTTATTTTTGACTATTTCATTATAACATTCATATTATTTTTCTTAGTACTGAGAGTAAAACAGTTGCTTATAAATTAAATAAGACAATAAAAGTATGGTCACAAAAAATAATAATTAAATTTCTTGTATGTTTTTTAAATAAATTCAATTATTTATGATTGGAAGTTTATAACTTTAAAAGAATATACCTTGCCTATAGGCATAGGTATACCTAGTAACTACTTGTAGGACAGGAATATTCTTTCCCTAAATGAAGTTATTTCTAAATGAATTAATGTACATCACAAAAATTATTACGAATATTGATTAATTTGAGGATCCTAGTACATAACAGTTAATTTATTCATAAAGAACTTTTTTTATTTCTTCTAGATAGTACTTATGGCCATTCCACCAATCCACCACCAGGTTCAAATAAAGTTGTAAGTGATGAACTTGAATGTTTCAGTAATATTTGCATACGCTGGCTTTGGCTCAGACTGGTAGTCATTAACATCTATTCGTAAGAGTACGGTACCTAAAAAAATAAAAAATCCAGGCAATCACACGAGGGAATGCCTTAGCTAAAAAGCTTAACAGTAACATTGGGAGTATGTAGTTTTAAAAATAATAAAACAACACGCAGTAATCCGAAAATATTAGTTTAATTTAAATGAATACGCGCGAAAGCCTCATGAGATCTCATTAATTAGATTATCCTGCCAGACCGTTCATAATTTTTTAGAAACGTCAAGTGCAACTGCAAGAGTTTTATCGTTGTTCTCCAGAACTGTCTTTCATCTCCCAAAATATCTCTATTTGTTAGTTTTCTAGAAAATGGTATTGTCAGTTTTTGTGAAGATTATTGTTTTCTAGGCATCCCATGAGGTATTTGTTAAATATTTGTTACCTCCACATTCTCACATATTAAAAACTGGTTTCTTTCTTCGTCACAAGATTCACTTCGTTAAGCTTCCAAAATTTGGCTAATATACTAATTATTAAAGAAATTCGGCCAATTGTATTAAAACGAGACACCACTTGGGTGCACATGTTGTTAGCGTTATGGCTGAAATAACGTTAATACCACGTAGTGTCTATGGGTATTAAAATCCAACACAAAGACCAGCTGCTTTGAAGATTACCTTTCCAGAGCCACTTCAGCAGAATCGCTGAGATGTTCAAATGATTCAAGTCTCTTTCAATATAACTATGAAACTAATAACGTTTTAATGTAATATATATGCATATAGTTGTTTTTCTAAATCTAATGATGAATATTGTGTTTTTTATTTGTTTTCCACTTAATTTAAATAGGAGAAGCAAAAGTTCTTACATAAATATTGACACTAGATGTGGGCCTAAGTATCCATATATGTACATATGTCTACATATCTTTAGAATGTTATTTTTCTCCTTTTGTGAGAAATAATTTATACTTAAGTATTTATCTCATAAAGACTAGACATATGTGGATCATTTGTAGAAGATATAATATCGTAGAATCATTATCGATTTGTCGTAGAATCATTATCCTTTATTAATAATATTACAAAAATGTTACTTACAACTTTTCGAAGTCAGGAAATAAAAAGTTTTAAAGAAATATATCTATCTATCTATTTTTAATGAGAACTTGATTAAATTATCAATTTATTAATTATGTCACTATATAAATAAAACGACAAAATTAAATGTTTATTTAATTAGGAGTTAAACAACCCTCTGTTTGCCTTGAAAATATTAAAGAGCATAATAAATATAATTATTGCTCGTTATATAAGATAAAATGTATATTAAATTAAATTAAACTTAAATTCTTTGAATATTCATTGCGTCGTTAAAGCGTCTGTGCTAATTTTGCTGCAGTTATAATTTTCATTCGGTTGTAAAATTATTTGCAATGTAAATTGCCGCATGTTTAAAATTTAAAACGAATCACAAATTAGATTAGTTGCTTATATTATTAATTATATTTTATTCAGGGAAAACACACACATTTGATTATTTGACGGATATTTTTATTGAGTATTTTTTTTATTTTTTTTTTATAATAATTAACTTTAAGCATAAAATCTTGATTTCCAAGTATTTTCCAAAGTGAGAACTACTTTGAGACTTTTGGAAGTATTTATTCTGTGTGTAAAATTTTCTATTAATAAATATTTAATTATTACCAGTTAGGTGATTAAATATAAAACATGATTATGAATAAGACCGGCAAAAAAGATTACCACTAACAAACACGTATCTCTGCCTATATAGGAAATTTTAAAGCAGAAATGAACTTCTCTATAATGGGACTTATTTCAGTCGTGAACACAACTTCAGTTTTTGAATTTAAAAAATTATCAATCTTAAAAAGACTCTGTGTAGGTTGAATTAATTAGTTAGAATTCGTAGTAAAAATATTTTTTTTACAAAGTCTACAATGTGGTTTCAATGAAAATGAAAAGCAAGGCCATTCGATTTTATTATTTTTCTCGCTAACACAGTCAATGTAATTAAGGAGACTTAATTAAAAACGTTATCCCTGAAAGTTATTAATTTTGCCTTAGTTTATAAATTTTGTCGTGCATATTAGTTTAATCTTTGTGCAGCTATTTAGTAAGAATAGAATAGTCGTAAACTTGTTACGCAAAACCTATTACATGAATTTTCAAATCTAAGTTTCGGTAACGGAGGCTATGAAAGAGCATAAGATGAAGTCTGCAAGCAAATATCTTTCACTAAAATAAATTTGAAATATATTTCAACTTAGAATAATATTGTTATCATAATTATTTTTTTCATTTATTTAAAACGTTTTATTTCAATAGCTTCATAATAATTTACATGAAACTTAGCATATTTAGCGTATAATATAGGCATATATAGTTAGAGTTATGACTTTGATTCTATCATAAAATATGTTGCGCTCTTACTCGATGACTAGTGGATCATCCTCGCACATTTTGATGTTTGTTTTGTCAATACTGTTAGAGATATGGGAACACAAACCTGACGAACGACTGAAAACTGTTGCAAATAAAGAGTGTGAGCACTGGCATGCTGGAGCACATCGTGCATCAGCTTCAAGCATTCACCCTTCAGGGAAGCATCTCTTCTATATTATCATTTAGCATGAAAATTAAAAGTCCTGTGGGTAGAATGAGTAGTCCTTTGTTGCTTTGTTTTGTAACGTTTTATGTACACAAAAAAGAGCATAGAAGTGGAGCCTACTTGCATTTCTGTCATAATGTGTCGGATGCTACTTGCCCAGGGACATATAATATGATGAATGATAAGGTATGTATGTAAAAATACGCTTGGACCAAGCCTGCCAGCTGAACAGGGGTAATTCTACTAGTTAGTAACTAGTTTCTATTTTGTTGGACTTTTAATTAGTTGAATCGATCTCTTGAATCTAGTTGGAAACTTGAATGTAGTTTGTAAGTTTACATTTGGTTTCTGGTTCGTGAAAGTACCATTAGTCTAAAATATTTGTAAATTTATATATAAAAAGCTGTTTTTGTGATAGGATAGAACGTTTGAATTGAAAGGACTCATATTTTTTAAAAATGTAGTTTATAATCTCAAAGGACGGCAAATGACATGGATATCAAAATTTATTCGGAATAAAGTTTCAAAAAAATATTGTATGATAAGTTTTTGCTGTAATAAAAACTTGTTATTACAACAGATTTAGATTGAGGAAATTGTTTTTCTTGCTTCAGCTGAGCCTGATACTTATTTAGAAATTATAAAGTATATTTGAATCGTAATAACCGTACTTTTGTTTTATTTAATCAATATCTCAACATAAAAGGCAATAAGAAATTTATTTTTCAATCAACTAAAATATACGACGTACTTAATTTAATGTAATAATAAAACAAAGTAATACATTTAGATCATTCAATGATTCTTTATTTACACGGTGGTGACACATACAACCAAATTTATAGATCACAGAAAATTAAATTAACAATCCTCTTACAAAGCTTATACATAGTTAAACATCTAACAAAGTACTTAACAAACAACTGGGAGGAAAATTCACAACAACATTTAAAATTATTATATTTTAAATAATAGACGGACACTTATTAAAGTTTTCAACATCAACAGTACGTATTATGATTTTTAATCAAGGATTCGTCAAATAAATATTGATTGTTATTATGTAGATGAACTAATCATTATTTATTGCAACTCAATGCAGTCAAATCTATGTCAAATCGAGACGAAATTTGAAGATTATCATTTATTTTGTTTTATTTACGGACATTTTTTAATACGTCAGAAGAAGAAGATAATGAAAATCTATATTCATATAATTCTTTTGGCAATTATGTTTCTTAAATTTAACATATCATTTTGGATTGCAATTCAATTATGCTATTTTAAAGCAAATTTTTAAATTTATCTTTTAAATTCAAATAATTTAAAAAATAATAATAATCGGAACTTGCGGTTACCTTTTTACATTATTTTCAAGAGTGAACATTTAAAAAATATTTTTTCTTCTACAATGATATGATAAAATAATATAAAAGCCAATAATTAATATATTTCGTTTGGAACAAATTTCATTATTAATTCTTCACTAAAATCCACGACTCTATTTGACTCCGAATTTAAATATAATTATACGGTCCGGTTATATTTGTAAACAAAAAACCTAAACGTAACGTAAGCTGTGATTAGTATTTACTGAACAAATACAAACAATTTCATCATGAACCTACGTCTAATTTAATAGTTTAACTTGACTTAATTGGCAGTGCTTTAAAAGTAACGTTCTAGGTACTTAAACTTTTTAATTACTTTCATCTATTTGAATGATGATGAAATTAATAAAATTTATATCATGTTATCTATCATAAACATTATATTTGGCATCAGTTATCACTTTAGAGCCATTAGTTTTCATTTATAAGTGCTTTAGGTTAAACTCGAATATGTTCTTATTCAATCTAGACGCCCCTAGCCAATAGATTTTTCTGTAAGTCATTTCAATTTTATGTCGCTTGTACATGGATTTAAAAAAATTATAATAAAGAATATGGATATATAATTATAAATATAGGTATTAAGCCATCATATTAACTAGGGGGATACTCTGATATGTACTATATAATCGAGCAAGTTCGTATAGGTATATAGTTTTATGCACCAAATTCTGTGTAATTCAAGTTTCTTTAAGTGATCAATTCCTCTATATCTTAAAATGTGATCATTATACATATATACTTAGTTGGTATTTACTCTGATGGGAAAATTAGAAGAATTGTTTTAATTTAAAATAAAAATTTAAAGACGCTATGACTTTGAAAATTATATGCTATAATAAATTAACATAACAAACTATGAGCAAACATTGTAACAACCTCAATAATACGATTAATTAAAAATCTATAATAATAAAATTCAACGGTGCCATTCACAACAAACTTAACTGAACATTAAAAATGATTCAGACTTATACATCTGTTAAAATTAATAGCCGTGATATATCTAATGATTTTCTATTTTATAAGAACACTTTATGTTATCGATAGTATCATCACCTTAAACGATTTCCTACTCGCAATAAATTAAGGAGTATATGTTATTAACACTTCCTCGAACAATTGACTTAAAGGTATTTTGTGAAAACATTCTTTGTTATGAAATTGCTAATGTTCTATATTTTATCATAAGCGGTGTATTATGAGTCGGTATTGATCAAAAACGACTACAAAGATTTATGAATGACCCGCCTTTAAACTTGATATTAGGGTAGTAAAAGATGGTCATCGTATTGAGCATAGTGAATGTTTAGTACATTTAGTACCCAATTTAGACTTACATATATATAGTGTTAATAACATAGACTTTCTTCAACTGTATGTACATAAAGAGTCTAAACTAATAAAAAGTTATTTTCACTGATCATCCGTTATAACTGTTCGTTTTGTACGTCGATCATATCTGTTCGTCCTGAACATCTGCCAACAGAAAAAAAATATATATTAATATACAAGTTTTTTACTTGTTATAAACACAAAAAGCCAAAGACTGTAGAAGCAATAACTGGAAACAGTACCCTTAGTATCAGCTTCATTAGTAGTGGAAATATGTAGTAAGTTTTCGAGATTGCTTATTCATAACCATCAATATGTACATAAACCTACGATATAAGAATCGTTATACCGAAATATAATAAATGGCGTTGAATTAAGAAACTCGAAAACCGTAACAGTTTTCGTTTTGGTTAACTTATTAGTCTCATACTAAGGACAAAGTTAAGCAGAAAACTCTTTCGAAGTAAGCACAATATATTCATATTTTGGAAGCATAATTAAATAGGATATAATTATTACATTACTTTACTTTCACAAAGCCAATAAATTACTTATTTACAACCAATAACATTCATGCAAGGAAATCTCGTTACACAGCATTTCATTTATTCTAATAAATTCATCAATTTTTTATCAATTGTATGTCTTAAAATAGATGTGTTGGTGTGTTGCAACAGTTTTAAATGGCCGTGCTTAATGTTAGAAAAATTGAAACCTAGGTCCAGCTAAACTGGAAGAATGCCAAGATTCTATCAAGTTCAAATTTCCATTATGTTTCGTTCGTGAAAAGAATTAATAACATGGTAACAGTTTTTACAACGAAATTGTATTTATTATGACGATGTTAACAAAATTTGAGAGCAAAACAGCCGGTTTTAAAATATACAAACGATATGGCTCTATAAATTAATTATTTACACATCAAAAATGAATAATAATGGTATTTAAGGAATAATTTTAACATGTTTCAACAGTTTGGAATGTACTTAAGCTGGATTTAATAACAACAGTAGGTGTAGTGACGCTAGGGCGGTGCGGTGTGGGGTGCCATGCTGAGGAACAAAACATTTATGGGGTTCTACGGGATACGGAACAATTCTCCATCTAGATACTTACTATCAGCCTTACAATTCAATTGACGACATCATGTCGCAATGTCCATTTTGTCCTCATCAATCAATTTTGAAAAGAAAACATTCCCAATTAATATTTAATGTTTGTATAGCTTAATATAAATTTTATTATAATCACTCAATATGCATTAACGAGATTTGACTGCATGAATTGAACTATGCGTCTAAAAAAATCATAAATATAAATAATAAAATATTTATTTTATTTAACAAGAACAATTTTAATCTATAAATAAATAACGGTATACATAAAATCTTATTTGACAACTCTAAACTAATACTATCTTATAAATATTATGTGCCAATTAAATTTGAAAGTGTTAAATTTGAAGACATTCGTGTAATACTTATTATTTAAAAAGCATAAACTTGTCTCGTTGTAGTGACTTAATGCTATTGCATCTATACTTACTACTAGTGCCATAATAATGGCCAGAATAGAGAATACAGTTAGAAAAAGATTTCATTACAAACGGTCTCCCATTATCCCGTAATCTAAGAGTAATTCTAAGTCAGTCTAGTGAGAATTAAAGGTAGGGTATATACAATTAGGTAAAACGTGCATTTGTGAGGTAGAATCCGGATTGGAAAGGAATTAAAAAGGCTATAAGGAAAGACAGACACGATGGTAGGTCAGAAACTCTTAAGACTATATTTTTGATTCATGAATCAAACTTATTTTATCTGCTATTTGCAATTTTACCTATTTAAATTAATTAATATATGAAACATAGTTTGAGTTAGTTATTATTTATTTATAACAATTTAGAACTAAAGTAAATAATATTGAGATTTTGTGTTTTTATTAAAAACAAAATCCATTGACACGGTTTTACAAATATATCATCTGTAACTGTTTTCATCGAAGTGAGATAAATATTAAGTATTATTTAAAAAATAACCAATCTACTAAAATGACTAATAATCGGATTTCTCAGCGATTATTTGTTAATAACATAGAATATTTAATATTATTAACGATGCTAATCATTTAAACTGAGTAATTGAAATCGCGTCCTACATTAAGAATACTTTTCTCGTCAATATAAGTTTAAAGATAGCTCTCAGAGAAGTCTAAATCCGAGACTGAGGCTCGTGAAGAGCGCGTATAGTTGGTTGACGTGCCGTAATCTGAGGTTGCTGTCGCCAGGTCTGCTACTACCGTACCTTGAGTCACACCATCAGCAGCGGCTGCTTCACGCTCAGCTAACTTCTGTTTCAGCACTCGGATTCTTTCTTCTTTCTGCAGTTACAGACTCAGATTAGACATAGATGCTATCATAACATTCATATATTTTTATCACATAATTAGAATTAATACTTTGAAGGACTTACAAGCGCCGACCCCTTCGTTTGCGTTCTTACTGTTTCTACCTAGTTACTAATTGAGAATGTGAATTTATGTTTAAGAGTGAGAGGTCTTTCTCATTTAAAAGGTACAGCCTCAAATATATGTTTCTTGCAATATTATATTTAATTCTTCGTTCAATAATTTATTCAGCAATAGTTAATAATGTTTATTTGCTATGAGGTGCAACTTTTATTTTCCTTTTGTACAGATTATCACTTAAAATGAAGTATATGGTTATCAACACATTTCTTGAATATTTTTCGATAAGGATGTTGATAATTTTATCCGGATTCTAAAGATTTCGTTAAACAAAGTCTTTAATTCTTTTGTATTATCGGTGAACTCGACTTTTATGTAAAATGTTAGTAATAATTAACTATCGAGGGAATGAAATTTGTTCAATTTCTTTTAATTATAAAGAATTACACATAAAATTGGTGTATATTTTATTACTTTATAAAAAAACTTAATTGAAATATCAATTTGAATAATAATTATGAAGCGATAAAAATTTAATTGCTTCAAAAAAAATTGTTGAGGAATGTACAAGGAAAATTGTTCAGCTTTTTTCGGAGAACAGATGAAAACAATTATATGAAGGAATTGTAAATAAATGAACGTTAGACGACATTCACAATCAGCGGTGTCATCTTTATGGTATAAGTGAAGCACGTTTGCTGTAATAGCGCATTACGGAGGTACTTTATCGTACGGAACATAACATCTACGAAAGATGTTTGTACCGTACTTTAATCTAAGCGGTACTTAACTCATTTATTAGAGGCATAAAACTGGGAAACTAATTGTAGGTACGCGTTGCTACGAGTATATACACATACGAAAAATGTCTAAGAAACTGGACAGAAAAAGATTTAAATTTGATAAAAGATAGGTCGATTTCCTTTTAGGCTTAAATGCTAAGGTACTAAATAATTCTGTGTACAAAACCAAGGTTGAAAGAAACACGGGTAAACTGAAAAAAATGTACCTCAAGTCGACCAGGAACAATATATCTTTACGTCAAACAAGCAGCTCAACTATAAGTAGGTCTATTTTATATCAGACCTTAACCTAAAACTGTTGGCTTTGGCCCAGAAGAGGTAATATTTCGCAGCAGTCACCAACACCGTTGGCGCTAAAACTCAATAAACTAAATTGAAACGCTTTATCTAATGTATGAAAAATGTCAAAACGTCACCCTGTCAGTGTATTTATTATATACACCTGAGTTCAATTTTAATCCATCTCAATATTCTATACTTTTTGATTTGACCATTTTGGTAGTAACATTTTATATTTGAAATATGTGCCCAATTTATTAAGAATTATTTAAAAAAGTTGCAGGGTTGTTTAGGTTTTGTTCTGAAATCTAATTTAAAGTTTATTTGTTCATTAATAAACGTTTTATAATATGTATAAATGTTCTGGAGCTGCCATGATTTTTATATTTAAGGTGGATTATACACATGATGCAGCATTTTTCAGTCTCGTTCATTATAAAAATGTTTAAAAAACCATTGAAAATTTTCATAACAAGCTAACTTTTATGATAAAACAAAAAGTAATTATGGACTCATAAAAAGATATAACAAAAACTGGCACCGAAATATTTAAATATACCATTAAAAGTTATTACCTGTGCAATAAGTTTCTGTAGTTCTTCGTTCTCCTTCACAAGCTCCCGGTATCTCTCCTCATCGGCTGGGGCGGAACCAGAGCCTGAACCGCGGCCGCTCTCAACACGTTCAGTGGGATGGCGGATAACTTCTATTACCTGTTCAACGAAAAACATCAATCAGATAGATAGAATAACATGTTTTATAATTTCTCTAAAACCTTATAATAAAAAAATATACCCATATACATATTTTGTTCACAGTTATAGATGTAGAAAGTAGACACACGCATACAATATACAGTCTCAAAGATGTTATCTTATATTGTAAAGCTGTAGTATTAATATAAAACAAGTGAAACATTTGAGATATACGTGTAAATATATCATAAATTGCTTATAAAATACCTGAAAATATAATGCTATCAACTTACTAATACCATAATACCGAAATTTGTGAGAATGAACGGATTCATGTAAGCTGGTGTAGATGTTTGTTGCGCTTTCACGGAAAATAGATTTAAATATTTTCGCGAATCTATATAGAATGTAGATTAAAACTCAAAACGAGAGATAAACTATTATTTATCATAGAATTCCATGAAGTTTTTGTCGGATTTACGGACATAAAAGTTATATTTTCCATGAAGTTACGTGAAATGAATTATCGATGTCGATGACGTGTGGTTAACATGTCCATTGTTTTAATATATTGTATACATTTCAATCTATGCCCAATTTCGAGGCTCATTCGGAAAAGTTTACGAGAAAATAATGTATTTGCATATATGTATGTATTTGTGAGACGTTTAAGTTGTTATTTTTTTATATCTATTTGTAAGTATTTAAGGAATATATTTAAAAAGATTAGAATAAAATTATTTAAAGTCAGAGTTTAGGGAAAAAAATCTTAATACATTTGCTAGATTTATTTTACGATGAGTAAATTACGAAAGTCGTAAAATTTTAGCTTAGAATTTCTGTATCTCAGAATTACGCTTTCTAGACCATTAAGATGGGAATAATGTTGATCACTTAAAGTATTCATAATAATGAGATGATGTTTAAAGTTATGAAATTAATTTATATTCCTGTAAAAATTATTTATATAATTTATGACAAAAACTAAATACATATATAAAGGTACTTGAAACAGAATTATTTTAGAAGTAATGAAGTGCAAAAGTAAACTTTAAATTTTTAAAACTAATGCCTAACATATATAATACATATATGTACTTTTGATTCAATGTAATGAACAAAATTTTATTTTATTAAAACACCAACTTATACAAATTCCTTGCCAATAGATTCTTCACCCTATTACCAGTAACGAGATCGTTTTATTTAATGTTTTTATCATGACCTTAACATTATGAGCAAATGTTTTTTAAATTTGATTTTGATGTAGTTCCTTTTATCCCTTTCGAGGTTTTCCTCTAACGAATTCATTAATAATATATAAACCCATATAAAAGAGACTCTTTGAAATGAAATAAATATATACGGTATAGAAATACAGCTTCTGTGATCTAATTAACAAAACAGCATTGTAAAATAATATTATAGATAAAAGAACTTGAATTAATGAGCTAGTGTTCTGGGTATTTTACAAAGTTTAAGTTATAATTGAAATATTTTCGAGATATTTTCTGATAAAAATAATAAGCAAAAAACGTTCTATTGATTAGAATTTAATTAAATTCATTTAATTTTATTTTTAACCCTCAATAGTCATGGACAACTTTTTATGGGTGTGTATTTTTTTATAACATGGTTGACCATAAACAGAAGTGACATTTTACATTCAGCGTCTTTTAAAGAATATAATATTTGATTAATCTTTTGTATCGGATGTTTAAAAATTAAAAAATATATGTATATATATTTATTAAGAATCGTAATTAAAATACATGTTGAGATGGCATAGAATAGAAATGTGTGATATTAAAAAAGTCATGATCTAAAATTGAGGACGAAATTCTATCAAAAATATAACATACTTTAATTACATTACGACATATCAAAGTTAAACATTAATCAAAACCTACAAGCCAAATTGGGGTGGTAACAACAAAAATATTCCGTGACTATTTACAAAGAAAAACAAATGTGTACGTTTTGTAAAGATTTATCTTATTACGTACAAGTGAGACACAGCAAAATAGAGGAATAATGTTTACCCATCCCAAAATATTATAAAGAAAAGGGCAAATGTGACTTATCACTAAATGTGTTGGTACATTGGATGCTGTAAAATTAATTCGAAACGGATTTAAATGACCTGAATACTTTCATTGTATATTACAATAAAATGTAGTATACTACTGAATTTTATACTATTTCCTGACTAATAAAATATACATCCATCTTAAAATTTCTTAAAGAACTTACTTTTTAAATTGAATAAATAATTGGATTACGTTGGTAGGATGACATTATACATGCACTCCAATTTATTGCGAAGACTTATGTCAGCGAAGTCGTTTCAAAAGAGCACTTAGACTCAGTGAGAGAACGTTATAAACTTTTTAATAATTGAAGGAAACTTCAACTTCCATTATCTTAAGCTTATTGTAACAAGTTAAGTTGGTAATGAATCGTGATTAACTTTCTTTGCATCTTATTTCCCATCGCTATATATTTCTGAAGAATCGAAGTTTTAATTTTTTTACCGAGTGTAATTATTAACAAGAAAATATATTGAATATAAAGATAGATTTAACATACTTAAGCCTGTTCGTCTATAAGTTCTTGCATTGTTATTCTTACTAATACTTTCATTGTTGGCTTGTTTTACAAAAGAAAATGGCTACAAAAGTAATTTTTTACTACTTAGTTTAAATAACGTTTACACAAACTATCATTTGAAAAATATCATTTTCTATAAAGTTTCTTATCTCTCTTTAATAATTTTGATTTTATCATAGTCCCCAAAACGAGGACTAAACCAGTCCCATTTATTTCTTAAACTAAGTCATGTTTTCACATAAATGAAATGCAATATATACTTGCTTATTATACACAGGCGCGTATCTAACGCTGCAAAGATACTTACTTTAAAAACTAAATAGAAAAAATCACAACTTACATTCTTGGCTAGTGCTGCTGAACATTCAACTTAAATGCACTTTACGTGACATTGCTATTCGATAACAGAAATAGTTTTGGAACTCACCTTCGGTACAAATATAAGTGCCATGCTTAAAAAGCAACAGAAGACAATTGCGAGTGACACGAACGCGAAGGCGGCATCCTGTTGGCTCGCTATCACAAGGGTGACAGGTGCCGTGATGAGGCATAGCACCACCACGTTGTATATACTCATGCCAACATATCGAGAGTCATTGATCTGACGTACTTTTACAGATCGGGTTTCGTAGGCCAGGAATAGTCCGAAAACTAGGACAAGACCTTTATAACCATACATCACGCCTGAAACAAAGGTTTTTAATTAACAATTATGTTTTAAAGTTTATTAATTTACTTACCATTAAACAGTTCACTTTCAAAAATTACAATTTTCTGAAATATCATGTTAATACATTCAAATAAATTTTGTTTTCGAACAAAAATCACTGTGAAGGTAATTCTTTGTACCTCCACTTTCACTCATTACAAGTTAAGCAAACTTTTGATTTCAGAGCATAAATTTGCTGTCGAAAAAAATATAAATGTTAAACAACGCAATGAAGTGAGGCAGATGTGATTAACAACTCGGAAGTTTAATTTCATTTCGAAGTTGGGAACGCAAATGACGCGGTGGACTTTGAAGAGAATTGATTATATATTCCTTACATTTACGATAGAAATTGTAATCTTTTTATGACAACAGATTGAATTATGTTGTATAATTAAAGAACATTCACGGCTGCTCCGTATAAACTTGTTATAAAGGCGAACAAGATACGGTGAAGTTTATGTAATTAAGCTAATAAACCGCTAATTGATTAAGTCTCTTCAAGATAAAGCATATTCATTAAATTATGTATGTAAAATAAACTTCATTATAGATCCCTTTTAAAGGTTTATGGCTATCAAAATTTCAAATACGGTGTTTGATTTCAAAATAAAAATAAATCTTTTTAAGGTTGTTTTCTTACTTTCACTATAATATAAAATGTTATAATGATCTTAACCCTTTTCGAGCCTGGTTGTAATTGTATACCTCAGTCTGAACCGTCGTTTAAAACTTTTGTATAAAAAGGTGAAAAAGCGAGGCTTAAGAAAGCTATTTCAAACCTTTGCTTCAAGTTTAACAAATGTTTCAAAGTTAAAACAAAAATGTCACATAGCAAATTTTCTTACACTTTAGGAATTTACGTTTTTTAACACAACAATGTAAACTATTTATTATTAAACTTAGCAATACACGATAATGTCTTTAAAAATATAGTTAATAAATGAATTACGTTTTAAATTGTATGTACTTATAATTTTTCAGGATATACACAAAACTCACGGATAATATGTGTTTTGAACAACACATGTATTGCCTTTACCATCAAATTTGTGATCAAGCTTGACAACGTGAGAAACTCTAATTTACGGAGTTATGTAAAAAGTTAAATTAGTTTGATCGTTAAGGCTATTGTCTAAAGGGTGCACATCGGTGACATTTGTATTCATATAGTGTGTTCGTGGTTCAAAAATAAAATTTCATCAGAGGTCCGAACCGTAACTGCAAGCGAGATAGCGGTGTCAGCTGTGATTAAAAAAGTTATCAACTCCCGTATTGTCACGTTTTCAGTATAGTTTATGCTTTGGGCAAATTTTTCGTATTTTTGAGCGGTTGGCTAGTGCAAATTCGTAGTTGAAAAATTGCACTGAATATATCAGCTTACACGACTAGATGTCTAATTGGATTTCAACTATTTTGGCTTGATATTTTTCAAATTGTTTTATTACATTAATATTATGTTCTTAAATATTAAATACGCAGTAAAGAAAGTTAATATTTAATGTAACTCCAGCCCTTCTCTAGATTTCAATCCGATGCAATTTGATTGGGCTTTAATAATAATTTTAAATAATGTTGAATGTATCTTGAATAAATAGTATTAAGAATATCATTGCTAAATTAAATATATTTTGACATTGCTCCATAATACTTACCTAGCCATACAGTATTATGTTCACTCTCGCAGTGTTCAAGCTCAGGTCGTATGTGTACATCATCATCATGATGACGTGGTGCCTCTAATGGAAATATCTCCACCCGCCTTTGTAAAGGATCCCTCAACTGCCAAGCTGTTAACAACGTTATGTCCACTAAAAGTAGACCTCCCACCATCGTATATAATTTCCAGCCATGCATACGTTTCTGGGAACAAGTTAACTTTGTTTAGATTTTAGAATTATAGCGTGCTTCATATATAATTTTACTATTAGCGTATTAGTTCTTTAATAGGTTTGTAGTTTGCTACTGGTGACAAGTGTATCTATGGGGTTGAATAGTTTTATTAGTCGTTATTTATTTTGTGGCTCAATATATTTTTCTTATTAATCTATAAAGACTGCTTTCATTTTCGTCGTAATGGCATTCACTTTACGCAATATACTTCATGTAAAGTTCTGAAGCAAAACCGGTGCATTGAACTGCAACTTTTATAGTGACCTATATTCAAATAATTATTATATAACACATCGCACTAATTAATTACCGATCGCCAGATAATTTAGAACCTGCAAATAAGAATTTTTGTCATATAAATTTAAATGTCCATGTTATTTAAGCATAGAGCTTCTTAAATATAATCACAATTATCATCTTGTATTTACGTTACATTTTAATAAAGGACACTATTCACTGTCGTTACAAAATTAACATTATATTTATACTAATATTATAATATTTTGTATAATATCAGTTCGACCATTTTGTGCTTTGTAAAATTTTATTTTAGAAGAGATTCTGTTGTCCATCACAATATAAGGAACCTCCAAAGTTTCAATATTTGAATTAAGTATTTGAACAAATATCTTGTTTGTGGCATAATATTTCAAGCTTAAAAACTATGTGCGATTTTAAGGGGAAAAAGTTACGTCATAAATGAGAAAATAATTACTGTGAAACAGAGAAACTTTCTATGTCGGATACAAACTGTTTTTTGATTAAACTTTTTGTACTGTCCTGAAAATAAATGGTGTATTGCATCGTTAGATATTACGACGGTCTGAAGACTTTTTATTACATTATACAAAGTGTAAAAGACACATGCAACTAGATCGTAGCCTTTAAAATTAATAATAAATTCTCCTTTGTTTTATTAAACCCAAAATATAAATAAAATGTTTTGTGGTCCTACTAAAATTATACTTGGACTAATAGATACTTTGTCTTCAATATTTGGGGTTGTTTATTAGCTTTTTAGAATGGCCTTTTCAGTCCAACGATTTTAATGAGCGACTCAGAGCAGGGGACACGGCTCGGAAGAGTAAAAGCAATTACTGTTAATCTTAGTTTGTTTATATTCAGTTAGAGAGGCATTTAGAACCATAAAAGTCCAGCGGTTAGAATATTTTATACGTTATTCAGAACGCAAACCTGCGTTAATGGCTTGTTTTGTGATAAATAGTCCATGTTATCTCGATCATAAACTATGTAAAATGTTATTTAAATTTATCCGGCAGAAGCGAGATTACTGTAGCAAGACCGGTAAACAAGTTGACAAATTGTTTATATTAATATAAAGGACGAAGATTCTGGTAATTTTTATTATTTACAGAGATAAATTTGACTATATAAATAAAGTTTTTGAGTATATAAATACTACCGAATATTTTTTTGAGAAGCTTAAATATTTCGATTAAAATATATACATATATATTTGAATTTTATAAGATAAACTTTGGGACTATATAACAGGAGTATTAAAAAAACTTTTGCATGTCTGTTGCATTATAATATTTGTAAATATGATTTAGTAGAACTAAACTAAAATATAATTGCATTTATTTACTAATTATAGAGATAGTTAAATCATAGCCTAAGTTGAACCATCCTCACATTAACGAGGACACAACAAGTTATTTAAAATGTTTGTTGTTATTCAAAATTGATATTTTGAAAACAATTATTATCACACTTCCATTAAAACTATATGTTATACAAATTCAATATTTAATTGCTTACATACATAATATCATGTCAGAGAACAATGCGGTTCTTGTATCAGCATAAATTGTGTGAAACGGATATTCTCCCTAGATTTATGGGTTGTATTGACAAGAGGGGCACCGCAGCGCCAAGCGCGTGTATTTATTTTGTTCATATCTTGTGAAAAGCGAACTGGTCTGTTGGAATAATGTGTCAATATACAGTATGAAAATCTTTACTGTGCTGGGTTTTTAATTGCTATAAATTTGTGCTATTCAAATAAAATATAAGCTCGTATTTCAATAATTATTTTGTATAAAATATCCCGTACATTTATTCATTTTGTTAATGATAATAAAGAGTACAAGATACATTTTAAATGTTTCATCCGAAAAAATCCATTAGAGAACCTAAACCTCTCAACTGTTGATCAAATTTGGGAAAATATATAAGCTTTCCAGAAGTAAATACGAGTATAAAAACAGGAATGTACCATATGGTTCTTTTTCAGTAAAAATATGGCGTTTGTAACATCAGATGTTTTTGTAATTTTGCAAAATAGATCACATCACTATTTAAATTATATGCAATATATCCGAGACAAGATTTGTGAATGAAAAAAACTTTCTTATAATTTTTGTAAATTTTATTACCTTAGTCTCCGGTTTAGGCTTCGTCGTGTGTCTGTGGACACGCCAGACTTTCGTGAACATAGCTCCATATGCCATCGAGAAGCCAGTGGCTAATAGCCAGGACCTGGCTGCGCAAAGTCCAGGGTAGTGTTCAGGCTGAACCCACCGTCCATCGACACCGAGCGCTATGGCGGCTCCGAAACAGATGCAACATCCACAAAGCATCACTGTGTTGCACGCGGGATGCGACCATTGGATAACCCTGGTAAATTTATAATTATAATCATGAAATTCAAGACATATAATTTAATAAGTCGGTATTTTACCCTAGAATATATTAACAATTTAATTTCCATAAATCTATTATACTATTCTTCACGCTTTATTTTGAGTTAGTTAAGAAAATTTTAAATTAATAACGTTTAAAAATAACAAATACCTAGAGAGTAAAATGATTTATTATAAATAAGATAAGAAATTTTATAACATTCTTCTTTTAATAAAACAGAAAGAAAGTTGGACCATAATTGGATACTTGAGCCAACTTGATTCAATGCTATAATGCGATTCTAGATAAAACTCGCGATTTATACATTTTATTGAAATTTTAAATGAATCTTAAATTTCTCTGCTATAGCGAGAAAAATATTGTAGATAGAAGGAGAATAGTGCATATGGGATCTACAGCAAATAATATGTTTGGAAAGTACAATACATTTTCGTTTTTTTCAACGTTACCTTCTATGTCGATGGAGAATATTGAATACTATAAGTCCAATGGCTGCCAATATGCCCGCTATACAAAGAGCCGTCATGCAAGCGAATAGTGGCAACGAGACCGTTCGTAACTCGTTCACCACCACGGTTCGATCAGGCGGAACTTTACCACCTGCAAAATTATGAAACATTAAAATGCGTATCTTAAAATGTTTTTCTTATCGACAACTACTATAGTGTAAAAACAGAGTAATACATATACCATTATCACTGTCGTGGTTTATAATTCTAAATAAAAATAATGTATTTAATGTGTTAAATTACATTTCTACACGTATACTTCACAGCGATAAAAGTCTGGAGATGTTAAAATCATGAACAGGTAACATATAAATATACATTTTAACGGTTTGAAAACTAAATGACTTAAATCAGAACTTTCAGAAAGAAACATCAACATTGTAACTACGTAAGTGGTAGTGGCAATAAAAATTTCTCTGTCCCATCGTAAAACTTCTGTCGTAAAACCATTGCACCTACGACAAAACTTGTTATTTAGTCTTATTTTTAAGTGCAAAACTACATATCAGTATCGTTAAAATACGTAACCGTAAACAATTTTTGTAATATTAAATAGTAAATTGCAATACGCCTATTTAGCCTCATTTTATCTTTTTGTTGAGGTCTTTATAAGCGTTATATACATATTTCTCAGACAAAGGAATTATTCTACATTTTGTATTTTCTTGCTACCTTTTACTCGCACGACCGCTTTTAATCATCCTTTTAATGATTTCTTTACCTAAAGATAATAGTAATTCTTAATTTACTAAATGAGAAATAAACTCATAAAGAAAAAATGTACGTGAATTCATATGAAGAAACAAAATGATATTAAAATAAAATATCATTTATTATTTGGAAATTGTTAAAACTAGTCGAAGATAAATGTAGACTTAGCGTTTTATTTCGAAAAAAATATAAATATAAAAAACACCTTACATGAACAGTTATTAAAAAAGTTTTTTAATAAATACACCTTTAAAACTTTGTACATCAGTAGCGTTGTTTTCCATTTATCTAATGTACTGTTAATTGAATGAGATGAATCGAAATTAAAATGTTCGTTGAGCTATTTGGCTAATCTCCAGAGAAATTTCTGTTTTAAACAAAACTGAGCGTAAATTACTCTTCTTAAATTCTTAATGACGGTCCGGTAGTATCGTCAAAAGATAAAATCCTGGAGCGCCAACACGAAAATGAATTAAAAGTTGCTTTCATTTTGTCTATTCTGATTTTTACGGCATATTTACAGAATTCACTGAGTTATTTAACTATGTTTCCGATGCATAATATTTGGAAGTGCTAACCGCAGAGTTAGTTACGCTTCACCAATTCAACCAGTGTATTAGTCTTTACATAGAAAATACCGCACGTTAAAACGGAGTTTATCTACTCTGTATACTGCAACCTTGTATGCACTCTCCGTTGGTTCTATGAAATTCTATCAGATTATACATAGAATTGAAACTGTTTGAATTTTGTTTTAAGTTAACAAGATTTTACATACGGCTTTAGATTTTTATTTTAATATAGAAGTCGATTGCCTGCAATGGCAAAACTGAAGCTTATGCTGAAAACAATAAAGTTACTTACCGACCCACCGTTCCCTGTCTAACCAGGTGAGATTATCCGCCTGTGTATCATAGTATCCCAACTTAATGTAATGGTTATCTGTCAACTGCTCTATCTGTGTTAGCGCTATGCGATCACCTTGAGACGAGAATGCTACTAGACCCTAGAGAAATATTAGATAAGGATGTCTTATTAAAGGCTTTATAAATACATGTGAATATTCTCTCAAAATTTTATGAACTGCATGTGAAATATGTTAAAAATTATTAAGAACTAAGGATCGGTAAATGAAATAAAAATTCATTGATGCGCAACAATGACGTTGCTTAATTTTTTTTAAAGAAAATAAAAATTCAGGAACCACGTCTTTTATGTTAAAATTATAATTAAATTATAATGGAAAATATTAACTTTAGATGCCAACAGTGTTTGAAAACGTATTGTAGATATTTTGGTATTGTATCTGTTCTAGAATGCATATCTTTTAATATTAATTCTGTTTGTGTCTATTAAAAGAATCAATTTTTTTAACACAAATAATATTAAAATGTAAACATTATATATTATAGTTACTTTGAGAACATGTATTTTTATTAGAAACTTATTGACTCTACGGGGTTATTATTTAGCAATTATAAAATATCCATATTCTGTTCAGTTTTTAACTGTGTAATAAAGAAGTTAATTTAATAAGATGTCCTGAATCTAAATACATAATTGTATTACCTCGAAGACTACCGTATAAATGTGTGCATGCCTTGTGAGGGATTTAATTTTAAGATAATACGGAATATAACAGAAGACTCACCGATACTCCCAGAAACGATGTCGAGTTTATTGCTTCGTAAATGTCGTCAGCAATTTTCTTATTGGTATACGTAAAATTTTTTAAACTTAACCCACTCTTTTCTAGCTTCTCCATTGTTTTATTAAAAGCTACAATATACATTTTATTAACATCAAGAAACAAGTAATATTGCAAAAGATAATACATGATGACGTAAATATTTAGAAAGTAGAACTTTATGTTCAGTCTCAATTTCAGTAGAAAAAGGATGGAATATTTCCTCATTTAATTTACTTTGTATTCATGAGTTACCTAAGGCGACCGCCCAAACCGCGTCATAAGCTAAAGGGGCCTCCTGATACCCTTCAGGAAATCTCTCTCCGTCGATATCGTAGCCGGCTTCACGAAGCGCTTCGTTTAGCCGCGATCTGTTAAGTAATCAATCATTTAATATTCTCATTGCTTTGGCATTCAAAGCGTACACATATTTTTGTAGCTTATAACATATTCTGTTCTCCCTCAATGAACAAGTGTTGCGTTTATAGTTTTATTTTGGAATGTCCAAAAAAACGTTTTAGAGAGTTTAACTTTTACAATTTTATAAAATTTTATAAAGGCTTTTGCGAACTTCGCACGGAATTCACGATGGCTGAAAAATGTTCTCCGTTTTACTGTTTTTCAGGAATGTTGTTTAGACAAAGGGATGTTTTGTAAAAATTCCTTCTTGATGAAGTCACATAGCGATAAAGTCATGTAGTGAATTGAGGTATCGCTGGAGGCTTTCAATTGAATGTCGCTCGTCAAAGGAATGGAATATTATCTCTCAACGCGTAAAAGTTGTGACAAGCGGTTTTATTCGGGATCCGACCACATAAATGTTTCTCGCCCTTTTTCTCAATCCGTACAAAAGAAATCGTTGTCACATAAAATTGGGTTTTGCGACATCGCTTTTCAGATAAATAAAAACAGTAAAGGATAAGAAAGAAATTGTAGGTCAAATCAAAAACTCCTAAAACTTCTTCCTAAAAGAATGTGATCCTTGTAATCATTACACCATGCATTGGACAATAAAACAAATAAGACATTTAAATATTTCTTAAAAAAAAAAATACTGTTTAAGATGAAATAAAAACCTGTTTTAAACTTAATGGTTTGTTTTTGAAATCCTACAGTAACAGGATTTTTTATTATTCATTATTGAATTATTTTTCAATACTTGTCGACGGTCAAAACTCATTTTAAGGTATTTTTGTTATGGTTATAATACTAGTGTATTTGTTTAAATAATTGTACATTTTCAATTTGCCGTGTACTTATGTATTTGTAAAAAAATTAAAACGGAATAATAATAAAAAGAGGTTATTCAACTTTTTAAAGAAATATTGTGATTGCAATTTACATGCGTTAAAAAGTATCAATTAGTTGATAAATAATGAATTAAAATAGTTTATTTTAATTATAAGAATAATTTAGCTATTATAGAAAACTAAACAACATTACATACCTAAAATCTTCCGAAGTCATGCCAGATATTGTGGTCTGGTTAGCATTTTGGTTCCACATGAGTGCTTCCGTAGTGAGATGACCTTCCGCAGCCTCCCGCATCTGTTCCGCTGTACACTCAATACCCTCTCTTTCTAAATTGGTTTCAAACCAATTATCCTCATACCATCCTATATAAAATGAAATAATAAACGTAATTATAAAATTGTTGTACTTATATTATGATATCATGTCGTATATTACATTTAAACGTAGTTATATCTCTTCAATTAGTTTTGCCTTAATATAATATTAACAAAAAATACTTTTTATAAAAAGCAGCATTAATTATTTTAAAATAGATCAAACAAATATGATGTAAAGGAAATATTCTTTACATCTCAAAACAAACTGGAACAAGTGTTTGGACGTCCTTTATTTAAATTGCTCTTGACTTTTGTATAATATCTTTGTAAACAGTGGGTGAAATTTTTTGTACCGCAATTTAAAATTTCAGCCGTTTCATACTTTACGGATGTCAAAATTTTAATAAGTTAAAAATGGAAATAATGTTTTATTACGTGTAATAGAGGAGCATGCAAAAGAAAACACATAATTTCTGAGTCAACGAATGTGTCGATTATATTTATGTGAAGTGATCTCTTAGTAGGAAATTTTATAGGATGTAATAAAGTTTTATGAAGGATGGAAAAGATTTTGGAAGCCTACGTCGTGGTAAGACATCGATAAACTGAACAGGCATGTAATTTTTGGATTCAAACCAAATGATTCAGTATCTTTGATATTGAATTCAAAGTTTATAACATATTCTATAAACACATCTGAAAAAATTAATTTCTTGGTAATAAGATTGTATATAAATGTCGTACCAATATTATGTCTATAATATATTAAAATAAAAATGTTGAAGCTATATATTTGGATTCCGTGCTCTTCGAAAATTAAATCATCTTTATAATTATGAAAGATTAAAGTCAAGAATAAGAATATAAATCCCTTGCATTCCTGTTAAAAGGTTAAAAGTGTATGAGAATTAAATTTTCATGATGTTTTCAGTTGCATAATAGAATATTTCTCATGAGTAATATAAATATTTATGTTGGTTATGAAAAAGTTAAAATAAGGAGCTTAATAACATTACCGTCGTCTTATAAGAAATATATAAGAAATATTATATCCTGGTGTGCAATAACGTTTTGATAAATTACAGTTCCCATATGTATGTTGCTTTGTAACCACGTAGTGGTATGTGTTGAAGTGTCTTTCCTACATTACTAAGACTCCCTTTTATTTGTAAACAAAAAGAGAATAATTATGCTTAAACAAAGACAGTGGAGATTTACAGCAAAACTTTTAAAATAAACATTTCTCAGAAAGTCAATTATCCAAGGTACCAGAAATATAATTTTTATGTTTTTTTTTTATTGTACTTTACGAAATATTAAACATTATATTATGTTATAATTTTATTACAGTAGATACAATTTTTTTTAATAAAGTTGTTACTACGGTTAGTAGTTACTAGCAGTAGTAGAAAAGTTACTACTAAAGCTATTATTACTTGATAAAAATGAGTTATATATACAAATAATAATACTGCAAGCGATCGACCGACTTCTATACATAAAAAGTTATAGTTATTGAAGAAATATGCTACAGATTTTTTTTTTATTTAAACAACAGAAGAAAAAGTAATCTATTTAGAACGTTTGAGTTCCTGTATGTTTTCTACGTATCGAGCACAAATTATATGGAAATGAAAGCCGTTTTCATCCATTTATTATTAGTGATGTAACTTAAAATATAGGTCGCATTCTACCACTATAGAATATTTTATTCCTAGCACGTAAATCTATTCCACGCTAATAAAGTCGAGCGCAACATCTAGTAAGAAAATATCGTTTTTCATATATTACTTATTCATTTTGTATAAGTAATAGTATGTAGTTTAATTAATGTTTAGGTTCCATTCATTATCGTAATCACGCAAAAAATAATTATGAGATATAAACTAATTAAAACACCTTTACATTTCTATGGTTTTAATTATTTTAAAATATTGGTGAAAAATAAGATTTCCTAAACATACGAGTTGAATTTCACAAGTCTTCTAACTTTGTTAATGTAGTTGCTGGGCATAACTGTATTCTTGATATTTAGATTCATTTATCGATAGTATTCGTAAATAAACCAAATCAAATTAAAAAATACAAATCATCACATAAATGAAGAAGTCATGAGCTTAATTTATAAAAAGCATAATGTCAAATCGAGGAATTGTATTGAATGTCAATACAAAAAATATATATTAACATTTAAATCAGATTTATTTTCGCAAATCGTCGTAAGTCATGATGTTATAAACAAAAAAACAAGAGAAAACAGCGAACAGAATACAAAATAGCCGCGACAAAGTCCCCAAATTAATAGTAACAAATAGCCATTTCCTTGTTTGTTTATGTTATAAGCACGGTGAAACGGAAATGGTATTGCGGCTTTGAGGGTTTTGTTTGGCTTTTAGCTCCAAATACATATGTGCTGTTATGCATCGAACACATATACATATATAAAATGTAGTGATATATTGTTTAAAACGAATGTTTAGTTTATAAACATATATAAATATCTTGAAATTGGTTTTGAATTTAAAATAAGAAAATAATAATATAAAAGTATGAATTCAATAAAACTATATTTGTGAATGTAACTCTAAAATATTTATTTAATTTTGATCACTTAATCCGGCGGTTCAATTGCTTTAGTTATGTAGCCCAAAGTTCATTACTTAAACGTGATACAATATACGCTAGTTGGATTACGTAGAGTAAAAAAATCCAGTACGAAAACAATGACGAAAAAAAAATTAAATATCTGTTCCCATTTGAAAGATATATGAATATTTTTAATATGAGCAAAAAGAGGTAATTGTGAAATAAAATCTCATTTGATGCATTAATCGTCCAGATCTGACTCATTTAGCCAATTTTAGAAACAACTAAGTAATGTAAAAACTTTTTCCATTATAAAGCGTAAGAGCCTTAGATAAAATTAATTCTGCTGGCTTATGTCGATAATGAGACAGCAATCATAAAGCGGATCAATTAAAAATAGGCCATAAAAAATCTATAGATATTCGATTTGTTAAATTCTATTGAATCTTAATACATTGTCACACGATATTAACACTGTTTTCAAACATATATTTTCGGATGAGTAACGACAGAATAGACATTTGTCATTTCATTCGACGTTATTCAAGTAGAAAAGCGGGGGAATAGCTGATGATTAATGTAATATTAATCACGATTCTTGATGCTCATTTATCTCAAAAAAAAAACTTTAGTTTATTTACCGCTTTTAAGTAGTCGATAAAAGGTATTTGTATGAAATAAATACCCATTCATCTGGAAATGATTATTATTTCTAAGTTTTAGTAGAATCTATTAATTAAACAAAATATTTCTCAATATGTATGTGTAATATTTATGAGTCTTTGTCGTAGTTTATACGATCCTATAATAATAAATACAAAAGTTTGAAGGTTTGCTAACCAAGTAAGCCCGAGCTTAAAAAGTTTCACTGCGATTTGGCACAGAGACAGCTTATACCCTTAATTAGCATGTTTACCCCGATTATTCACCTGGGTAGAGAAGGGTCTCGCAACTTTATCACAGAAAACAATAATATTACAAACTATGTTTCGTATAAATAATTAAAGTTAAGCAATATTCCACATATTACTTAACCGCAAATCATATAATCCACTGCGTACTTTACGTATAAAATTAATTTATTATATCGTGTTCTTAGATGCCTGGATGCCCTATTTATATTAAAAACTGCTTAACAACGAAAATGTTACTTGTGTGCCATTAAAATGTGTAAGAAATAAAAAACAATAAATAAAGATCCTAATTATTCACATTTTTTATCTGGCATTGGTTGATTGATTTCTTAATTATAATTATATAACTCAAAAAGTTAGCAGAAAACAAACATGATTATATTTATTTAATATGTACTTTGACCTATTTTTGCTCTTAAATCTGGTGAACATTATATGGTGATACATGTAATGGTAGATAGAAGGTATGATTCAAAAAAACCAAAAAACTTTCATTACTTAAAAGCTGACTTGACGGATGGCTGAAAAGCAAATTGGAACAAACTCCTTATCTTTTCCAACTTCTTTGAATACAGATCACAAAATTAGTCAATAGGTTTATATATATTGAGATGAAGATTTTCTATGACAACCATTTTCATTTAGTTATGATTAGATTCAAAAGACAGTAATTAAGAAAAGAGTTAAATGGTTGTCAGTATTTCTGAAAGTAAATTTAAAATTAAAGACCGTTCGTTCACACTGCTATATACTAAATACTACATAGTTGCATTTTATTATTTAATACATTATGTCTTATACCAATGCGACTACTAGTAATTTATAGAAGTCAGATATCTTCCATTATAGAGTGAAATGAAACAGTTTGAGAATTATCGAATATATTTTTTTAAATAACTATAGACATTATTTATTGATGGCCTTTGTTCATTGATGAATGTTAAAATAAGCGTATTTAAGATGTGTAAATGTATTTTTTCTTGGATACATATTAAATAGCTCCGCACTCCTCTGCCATAACTTGCAGCAGCTAGCTTGTACTAGAAAGTCTATATCAATAATAAAATATACAATTTTCAACGTGAGTTATGTTACTTTTAATCACTAGTCATTTATCTAACGCGTACCATCGCGTCTTTCTTAATGTGGATTGATGGTAGGCTCTGATTGAACAACGTATGAGATAATTATCATTTATCACTTTTATCATTATTGCGGTTAAAAAGGGAAATACTTAGCGAAATATTCTATTATTTCAATGTAATTATATTTATATAGTAACCGTATTGATCATTAATTTATATAAACATTGATTTTTTCAAGTATTTTTTGTATCATACAAGTAAATTATAAGCACTCACTTCCTGTTTAAGCAGGGTTTTCATATACAATAAATTATTGGGAAAAAAAGTAGAAACATAAATTTGAATAGAAATTCCAGTAGTAGTTACGTAAATGAATTTTTTTTTTCAGGCTTATCGATTATGTCCGAATAACAAGAGATGAACAGATAATAATCATGAAAATCATTATTTCATTTTAATTTGTTGGAAGTAAAAATTTTGTTCGTTGCTAAGTGTTAAAGGATATAGAGAATACAACAACATATTGATATAAAGTAGAGAACATGAGTATCAAAGTAAAATTAATATGCATTATAAGATACAAAACTACAGACTGGAGCTAGTGATTGAATGTAATTAATAGTTTAACGCTGTGTTTGTTCTGTAATTGTTTGTTGAGCGGAGGTTATTTAGCTTTGTATCATATTGCGCTCGGGGCACGTGTTTGATATTTAAGTAATGAAGCTGTATACTAATTTAATAGCTAGCTTTGAATTTAATATTTACTTATAAATTTAATTTCAATTATATGTATAACAATAATAAATAAAGGGCTTGAACCTACATTATAATAAAATAACACAGAGAGCGAGTGAAAAACAAAACGAATTCATAAATTGAAGAAACAGCATATGCACTAAATAGAGTGCATATTTGTTCATAATCAAAATCATCCTCGTTATCTTTTCCTGTTTAATAAACGCAAAAGAAAGATGTGCTGATAAAGATGGAAAATACAACTTTGTGTGGGCGTGTGTGCTTTTAATTATTGATTATGTAACGCTCACAGTCATCTGTAAATTTAATAATATTTATGTAATCAAAATTATGGGCTAATGAAAGTTATTTAATGCCTCATTTATCTCTGAAATGGAAAGTTGATAGTTAAATTTCAAATAGCAATCTTACATTAAATAATTATACTAGCTATAACTTTCTACTGATGGTTCGTGACTTTTCATACGTGATTTACGCTAACAGTTAATTTTATGAACGAAATATAATTTGTTAAGGAAAAATTAATTTGTTATTTAAACATAGAATTATGCCATAGTAAAATTGTGTGAAATACTTTTGATTTTTGTCTTAAGATTCATGACTATATACTCATATTAATGGGACTGAGTCAATAATGCTTAATTAAGTTTAATATATAATTTTATAACAGCTGTAACCAGTAAATATACTGTTAATTTTAAAATCATTCTGTATTTTTCGTTGCGTGGCTTGTTTTCCTTAGTAATTACAAAAGTTATAATTAATTTTGTTTATAATTGACATTTGGAAACATCAGACAATGTCACAATGTCACTTAGCGGTTATAGATGAAATTTTCATTTACTGTGGACGTATTTCTAATTACTTTATATTCAAACTGCGAAACGTTTCGACGTTTTTTGTGTTTTTTGATTGTTGTTTTTATAAACCGAGGATGTTCAAAAATATTTATCGTTTAAACTCAAATGAGAATAAAAACATTATGTTTCTAGTTATTCATTGAAATTGTATTTTTCTAGGCCAAGTCAAAATATTAGGAAAATATTTTTATCTGTAAAAGATTCCTCTGAATTTGTATGGAGTGTTGATAGAAGATAATATTTATTTAAGTAAGTGACAGAGATCTGAATACTGGGTTGTAGTAAAATACACGTTCTTATCATTCGCCTCTGGGCTCCGCACTCGTATAAACTTTTCTCCTTTGTTTAGCGAAAGAGCAAAAGAAAATAATATATGAAAATACTTTAAATATCTGCAAAATAATGTTCAAAAAGAAAACATGACTTATAAATCAAAATCTTCCTTCAAATTAAATATTATATTCTAAATACATTTGAGGCATGATGAAATAATTATGGTTTTGCAGTCTTGCCCATTAATTATTTTACAGATTGTGTTCATTAAGCGAAAATATTATATTACTTTATCTATTTGCCTATATTTTCCATCCTTTTTATTAGACAGCGAAATCTGTATATAAATGTGATTTTGAAACATTAAAACTACATAGTAGTAAAATTTATAATGTCCGTCAATAAAGTGTGGGCTTTGAGCTTTAAGTTATAATATGAAATAATTGTAATCTTTATTTTTTATAGTTTAAAAATTATTTGTTGGCTTTATTACTGCAAAATCTAAAACAATTTTAGTTCAATGTGATAACAAAGACAGTCATTCCCTAAATTGTATATTCTTATAAACATTTGCTATCGTTTAATTAACACTCCAAACAACATCTTATTTTAATCAATGAAATGAATATTTGTTCTTAATATAATATACTGTAAAAAGGAAAATTATTTATCTTTGAGAGGCATTATAACTAACTATATAATAATCAGTTAACTATATTATGAATGAATTAAAATATATGATGTTAATATAAATTTTAATAAAAATGTAGTTCAGAAGCTTTAATGAAACAATTCAATACATTTAAGCAAATACGTATTCATTAAACGTTAATCTCGTTATTTACCTGCTTTTCACTTTTTGTTCACAGATTCATCAGATATAATAACATATGAAGCTTAAAATTTATCACATACACTGTAATGATATTGAAAGTATCTTTTCCCCTATGATATTAATTGAAAGTAATTGTCTGATATTTAAAAAAATATTCTCTCATTTGTATAAATTGTCTTGTAATGCAATTTTCTTTGGTATATAAGGATTATGAAATTCTTTACATTTAATCAGTTTAACTAATTTAATTGATACCAAACTAAATAGTATGACTTATTATTCACTTATCTAATATAAGAACGTTGATTTTACAAGTTTGACTTTTTAAGAGAATAATCGTCTTCATTAAAAATATATTCACATTTTCTGTACCGTATTTACAAAGAAGATAAACGAGTAACAATACTATTAAAATAAATACAAAGAATACTTGAAATATATCAAGAAATATGACTTCATTTGTTATGAGAGCAGTAAGTTTTTAGTTGCTCCATTATCTACTAAAAATAAAATTATTTTAATAAAATTGTATAAAATTATTTTAATGTATTTTGAAAGAAGGATCATAATCGGTTATAAAAGTAAACGTAAGTAAAAATAACTTTTGATCCTAAACCTTGGTTTCTTGGTAATAACACCAGTTAAGGAAGATTCCTATATTATTATGTTCACATTTCTGGTATTTTAAATTTGTAAAAGCGTAAATGACAAATATTTGACTAGACCATGAATCGTAGTTAATCATGATTCACGTGACTTGGTTAGACAGTTTATTGAAGTGAGAATAGGCACAAGAATAGGTCATAATAGAACACATTGTTTTAATGCTGTCTACTCTGAAGGTTGAAGTGTGGAATTACCTTTTATAACAGGTGTTGGAGTGTGTCATTACGCTTTGATATATCTAAGTAGCTGAACGTGGTGACAAATACATAAGACATAAAGTGTCTTAAAATTGTTCATATTACAGTTAATTATATTATCATAATCAAAAGCGTAAAGAGATTTACATAATAAAATTAATTTAGTGTTTTTGTTACATGTAACTAAAACATGTTTGTTTTTAATTTTATTCCTTAATAAAATAACATATTATTTTAAGTATAGTATAGTTCAACGATTTTTCTGATTTGGAAACCTCATCCGACGGAAGGGCGTCACGAAATATTAGTGTGGCCATAAATTTTAGTATGACGATCAATAAACCTATAATACTCCAATCAGATATATCTGGGAGTAAAAGTATTCAAACTAATAAGTATATCATGCGTATTTGTTTATGTTAATATGCAAATAATTTTTTTCCATTTATGCAAGGAGCAAAAGATGAAAATTAATTAGACTCATAGTTAAGAACAGCAATCCTAATAGTGTCCATTCATCACACAGAAAATAATGCAATGAAAATGAAAGCTTTTATCAGTATCATTTTCATTTTCATTTTAACAGTAACAAGAATAAAAAGATATCGTTAGACATAAGAAACATTAAATGAAAGAGCATTGGTCGCTTATATGGGATAGTCTTGCTCTAGATAGACGAAAGTAATGCACTTTTCTAATTTCTACCTATTTAAAAAATACTGTTTACAAAGATATTAAAAGATCGTTTTACCATCTCTGAGGCATATTCAGAAAGTACTAGTTTACATATAATGGACGTTTAGACTTATAAATAAATACTATAAACTTACCTATGAAAAACCACACATAGGATTTTCCGTACAGCTTATGTTTGTACACTTCACATAGTACTCTTCTGGCAGCCACTACGTAGAATAAACCAACAATAACTCTGGCATCTTGTCTGCGAAGGTTCCGAACTGCGTCGTTTGGATCTGAGAGAAAGGACTGTCGTGTCACGATCTCTATACCAGATTTCTTGCAGTGTGCTTCCAGATCCTCAACAGTCTGAAATATACATATAATTTTATTATATTTAAAAAACATCGTCTATGTGTTAGAAAACTATGAAAAACTGTTTTTCACTACAAAAATTACAAAATTGGGTCTTACATATGTAATTAATTTAAACTAAAACTATGGTAGCATAGGCCCTTTTAGAAAAGGTTTACAAAAATTTATTTATTATTCTGGTTAGTAATGATAAGCTTATTCAAACTGAGAGTAATCAAGAAACTATAACATCCACTTTTCCAATAATGACCTAGAAACAGAATCACAGTAAATCTGCAACCCTTATGTATTTCAAAGGATTTTTTGAAAACCAAATCAACATCAAAAAAATACTCGCCAAAGCCTTAGATCTCATTATCTAAATCAACATCGACAGTAGGTAAAGGTTATAACAGAGATATAATATGTACATTATACAAAAAGCTTGGATATTCTACGATCCAAGGTCAAAAGTGTTCATAATTCTTTGCGTATTCATGAATGTCGCCTATGCCTCACGCTAGTAAGTATAGGTAACTCCTTTGTCTATTAAAGAATAAAGGACCATAACAATTCGAAAGTTAATAGTGGTACAGACAAACTAACAAAAAGTGGGCCATCAAATTACCTGATCGTTTTGTATACTTCGAGGTCGGCAAATAACGTGAATCAAGAGAAATTGTAAGTGCTAAGACTAGGCTCTCTAATTAAGACAAGTAGCAGCAACAGCCGGTAATAGAATTTGAAGTACATTCTTTTTTTGGCATAAGTGCTCTCAAGGAACCATAATAGGATAATCGTTTATGAATGGAAAAAAAAGATCACTCACTATCTTCTTCAGAAGTAGCCTCTAACAGGGCAAGGTACGAGTATGTCAGGTCATGAAGGTTTTTCCTTTATAAAAAATTTGCTTTCACTTGTTTGACAAATTATGAGAGATCAAGTAATGTTTTTATGAACAAAAATGATATTTGGCATATAGAATTAGATAAAATGATTTTTTTTTATATTAGTTGATAAATACGCTCTCAATTTTATTCAAATTAGGGTTATACGTATTTATTTCATATACTTATACCTGTATATAATGTAAATTAAAAATAAGATCTAATTAAATAAAAAATGTAGAAAATTAAGACGAATGCTCGACATTACAGAATTTTAGTTTCTGGAGTCTTCTGTCCATATATTTAATCAAAATATTTTAATTCTTAAAGAATAATATTAATGAGTTTATTTTTCAAATTTTAATCTCTGGTTGGTCTAATTTCTATTTAAAATTCATCTATTACCAAAATATGTGAAACAAGGACCTTTTTCGTGGAGCACTGTATATTGTTTCGATATTTGTACATATGATTAACAAAAATGCTGCGTCATGTCTGAAAACCACTTATGCTGAAAACAGTGGCCGCTCTAATTACATTGAAGCTAGCGTGAAAGCCTCCACCTCTATTCATCTCCGCAAGTACATAGTAACCCAGCAAACCTTATAAAAAGTTTCATGCAGTAGCATGCATGCAGTGATAAATGGATTTTTATTCACGTCAGTACGGAAGATTAAACTTTTATGGAAGGCTACATAAATTTAGGCTTGCGAATTCAAATACAACTTCTATATGCTTTTATATAACTATGTCCGAAAAATAAAAACGTTCGTTTTGCTCAATTATTCTTTTTTGCTTTTTTTGCATATAAAATATTGCTTTAGAGATTTTTAAAAGCCATTATGGAAATTTTATTTATTTTAATTAAATTAAGAAGTAAATTTTTCTCTATTGTTATTTTATATGAACATCTTGAAATTCACTTCAATATCAGATATGAAGGCAATATATTAGAGTTTTATGTAAGAGAAGAAATATATTATTTTCTGATTTAAAACGCTACTCTGTATTTCACTGAAATATAAACCCTTAATCCGTTGTGAGGAAATTGAATTCAGAAAGTGCTTCTAAAATCAAGTCCTTTCAATTTTCTAGTAAGTGTTCGTGAAACCCGAAATTCAATCATAGTCTTTCTTTGATATACTATATTTATATTTTGACTTAATGTTAGAAAAGCCAAAAGGGAATTGAATTCGAATATTCTTTTCTTTTGATCAAACGGAAAAGATTAAATACACAATCAATCCTCAAGCCAAATTAATTAGAATTAAAATATACTTTTGTAAGTTAACTGTGCGTAATGCTAAAAGGAAAAATATTACTTAATTTGTTATTTAATCTTAAAGGTATATTCCATGAATCTGTTCCCATAGCGTTTAATAAATAAGACGAAACTTCTCAGCATTCCATGGATTCACCGTGCGGGTGCCGGGTAAATCGCGTTGCAGGGGGAGGAGCTTCAACAGTGCCTGGGACTTGCGACCCGAGTGTAGGTTTAAGGGGCCCCTTAACTAACGCGCGTTATACGCTCACCTCCACTGTCCAAGCTCCTCTCCCTACCTAACCAAATTTGAAAAGAACCTACTAGGGCTGCCTTCGATGTACGTTCCAAGAATGCATTAATGTGAGTTCTGGACAAGCCCAAGTCCTTTAGTAGGTTATAGAGAGATTTCGCTGTTATACCTCTCGCTCCCACCTCTACCGCGTACAAATCTACTACGAACCTATTTCGAGTGAGTTCGTTTGTGAGCTCGTAATATTTGTTGACCTTGATGGTATGGTCTTTGGGGATGTTGGTTTCCCAAGGGACCGTAAGCTCTATCATCACTACGCGCTTTAAAATTCGCGAAAACAAAAATATATCCGGTCTGGAGGCCGACGCACAAATATCCTTGGGGATTTTATATTGTTTTTCATACGTGTCCATCATTATAGTCCAATCCGACGCCGCTTTAAGGATGGAGTAAGGCTTGACGTTTGATTTTGTAGCCCTAGTGCCTTCTCTCACAAAACCTACTGATCGTTCGTTTGTGGTTATTCCCTTTTGCGCTCTGGCTACCGAAAGACTAACCGCTTCACGTATGACTTCTAGAACCCTATCGTGACGACGCGAGTATTGACCGCTGTCAAGGAGTACCTTACATCCCACCAGCAGATGCTTAGCAGTTCCAACTGCCTTTCCACAGATATAGCAAGTTTTTTCGGTACTTTTACCCCATCTTACTAAATTACTCTGATCTGGGAGAGTGATCTGGAACGCATTGAGATAGAATTTTAGCAATGCTGGCGACCAATCATAAATTAAAGTGCGCCATTTTAATGCTAATGGGATGCAAAAATCTCCTATGTCTAACCACTCGTTCTGCATTTCTAAATTCATTGCATGGATCTTATATTTATCATTCTCGTCTTGCCGAATAAAAGACTTCAATATATCCGCATCTTGGTCTTTCCTATTTGATCCTAACCCCGCTCTGTTACTTTGCGCTCCTATCATAAATTGCTTATGTAATTGAAGTCGTGACTCTAGCTCGGGGGCATCTTCATCTTTTGGGAGCGATGTCACTATGTCATCATGGGATTTCCCCAGGATATATCTCTTGGAAACTCTTAGGTGTTTATAGAGCTCCGATGGCCTTCTTAGACTCATCCCAAAACTATTGCTTCCCCTAAATAACGCCGATGAATCAGCCGTTAGAGCGAGCCCGAGCCACAACTTCAACATCTTTATGACGCCTGCATCTAACTTTGACAAAAGGGTTTTATTAAAATCATAGACGAGGAAAGGCCAATTCAAACGTGAAGTTAAGTAATTCTCGTAGATCCACGCTTTTTTGACGTTACTTATCAGTTGGCTATCTACCTTGTTAAGATCGTTCAAAAAGCTATCTACTATTCCTTCTAAAGATGGAGTACGGCCTATATTATCTATCTTACGACCGAGAAATTTAAATGGTGCATTTTCCGTAACCGTAGAAATGCATTGACCGCCTAACGATAGTCCCGGATCGTATGAGGTGTATCTTGTATTCCGCCTACCAAGACACAGACAGTGACATTTACTGGGTTTTGTCCTCAATCCATCCATCCACTCACAGAATTTATCCACTTCATCCAATAGTACCTGACAGTGTTTTAAATCAATAAAAAATTATGATAAGAGAAAATAATTTTACATATTCATAATATGTTTGTTTTTTAAATATCACAGTTGAAGATTTAAGTGAACAAAAATTAATTTACTTGAGTTTTGCAGTCTTATTTACGTATTATTTATCATCAGGCACAAGATTAGATACCTAAGGATTTATAAATGTGAAATATCTGTGAACATAAAACATGCTTAAAGCTTATATTTAATGTTAAGCTTAGTTTAGCCTCCTCTGAGAAAACGTCCTTTCAAGAAAAATAAAGTAAATGTTAGGTTATATAAGAAGGTTTGTACATTTATAAAAAATACTGGTATAAATATGAATGTTATACGAATGACATTAAATTTTTTGCTCATATATTGGACTATAAGGAATTTCATTAGATTTAAAATTTTAAACATATTATTCGTGCGACCGTACGATAATGGTTTAAAATTACAATTCCATATCATTATGTAATATTTGGCTATAACCTTTTTATTATCCTTGAAAGAATATACAAAGGATATGTAGGTATTTTTTAACAGGATAAAAAAGAAATTACAATTCGTCTCGTTATTGCTCGTTATTACGAGTACACGCAACTGTTGGGGTTACGGAAATATAATGAACTCTTGAGAAAAACGATTTCTATAAACAAAAAAATAACTCAGCTTTTGTAATACAATATAATCCAAGATTACAATCTGGATGTTACAAGTTTTCCTATATAGAAAGATTTGCACTAATCTCTTAAGACGATTTGTGAAAATATCGAAAAACAAAACTTGCCACTTTCTGTTATTAGACACAATGGTGAAACTTTTTATTTATTGTTCAATATGGAAAACAATATTTTATCTACTAAAGTTACTATCGTACCCCAAGTAAACTCCTTCTATCTAATATTGGATGTTTTAGAATCAGTAAATCATGTCAATTACGAAGGTCAATCCTGTAATTCTGTCAATCGACAAATATCTTTTAGCATGTCAAACTACACTCGAAGTCGATAAGAACATGTATCAAAGCACCAATAGACTAGCATGTGTCACGCAACTGGCGCGTCAATAATACTTAGTAATTTTCAAATAACACCCACTATTCTATTCTATAAATAGTAGTTCTAACTACATTAAAATAGAATTCTTTTCTTTGAGGCTTCATAACAATGATTGATAAATATATTATCGACCGTCGAATCGTTTATAACTTACAATACTTTAAGCACGTCAAGTTTAACTTATTTCCAATTGAAATGAATAAACGAACAGTTAAAATCCCGTCCAATAGAATATATTCTGCTACTTTTTAGATTTCATCAAGATTGATGGTTTAAAAAATGTTTTTCTATTAATGTAATCTGTTTATTGGTTTTAATAGTTTATATGAAAGATTACACTATTCTTATGTCATATTTCCCTAGGCACAATATTTCGTTGGTATGAAGTCAAAGAACTATGTATATCGTGTTACATTTCCGGAGAAACCAGAACTTTAGTACTTCCGTATGTTTAAATTAACATTTTTTTGACTCTGCTCTCGTTATAGAATGTAAAACTTTTAGGTATGCGTCATCACGCCCGCTTTATATGAGTAATATAAAACCTTAATCACTTTTTTAATGAATACTTTCACTTAATTTACTTTACTTTGGCACATATTATGTGTTCTAATCTACATGATATTATGTATTAACATTGTAATTATTACTTGCCTGTCTACTGAAATAAAAATCCTGACAAAATAAGATGGACGAAATGTTTAAAAGGTCAATTTTCAATACAAATATATAAAAAAAATTCAATTTATGACTCCACTCGTATTTTATATTCCATATTACGATACACCTTAATACTTGCTATTACTTCAAAATGGATACAAAAAGTAATTAAAGTAATACGCCAAAACAAAATTAAGTGGACATGGTAAAAATAAGCGAATTGTTAAATTGTACTCAATCCTCTTTTAAGAAGAGATTAGGTCGTTTTTTATCAGTAGCGGCTTTTACATCTGAATTTTAAAACTGTAATCCCCAAATTGATGGCCCTGCAGCTTTGTCTACACATAATCCTTTCTGACATTGTTTGTAGTTTCGTTCTAAAAATACAGTATTGTTTTTTCGTAAGGTTTAAAAGTTATTACATCAGAATTAGAATCAAATTTGATAAGGCAGTTTTTCTTAAAGACAATACACTTCTATTTAATTAAGAAAAGAAAACTAATGATTTACGATAAAATCTTTCTTTTTATTAACAACAGTTCGTAGTATATTCTCAAGACAGCTTACAAAGTTCATTGAGTAAATTACAACAATAATAATAAAATATTAATTCGTGAAACAATTAATCCTAAGACGTACGTGCCAAATACCAAGATATTGAAGACCGTGGAGAGATGACACTATACTTTCTTGGAATGTGCTTTGTCTTTTATACGTACGAGTAGATAGAGAACGTATGATATTGATCCTCAAGTAGGTTGCATGTTCATATTATGAAACATTACTTGATGCCATGCGTTTTAAGAATCCATTTTATATTGAGTTAATAAGTAATATTATATTATTTTGAAATAATTATTATTTCGTAATAAAAAATGAATTTAAATTCATAATTAGGGTAATTGTAAATTGTAAATTATATCATATGCTGAAAAATAATTTAAAGTAAACATTTTTAATATGTAACTATCAATTACTACAGTTTTGAAAACCTTACATTGCACATTGGTATAGGATATTACCATAATCCTTCTGTAATTTATAAAATTTAAATTATTTATCTTATACTATTTCATGTTATTGTATGTATGATGTACAATGTATGTATAACGAGATTGGTTTTGCATTTAAAGGGTATATAGAATATAAAATATTTTTTTATAGTTTGGCGTTATTTATTTTCAATCAGATATAAATAATTGAAAATAAAACTGTACAACGGGCATATATCTAATTCGTGATCTTTTTTGAGACGTATAGGAAAACAGATAATAAAATAGATGTCAGGATCATAACAGTTTCATCTCATCAAATTTATAATTTAATACTCATATACGTATAAAAGTATACATAAAATCTTATATTTGTTATTTATATAAAAGTGTTCAATTCTTGAGATATAATAATAATAATTCAATTATCCAAATATTTTAAGTAAAAAACGATTCTATTGACTTAGATCAAAAGTTTTTATTGATTAATTATTTTTTATAATTGAAAGTACACACCGGCTTAGACTATTTTTCCACATCAGTATCCAGAGGGTAGAAAATTTGGGGTCTTCAAGGTGACGTAGTTGCAGGCAGTAGATATCATTGCGGATATAAACACATACCCCGGCGAGTGAAAGAAAGTTATATTAAAGAGTATAAAGTGGATAAATAAACGACGGCGCGTCTGTAGAACATAGAATCTGACTCTCATATCTCGTGAAATTACAAGGCAACTGTGCAGACAAATCCTCCATACGGCCTCATCAGAGAAAATGCCAGAATCCGAAGAGTCGGTTGGCCTGATGACTTTGTCCGATGAGTGATAAATATGACGGTGACCGATGTTATGGCCTCCTACAAAGAAACTGTGATGGTAAAAGGTAAGGTGAGGTTCATTCAAATAGGTTCGGTAGAGGTTGCATTATTATGTATAAGTTAATATTTCTGCCACTCAACGTAATCGGCATCGGATTAAAATACATGTATGGTATATACATAAAATATGTATATCGTGTTTTAAATTTACAGTGCATTTCATTTCCCAAAGGAAATTGTACAAATATACATTTCATAGATGAATCTTAATATTCTGCAATATTAATGTTTTACTCACTCAGTGGACTTGCATCTGGATTACAGGGGCTTAGCAATGTATGTTCGAAATTACAAGTCCGATCTGACTAGAAGAGATTAGAGGGTTGGATTTCATTTCCCCTTTTCACTAACATATGATACAGCTCTGATTTCCGGGGATAAAGGAAATGTAATGAGTTTTAGAAATTGAATGTAAACACAAAAACAAATAATATAGCCAACATATATGTTTGAAAAACAGACTATGGAATTATATAATTTTAAGACCAACATTTTTACGTCTCTTTATTTCCATATTATATATTGTTTAGCGCGTCACGATATGTTTGAGTATTAATAAGTATAAATCAAAGCGATTCCGAAGGTCAAATATGTTATTCTGCCAATCGAAAAATATCTTTTAGCATGTCAAACTCCACTCGAAGTCGATAAGAACATGTATCAAAGCACGAACAGACTAGCATGTGTCACGCAACTGCCATGTTCACTATATTTAGGAATTTTTAAATAACACTCACCCTTCCATTTTATTAATGAGTAGTATTAGGAAGACTTTTACAATATAAATATATATATATATATATATATATATATATATATATATATATATATATATATATTTTATAATTGTGTATTAAATTATATATTATATTGTAGTTTTAAAAGTACTAAACAAAAAAACAGTTAAGCCAGTAATGTTATACTTAATAGATGATTGTCAGTTTCGTTTATATAAGTTGCAATTAATTACTTTTCCTGTAGCCAAAATGTAAATTTATCTTAACTTGTGTTTTTGTGTTAAACTTAAACAATTATATTCTGCCGAGAGTGTAAATTTATATTCTTAATATAATATTCCTATTAAATAACAAATTCGTTAAGAATAACGAGATACAATATAATACAGTATCTATTGTGAAATAATCTTTTGTGATTAAAATTTGCTGAATAATTAATACTTTAATGGGACAAGTATAAGCTACTTGAGTATTTTTTCAGGAAGATGTTCTCGGAAGCTCGTTGCTCATTATATCGTTAACCAATAATTTTAAATTTATATTTTATATACTAAATGAAACTAATATTTGCGGATTACCACGCGTTATTTTATTACTTTTAAAACTACATAATCTTGACGTATCATTGCAGCAACCGTGACTACGGACAGACATCTCCTCTTAAATCAAATGTTTAATATTTCATTGATTTCTAGGCAATAACAGTCTGTTAAGAGTTATGGTCATGGCATAGTAGTTCATGAGCATATAATAGTTCAACATAATATGTCACACAAGATGAAATGATGTATTCTTTTTCAAAATACTTAGCACAAAATAACGACTCCTAATATTGATTTTAATAATCAATACTTTGATATGATTTAATTGAATTTATCCATGTTAAAGAAAAATTAGTTATTCATCATAATCACTAACCGATCGCATTTCATTGCTGAACGTAATCCTTCTCCCTATAGAACATCAATTTTATTGTGCCGTTAAAAGCTTTATAAGCGTATGAAATGTTAAACCTTTGAAATTCGGTTTGTCACCATTATCCTAGCCATATTTGCAATGCTTCTCAATGCCTACAAAAAAAGATAATAATGTAGGCAGCATTATTTTTACGAGTTTTTATTTTTGCCCAACCCAAGATTTACTTCTGTCTATAAAAGTGAACGTCAATATTCTTGACAGTATGCAATGAACCATAAACACGATTGCCTGTGAGGGCTACTCTTTGAACTGTATTATTAAATCTGCCATCTCTTATCCTCTTGTTCTAAATAATACTATACCTAAAATACTTTTTGTCACCATTTTTTTTATTAACATGTTATCATTTCCGGTCCGGTTACTGTTATTTTTTTAGCTTAAGTCATTTCAAACAACAAAACAATTTTAGTTACTTCAAAGTCACATCAAAACACTTTTAAATAAATGAATACATTATTACATATATATTTTTTATGTACATATGTCCATAAAAGTTTGTAAAAGCCTAGTGTTTAAACTACTTCTTGGGATATTAAATATATTACAATTATGGGGATATCTTCGTTACCATTTGGAATTTTATAGGCGAAGTTTTCTTAGAATATCCATGAAACCCTCCTATAACGACGTCATTGATCACCTTTTCAATATCTTCATGCATCTGATTATAGACTTTCAGATGGTAATAGCTGCAATATACTATCATAAATCAGAACTCTGGGGGAATTTAGAAGGTCTAGCATAAGCAATTTAAAAAAATCGATTTTGGTGACTAAATTACAGTTTGCATGAAAACTTATCAACGTTATATAGTATTATAAAAGAAAATTCATTAATTTTTATGAAGATTTTGGGCTTTCTTCTTGGAAAGTGAAATAAATAAATATCTGAATTTGTATCTGAATAACTTCTACGCATTTATTCGTTTGATGCACTCATTGTTACTTACATAAACTGAAGTTAGTATATTTTTTACAGTTCAATTGTAAAATCCACAACACGTTCTGCACTAATATGGAACATGAAAACTTAATCGTTGAGTTTTTATTTTAAGCTACCAGAACGCACTTCTTTACAATTTAAAACAATATAAACTATAAGCTACTTCGTGTCCATTTTCATCATCTTGTGCTATGAATTAAAATAGGTATATACTTAATACAAAAATAACGTTGGATTACTAGTTAGCACTGCATCTTTTGTCACTGTATTCCATGAAAGGAGTTTTACATTGAATGAGTAAGTCATTTGCGGAAATGCTAGTGGAAGGTTAAGAGATGAATTATATATGTAATTCGGCGTAATAATTATTGGATTTGACACTGTAGTGTGAAGAGTTTAAATTTAAAATATGTTCAATTGTACCTAAGCATACAAATAAAAATTGCAGCAACATTTATTATAGAGACTGTGAATATTTTGTTTAATAGGATTTACTCTGAATAAAAGTCCTAATGCATTTGGACACTGTTGTAATAACCTAAAGTATACAAATTATTCTTCGAAATACTGTTATGAACCCAATTGAGGTGTCTAGACAAGACTAAGTGCTTTACGACGAACAAATTTTTGAACAATGGATCCTCACACTGTTCCAGTTTTCTTAAGGTTACAGGACATCGAGATAAATTTTGAAATTGAGTTAGGTCTTGTTAAATTAAAATATTTTTATTTAATTACTAAATATTCTTTAAAACAAAAATATTATATTTCTTTGTAACAATATTGATTAAAGGAAGTCTATTTATAAATTTTGTTATATTTTATTTTTGTAACTTTTTTGTTTACATAAGCTATTTAATAGAATATAATCAAAATATATTTATTATTTTTAATAAATATTATGTATTCTTTATGTAGAAATATGTATACTTTTGTTAGAAATGATATAATTATTGTAGAAATTCAATTGTTGGGCATCTAAATATACATAAGTCCTGTTAATAAATTTACCACTAAAATATTATAAAAATATATAAAGAAGCATATATTATATATACGAGAAGGTAAACAAAGAAACATACTTTTTCTTTGATGTATGAAATTGAATAAATAATAATTGTTGTGAAGTTAAATGTAGAAAGAGGTTATGTATTCAAATGTCAGATGTAATTTCGAGAGAAGTTTTATTTTTAGAAAGCCGTAGAATTAATGTTCGTTAAAATGATTGTAATATTATAAAATGAAATTATTTAAGAGCACAATGAATTGTGTAAAATAGGAGTTAACTGCACAAAGAGAAAAATGATGGCGGAAGAGAAGCGACATTGCAATTTCTTAAAATAGAATATTTGTTTACATTTATATTAAATATAAATGTAAAAAACTTAGTTAGTCTTATTTTAATTTTCTTGGACTTCTGTCTGGTTAAGTCTGTATCTGTCTATGAAATATACATCACGAACTCGATGCGGCGATGCAAAATGAATGTGGAAATTCAAAATAGCTAAATTGCAAGAGATACCTTGACTGGGGGGAGGTTAGCTTTCCTCATTGGTGGCCAAGTGTGGTAAGCTGTGTGGAAGTGGCAAACTTCAAGACAGAAGTTTTTATTACGAATAAATAAACATGCTGCACTGAAATGTCTATTTTATCTTGAAGGAAAAAAAACAACTAGTGGCCCGGATGGTATGGTATTTTAGCCATAAGTACACCTGACTTGTTCTGGCACTATTTTACTTCCATTCCTTGACTATTATTATCAGACCTCAACCTTGGAAGCTTGCCAACATGGTACGGGTACCTAAGTTAAGAAGCCATGTAGGCTCTGATAACTATCGGAAGACTGTAATGACCTCTACGCTCTCCTAGACTGTGAGTAGTATTGAAAGGACATCTCATGTTAAACCAACAACACAATAATCTTTCAGTTACCGATAAATCGGTTTGTATCGAAACCAGTTATAAGTCCCTTCGACTGAGAAATTTCTTGTTAAAGTTAAAAATTTATGTTATAAAAGCAACGATGAAAGAAAACCATATCAATATCAAGAAAAGTTCCGTAACCGTGACACTAATTTTTCAGATTGTAACTTTGGATTACGATACCACCAGTTATTAGAAATATGATCGAAACTAAATTTTGGACAGTTCCTTAAGCACAAGAAGAGAAATTTCTTGTCTTTATCAAAGTACGTTGGAAGTCTACTCTAGGTTATCCTCTTAGTCTATGAAAAAACACAGATTTGTTAAAAGGTTTATTGGTGATCATAATTTGTTTCCAATCTAGGCAGCTTAGATAGACACGTGAATTAACCAGATCTCCTGTTATCTATAAGATACACTTTTGAAAGTCTGCGCAAGAAATGCAAAATCTAACTTCTTCAGATTCTATTTACCAGAGGTCGTCGAGATGCACAGCGTGTCTACATTTTTTCTTTTCAGTCTTTTCATTATCACCAACCAAGAGATGAAAAGGTAATAATCTAATACTATCCAGTCATTATGAAGAAAAGTTGAGGAGGTACTTTATTACATGTCCTGTGTCTGAAAAGTATTCGCAGATGTACATATTTATCTTACATGTATCAACAGACAACTCAACTCTTTTTATATGTTAAAGGAGTCATTTGCAAGATCCAATTAATTATGTAAAAATTTTTTACTGTCATTGTATCACTCATGTCATCACTAAAGGTTATGTCACATCGATCTTCTGTGAGAAGTTTGGTACTTCCCCGATCGAGCCATCCCATGTTCGATCTGTAGTTACATGACTAGGTTCTACCAACTATAGAGACTGCCATTTCTACTCAAGAATCTTGCGTAAAGTTATGAAAATTGAAGAAATATAAAAAAAAATTTGGCTTCGGATAAGGAGTGCCACCATTACACCAGTCAACTTTTGACCATAGCCAGACCCACCAAGTCGTTGAATAAGGTTAAAAGTACATGATCGTGTTAATTATCGGCTTTTAATATTAAATATTAAAAATTTGTTTATGGACATACTTTACATAAAATATATTAATTTTAATGTTAATTTTATATTAACTTGTTCACTAGTAATAAATATTAAATTACATAATATCATCAGAAGGTTCAGGGTGAACTTGAAGTAATTTTGGTATTGTTTTCATATTTTATGTTTTCACTATCAAAGTTAGGAAACGTAATATGATTGAGTAAGTAACGTGGCTTCGCGTTCGTTGATTTTGAAAGCACTTCAAAGAGTTCTAAAAGCTGCAATTAATCGAAAGTTATTATTATGTTGTAACTAAATATCAAGCATAATATTACTATATTATTAAATCAAGTATTTTTTTTATTGCTGTAAGATCAAGTTTGTAGCAACTACAGACAAGTAGTTTACATACGACCAGCGTTCTATTTTTTGCTCGGCCATCTTGTCTGTGTGATTGGGAATTTTCTTCAAACAAAAACAAATTTCTTCAAACAAAAACGACAATTATCTTATGTATTAAGTGTTAAATTAAACAGTCTATGTCACTCTGTAGTTTTTTTCTTAAAGAGTGACGTAACCTATTCATAACAAACTTTGGCGGTTATTATGTTATCAGGATATAAATAGGAAAAAGTAAATTAAGGGTTTATCGATACTTAAATTATTAAGGCAAGTTTTGTTTTCGTAGCATTAAAGCCACATGAAATCTATGATTATCCCAATTGCACTTTTAATTTAAATTTATCTTTTAATTCATTAAGCATACATAAAGCATTCGGGATTAATTTAATTTAAATATCAAATGTTCAGAGCCGTTATAAGCAGCGGAGGAAGATTATTATTTTTATGCTGAATAATTAATTAGTGAACTTATGTTCGGACTCATCTCAGAAGTGGGTTGGATCCTCTTTTAATTACTTTAATAATTTATTGGTTGATTTAAGGTATTCTTTTAATACTTATATAATTTTACTTTTCTATTCTTATTGATTTCCTTGTTTTATTTTCTTAAATGATCAACTCTTGTACATAATCATATGATCGCTTATATTTATGTAATCTGATAAGTTAAAAATTAAAACGAATAGTTTCTAGCATACAGGTCTATGAGTATTTGTTTAAAAAGAAGTATTTTTTAAGGAGCCTTTTTATTTTATGTTTGGCTTTTTATGGGTGAAAAGTTATTCGTCCGATGGCTTTGAGATAATTAAGACAAAATTTACATTAGGAGTTTCTTCTAATATGTAGTTATGATGATTGTAATAGTACAATACATCAATATCAACTAATTCGTCAATCAGTGAAAGAGCTCTTTGCTTTTTTCCGCGACGGCCAGGACCTCAGTATTTTGTAAAAGTTAAAAGTTTAGTGTTTAAGTAGGTCTGGTAGAGGTAGCAACCCTCATAAGTGTCCAGCGATGGATGATGAGATTTCTGAAGTTATCCCGAAGAAAATATAAAAAAAATAAGCTTCATACTTTCATGATAGTAAGGTTCCGTTTTAAAATTATTACTAATTACCTACTCAAGTAATGACAACCCAAACTCAATAGTTGCCAATCGTTTATAGCGAACATGTATACAGAATCTTTCAACTTTCATAAAATACTGAGAGTTTAGACGTCATTGGCTTTGGCTGTATGAGCTAGTTAGTCTATAAGAAATTTTGAATATTTTGTATATCAAAATAAATTATTATTGATAAAAGTATTTTTTAATTTACTATCTTTAATTTAGCTGTTTTTCTTACATTCTTTTTTTTTATTGGCATTAAAAATCCATTCGTCTTAAAAAACTAAGATAAATATCACTTCAAAAAATAATGCTTATCATTTATTTATATATTTTCTTGGCACTCACCACACTGACCTTATAAAGAATTGACTAACGGTGAGTTTTTGGCCCGGTAGCTCCCGTGACCCGAAGTAATTGAATTTAGAGAGGTCTAGTTTTATTTGCCCTAACACTTCAGATAGGAATCCAAATTCTACGTAAGGAAGAAACCTTTGCAAATATATGCATTCTTATTTTATTTTGGTAAAATATACATATGGTTGTAGTTCGTTTTTACCGTTAGTGGTAAGTTTATTTTTTTAAATAGGTAATATATTTCTTATTAAAATTTAAAAAAATATAAACAATTAATTGTTCAGCGAAGTTAAACTATATTTATGTTGGTGTTAATTTTGGGTTGATAAATTTTCAATAACTAAATACAAATTTATGAAATATTCTTAATAACTACATGTTATAATGACCAAAAATACAAGGGCAATAGCTATCAGAGACGTAAAAACCTGTTCACTGCCGAGCTTTTGAGGTATTTTGTATTGCTTGTAAAGTGGTAATTCTCTTGAGCGCAGTGAGTTGAATTGATCATGATATCTTTGTATTTAATACGCCTTTTTTTTTTTTTTTTTTTTTTTTTTTTTTTTTTTTTTTTTTTTTTTTTTGTTGACGTAGTGGAAACTCTTTTTACGAGCCGTCCAGCCGGCCTTGGTGGGGCCGGAAGGGATGTGTGAGGCTCGGCCTGGGCAGGCCCCTACTCACTAAAACCACTGCGAAAGCCATCGGCCGCTATGTCGGTGTACCCCGGATCTGTCAGCGACAGGGCACACCAGCGACTGGCCGGTCCTGGCAAAGACCGGACTTACTCCCTCGGAGAATGGGGGCGATCCCGGCAATTAGGACCACCCCGACGACGCCGGGCTTTCAAAAGGGCCGGGTTACCACGCCGACCCCAGCCCGGAACACAGGGGTGCTATTGGAGGCGTAGGAATTGCCTCCGTCGCACCCCCGTACGTCGCCTGCGGGGGGAGGGAGCATCAGCCGCCCTCTCCCTTTCCCGCTGAGATGCCTCCTTCGTGGACATGACCGTCTCACAGAAGGAGGACACCGCCAACCAGGACCCATCACTCTCGAGCATCTTCTCCACGACACTCGAAAGCGACAGGTCCACTCCGCCGAGAGCCGCCACAAGGTCTTGGCGCTGCGCAGCCCATCTCGGGCACACCTCGAGGGTGTGCTGGGCCGAGTCCTGTATTTAATACGCCTAACCGTAATGTATTATTTATCTATTATTACAAAACAATGTGTTTGAAATGTTTAATAACGTAAATTTAACATTTCAAACTCTGTAACATCTCTAAGCCGTTGTAATTCCAAGCCAAAACTAGAGCCCCTTAGGAACGAAGCTTCTATCTTCTTAGCCACAGCTGTATAGACGTATAAGTCGAGAGCTCTTCCAATACCGAAATCAGAATGGCATAGCGAATACTTAAACTTAGGGAGAATAGGTACTACAATATTGTACTCAAGACCTCGGGTTCTTATTTATTGTTATATAACTAAGAATTTTTAATAACTTGTTTATAAGTATATAATTTTTCGTTTAGACACTAGAACCTTCTTTGCTAATTAGAAAGTCTCTTTACTTTCTTTCAGGTCTAGAATATATTGAATCATTTACTTATATATTTAGAACAAAGTTATGCAGTTGATTTGTTAATATATTATATATCTAATTAATTTAACAACAGCTATTGTTATTTTAATATTGCTTCTAAATATTTTAAACCTTATAGGCATAATTGAAATATGTTTTATACTTTACTGCGTGTTCAGTTTAAGCACCTGGTCAAAGCATTGTAAACAAAATAGCCGCGTCATACCTCCTAACCACTTATGCAGAGCCATGGTCGTTCTAATTACATTGAAGCCAACGTAAAAGCCTTTAGCTTCGCTCACGGCAAGCTACTTTACCGTAGCCTTTCAAAACTTTACATAAACTATAAACAGATTTTGAACACTGGATAATACAATCTTATAGGTATTGTAAGAAGAATAGCTTCATATTTCTTTTTTCTTCATATCATGTTTACAAGGCTAATACGGGTATAATGTTATTATATTGTACTGATCTCTCGAGTCATTTGTGAAGTCATCTTGTATATTATTTTATTTTTGTCTACAAATACCTATTTTGTAATAACGGACTTACAAATAAAACACTCTTGTAGCTTTATTTTCGTCTATCTGTACGTATATTTATTAGGTTCTGTGATAAAAAAAATTATATTATATATTTACCGTATTTGTCTTAATAAAAATCTTTTACTATGTATTTACAATATATTGTCTACCATTAACTGAAAATATTTCAGTCTTCATCTATGCATTTGTGTATTAAACTAATTTCTACTTGAACTCATCTATTTCTATTTCTTTATTTTTATTTATTTATTAAATTATTCCTTCTGATTTTTGAATGAATTTTAATTATATGGGATTATACATATAAAAATGAATCCCTATATCCTTTGGTCACGCCGTCACACATCTGGTGGACCGATTTCACTATTATTTCTTTTGTTGTGTTTGTTTTTCTTCTTACGACGGAAAAAAATAAAAAATACTCCAAAAAAAATTTAAAACTTAACAATTACCATTAATCCAAACGTTTTTAATATACTTTTTGCTGAAAATATTTAAAATAGGTGACTGTCAGTTATTTGAAAGTTGTTCAGATAGATCGGACACTTTCAATATCGTTTATGAAAACCTCAAAATTCTTAAGTGACGTTGTGTTATTTTTAGCTTTAATTAGAAATTAGTCAGAAATAAGGACGTTATTATAAACATCTACGGTTTTCAATAAGAACAATATTTCACACTCAACTCCTTGGTCGGAATGATATCTTTAATATTACAGGGCAAAGTCTGCAAAGTAAACTCGTATGCTAATATATATTCTTTATTTTAACAATTAAAATTTTTATTCAAAAATATGTACATATTAAAGTACATATATGGATCGTTGCACTGTATACTACATAATGTATACTACATAAACTCAACAACTCAACTCAACTCAAAAGTCAATATGGTTGATGTTTAGACTCATTAGGAATCTATCGAATTGAGGAGTAAATTCTGTGCTTAGGGATCTCATTATAAATTTAAACATAGACGTCACCATTTTCTGCGCTAATAAACATTTGCTAGAACGATTAATTACTCACTTAGATTTATAAATGAGAATCTTAAACACTGTCAGTACTCTGATAATTAATGGATTACTTCTTGTGGTACCTTTTGATATCTTTTTTATAAAAAAGCCATGAATTTTTTAGTAATTTTATATATGTATTTTAATTTGGTTTTGCTTACCTCTCACTCACATTTAAATTTTTAATCTATTGTCATCATGTGTTAAAATATAATGGATGTGTTATTAGGTTGTTACAGAGACCTATCAAAACTATCTATTAGACATTTTGAGCGAAATTTATTGCTTAGGTTGACTAGTTTTACCTAAAATATGGCCGAATTTCTAAAATCATTAAAGTGAAGCCGCTTGCAAAATCTATTGAGGTACCTAATAAAGGTAAGCTATTTGCTTTAGTATAACAAAAAGGATGACACTTACCGAAATAAACACTTCTTCAGCTTGTTGTAATATAGCTATACGTGACCAGCCGAATTTCTGCATTAGCTTGATTCTGGTTGGATTGTGTACAGTCGCCGATGGATGAGTCCGAAACAGTGTAGGGAATCTTGCCCGATCTGATAATGCCGGTGACGACGCTCCATAGCATAGCTGTATAACACAACACATTATTATGGAAAGTTTTTGTCAAATAAAAAAGAAATTCTATACTCATGCAAAGACTCTCTAAGAAATAAGTACACCTTTCTTTGAAAGGTTCTTATACATACATTAAAAGAATTCGGAAATTTTAAATGAAAGTTTAATAAATTTTGATATTCCTTTTGTTGATAATTTTGAAATACAATTTCTAATTATTAATATTTTTATCCTACTATATCACAAGTAGCAGTGGCGGCTGGTGGGTTATCGAACTGGTGGTTCACTTTACTAAAATATTGACAAAAACAACAATTGACATAAAATATGTTTATTTTTTGTACATTAATTCATAACTATATCCAACTCTGATACAAAGTCTATTAATCCACGAAACACTCCAGCATTACTGGACTCAATAGTTTCATCGTGACCTCGCAAAGCTAACTCAAATGCACCACAAAACTTGACACAATCGATAAGACGTGATAAAATGTATCTGTTTTTATCAACTTGTTTATTATACTTTTGGATATTACTTCTATACACAGAATCTAGCTGATTACGAATATCGACTGTGACTAACACAGACAAACTCATTACATTTTGTAGGTGTACTTGTGAAGAATCGTGTTTTTTTATTTTTTCACTTAAATGCGTCAAATCCTTGATTCCAGTTTCTGTCCAAATCGATTCTCCGCCAAAAATAATGCAAGGAAAACAAAAGAATGCCTTAAGACGCTCACATCCACACAACCATTTCTTTCTATTATACATTTCACTTTTAAAACTTCGTATAAATGCTTTATTTTTCGATTTACACTCTTGTTTTAAATTTAAAAAGGGCCGTGGCGGCCCGGCCAATTTTATGTTCACTTTACTTTGAAAAATTTTGTTATTTTCTTTAATATAATCAATATTTATACTCATTTTCAAGTAATAAAAAACACAGTACAGAATAAAAGTTCTATTATAGAAACGAAATAAAAACTAAAACGAATTACGGAAATAATTATAAACAATAACGAATTAACGCGTCACGCATACAGTGAAAGTTGAAACAATACAAATAACGATTAACGAAATGTCAATCATAGCACCCATCCTTTCGGCTCAATACGTCATACATCGGGTGCTCTCGGTGACCTTCGGCCGCTTCGTGCGGCGCGCGAGAACCGACTCGTTACTCGGTACATTTCTATGAACTATCTTTTGTCTCACGCGCCAGGCGTATTAATGCGTGTCTCATACAAGATGTATTAGCAGTCCTCGTGCACTCGCCGGAGCGCACGATATGAGTTTAGTAAAGCGCTCAAACTTTTTGACCATAATTGGAAATTAAATTTTTTATACCTTTTTGTATGTTTAAAAAATAAATATTAAAATGGTAATTTAAAAATTAAGATGACATAATATTTTGTAATTTTTAAATATTTTGAATTGGTGGTTCAGCGCACGGGCGCACTTAAGGTACAGCCGCCACTGACAAGTAGTTTGTTTTGTGAATATAGGTTAAATGAAGTAGGAACCTTCTGAATTTATGTCATTAATTTATTCGGATTCTACTTCATTACGTTAAAGTCGCATAAAAGGAATCTCTCTCAAATATAAACTCTAAAATGCAAGAGGCGTGGAGCCAGTCCATAAATTAGCCCTAGTAGGTTATTTTATCAGAAATTATTATTTGCCTAAAGATGTTATATAACATAATAGTTTAAATTAATTTTCAACAGAATTTCATGAATACGTTACAAGATTCGGAGTATACTTGTTACTTACATTAAGTTCTTATACAGACAAACTTATGATAATCACGAGCGCTCTATCAAAATTTAAATTAAATTTTAGATTGAATCCCAGCTTTGAAGTAAATTTAATAAATAACTTAACCTAAGGTAAGAAAACAATATTATGATTATTAATTCTATAATATTATTGAATAGCCTTGGGACTACATTCAAATGTATATTGGACAAGGAGGCAATTACACAGCTATTGTCATTTAAATAACGATTAGCATGAAGTCTGACATAATTTGAAGTATTACAGTCTTGATTTCTATTGAGAAAATGTTAAGTCATCCATAAATATTAATTATTTGAACGTTATTCACCTAAGATTCAGAAGACTTAAAGATAGAAAACATAAGTATCGAATGTAAAAGTTGTTAAAGTACTTACAACCATAAGATTCCACATTTTGGCAGCTTCGGCGACTGTTGTACAGACCGTTGAACATCCAGCCAGGAGTAGCAACTTTTGAGGGGGATTGTACAGCAAATTGTACATTACACTTGCGCCGAGTCCCGGTTCGCACTGGTAATCACACCTTTCATTAGCAAATCGTAGTCAAAAGTTTATTAAGTATATCAAAATGGGTAAAATATGGTATGATTTTAACAAATTGCTGAGAAGATTTTTCCTCGTGGAGTTACATTAAAAATGAATAGAAAATCAACATCGTGTTTTATGGGCGCAGTAGTGTTGAATTCAAAATACGTATATATATTTTAAACCTACAGCATTCGCTTATATCGTAAGGAAAGTAAAAATTTAGTTTCAAGTAGTGATAGGTTAACAATAAATATATACAAGTAAATACAAAAATATATTATTTTCAAATCCCAGGTTATGTTTTTATGTAAGTAGAAAAGGAACACCTTATTTCAACTCTTGATTTTGTTCGTTTAAGTTGTAATAATGATTTTACTGATGGTATCATATTATGATTAGTATAATATATTAAGTAAAAAATATAATTTGATATTAATTATCTCTTAATAAAGCAGATATTCATCATAATCATGAGATAATCGTGTAAGTATAGAAAACAATATTTTCAATATACACGTACTTGTAATACCCAAGCCATGGTTTCAAGGGTTTCTATAATATTGTATTTTATTTAGATTATGAAATAATTTACGATTTAATAATTGTAGAAAACTAATAATTTTACAAAACTATTCAGTTTTAAACAGTTAAGTTTTGACCTAGATAAATTGAAAGGTTTTCGAATTTTGCTCAAAATTGCACCAAAACGAACAATAGATCTTTATTAAAGAGTTTCCGCTCTGAATAAAAACAAAAATAGCTGTAATTTAAAACTTTAGATTTTAAGTTAATATTACTAAAGATTAATATATAGTTTATGTATTCGTTTCATATAAACACCAATAATTCTAGTTGAATAAATAACTTAAAGTGCATAAAAGGAAGAGCAATTTTTTTTTTTAAATTTGTAGGCTATGTTGCAACTCGTAGTTTCTTATTCCGTTATTCTAAAAAAGACACGCTTATTAATGCCACCTCTTGATACTTAAAGTAAAGTATAAATTAAATTTATTTAAAAATCTGATAATAACACTTATGTATTAGTTTTAAGGTATCGTTGTCAATCCTATTAAGGATGTGTGAACATTTAAGAGATATTTTATAACACCTTTATCCAATATAATGATTTATTTTTAATGCTTTCGGCACCTAAGCAAATCAGGCCAAGGTGCCATGGCAGTAATTATGAAAACAAAGAGAATTTTTTATAAAGTATTGACTTAATACTGGACAGTAAATACTGTATTGATTTTTATATTAAGTAGTTAAGGAATATTTAATACAAGCGAATTATTAAATTGACCACATTTAACAAAAACGAAGTCCCATTTCACTTAAGTTAGAAATTAATCCAAGTGTCAGGTTAATATATATAAATTGGAAAATCACTTCTGAATGAATCGAAAAATTTATCCGACAAATTTTTCTCCATGGACCATTCATAAATTTTCAATAATTGAATTGAGTGTCAGATTCACCCTCCCATCATCCTGAAATTGTAGTTTTATCATATTCAAAAATTTTGGAGATTTCACTTAATTTTCAATTTATTATGTCAAAGTTAATTTTACAATCTGATCACTGAGACAGAAAATTTTAAAGCATCTGTATTCTTTCATACACGTGTAGCTAAATTACCTTCGTGACGTCAGTAAACGTGTATCAAAAATCGGAATCCTTTACAAGAGAAATTTAGCTATAACGCTAACATTTGCCTTGACGTCATTACTCATATCCTTTATCAAGAAGAATCATCAATTTTAATGGATTATACTCGTCACTATGAACGAAGACGAGGCTATAAACATTACGTTGATTGAAGTTGTTATTGAGATTTACGTAGTAAAGCGGCGAATAGAAGATAGAATATAAATCTAATTCTGAAGACATTTGTTTTGTTTAGGTTTAGTATAATAATAGCATCGGTGCTTGTAAAGAAAAACAATACCCGTTTACTTGTGGGATTACTTTTTTATTTATTTTTCAAGGTCGTATATGTATTTTGTAAGGTACTTAAGTATTGTATAAATATTCAAGACCGTATTATTAAATAAAAAGATACTGTAAAATTTACAATAAATAATATTTCTTTAATAATATTTACCTTGCTATCGTTGCTATGAAGTAGCAACTTAAAACCAGATAGTAAATCTGATCTAGCGTTGACATCAGCAAGAGCTAATTCAGCAGCTGGCTTACATGCTTGCCCCCCTTGCCAGCCACCTTCTCCTTCCATCGGAAATATACCACCAATGTGCAGATCATTATCACGCTTTCCTTCACTATATCTACAAAATCCACTCAAAAGTAGCAGAAGTACCATATTGTAGCGGTTAACCCAATCACGCCTGACGCACACAATACACTTGGCAACAAAGAATAATTGCACTAGAGCATTCACTAATAACGATTTATAATCGCACAATGTACTAGTTCGAAATCCAAAATCACTCACAGCCGCTTTTAATTTGACCAGCGGACGCTTTGGAAAATTATAGTTCACGAGAGCTCGCGGGAATGCGGTATCGCGGAAATGTGATATCACATTTAGAAAATGTAGATATAGCCTAATAAGCGTGATTTTCCTTATAAAATGTTGTGTTGAGTGCGTGTTTAGGGCCGCGTGGTGGCTGACGGGCCCCGCCGACGGCTCGCGACCCCCGGCGCCCAGCAGGGTCATCGCTCGCGGCGGGGACATGCTGTCATTGTTCACCTTTCTCATTTTCCATCCTCTATCCTGCAACAAGAGACGTTAATAACTTTATACAATGCAGCATCATTAACACAAAGCTATTTGCAAGTGCACGCCTCCGTTACGTAGACACTTAGTATGTTAGAACTATTCATGGCTAGATGAATGGAATATCATATTCTATGAGTATCAGTTTTCATATCGTTTATAAAAGAGAAAATATAAAAGAAGATATATTTTTATATCTCTCGAATATATCCAATAACATGTAACCAATGGCGTATTTTCTTTAGATAATAATTGAAATACGAGTAGATATGACCTTTTTTCTAATAATTATGTCCTTTCAGTATCGTTTGGATACAGCCCTATATAATTATTGATCAAGTTTTAAGTTAACTTTTTTGTATATCTATAAAGTTTAAGTATAATTCCCTTCTAACTCAGTTATTATCTACGTTTACCAATAACGAGAAATTCTTGTTAGCAAGTCGTGGATTGTTAATGCGGTTCTTAGTAATAGATCACACGAGATAAGATCTTACTGTGTTGCAGCTTATCCATTGTAGTACTAAATACAAATACAAAATGATTTGTCTATAAACAAATAATTTATATGATGCATTCAAATTTTCAATTTAATATAATGTATTAAATATTTTATGAATCATATTCAAGTTGGTAATCATAAGTATAGACGATAAAAGTAATTGTTTTTACGAAACTAATAAATAATGAAAATATCTTATTTTCAAGAAAATTGCGTCACGTTTATCAAGTTACACGTGAGACAATACCTCTAACTTTATCCCGCAATATCCGATCCAAAACCGCATGTAGAATGTAGTATCAAAGGGAATTTGCGGGACAAAGAGCCGATAATCGCCTCTCCAGGGCGTCGCAGTAATGAAATGAACGGTTAATGATTCGTAGATTATTTTCCCCTAATACTTATCCGGGCTTTTGGCTTAGCATTAAATGAACATATTTCATTAATTTTTTATACTTTGGTTGAAGCTATAAGCTTCTGTATAATAACTTTTAATAAGCTGAAAAATAAGATTGTTAAAACTTTTAACTTCGTATCGGGCTATCTATTTTTTTAATTTTGGTTGATAAATAATCTAGAATACGATTTTTATACAATACAAATAAATAAATAATTTTGTGCTTAGCACATAATACATCTTTTTTATTTATTATATAATAGAACTCAAAATGTTATGGGTCTTTACGATATTGTAATACTCTTATATTATGCATACAATTTTTCATCAAATATTTTGTATGCTTATAAAGAGAAAACGTATACCGTAATTCCCCTATGACCTGTGACTTCCAGGATATCGCGTTCCAGATACTTTGCTTGTGAAGCGTTTGAGCTCTCCCTGAAGACAATGAATTAAGCATATATGCATGTATTGCAAACATCTTTTCATGTAAATAAGTTTAATATTCTTTAAATTCAACAAAACACATTTCTAGAATAAGTTCCTATTGCTAGACTATCATAACCAAAATATTATAATTCATTTCCTTAGTTATTGATTTATACGTACGTTTGAATTTTGGGTATTCATTTATATAAAACCTAAAATAAGATAATATAGAATAATTTTATTGGCTTCAATATAATAATTAATCTTCAGAGAAATAGTACAAATTGTGAATAAATTGTAACCATATGCAATTTTTTTACCGTCAAACTTCTAAAACGATTGCTTGTGTATCTTATTTTTTCCTTATTTCAAGCACTTCAAAGTATATATATATATACACATATATATTTGTTTCCGTTTAACAACGCTTGTTGTCTTCATACTATTTCTAATAGTGCAAAGTATATGTGGGATCAAGAATTAGTGATACAAACATCTTTATAAGTTTAAATTGTCAATTTAAATAAACTTCTCCTAGCTAACCATACAAACTTAATTGAAAGTTTGAACATAAAGCAGCCGACAAAAATTTTAAAAACAAAAGAATTCTAGGAATTAGCTATTATCAAGAACGGGTGTCTGAAAAACTATTATGAAAACTTCCGCAAGAGCTGCTTGGGGAGAAAATTTATTAGGAGGTGGGGAGAGGGAAACTGTTCAAGCGTGGTTAGACCATAATTTAAGTCAGCCAAGGAAAGAAAACAGCTTACCCTTTCCTTTGGGACTATTGACTAGATTTCAGAATGCTCGAACGATCTTTATTCCGGACAATTTAAATTTATTCTGATGTTCTGACTCTTTTTGTCATCATCATCAATCGAGGAATGGAAGAATACCACAATGCCAGTAGAATAGCTCAAAACTATATTCTTTTCTAATAAAAAACGTTACTGATAATGGATGCTTAAATTAATTCAATCAATGAAATCCTACAATATTTAATTATTCACAATTGTTTCGTGTAATCGACATACATATGTGTTAAACACCCAAACTGTAAAAAATACTTCCGAAGTTGTAATATACAACACTTAATTATAGAAACTATTAAGTTTAATTTCTATATCTATATAAAAGCAATTAGAAAGTTCTATGCAAATTGAAAGCGTCCCATTATCTTAATATCGCTACCCATTTGCGACTTCTCCGCCAGAGGTCATGATTTATGATCCTTTGTTAAAGAAGTTTACATATTTGTCTCAAGCTAGAATAGAATTCCTTGCAACTATCTATGTCATAATAATATTTTATTGAATGATGTAGATATATTATTAGTTATGCTAACTTACTTAAACTTAACATAACAAATTTAAATACTTCTAATAATAATTAAGATGATTTACATTCTAATCGCTTTCAATTCAAACTTATTTAATATTTTTTTTATATAAAAAGAGTTTTTGTGATTTTTGTAACATTAAAAACAATAAAAATTATTAAGGTTTCCTTTTAAATTAAGGTTAATAAAATCTTTTATAAAGACAATATAAAAGCTAAACTTTTTATATACAATATTGTGAAGTATGTCAAATGGACGTAAGAGGAGCTTCTAATTTATTTTCTATTATTTCTCTAACTATCAAGGACTCTCGCTTTACTATTATCTATTGACTTTGTCTCTCGTTTGTTGTTTTTAGCTTTTATTTTTATTTAAAGGCCTACTTAGTTACTTGTGGTATTCATCATTTTCTGAAGAATTATGTCTTGTGTCATGAATAAGTTTATATCTTTTAGAAATACACTAGGGTTGTCAAAAATATAAAAATAAGTGAATTCCTTATCAAATTATGTTAATCACTTGTATTTTATTTGAAAAATTCTTTCGCAAATTAAATTTCACGTTTATTGTCACTTCTATCACTGTTCAATTTTCGAACATCAAGAGTGGGATGAATGTGAAAATAAATTTGTTCCCTTTGAGGCAATTTTTCAAGGTGGGTCAATAGGTTTCAATTTTCTATGATAAAAGCGTTAGAAATTATGATCAGTTATCAGGAAGCCTGTCACAGAAACAGTTGTTGCCATTCTTATTGCTTTTCTACTTTATCCTGTGAGTGCAAAAATATGGTTCCTTTGCTTCTATGAATATAAGTAAAATTTGTTAAAAAATATTATTTGTTATTTCAAAGTATTGAATAAATAACATTCCAAAGAACTCTATAAAAATTCTGATTGACATAAACATTGAATATTTTGAACCAAGCTTATGTATTTGCCCTACAATTTAAAAGAAAATTAATGATATGTAAATTATACGTATAATTGTTCTCTAATCTATTGCCATAGTAAACGGTATCGATAGATAAAAAATCATATAAAAAATGAACTGGAGCACCTTTCAAAGCTCTCGAGTGAAGGACTAATGCAATAAGTCCGACTATAAAGGCAATTTTCATGGAAATAACACAAAGGCAGTTTAGCTCTTTACGTAATGGATTTATATTTACTTTTATTGTCCTGCTATTAAATTCATGTTTGTTTTTTGTAATCTGTAATATGTGGAAAAGTTTCTATATTTGTCATATAATAATTATTGTACTTTAAGAAATTTATGTTCAAAATATGAACAGACACTTTTGTGTTTATTACCGTTCTTCTTGAAACGCTTCGTCTATTTGCGACACTCTTGCTTGTGTTATTATTTATGCGTAAAGTAGGATCGTATATTATGCCAAGATGAGGATGAAGACTTCTTGAATAATGAACACGTAAGTGAAAGTTGTGTCCTGAAGTATATTTGTACATATTATGTTGTCATATGTGATGGTATGAACACCATGTTTTTAATTATTATTTACCAGACAAAATGATTACAGCCACAAGGGCATTCAGGAAGTTTTATTACTCTATTTTATGTTTGCTTCTATGATAGGAATAAAATCGTATGGATAGATTTTGTTTTATACTGAAAACGTATATATTTGTACAATAACACGTTTCCTGTTACCGTTCTTATTGCGGAAGGAAAGGTACTTGAACCCGCTCGTTACTTACGGAGATTATGTATTATATTATATTTATTTATTTATTTTATTTATTTATTACAATTATGTTGGTATTTTTTACATTTATATCTAAATTTTCAGTGTCTCATAGACCAATATTGGTTTTTCCGTACACTGGTTTTTATTGGTTTTTATAAAATTGTATTATCGATAAGATTATTTTTAAAATTTTCAGTTATTAAATATGTGTAAATGTAAATATATATTGAAATAAAAAAGCTTTAAAACTATTTAAATTTATTAGATTCAATCATATGCAACGAACTAAAGTTGTTTTCGTAAAAAGTATTCATTTGAACGTCGCCTTAATACAGTTTTTGTACAAAAATATTCGGTTTGAACACCAAAAAGATATAAAATTATGGTTAATAACTTATAATCCGGAAGCGGTGAAGCTCAGCACTTCGGCAACACCTGAGGGCATGCCTCTACGATACAGCGTGAAAATGGTCTGATGTAATTTAGCACTGTGAATATTGATATTGGCCCCAAACACCGAAAGCGCCAAAGAAAATTTTGCTCATAATCTATAGAGATTACGGCTTTTGATATTTTAGATTTAAAAATTCTCTTTTTATTCGTTTTTTTATTTATATATAATAAAACGAAAGTAATGTTATGTAATGTAAATGTCTTTTAAGCTTAATTTATTAAACGCAATTTTCCACGAAACGTATCTGTAATATTTCTTTTCCTTCTCGAGAACAACAAAAGCTGGCCGTTAAGGAAATTATTGAAGAATATACCGTAATTTATTCTGTTGACAAAATGCTAAGGGATTATATATGTACATATGTATATTAGTGATAAAGTTAACCTTTAGAAAGACGTCGTAAAAATTTATTGGACCCAAATTTTACCTAAAGAAGCGTGTGCATTACCAGCGAAACCTTCTTAACTGAGACTTTGAAACCGCTACATTTTGGTTGGCGGTTTTACAAATAAATGCCCTCTGATTACATTCTCCACAAAAAAATCTTAATAAATATAATGCCCATTGGGTTAAGTTTCAAAGAAAATCCTGTTATTACCTCTTTGTTAATGTATAAGTTTAAATAATTAAACTTTAAAATTACATAAGAAGTAATAGTAACATCATTAGGAATAATATGAAATGAAACAGTTTTTATTCTATTTCTTTTCCTCACAAAACTTTTATGATGTTTTATTGAAGAACCTGAAAAGTCTGCATTGTTGAATTCATCTAAAATTCTTATTTAAAGCTTTCTATCGAAAATAACTTATTTATCTCTTTAAATTACCTTGTACCTACGGATATATATATATAGTTTTAACTGAAAATAGAATTCATTTTATTTATTAATCAAAAATCTATTCCAACTTACCAAAACATTTTTAAATAAACTTACATTTAATAAATTAATTAATACCAATTTCTTTACACTACTAATGTAGTTAATTATTTTATAATAAAAGAAATGAATGACCATTCACTTCGAATTCATAAGCAAAATAAGAAATAGACATTTTAAAAGATAGTATGTCGGTGTTTTTCTACTTACAAATGATACATTTACATGAAACCATTATTTGAAGTCAAGCAGTTAATTAATTTATATAAACAAACCAACAGGCTAAGGGGTACGCACTGCCGGGTAAGTTTTACAGTATTTTTATAACAGTTCTGATAAATTGTAGACAAAAAACAATTGTACAAAATCTGAGTTTATAGCAATTGACGGCGGCTGTCTCCTGCAATGTCAGATACCGATGTTTGCTTTTCCATCCTCGGGGGGCGAAAGCAAATTCGTCGGATAAATATCTATACTTTTCGTATGATATGAAAAGGGAGTTATTGTTTTATATTTCAATACACATTCAGTAATTTTGTACAGTGATCCAGTATATAATGTAAAAAATATGGTATGTTTTTCAGTTCTACAAAATGATAACCATAGAAGTCCTTGGTACATTTTAAGACCTCATCAGGTTTAATTTCATACAAATTGATTAAATAAAAATCTCTACGTTATTTTAGCAAAAGAGCTTTAAACTATATATTAGCTGCATTGTTTTTTTGTTAATAAGAGTTTGAGGTGTATAGTGGAAAAATTTCTAAAACCTTTTAAAATTATAAAAGTTTTCAAAACTTTCAGCAAGCATCTCAACTCCATAGCTGTTGTTGAATTTTCAATATTTTTCTATTGCTTTGAAAATAATGTGTATGAAAATTTTACTTTCTTTAATTGTTGACTAAAAAAGTCTTCTAGAAAAGTAGACTACGTTATAGAAAATTGTTACAGTCAAGAAAGGGGCTGTGGCTTTTTAAAGAATTATTTATGAGGTAGACAAAAATAATTCATAGAAAGAAACGTAAGATCAAATAATAGTATATCTGACCTTTATTTAAAAGAAATTCCATGAATATTTTATACCATTATTTATTCACTGTTTCAAAAATTGACCAAAATTTGCTTTAATGTCAGACAAAAAATAATATATCTCAAATTCTTTACATAAAGTACTCTTCTATAAGATATTTGTTTTTAAGACATTAAAAGTAAATTCATAAATAATTTCACATACATTGAAATGTAGGAATGTCATTTACATTTTTATTATGATTCTGTTTTGTTAGTGATCTCTTAACGAACGATTATGTAAAATATCGTGGAAAAATATCTAAGAATTTCTTTTCATGATTTTAATTAAAATTATGAAAAAGACAATATACTGCTGTGATATCATTCAATATTTTTACAGGAGTCAAAAACACGAGGCAGGTTAACTTTAGCTTAGTAACTTTAGTGATATTCGATCAAAATTGTAATTTCATACACCTGCTATCATTACATTTTGAAGATTGTTTGAAACACCAACTTCCTCAATCAACTGGCATGAATAATAAATATGTTTGTGAAGAACCATCACAAAACTCGTCTTTATAACTGCGATTGTACCCTCCGCAGAAACTTCATATATTAAGATAACGCGTCACATTATTAGGTAATTTAAAACGCAATTAAAACTTCTCTCCATGCTGATGTATTTGTAATGATCTCTGTAATGAAATGAATGTTCGCGTTCAGGTTAAATTAACATTTGTAAACTGTAAATAGACAATTTAACAACCAATTAGTTTAATTAATGACGTTTTTCAACACCTCTTTTATACTGTCCAAACGATGGAGCATAAATTTTATGTTGGGAAATCACATAGTATTTATATATAAGAATACAAGTTTATTATTCTGTATAGATATATTTTTGGTATTCACTAAGAATATAATTTATCATGCCTAATATTATTCGAAACCAAGTAACAAGAAAAGAATCAGTATTCTGTGATCGTAACATTTTTATTTTCCTTGTATCTTGTAATCATATTTTGGCTTAAAGCATCGAAATATTTACAGCGCTGACCGTCATTCTTATTGATTTTAAAAAGTATATAATGAAATCAAAGTTCTTAAAATCTGATACCGATATTAATACATTTTCTAGAAGAATTTTCCTCAAGGAAATAAAACTTTGTCAAAGATCCCTGTTGTTTGGCTTATATCATCGCAAGGTTATGAGTTTTAGGGGGAGGAGAACCAATTAGCTGAAATGTAAATAAAATATATTGTTATTGTGTGTGGGCAACATTTGCATAGAAAGCGAAATCGGAATTCCGAGGAGCCGTGCTAGACCTATGTTAGTTTCCGTGTTAACTTTTCTGTTGTTGTTAGCTTTTATTAATTGCGTTTTTATGGTTAGTTTTATTTATAACTTGTTTGTTCAGTATACATCGGAGAGTTGTTGTGGAGTTTTTGTGGTTGTTTTTGTTAATAAAATTACAGAACAATTTATATATCCCTGAATCAACTAATTAACTTTAATTAAAAATATTTTATTTTATAATTAGCTCCCTTATCTACAGCGTTGTTGATTTATCTACACTTTTTGGTACAAGGGTATATATAGTTTCGTTATATGTAGTAGTTTAGTATATTATAGTTTTTGATATTTTGTTTTCTTGGAAGGTTATTCTATTTTCCACTTCTTTAAACTATAATTTTCATTGTTTCTTAAAACATTAGAAGGAAGAGGATTCACAACTAAAATTAATTCTTAAAAGCTTCGTTTTAAGTACTATTATTTCCTGTCACCATCCAATGAAGAGTATAAATGAATACAACTTATTTATAACTCCGAGCAACTCATTATACTTGACATAAATTGTGGTTGTGAAGATGTAATTTGTTTTACGCAGGACGGGTTTTTCACCATTCACGCTATTCCAATTTACGTGGTGCCATTTGAAGAAATTGTCTAATTAACCTGCCTATTCCACGATTTATTACTCAACCCTTGGATGTCTGAAGTAATTTGGTACAACGTTTATTGACTGTGGTGTTGAACATAAATTTGTAAGAGAGATACTTTTTCTTTCCAACATTAGAGTATTTACCTATCATATATATGGCTCTCGTTTCATAAGAGCCATACATAATGACTAAACGAAATAAAGTAAAAAAATATATTTGTCCTTTCAAGTAATCTATATCTTTTTTATATTACCCAGTTATCAAGATAACAAAATAGAAACTTCAACTTAGATGTTGTTAAACAAAAAAGAATAATATCAAAAGGAGGAATATCTAAGGAGAAACAAAAATTTGCTTACTTTAAGACTAAGATGTCACATGGTGTGTTATACTATTGCAGAAACGTTTAGAGAACTTAAAAACAAATCATAAATAATTAAATAGAAGTTGACAGCAAACACGCTTTAACCATTAAACATTTTAATTAGAAAGAAATTCTTGAATTAAAAACTGTTAGCTTTATTTCGAAGAGGTTTCGGATCTGAAGTGTTAAATACAGAAATAGTTTCTATATTCAGTGACTCAAAAAAAATGTTTCGTCATAAATATTATAAATTCTCTTTCATTAATTGTACTATTTCCTCATACATAAGGCAACATGGTACAGTTAAAATATACTAGAACATTGAACAAAAATACACATTTACTTCGATTATATGTACATAAATGATATTGTTTTAAGCAAATATATTTGTATAATGCTTTTTAATTGCTTAGAAGAATTATTAAGTGATTTATTAGAACTAAGGAAGGCAACAGTAAATATAAAATAAATTACCAATTCAATGAACAAATAAATTAAAAAGAAATATATTTTCTAGGCCACGTGTATTTGTAGTACAGCGAAGGTAAACTAATTTGGCACACGTTCAAACTAAAGACTATTTACAACTAAGCCTCTTTTTATCTAGACATAGAAGATGGCGGCTGAGCCTGAGGGTAATTCAAGAATCAAGTATGTTTAAGTATATTTATTTTTCGTGATTAACACTTCAAACTTTAGCAAATTTATTAAAATGTATGTTATACTTTTCATTCTTTCAAATTTTATATAATGATTTGCATTAAATTTGTGTAAAATAAATAAAATGGCAGAAACCGGTACATTAAATTATTCCTTCAAAATGTACATACATTCTCCATGTCTATTACTTTTGTTGAGATGGCATCAAGAGATATTCGATCAATATCAATTTGCGGTATGTAAAAGTAGACAACGATTAGATCTATTTCGTAAGAGTCAAATACATTAAAGTAAAAATTAAATGCTTTTTTTGTAGGTATGAAACGAAAAAAATGATAAAAGTATTTTGAAAAAAACTTGGTATTGTTACTTTGAATTGTACAATTACACGTGTAACTGTAATCATTGATATGTCGTGTAACTAAAGAAATTCTCTGAATATCTTTGAATATTTGCTCTTCAAAAAATAATCTGAAATCTTCAAAAAAGCAATACTTTTGCAGGTATGATGCATGCTATGATAATATTTTTACTATTGGTTATACGGAAATCGGGAAAGTTGCCATATCACTTATTAAATATTGATCTAGAATTTTTTTATTTGATCACTATTCATAATATGCAATAAAATTTAATCAATATAATATTCTTATAAATGCTTCTTAGGTTGTGTTATTTTCATGAAGGCAATTATTATTATTTGGTTTTACTTTTTTGGAGTGAATTATACAAAAAAAATTGAAACGTAGGTATATTCTTCAGTTATACTTTTCTCATAAAATTTCAAGAAAAAATATCTCTACCTTCAAGAATATTTGAAACGTAGGATAGAAACATAATTTTTGTGTTTTTTTTACTCATTAAGATATACAGACACTAAAACCCTAGATTTCAAAGATTGGTCCAACTCTTCGCTAGCCTGAACGTCTTCCTTTTCGATTTGACGACTTCTTTGGACGCCAACGGTTGGTGGCAATTGTTTAAATATTCTGCAGCATACCTTGAATCTGCTTGAACAACCGCTAACTGTTGCATCAAAACCTTTATCACTAGAGCAGTGTCTGACATGTATACAAACGCCGCCGCGAGCCCAACAAGTCGCAGAGGTAGTTCCTTATGAAGGATTAAAGATGTTGGATTACGTAATTTGTTTTTACCCTTAACAATATAATAGTTAATTGTATACAATTTTATACAAACCGAGTTGAGGCCTGCCTCCTTTGCTTGCAATAAATATGTCTTTATACGTTGATGGTAATAATGGAATACCTTCTAGAGGATCATTAAAATTTCCCATTATGGAAGTAATAGGTATATATACAAAAAAACTAAAGAGAAGCAACATAGCTACTAAAAGAATTCGATCGGTTTGTGCTCAGTCAAATCATTTCAATTGTCTATAAAATTGATTTCACACTTGATAGAAAACATTCGTTTAGATAACAATTTCTTGGCTTATCCATTTCGATTCACTTGGATTGTGTTTGTTATCACTGAATAGATAAGTTTGATTTAATTTTATTTTGTAGGGTAACCAGTCAATGAGGCGAAATACAAGATAAGTTAGTTTATTTGACTACGAATTATAATATTCTTGATTATTTCCTTTAATGATATATTTTTTTATAATGTTAATGAACTATATCCCATGAGATGGTAAAGAAAACAGTTATAATCTCTTATAGGAGTTTGTTTTTATTTCCTTAACAGTTGTACGTTTTTTCTTCTTAGGGCGCTTTGTAGTAATTTCTCGTATGCCTTCGCCCCCATATTCTTTATTAAGACTCCATGGATACGCTGGATTTCCTATACCTTTATCCCTCATATCCCTTACTTCAAACTGATTCCATACGAAACAGCAAACTCTATGTCTGTTTTTACAGCCAGGTATTTCTGTGAGTTGTCTATAACCAGGACATAGTTTGAAACTGATGCAGATACCGCCATGTTTCCAACATTCGGTTGTTATTAAAGATCCTGATTATTCCAAAATAAATAAATATTAATATAAAAAAATATAATTAAATAATCTAACTTACTTTATTGACATATACAGTTAGATTTTATTAGTGAAAAGTCTCTAATAAGTCCTCTTTTTCCGAGAATTATAATGTTTTTTCAAATTTTATGATAAAATAAAAACTACGACAAAGCGATGTCGTCTTTCCTAGTTAATATATTTATTCACTATTTTATTATTATAATCTATTAATATTAATTATTTAAACACCAAAATTATAGGAGAAACGATATATTTTTATTTAAAATCGTATTAAAATTTTGAAATACCACAAGTCAAACAAACAGAGAAAATCTATTAGTTTTCTAAATGCTCTGATTTCCGTCTATCTTTTGTCTGATGAACTCGATGTCAAATAAGAGTGATGGAGAAAATAATTTTATTTTGTTGTAAAGAAAATATTTTTATCATAAAACTATTTTTGTAATAATAAATATTACAATATTTATTTACTAAAACATGCAAGAAATAAATTTATTTCAATAGTTAACGAACTGTGTGTTTACCAATCATTTATTAGAAAAAATATTTTCCACTCGTTTTACAATTCAGCTTTGCGTTTTATTTTACGGTTATTAATTTTAAATTTACCTTACATAAATCATTTGCAATGATTTTTTATAAAATGTATCAGGATGGGTGCATATTTCTAAAGAGATTTCAAATTTGAATTCTTTTAATTCCAAATGTCTTCTTTCAAATAAATATAAATTAAAATGACTTACTCCGAGACGCTAGTGAGGCAAGAGCGCTATGATAAGCTAATGCTTCCGCTCGCAAATCCTCATATTCTTCGTCCACAGAAAGATCTAGGTTGGCATCATTCCTCAAAGATGATATTAAACCGGTACCGAAGTCGCTCTCACTACCGGAATCTTTGTCTGCGAATACCGATCCCAGTCTTTGACATGAAATTATTAATAATAGCGAGAGAAACATTTCTCTTGCATTGCAATGTCGTAAAGAAAATATTTTACTTCGATCAGTGTTCGATTCGTTTAACAGAAAATTTTATTGTAAAAAATACATAAATTCCGATGATAAGCTGGCTATGCGGGAGAATTTGCGAGTGAAACGCGGCTTGGATATCGAAACATTGTGCAATTCATTTAAAAGGATAAAATTTATATCATTTTTTAAAATGAATCTCATAAAAGTAATATCACAACTGAGAACGTTATTTGGTTAAAAAAAAATTACCTTATGTAAATTTTGTTGTTTTATTTTTTGGCTATTACTAATGTTCTAAATAGCATTGTTGATTTAATTCGGCGTATTGGATTAAGGTAATTATTATTCATGGTATAGTTTCAATTTACATTGAAACTATGACGGAATGGATAATGAATTCTTGCAAATCAATCCTTTATCAACCTCCGGGGTGTAAATATTAATTAGTCATTCATTGATTTCTAGGCTCAAGTCATATTTCATTGTTACTCATATTCATACGAGCTATTAAAGTGTTACTCAATATAATCAAAAGTATAAGTTATAGCAGAATAGATCAGAATAGCAGATCATATTTCTGTGTTTAAAAATTTAGATTAAAAGAATATTATTTTTAAAAGTAATAGCATCTTGAAATCTTAACTTCCAATTGGGAAAAGTTTAGAAATTAAAGAATACACCGTTTATTGTCTGATAAGCTTTAAAGACTATACTAAAATTTATGTCAATAACCTAAATTGGGTTTGTAAATATTTAAAACATTGAGCATAAAATTCATATAAAGGAATTCCTGAATTTTTGGGGCAGTTTTTCATTTCGCTGTTGAAATGATTTGATATCTCTGTACTATGAATGTATATAGTGTTTCTCTGAATTTTCTTTATTAGACGAGGTCATTTTTATTACATTAGGTCTACTTGTTTCTTAATTTTACTAACTTATACCTGCCAATATCACAACATGCGTTAAAAAAAAATCTCTTTGATAAAATTCCTCTATAATGCTACATTTTACTTATAAATATTAGCAATACCCTACTATTACTTTCTTTTATTCAAGGCATATTATTAGTGAGAAAGGTAATAATTTAAATTACGTGTGATAAAGATGCTCCTATATACATATAATGCTACGGTATACATTTAAATTATTAAACATTTCAACTTTAGTAAAACGCCCATTTCTGTCAGTTAGTTTCCAAGCCAGTAAATAGACTACACTGAAGCAGAATAAAAGTCGGGGAGATAAAACTTAGTTTTTTTGTTATAAGAGCATTCTTTGAGTTATATCTACCTAGTGTATTTGAGAGCGTAACAAAAACTTTTTGATCGAAATTGAAGTCACGGAATTTCAACATATCGTTATATTTTACAAATAACAATTTCAGGTCCGTTAATATACAAGCTATTGCAAATAAAAGTTAATATTTTAATTTTTTATTGTAAGACCTATTTAATATCTAGACAGACTAATTCCAAAAAGCCTACTTTGTAGTTAGATAAAACTGATTTTATTTTATAAAATTCTCATTCTTAAAACAATTTTCATTTAAAATGTTTGTCAGTTCTTTAAAATTCAAATCATTGAGCATAAAAATCCGCATAGTTTTATTAGTATACATTTAATCTTGTTTTCCGCGTGTATGCTCTAGTTTCTGTTTCAGTGGGATGCGACACATCATCCTCCTGAATTATTGAGGCCAAAATCAATCGGGTCCAATGTATGCCGAGCGGACGTCATAGTTTGCTTCCATAAAGCTTTTTTATGAACACTATATATTCAAAGAGATTCAAAGGATTTTGAATACCTAATATAATCAAATATTTTTATGTTATACCTGAACTTTTTTGGTTTGGCATGACAAAGTCAGGATTTTGAAAATAAATTCACGTGTATTGAAAAACATTCCTTTAATTCATATAGTCAAATTTATCATTTTAATGTATTATAATATTAAGTTTATAAATAAACTTTGACGACAACATCATAGTGTACCTATTAATTCAACATCATACATCGCAATATATTAACATAAATTTTGCATGCAATATAGTGGAAAGCCAACAAGTGTGTCAATTAATATCAGAATCTATTTATAAACTAGACTTAATTGTGTTTAGTTTAACAAAATTAATGACATTTCTAAACCATTAACTTTTATACAAATTCAAAATAGCATAAAAATTACAACGATTTACGATTAAAAATTTAAGTGCTATTTTCATTGCACATAAGCTGACTGTAAACTTTACTGCAACTAACTAAATAGCCAGTATACTAATAGCGAGTACGCTATTTGTGTTCTATTAAAAATATCACTTTTTTATTTTTATATTTACAGGGATAATTACATATTTTTCATGCCATTTACAACTCAAGCGATGGTAACTACTACTCAAGCAGTGTCCTTGTACTAAGCGTTGATATTTAAAAAGACATTAACGTCATTAAAAATATTTATCAATCATTATATTCTACAAATTACTGTCATTTATTATCAAAAATAACTTTGAAATTATATTATATAAAAATATAAATAATCAAATCAAAAATACGTAGTTAAATCTATAATGGATTACCAAACTGTGATTACAAAATTAGATAGTGGCCTTAGCTGACGTAAAAGGCAACTTTAATTTTAGAAAAATTTATTCAAGACTCTAGGGACCGCGCCAGGCTAGACCGACAAGACATTTATTATCTTTTGTCGAGTCAGAGCCAGCAACAGCAGCGCCAGAGAGGCCTCCTGCTAACGACATATTTTCATTGTCGTTTTCACGTTAAGCTGATTGATCTCTTCATAAAAGATGATATTTTAAAATATACTTGTTATTTTTATTAAAAAATATTTTAATTTTTTAATGTATGAAATCAATTTATCAAAAATATCTATATGTATCCATTTTTTAGCTAATGGATACAAATAAAAACAAAGTATAGGCAGTTGGGCCCTTTCATTAACAACGAAGATTATAAAATTATTATATAAAATCAATGCTTTCAGTTCAAACTCATTTAATACACATTATTTTTTTATGAATACAATTCTAAATGTACCCATCAATATTATTACAGATCTACAACTGAGCATTGAAATCATTTGATTACAAACGGGTTATTCCATGGATTCATTATTCATTATAGGACGTCGTAACGCTGTACTGTAAATACAGAGTGACAACTGAGTTGACCCCGTTCAGTAATTGAATAGACATGAGATGGCTCTTTGTATACCTCGTAATTCCAAGACATCTTAATACTCCGAGCTGTCTGGGCCTGCATTAATTATTCTATAACAATAATCCTTGCACTCACTTCCTTACATTATTCATAAATATTCCTTTTTTAGCAACATGCAATATATATAAATGTATAATAAAATTATGTTTTCATAATTACAAAAACGTACCACATTTTTTTTATTGAAAGTAACGTAGAGCTTTTATATCAGCGAGAACTTGAGCGATCTTAGAGAGAAACGTCTTGTTAACGACTTGAAAAGCAAGTCTTGAGACGAACACTTATTTAATGTGTAGGTAAAATAGTTTTATATTATATAATAGCGGAAAAATAATTGCGGAATAAATATTTTGTTAATATACAAGTACATAAATGAAATACGTTTAAAATATGATGTGAAATAAACAATTTTTCGACTTGACTATTGCTTTTGGTTTTGACAGCGTGACCAGGAGAGGAAAAAATAACAAAGAATCTCAAACCATTATATCTAAACAATGTGGCTAAAATCGAAATTGCGGTTTTACTTGAAGAGAAAAACATTTTTTTAATTTCAATACAAAATATTTCATAAAAATAGATTTAAAAAATCTTAATATTAAACCAGATTTAAAAAAAAATTGTCGTAATTGATAAATTCGATCAATACTAACAAAGGTTCCTTAGTTCCCAACTCTCTAACAGTATCGAGGGATTTCTGTCGGGCACTTATACGTAAATGATAAACGGTAGAACATAGAGACAAAAGACGAGGAACAGAAACGAGCGAGGGTGAGCTCAGTGCAATTAAATGCAAATACAGCTTCAACAATACATGCTTCCTGGCTGTTACAGACAGTTATTGCCTACCAATAAAGACAACGCTATTTACTCCGTTTAAGATCATGATCTCACTCTTTGTAAATTTTGAGTTTATTCTTTCAGATAAAAATTTTATGGCTTAATATAAATAAAATATAGTGTGTTTATGATAACCTTCTATAAGTGTTTAATGAAAAAGTCTTTATACCCACCCGGATTTTATAATTACGAATGTTTATGTGGATGTGACTGTGGTACGCATAAGTGTATACGTTTGTTACTAAATCGCTACAAACAAGCCAACAAAACCAGGAGTTGAAACTAGTATTACATAAACCAGCTATTGAATAAATTTATTGTTAAGCGTTTTGTGAAATATCATATAACACGTGTTATATTTATACGTATGTATTTTATACATTTATGAAGGTCTATTTATTTGATAAGTCGAATGTGTCACTTCTCTTATAAGTTGTATCCCGCAACCATTCTGAAATATTTTGTGACACCGCATTTCACATTCTTATTACCGAATACCTCGACGCGTATGTCAAACGCAAACTTATATTAAACTTTGGTTATTACCTACTACCTCGCTCGTATTGTAATGTTACAATTCAATTTTATGGTTTATTTCCATCATAAATTTTAAATTCCTTCCTTCCACATTTAAAATGTCTTTCTCTTTTATAGCAAGACATGAAATAGCAATTTTAGGGTGATATTATTTTAAATGTAATTTCGTAGTGTAAAATATATATCTACATTTTGAACAGCAATTCAGCAGGAACACAAGAAATTTATAGCAAATAAAAATAAATGTCGTGCACAAAACAGGAATTTTAATAAACCCATTACTATACGTTTTTAAATTCGCTGTGAGCCTGGCTGCCCCAAACATGCTGAGATGGCTCATCTAAAATGTATCCACCGCATTTACCTGGTTTTAGGCTCGGGACACATGAAGTACCAAACCGGATTTCATGTTATGTAACCCGGCCTTTGTTTTGTAGATACTTATTTCCTCAAAGCTATGGTGGATCGATTTGAGTATCTATTATTATTTATTATTGGTTAGCGTAATATATATTTTTTTATTAATTAATAATGAATAATTAAGTTCTTAATTTTTTTTTGCAGATATTTTATCAAACAACTATATTAACTTACGTCAAAGGTCAAAAGGTCAAATGTCATCGAACTTATTTCAATTAAAGTATAAATTAATATTGTAATAGGTAACTTTATTATTGTAGTGAGAATCTGAAGCTATATAAAATAGATAGTTGAAATCTATTTTGAGGGTTATTTATCAAAATGATCAAACCAATCAACTATAAGATCTATTTCAATTTAAACCAATAACATTCGTTAACCGTTCAAAGTTTCTGTTGAAATTACATTACATAATAAAAAGTAAATAGTAGTACATTGTAATACATTATATAATATAATTTATACACGTAAAAAAGCTGCCATAACAATCATTATTCCTACACTCATATTGGCTTTCATTCATAAGAGTTACTCATCATTGTAATTATTTCAATTATAATAACATCATCACTGACAAATAATATTCCAAATATTTCTCTTAATTATAATTTTTTTATGAATTCCAGAAATATTGAATAAAATTATAAAAGAAAAACTAATTTTACCTAGAGCTTGATTATTATGCAAGAATAGAGAATTGTGGGTCTTGTAGTTACATTCTATTCGATACGTTAGTTACTTATATGGTTGAGTGAAGGGATGGCATTTGCGTCAATTTTGTGAACAGGCGCCATCTTCGTTACAAGTCTGCTCTAGTTCTCGGTTTGGTGTTGATCTTCAGTACTATTATTTTAAGGAAAATGAAACTAAAAAGGATTTTAAATCGAAAGACTTATCATGTAAATTCTTAAAAAATATAAGTGAAAAGAACTTAGATTTCTTTTTCTCGGTAGAACAAATATTCTGTAATTAAAAAAAATATATATTTTTTGGATTTATTACGCTTTTATTTTTAGTTTAACAAATTCCTGACGTTTCGGTTACTTTGCAGCAAACGTGATCACAGGCAGTCGAGATGTGAGTGTCTGTCGTTAAAAATGATTGTAAATGCATAGTAAATCCGAAAAATAATAGTTTTATTTTAATTAATACTCACGATATTCTTAGATCTCATAATATTCTGTACTGCTGCTAAATTAATTGAAGTTTGATTTTGTTATTTGAAACAAACACATTTTTAGTTAAACTTTAATTTTGAAACCTCAATCTAATTTTAATACAGTCTTTACTATTGTTTAGAATAGATATTTAGACATAATAACTTCCTAATGAGATCACTTATGTTAAATAATTATTTGTTAAAGTTTATAAATAAATCGATCCCTTTAATACTAGGTGTCGTGTTATTGCCAAATTCTTGTCGCAAGTAAAATGTTGTAATTGGAGGACAATTACTATCCGACAGCTATAGTTGAGAAGTGGTCAACCATAATTAACCACAAATGTCAAAGAAGTAATATTATAACGCATATATTATTGAGCATTCATCAAAAATTACTGAATTAACTTAATTTAGTTAGACGTACAGGCGTGGATTAATATTAATAATTTTAAATAAGGTTTCATTAAATTTTGGAAGATTTCACTAAAAATGTTAATTTTTTTGAACAACAAATCAAAGATAAGATCCTTCAAAGATTTATGATATAAACCAAATTTCTCAGATATCATAATTTTTTTATAGGTAGAAGACATGCTGCATTTTCTATGTGGAATTGCAAAAAGATATTATGTGAAATTTAATTTAAAAAAAACCATATTTATAAAACCTCGTGTCTCATCTTAATCAAAATAAAAACAAACATAATATACATATCAAATTGTTTACAAGTTTCTATTTATTATCACCTCTGTAAAGATTTTTTTTTTTCAAACAAACTATATTTATTTCCAAAACAAAATTGTTGTCCTAAAAATGTACTCTTTTAAAAATATAAATTCTAAAGCATACCAGGTCTAATAACATATATTTAAAGTATATACCTAATTAAATAAACAGTTTAATTTCGATAGTAGTGTTTCTGTACTTTTATTACTATGTGAAAATAATATGGAATTTGAAAAGAAATAATTGAAAAAGAGTGAAAAATTATTTTAAAAAAGCATGGTATTTGCGATAATAAAATTAAGAATTTAAATTTAATAATGAATAAAGAACTCGGCGAATTTAAAGCTGTAAAATTATTGAGTACTATATCGTAAAATTTATGAAAGTAACGGGTATCAAAAATTAATAAACCCCAATATTTATGTATCGCGGAGTTATTCAAAGATTGTAAACGGCAAAACCTTACTCATTGACTACTAGGCATACTTTTCTGAATTCGATTCCGGTAATTTCAGGAAACTTGGTGGACATCGTGCGTTTCTTGATTGAACAGTAATTTTAAGACACTTTTGTCGTATATGTATCTATAATATGAATTCAGCCGAGTTGTTTGTAAAAAAACTTTTAAATTTATTGTTATAAAAGTGGATAGCTCCAAGTTTTATACAAGAAATCTGAACAAATAGCGATGATTTAAATCCAGTATTACATTATTAAATAATAACTGTTATAAATATATATATATGTTTTCAAAAATACCACATTGCCACGAAAATCTGAAGAATTTCCATTTAAAATAATCGATGTGAAATTGGTATGCGCTACGTATAAAAATTAATTTTATGAAATCATATATAAAAATAAATTTATCAAAATTTTAATATTATTTAATATTTATAATATAACCTTAAAAATGTGTATATAAAATGTATAATCTTTATACAAAATTTTTGCATGCAATATTATTTTTCCGCTTCAATTTACTTTTCTCCTTCATAGTCACCTCAACCAAATTGTACCTAAGAAAACAGCGTATGTGTGTACACTAGGGCAACATAAAAATTCACTACTTATTAATTGATAACGTAAAAAAATTAAAAAGAATTCTAGAAGATTTCGAAAAAGATTTTGATATAGTGCTTTGTAAAAATCAAATTCAATGAATTATAGTTTTAATTTATTTGAAAACTATTGTTTCCGATTCTGGCTTTTAGCATATATCATCAACAAGTGATATAAACTTCTGTCTTGTCTTTTCATTCCTATCGCAATTAATAGAATCAATATTTTTATAAGGAAATAAAAAGCTTTTGTTGAAATATGGTAAGATTTAAATCGTTGAGTTACAAGAACATATAGATTTTTTAAAAATCTTATTATTATATATTTAAATGAGCAATTCTTGTACATTTATATACAAGATGGCGTTGTCGAGTAACTGGAAGTCAATGAGAGTTTGTTTTGAGGTTAAACTAAGAAATTAATTGTCGATTTATTTTGTGTTTTTTTGTTGACTTAAAAATTCCTAAACGAAATACAAAAAACGCAAAAAAATACCAATAACAATTCCTTAATACCGAGCAAAGCTCTGTAGCCAGATATTAATTGCTAAACCGCGGTACAGAAAAGTGTCTACTTTGAATAATATGATAACAATACCTATACTTTTTATTTTATTGAAATTTTTGTCAACATTTATAATAAATTTTAATTGATAATTCGATTAAAATTTAATTCCCCTTCATGAAACTATTGTGTTTTTAACTAATCGGTCCCTCTCCTCATTGCGACTAATGTCTTCTTACAATGGAATAAATTGCAAACATCATCGTATATTAAGATTATTGCGTTGAAACAATTTATGTACATTCTATATGCTACGGATAATCCTCTTTGCCTTGTAATACATGTATTAAAGTGTTGTAGTTCGTTTTTGTTGTTTATTAATATAATTATATACAAATAGACTAAATAAGTGTTAGCGTTTCTAAAATAGCTACTTATTCTATACATAATAAACGAAAATTCGTTTCAGTTGTGATACTTTCTATATAATTATTGACTGGTTTATATATAGAAGCACCAGAACCGTCAAGGATTTTCGATCCATAAATATGTAACTTAAACCTTTATATAATCCACGTAAGTCTTTTTGCACATCAGATTTGGTATATGGTTATATTTGGATGACTGATACTCCACATAAAATCTATTACAAGTTTAAATATTTTTTCATGGAATCCAAATGTGTAATATATATTTTAGGTAGATTAATTTTGGCTATAAGGTGACCTTTTCTTTGTCTGTGACAGCTGGCTGACTTAATAAGTCACAACATTAAATAAGAGGCGGTAACACATTACCTTGTGCTTTTTATTAGTCCAATTTACTAGTTTTTATTAACAGGTTACATTTCAATTTTCAATTTTCTCTCATTATGTATTAACCACAATGATTTATAAGTCTGATGATTTATAAGTAATTTATCTTAAATCTGAACTGATTACTCTATTACTCTACCTACATTAATATTTGTATTTTCAGAGTTTACAAAGTAATCTATTAGCCAATCTAAACACGACTTTCCTCGAAAATCTGTAAGTAACAAGTGGTAAAATTTGGTTTTTCCACGAACCACTCCAACTATTTTGCTCTCATTCAATTAAATATTTTTCAATTTACAGATACAATACACGAGTAAAATAGGATAAAAGTGATTCTACATTCGTGGAACCTCTTTTCAACTTTTGTAAATTTTTGGATACTTTGTCAGTGCTTTGAAATGACGCCGGTCAAAAAAGTAACTTGAATTTACGTAACATGCTTTGTAGTTGTATGTCAGTTCATGGAAACCTAAATCCTATCAAACAAAATTTTCATTGCGTTATAGGTTGCGATTGATTTGTTGATCTTAACCAAGAAAACATAGTTATTCCTCTTTTTTTCATCAAAGTTATGAAAACTGTTTTTATTATTAATGTAACTATTTTACTAAGGAACTTTTGCTAACTATAACATTCATTTTTCTATCCAAATGTATAAAATAATAAAATTTTCTTGTATACGTTTAAGACTACGGTAAAGAGTTCCTTCTAAACCTACTTAAAGCTAATGTATGCTCTGTAACTGCGTTAGAAAATAATACATTTCAGAATTGCCTGGTTGTGATATTTTGCCATTGGGTCTGGAAGAAAATTTACTTCACTTTCAAAAAATATATATTTTAACGTAATTGCACGTAACTGACGAAGTAAAATGACGAATCAAATTATTTTTAGAATCAGGCTATCATACCTCCTATGAGACAAATTTTGTGGCATGTCTTTAAAATGATGTTATCACTATGTATAATGTAAATTTAAAATTATTAATACTTGACTGTCCCTTTACTAAATTCTCATTGATTATATACTTCTTACAATTTAAAATCATACTTATTGTATTTAAACAATGAAGACAAAAAGGTAATATTTGGAGGTGATTGTTGAAGAAACCTTTTAATAAGTTCCAGTCGAGTTGAATGTGATTAATTAAGTAATGTAAAACTGTTTTCTAAAGCAAAATAAAAAAATGGTGTTCTTCTAACGATAACCTTGTTAAAACAGCTGGAATGATGTTTACTCGTCTTCTGCTAAAGTTTGTCAGGTTTCTGCCCTTATAATTGTCCTAATTTTCTTTTCAATACGAGTCAGCCTTCATAATTAAGACCCTTAAACTCTTTCATGTCATAGTTGTCGTCTCCAATTTTTGGTGACGGAATCATTTTTGCTGCATTAATTAAAAAAAAAAGAAAAATTTTCAGCACCCTCAATAATAACAAATTGAAAAACAAATTCGTTGAGCTTCGAATTTAAGCAGTCATTTACTGTCTATAATATAACCACTATAACATTACAACAAATGTTTTAACCCCTTAATAGCTCCAAATTTATATTTTGAATATAAGTCTTTGATTAATTCTTTTAAAATCATCTAGATTTAGATCTACATCCGAGACCATACCATTAAAGAAACAGTTTTGTTCACTTATCATAAATTTGCAACCTAAATCTTAAATTTTTTACTCTTGAGGACTTCAGTTGCACTTTGGATTGAACTAAATTTTATTGGTATTTTATAAGGGCCCTTGTAATTCGATTATTTGAATTTCTTCAGCTCTCGAATACTGTTACTTTTTAGACGCCAGGGATAAGTCTTTGTTAGATATCATACAAAGTTCGAATTTATGGTGAACTTGAATAGGATTCAACATCAGTTGATTTAGTTTTAGTCTTCACGGATTCGCTTCTTATGTAATATCTAACTTACCTTGTGAAACCGTAATAAACAGACCGGTATCTCTGTTTTCAAAGCTTTCTTCATAGTGTCTTTTATTCGTCCGTTTCTCACAAATATTATTTTCCAAGAGTACATTATCGTCGTTTATATCCGCATCACTATCAATTTCGCTGTATATATGTATTGTGATAAGAATGCGCAAAGCGTAAACAACACGTCCGGCCACCACAACGACTTGCACTCGTCCTTCATAATAGAATATTCTGTTTCTAGAATATTGTTTTCATAATAATAATATTGAAAGAAAAAATTTGCAAAACTATAAAATGAATGGTTCTGTATGAACCGTGGCAATCAGTTAACTAGTAACCGAAAAAAAAAGAGTTGATTGCTTATATGTTTTGTATAAGCTCTTACCCCCGTTAACGAATATTAGGTTAATGATGAACGACTGTTAAAAGTTTAACCAGAAGGGAAGTGTGCTACTTAATAATAATTTGAGTTGTGCTAATTAATAATTAATGAACAAAAGTGAAACTTTTCATTTGTTTATATGTTGGTATTCAAATATGAGTATGTTCTTAATACAATATGACTTTTCACATTATATTCAGTTGTGAAATATATACCAATTACATTCAAACATCTGAATATTCAAACGCATTTTAAATACGGCTTCGCAATCAAGCTTTAAAGTTAAGAGTGATATAAAAAATTAATCGGTTAAAATTAGACAGGTCATTTCATAAAACTGAGATGAAATTAATTTTATGTATAAAAAAGTTATCGAAAGTACTGAAAGTTTATAAAAAATGAAGTGTACAGAGGCATAACATAAGTATCATTATATTGTGATAAAAGTCAGATACCGAAACGAAACGAAAATAGGCTTATCGGGTTGACACAGATTAAAAATTACAACTGTGGGACTGGAGATAATTAAAATTTAAAAGTATGGATAATAAAGCCGACAAGTACGTTGGGTATACAAAAAAGGTCAACTAACTAAAAAGTACTAGTAAACCAGTTAGTATTAATATATACATTCTGTTCTCGGAATATAATCCAAACTTATCCTTTTTTCCCATTTACTGATTTCTATAGAAACTTTCTAAATATTGTTTTTTTCTAATACATTTAATAAACTATATATTGTTGCTTCGTATACAGCTTTTTGACTGAGTAAAATTAAAAACTGTTTTTATGCGACCAATATGTCTCTATTTTAACGTCAATTCAAAAATTCCCTATTTTAAATAAAAATGGACCGAGTTCATGAAAATAAACTCTAACATAACAATTTTAGTTGCCGTTAGCGAAAGCCATAGCAATTTAAATTATAAAACTTGAACAGCAGAATCACTATAGAAGTCTCTTTTAACACAAATTTAAAAGTAAATTGATATCATAAAAACGAGTCCAGTCATTGGGCAATATATTCAAAAACAATTAACAAAAGTCTAATTATTTTGATTTTACTTTAAAAAAATATAAATAATTCAGTATGTAATATTTTGAAAATGGTAATGATAAGTTTATTTTGAATTTGCATTAATCATTATTATTTGATTATGAACAATCGTATGTCATATACATGTAAATAAACATGTGACAAATATTGTTTTTTAGATTCAGTTCTATTGAATTGTTTTTTATAGATATATAGTGGTGCTATTTCCCGTAATTTATTGAGTAGAATGCAAACCTCAAATTATTCTAGCCTTAACTACAATTTACTCTGATAGTGACATTTCGTTTTTACGTTACATCAACATATTCGATGGGGTTCTCATATAACTGAACAACTTTCTTCCGATCTTATCTAATAACGCACTAACTCTCACTCACCAATTCTTGATTACTCTTATATATGCTACCTCGTCAGCAGTGACGAGTTTGAACAAACTTGATCGCCCACAAAACTTTTATATCCATTTCATATTTGTTTTTTTTCAAATATGACCACGTATCTCAAACTCGCATTCTACTCAAGTGGATGAACTCGCAATTCTCATTCGCAAGATACTCATGTCCCCATTAATCTTTTTCTGTTCTGTTTGTCCTAATTCTCCTTATCTTAAGATAAGGAGAATTATCAAGATTACTTTTCTTTGGTGACTCTCTTGAACAATCTATAAGTTTTGAGAACAACCTTATTCAAAACAACCCTGTATATTTCTCTTCCTATTACGAACATTTTTCTACAATCAAAGTTTCCCAACTCTGGATCTTTTTGGGCTGTAGCTTCTTCTCAAGTACCTTTAAAATCAAGGTAAAGGAGTATGTTCTCACTCGAATCCCGTTCTAAGCTATTTGTCTTCATCCTAAGAAACCTCTTATTGCATTAAGCTTTTTCAACCATTAGTTATTGAATATAACTATATAATTGAATTCTGTCCGTATTAATATTTGTGTTCAAATTCATCTTTGATATGTCCTTTACCCAAGAAAAAACCGCACATAACCAAATAAAGTTGCTTTTTGTACTTAACTATGTTCTTCTGTGACATTCTATAATTATTTAACCTTTGGGTTTTGTATAAGAAAGTATATTCTGGTATATTTTATAATGGAAAGCATGTTAATTCTCAATTTCCAAACTTTTTGTTTTCATGCAATCTCTACTAATGTCCTATTATGATTTTCACAGCTTCACTCGCCTTAATTTCTTGTTAAGTATGCGTGTCATTCTGGCTTATGATCTATTAAGTTATAACGTTGAAACTCAAACGTTATACTCTCTTTCTACTACTACATATTTATATATAAATACTTAAGCTATGCAATATTTTTAAACGTCTTATATATTTTTAGTATTAACTGATATATATACATATATATAACTGATGTATATATAATCCCCTCATTTTATTATACACAGTATATTCGCGCCACGTAGACAGACGTTAAGAGACGTAAGATATCAGTCGATATGATTTGTCAAAATCACAGATTATATGTACATATACATAAGTTAATACAACCATGTTTAGATATAGGTTAAAACATTAATAATTCCTATTCAGCTTCCACGTAGTCTGGTAAGAATAAATGTGTTGGGCTTTTCGGGTAGTAGCGTAGTAAATAATAAACGTAGCACTACTATTCTAATAAATTCTTTACGGTATATATATAGCAGATACAGCATACAGTACATTGAATGCTACCCTTATATAGAATTTTTTATTTGCTAACATCAAATGTAATTAATTTCATAAAACAAGTTAACGTATTTTCTTTCCATAAGTCTTCCTTTTTTAATAGAATTCTTATCAAAATCGCATAATCATATGAAAATTTCACATAATCAAGTTTTTTGCTTTTAAAGAGGCATCTTTCTTATTTCATAGTTTTGCAGACATGCATAAAGTACACACAAAATGGAATAAAATATTTTCTGTTTAGTAAGAGACTAAAATTTAAGTATATTATATACTAATATATTTAAGTATATTATATAATAAATACATTTCTTGCTTATATCGAAGTTATTAAAAAATATATCTTATGACAAATGTATTTTGTTTTCAATATTATATTATAGCACGATGACAGGGACTTCTAATATATGGGTAAAATTTAAAGACAATAATTACCACACTGACTTGCTAATTGGACCTCACGAAGTATTTTAACGTTACTAGTATTACCATGTAAGTATTTCCCATAAAATCATAATATATGTATAACAGTGAATAGCGGTCACTACTCGCAAATTACATTCCATGTTAATGGAATTATGTTTATTTGTATAAGTGTCGAATAGTAACGAAACACAAACATCAATTACATTTATCAAGCACATTTCATAACTGCAATAGAATCTTTTAAGTAAAATAATTACAGGTATAACAAAGAAATTCCTTTAAAACGTTAGGTTGCATGAAAGTATTTTTATACCATGGTAGCTTTCTTGTTCGCACATGTGACTCCCGTTAGTGATGTAGTTTTATCGCAAATTCTTTATTCTTACAATGCAGCATTTGGATAATGCATAAATTACTCATAACGACGTGTCGTTCATAGCAGGTGCAACCTACATCTATGTAGGTTAAGTAATTAAAGTTGATACGCGATCAGAAATTTATAAGTGTTTTTCATTATAATTCAAAGGCTTTCAATATAAAATTATTTGATCTGGATGTAAAATTATGTTACTATGTAATATGTACGTATCAGTTACTAGGCTTTAATAGCAAGGAATATGTATAAAAGCTTCACTGTCATACTTATCAGCTATAGTCGGGATGCGGTCCGGAACTTTGACTAAAGAGCTAAAACTCGCAAACAACAAGAATTCAAACTAAATTTAGCGTTCTCATTTAGTTGAGAAGTTAAATTAGTTGCTTTTACTGTTCCCGTGTGGTTTCGGATCAGCATGTGTGAAGCGTAACTATTCGGTCAGCTGAATGTGTCAGTAAACGTCCATTTACCTGTAGCCAAATTAATGTTGACTTTCGACATTTAGCGAGTTCTTTCCACTATAACGTAATTAAGTGGAGGTTTTAATTTTGTGAAAGATGTGAATGAATGTTAGCAAAACTACTTTTAATACTGTGACTAATCTTTCGTTCTCAATCTCTCAATATTTTAATACAACTGAGATTTAGGAAAATATTCTTCTTATGGTTAACATAAAAATACATATCAGCAAGCTAATAATATCATCAAGAGTGTCTGGATTCATAAATGTTTAGTTTAAATCAGAGATAATTTTATTGTTATCATAATTGACCCAACGTTTTTGAATATGTTTTCATCGCGCAGTAAAATTTATTATCATTTATAGTAACATTTGTTTTCATAATGCAAATTAGACATAGTTTCATATGTGAAAATGGTAAAACTTCAGATAAAATATGAAATATTTTAATAAGAATATATTCCATTTGCAACCTGTGATGAAATTTTATTGGAAAAATATATTTCTTATTTATAATTCATTAAAATTTCAACTTTTCATTTAATTCATAAATATCAGAAATGCAAGGCCTCCAGCATAAATAAAGGTGATTTAAAGTGGCTTAACTTTATCAATAAAAAAGAGTGAAGGTCCGATTCAACTGGAATTAAAAATACGGGGAACTATTATGAAGAATCATTACAGTGAAATTGCTGGGATGAAAATTGATAACTTTTGTGGTAATTTGTTTAATATTTTCTATATAAATAATATTTAAATAAACATAAATGTTAACTTCATTTATCTATTCATTATAGACTTCGAAGAATATAATATTCTGGCGTACTCTAATCAGTTTTATTTATTTTAAAATAAAAATTGAATTATTTATAAAGTAAATAATATGAAGTAAAAAAAAAACATTTTATTATAAGGCAATTTTGGATCAGAAAAAAACTCACATTTGTTTTCTTCACCATTGTCTAGTATTAAAGAAGAATTAAATTATATTAGGAATACGTCAGATCAATTTATCACAGGCATTATTGAGAGTGTTTTTAAAAGGATCCCCAAAATGGTATGCTCAAATTATATTATACCACGCTTGTAGTTAAAACAATTACAAAGCCTTTCGTTACGTTTTCAAAGATATTGTCGCAAAGGAAAAATATTGTTTCATCTTTAATAATTTGGATAACCTTTTCTAAGGTTGTATGATATATACAGGGGTTATAATACAAGCGATGTAATAAATATTATACTATTTTTCTAACTATAAAAATATATTACTGAATGATTCAACGAAAAAATGAATTAATTTTAAGTTGTACACAATCCATACTTTCATAACGCTACATTACTTTTAGTCAAAATACGTCGTTACAATTAAAAAGTATGCCACAGCACAATTTCAACTATATATGTATTTACATATGTAGTTTCCATCTTAAATAAAAGAGAATACATTTGTTTTAAAACTTAATGTTGTAACTGTGAGTTACGTTATGAAGACTTTATTCCTAAATGATCGAAATTTGCTGATTTACCTATATGTGCATGATTAAATAAAAGAAATACAATAAGTTTAAAGAAATCAGAATTGAATTTTTTCCTTGACTGTGTTGACTGTTGGTATCTACATACTCTGATTTAACTGAATTCTGTCATAAAATAAGATTTAATTTGATATAGTTTTCTCGTTACAATTAATATTATTTTGTACCAATTTAAAAATTTTGGTTTATTCTACCTTAATTATATTTTTTTAGCTAAGGACCATCTTTAATAAAAAAAAATACTTAAATGTTGAATCTTAATTAAAAAATTGACATATAAAACTGTGATAATCGATTGCCCCTGCTCTTTGACCTTTATAACCCATTCCTTTGAAGATTGTAATCGTTTAAGACTGTCACTGCTCTTTCCAAGTCATTATAAGTTAAAGTGGCTACAGATATAAAGTTAATTAATATCATGATTTATCAAATTATTAAAAAATTATTGTGATAGAAATATTTGAATTTATATTTATAAATATAGGAACTAATTTGTGTCAATTTGAATAATTGTAGATATATAAAATTCTTAGCAAATGAATTTTAAAAAATATGTATATGATAGAAAGAACATAAATTAAAATATATATAGGAATTAACAAACCTCTCAATTCATACATGAAAAGTAGTTGAAGTATGTGGTAAAAGGAGTATCTAAGATACCGAACTGCTACAAGTTTTCGAAAGTAACACAAACTGTGATAGTACGTTCGAAAATAGTAGCTAAATTATACCATTTCTATTTGATTAGTGAAGTAGAATTAATATGCACGAACTGCGACACGGTCCTTGAAAAGTTAGCGGTTTGAGTTTGAAGGCATATGGTTCGATTCCGGCTGATGAAACATTTTTTTTAAATTAAATACGATTTAAGGAATCTGTTTGTAATGTTGATTATTAGAATAGCATTTTCAGAACACGGCTTTTAATACAAATGTTAGAATTCTAAAATAGTATGAAATACATATATATCGCAAAGAATTAGTTTAATGTAATAAAAGTATTGATTGTCATGTTCATGAGGCCTTCAGCAGTAATATAACATATTTTAAGGGATGACCTTTAATGTAGTTGATTTCATTAAAAAACAGTATTCTATTTTTACTTACTTATAATTATAAATAAATGGGATCATTTCTAATACACTGGGAAGTAAACTCAATAGAATCAATATGCATGGGCGTTACTCGGTCAGCCAGTAGAATTTCGTTGATTGTGTTACTATTAGCTTTATTTGGAGTAGATTTTACCATTTCCGAAGCTCTTACTAAAATTAGTTTCCAACTAAGAGCTGGTACTGTTTTTGGTTTAGCTTATTCTGGTACCGAGTATATTTATTGTAAGTTGATATAAATTTGCGAACGGAGTAACTTTAAATAGCAATTTATATTTAGTTTTAGCTTCCAAACACATGTTAGTACATTAAATAGTATGCATGATGAATCACCGTGGTTATTTAGTAAAACAATGTCAGAGTCTACAGCACTATCTGAATGGCATTATACTTTAGATGTCATAGTTCATACCTTCTTTTACCCATTCTGCTTTTTTTTGTTTCGTAATGACAAAAAATTAAAATGCTTTACTTTTTTCTAATATATTTTTAGATTATATTTACATTTTTAATTCAATGAACGATTTTGTGATATCCTTCGATAAATATCTATAAATTTAAATCTATTTCTTCTAAGACTCTTTTGAAGTCGTAATGAAATTATTTCAAAGATTTTTTTGCAACACCCAAACCTTATAGTGTACTTACTTTCAAGAACTGAATAGTATACAATGATATGACAATAGAAACAAAACACATATTCATTTACCTGTACTTTATAATATAATATTTCACTAAATCTAATCAAACCTGTAACATAACGACCATCGATCATAAAGAGTTATTTTAAGGATACGGATGAGTCACAATATGTCATAAAGCGTTGTATCTTGAGGGATGGGACAAACAAATTGGGACATAGTGTGATTAAGAGGGAGACAAGAGCCTTCATATTACAAACTGATTGATCTTTCACGGTTCAAGTTAAACTGCCATTATAATAACACACTTTAATACCAATATAAAATAACTATTTATCATAATTCTAACTCTAGAAGATATCAAAGCAAAACAAACATAAAAAATGTTAAAGGCCAACAACAGATCGTATCTAAGGGATACTTGATCTGGGTTAATTTAATTCTCGGCTATACCAATTAATCTAATACCGGTTGTATCATTATCTTATTTGTCTAAATTAATAGGTGGAATATATTGAATACATTTTCTTAAGAAAATGTATTCAATAAGACAATAAGAGTCTGTGATATATAAATATAGTAGAAATAGTAAATGTGTAAATGACATTGTATTTCTAGAATTTAAATTAACGTATTACAATCAAAACCAAGAATGTACGCCCATCAATAATCACGATTTATTTAAAATATTTCAATAACCCGAAGTTAAATATTAAAAATCGGCTTATTTTGAAACAAATAAATAAAGGTAATTAAATGTTTTCAATGTGGAATTCTCGCTTTAAGTCTTTGTTAATTCTTTAAAAAATATATTACATTACCAGAATACTCATACGATTAATAGGGGTTAGAAATAAGAGTACTTTATTTAATACAAGCACTGTAAGAAAACTGCATTAAATACAACATTTTCATTTTATACTACGATTCAATTCGTACTTTAGTAAGCGTAAGTGTCAAATTAGAGGACTTTAATATTATATTTTTATCCTATTTTTCTCTAATCTAATGTAATTAAATGTTCTTCTCCGGATTAAATATATTGGTCTGATAATTATATGCTAACATACATCAAAATAATACATTTAAAATAAAACTAGGCTGTAATGATACTATTATAAACTCACTTTAACAAAAACTTGGGAGAAATATGTTTTGAGAAAATTGACGGGCATTGGTTAAAGAATAAGAGAAGCCTTTGATAGAACAAAAGCAACTTGGCTGTTTCTTTTGAGACATACAAACATATCAATTTCAATTTATTACATTTTTAGATATCCCTTTAGCCTTAACGGAAAACATCCCCCTAAAAGCTCTTCACTTACTTCTTGGCACGCACTATCAATTTTTTTCCCATAGTTCTTATCTAAATATTCAAATGTCGCTTATTTTTTTAAATATCTTTAGAGAATATAACTAATTTATATTGTTTAGACTCATGTTTATATTAACAATGGTTAGTCTCTATAATTATATCTTAGTATAAATATTTATAACGAATTGTGTATAGGATAGACTATAGGTGTCTTGCGAACATTTTGAAAATTTGTTATTTTTGTCAAACTCATTTCAAATTAAGTCAAGATCATTTGTATGGAGAGTTTGATCCTATCAACAGCACAATATTTTATTATTCTCTAAAATATCATATTAATCACATTTTCTGTTTGACTCAATTTTCTATAATCACTTGTATTTTTATTCATTAATTGCTGTTGTTTGTACGTAGTATTTATAGAATATTTTTATTTTTAGTACTCCCTTAACTATATGATAATTATGAAATTTAAATTTTAAACTGGTTATTATATCAAAAGCTTTATATTGTTTGATATGTTAGAAACAACCAGAATTTGTCCTCTAAGCATTCCACGTATTGCCTGTTCATGACACAAATAACCCATTATATGTACTTACTAGTGTAGAACTGTCACGCAAAATAGAAATTGTCCTAATTCATAAATTTCTAGAGCTTTAACGAAAAAGTAGGTCATTGTCAAAGATAATACTATTAATATTGAAAATAACATGCTCACCTAAGTCTTGACTAAAATGGAAGTAGCTTCATCATGGCTACAGATGAATAGATGATTGATGAAGCTAACACGTGTGAGTCAAAAATGTTTAATATTTTGGAAAAAGAGACATATTTGTGTGATCGCCTGTTATATTTAAGAAAATTGAAAAGGAGAGCTAAGCAATTATATTAGAATGGTGTTTGGATCACTTTATTGCTGACAAGATATATTAAACGTTGGCAAGAGCACTTTAGAAGGCTTCGGCTCTTCTCACAGAGAAATAAGGACATCTTATGAGTGAAATCTATATTGTGGGTGGGAAATAAAAGAATTAACGATGAAGTTTAAGTGTAATAGTTGTTAAAACTTTTTTCAGCGATTATATTGCTAGTAGCATAACTTTGAAGTCTTCTTCTAATCGTACATTGAAGTACCGTCACTACAAAGCACGATTTTATGGAACCGAATTTTAAACTCGCTTTTATTTAAGTGGTTATAGAGACTATTTTGTATAAATATTCTGTTCCCCACGGTACCTTCAACTCAACATCTTGCTTCAGGCCACTTATTTTTCCTGAGATACTTCTCTTGAAATTAATGAAATTGTTTTTATTCTAAACTCAATCTTCTTATTTACATTCTTGGTACGTATGTATATTCAATATTTTCTTTAGAAGGTCAAGAATGTGATTTAAATTTTAGAGTATAATACAAGTAAAATAAAACAGGAAAATATAATGATTATGTTAATAAATAGAAAATGTATAGTAATATATTTCTTTAAGTACTTAAGTGAACTTAAGTGTACGTACACAAAAAATTAATAAACATAAAAACTAAAAAACCGAACAATATTAATTAAATTACAATAATTTTCTCTACCTGTTTTGTTGTGACCAAAATTCTTATTTGCAGCCGGGCCAATATCGCATGTCTAAGCCCCATATTGGAAAAGATTAGCTTGAATACTTCCTTATCTCATAGCCGTGTTTCCTTCGTCCCCAGATATTGAAGTGATATGTTTAAGTAAGTGCCGACCGAGCGACTAACTGAATTATGAATTTGATAAAAAAGTTCAGGTTTGTGCTATTGAGATATTATGCAACTTATTGCCAAGATTTTATATTTACACAAATAAGGAACTGCATTTGTAAATCAGTTTAATGTAACAGTACAGTAAATAATCTTATTAATATCTTATCTTGTGTTCAGAGCAGAAAATATTAGTAAATACATAACAACATTATAAAACTTATTGACATACAATAATTAAGTCCATAAAGTTCGATTTCATATAAAGACTTACATACAATCTATCGATTTTCCATTCCATTGTTCTATCTGTGAAGGGATTGGAGAAAGATCTTTGCCATAACATCGCAAAAAAATACTATGATACCATTCAATAAATATTTGCAATTGAATTAAGATATGACACGTTCGGTCTCATAAATATATTTTATCGGCGGGATTCTTCTATTTATTTTCAAATTCAATTTTCTTAGGGTAAAGTCATTATTCGTTTGCTTTTTGTTGTATGAAATTGTTCCAGAAAAATATTTTAGAGAAACTATTAAATAAAATATCTAATAATTAATTGTTTGTTACAAGTATATGTATACATAAATGTTCGTTTTATTTTATTACCTTAAATGTTATATATGCTCAAAAAAAAATCTCCTTTACTCTCTGAATTTTGCTTCCTAATTTAGCTTTATATTGATCATATATTTTCTTATTTATTTATTTTTCTATTTCCATTATCTGTACGACGAGGATTTAAATCTGTCAATTAATTGATACTGTCTTCTAACCCTTTTAATTGTAGATACTTTTATATATTGTGTAAAAATCTCAATACAAAATAAGTATGTCCCATTTAGTGTTAAATTTTATGAGTCGTTTCTACAAAGATTCACTTTATTGAGTTACCATTTATCATTCCACTAAAATGTGTATTTTTTGTAGTATGAGTCTAAATAACTTAGTTAAAGAGTTAACAAGTTTCTTCCTACTTTGGCAAAGAAAACCTTCATCCTTGCCAAACATTTATTATTTTTTAATAACACAACTAGCATTTTTTAAGTTGAACAAATTTTACTTTGCTTGTACTACTTCGATATAAATACTAGTTTTTTATTTCTACGTATCAATTACAAGTGAAAAATATTTATTGAGAGTTTGTTATTTTTATAAAGTTATAGTGTTTGTAACAAATTCATATAGCAGGTAGATAAATAATGTTTGTGTCAGTTGTCAGTCTACGTTGAAGCAGTAAATTGTGTGCCACGAGTTCAATGTTTTATTTCATTATTACTCATAAATATAACATTTTGGCGACGAATTAGCAATCCACGCATTAAATAATGTTTTTGTGAACTTTGTGAGTAAAAATATAATGACGTCGAGTGCAAATATCATGTTTGGTGGTAACCTCGTGTTCGATCATCGTGCACAGGAATGGAGCATTTTTATAAGCCGTTTTAAACAATATTGTACGGCAAATAATATTACCGACGCAAATGACAAAGCTGGTATTCAACGGCGTGCACTGTTACTGACTGCTTTAGTGGAAGACACATACCGCGTCGCAAAAGATTTAGTTTTCCCCACCGACTTAGACAATGTAGATTATGGAGTGTTGTTGCAAAAGTTAAATAGTCATTTTCTGTCAAAAAAAAGTACTTTTGCCGAGAGATACATGTTTTATAAGGCCGAACAACGACCCGGGGAAGACTTAACGGAATGGGCGGCGCGAGTGCGCAGTCTCGCACAGTATTGCGAGTTTAAATCAGATCTCGAGACAGCATTACGAGATAAGTTTGTACTGGGATTAGAAAACGCTAAAGAGAAAGAGAAATTGTTTGCCGAAAACATAGAACATCTGACGTTTAACAAGGCCTTGGAGTTAGCTACGAGTGTGCGGTGTGCGCGGTTGGCGCTCATGAACGCGGCGGCGGCGGCGGCGTCGGCGACGCATGACGGGGCGCAGTCCCTGGGCCGAGCACCGGGTGCCGGCGGCAGCGGCGCCGTGTACGCGCTGCGCACCCGCCGCCCCCCGGCCCCCGCACCGCGTGATAGTGCTCCGAGTGTGAAACAAGTTTGTGTAGTGTGCGGTTATAAAAACCATACGAAAGATCAGTGTCGTTACGCGAACTATACGTGTCGTAAATGTAATGTTAAGGGTCATTTACAGCGAATGTGTAAAGCGTATAAAATGAAATGTAACAATTATTTAGATAAGTACTCAGGTGATGACGAGGGCGGTGACGACATTGTAAAAGGTAACTTTCAATGTTTTAATATTAAGTGTGTAAATGGGGCACCGATGCAAGAAGTCATCTCAATCGGTAATGTAAATATTTTATGTGAAATAGATAGCGGTAGTGCGGTTTCGATTTTACCTAAACACGTATACGATAAGTTTTTCTTTCAAAGTTAATGAACGGTCTGATGTCACAACCAAACCAGCTCGCAGATTTCCGATCCGCAGTACACGGACCAAAAAGATATAGTTTAAGTTTAGTTTAAGTTATTTTGGATTTATTTTGGCAATAGTGGTGGAGGGATATAGTGTTTGTAACAAATTCATATAGCAGGTAGATAAATAATGTTTGTGTCAGTTGTCAGTCTACGTTGAAGCAGTAAATTGTGTGCCACGAGTTCAATGTTTTATTTCATTATTACTCATAAATATAACAAAAGTATATTTTCGTTGTATTGCTTGTGTATTTATCCAAAAGATATATGTGTATGTAATTAAAAATTAGACGAAAGTTTTAAACATCTTTAAAAGAAAACGCACACACACACACACATTCTAAATACGAATTCAGTACAAATGTTTGCTTCAAAAACATTATTCTTATGGAATTTACAAAAAATACATACATTTATATGATCAGCGCAGCTCTATTGATCTGTAAAATAAAGACGGATAGATAAATAACTATTTAATAATAGACAATGCAACCTCTACTCCAAATGACCGTTATTATAGCGAGCTCAAACTTATAGGTTAAAATGAAACAGGTATTTGCTATACGTTATTTTAGTAGTTTTGATATATATTTAAATTAATGTCTTCTGTCAGGTCAACAATTGTTTGAAGCCCATATTTCCATATATACAACATACAATACAAAAGTATCAGAAGTCTTGTATTTGGGAGATGTATCATTTGTAATATTAGCAGTCTTGGTCGTTACATAAATATGAGCTTTCTATGACATTCAGCTATTGGGAGGAATGCCAACAGTTTTGAGACTTTACTTTGATGAAGTGAAGAGGACTTTGTGCAATTTACTCCTAAGATTTATTACGTATTACATGTAACGTATTTTTTCTCCATTAATTCTTAATACAGTTTAAAAATAGTATTCGTTTCTTATGTATATTTCTACGATAATTACACCATCTCTTCATATTTATGTGGCTTTTCATAGTGTATTTGCCTTAAAACACATTGGAGACTTAAGTTTAAGCAACAACTTAACTACTTAGAAGATATATCCATCTGAACCACACAAGTTTAACTCAGCGTAATCTAAGTTTTACAAGCCTTGTTATGCTAATTAACCGTAATAATTTCTCAGTCTATGATAAATTTTATAATTATAACATGTACTTACTTAGCCGTAAAGCTGCTTACGTTGTGCACAAGATATTATTTATGAAATATTTTATAATATTGGCCATTGTTCATACATTACACTGATAAAAATATTTATCATAAAATGATGCTAATATACATTTTATAGGACATTCATAAGAGTTATTATGAAAAATCGACTATTTTTTTTTCGGTTAGTCGATCTTAGACCCGAATTCTGTTAACTTCTATGGAGCCAGTAGAAATATTAAGACTATTCAGATGGACCTGTATATTGTATAACCCGCAATTTAAGGATTTCCAGAAAAGTTTTAGGGAGTCCGTTCGATTACCAGAAAGCATGACGAAAAACGTATTGAACGAGAAACAATTCGATAAAGTTGCGTTACAAGGTTTGTAGGTCAAGAGTATCCAATATTTGAAACAAACCATGAAAGATATTTCAAAATAAAACTTTTGCTTCCAACTACCGGTTAATGAAGGAACTTTGACTTGTACTTTCATTCTAAGCAAACACCAACGCAAACAAGACATTTGAAAAATAATTAAGATATTTAATGATGTTTTATGAAAAATACACAAAACAAATATTGATATTGATAAAAAATATACGAGGTCAAATGTTTTATTGTTAGTTGTAGGTACATATTTTTTGTAGTAATATTTTTAGTCATTAGAAAGCATGATACAATGAATAAAAAGCAATTAGTTTCTTACTTGTGACCTTGCAAGAATCCGCCCTCGACTTAGTGGTTTAATAATGGATAGATTAATATTAATATAAATCGTTATGAACATAGGCTAGCCATTACACGATATAACCTGATGATATACGAAGCAATTAGCCAGTGACGGAGCGGAGACAATTAGCGATGTTACCTGCACCGGACGAGACTCGATTATCCAATCAAATCGCATCACGGTCCAAATGTATCAGTCATTTTAAATTCAGAATAATTCTAGTGTAAATGTAGACTTTATTTCATACATTTATCATAAGGAATTGAAGGTGTAATACTCGTAATATTTGCCTTATATTCAATTTATAGAGATGAATCTTAAGTGGAAAGCATTATGCATTATATTTCAGCATACATTAAATATGTATTTCATTTCGTCGAATTGATTAATTATCGATTGATTAATATATATAAGTTTATCAATGCGCATACACCTAAAGTGCGTTCAAATAAATAAAATTGTTCAAACAACCTCTACGTAATTGTAGCAGAGAGCTGACTAATGAGTACGTATTTACTTTGCTTCAAGCTTTGTGGAAGTGCGAGAAACTGCTAGTCCCTCCGTAATATTTTCCGAAGACTAAGAGAAACGTATTACTCGGAGATATAATCTGAGTCAAAGAGTATTGAGATCAAGTATGAAACCGAATATCAATGCGATGCTTTAGTAATGAAGAGTATACCTACATTGCAAGTTGTATTGCTCTTGAAATCAATAAGTTTTATATTGTAACTAGTATATTATAAATAGAGCATATTATATTATTTGTTCAGCTTACTTTGTTATTTGCTGTTCCCACATTTCACGAATTTTCCCAGTTTTATATTTCTAAATTCTAGGAACAGCAACAGAAGTGGATTTTGGTGTAAAAATGTGCCAGTTTATTTTTGTTTTCACTATTTTCGTTCATTAATTTTAGCCCTTTTCTATTTCGAAATTCAACTGGCTATTCCCAGCGTAGCTAAATACGTGATATAAATAAAAAACTGCCACAAAAGCCGTCATAAAATATCTCAGATAAAATATTAAAGCCTATTTTAGCTACTAATGTAAAATATCTACTTTTATTCTGTTGCATCTGCTTTTGTAACAGAAACAGGATCTAAATATATAATTTCACTTGAAAAGGTGAAGCTTTTTCCGGCACGTTTATTACACTGACTATAAAATTCGAATGAGGTTATATAGGTACACGAAGAGTATGAAAAATTTAGACAGTAATTCCAGCGAAAAAAATAAAAAGCTTTGTCGGGTGTCACCTCTAAAACGTTTACATTTTGTTTAAATAATTTTTATAGTATTGTCGACCTTTCAAAGCTAACGCCTCTGAATAAATTATTTGAATTGTTGTAACTCTAACCCCTGATATCCAAGTTATTTTATAATAGGTGTCGTGCACTGGTTCGTAATAATAGAAATCGAGTATAACACTGGAATGACGTCAGTGGCGTGTAACGTTCGGTTTCACGCTACGTACAGTGGGACTCACGCTACGCTGTTTGTATGAACGTAATAGCCGGGGAAGGATATAAAACCTTTTGTATAAAATATTACGATAGCACTCTCGCTTATAGCGCCTAAAATGTTGTACCGCTGGGAAAGTCATCTCGAATGAAACATCTTGAGCACATTTCTGACTTATTGTAATATTATGCTTTCACTGTCGTTTTACATGCTGCTTAAAAATGATATATATTTTCTTAAAACTTGCAACATTTTCAACACTGTGTAGTTCTTATACGGCAAACTCAGTTGAAGCTATATTTTTAAAGCCTGCAATAACAGTCTGGTTTAGTGTAACTCTACTTTTTTAGTAGAAATTTGAAGCTTTTATTATTTTGCATAAAAGGTACAGTGAGATCAAAATAATAACATTAATCTAAGGGAAAAAATGATCTGTTTTCGTAAATATCAGCTTTAAGGTTGAAAGACATTCAGTATTAATTGAAATGAGAAACAATAAACCTAACTATATAATCCTAAATGTTGTGACGTTTCCACACCACTGGGTCTAATAATAGCACGGGATCTGATCTGGAGTTGTATAGAAAAAGTAAAGGAACCTAAGATCATTAATCTTGAGATAAGGTGTTTTAATGGTTCCAGCTGGAAAACTTTCATTATATTAAAGTATTTACTTTTGCGTTCAGTCATGTGTTCATGCAAAGATAACTTTATTTTATTATTTTATAACTTATTTTTCTACATAAGTTTGTTCGGGGTATCATGTTTCATTCAATTTCATTTATTTAAAAACAATAATAAATATCCCATTCACCAAAACAGAACGGTGCGTTAATAAAATTTGAGTTTATATTGAAATAGATGAAATTTTTAAATCATATAAAACCTCCACTTCACTATAAAGCCAATGGTAAATTGTTTGGAAGGCTCGATCACAACTGACCATAAGCTTTTTATTCATAGCCCAATATATTGAAAAAAAAAGCTATTATTAAAATAAAAGTACGTTATGGTATAAAGTTATAACATCTCTTAATTTAATTATCACAAAAAAAATATCTTTTCGTCCCTAAAATTCTTGTTGCTGGGCGAAATATTTGAATATAATTATTCAAAATCTGTAAGAAAGTACTTTAAAAGACTTTGGGAGGAGGAAAATGTTGGCTTTCTTTCCCAACGGTGTAAAACTTTACTGTTTTTATACTGAAAGCGTCTTAAATTCACAGAATTTTTTAATTACTAATTAATCCGCAATGACATATAAAGACATTGAAGACTCAATACGATAAGTAATATAAGAAAACAAATTTACAATGTTATCTGGAAGTACTATTTAAATCATATTATTAATTAAATAATCTAAATTATATGAAAACAGGAAAATAATTTCAAAACTTGTTCTATAAGCCGCGCGCCAGATGCGACTTCTAGGGTATTTAAAATCAAGTTATATGTGATTATAATGTATTCTACGATAAATATTGGAGTATGAAAGGTAATGTAATATCATCAAGTCTAAATTAATTAGTAAGATAAGAGAGGGAGGAAGATCCAATAAATGAAAATATATCATAAAACCACAATTTTGAACAGCAAGCGTTTGGAATACAAACAGTCACTGTGGCTTATATCAAAATAACAACCACTCAATCGTGATATGACTTCCTGAATATATTTATTGAATTTAAATAATAAAATTAGTATCACATCATATCATTATTTGATATCGATAATTTTATACACGAAAGGAAAACAATATAATATGACTGTGCCAGTAATAGTAAAATCTTTTAGTTAAAATATCGTGCGTATAAAGAAGTTGTTATTATTAACAAATAAACCAAAAAAATATATAAGAGATTTATATTTTTACTCTTTAAATAACTAAAAAAACAGTAATTCATTGTTTTCCTCACAGTCTATTTTAATTTGAGATATCTTTTCCATCTGCATAGCGTATCTAACAATTAAAATAACTTATTCTAATCCTCAAATGATCTTATACCTCAATTTAATTCAATATCTGTGTCAAGAATAAAAAATACTTCTGGTTCTATCGAGGTTACAAGAAAATTTATTATATTTTACTACTAATCGTTCTGAAGATACCTACAGATAAAATTATCAACCATCTGACATAGTATTCTTCATATTATTGCATAAAAGAATATATTTACACTAAGATTATAGGTTTATAAAGCAATTTATAGAAGGTTTTCATTTAATTTGGTATCAATATCATGAACAATAACTCATCTTGTATTTTTCGGTAAGGAAACTTTACTAATTGAAATCGATCGAAGAGTTTTGGTAATTTTTAATTCTTAACCTAAGTTTATTTAGATACTAGCTTTTCGCCCGCAGCTTCGCCTACGTGGAGTTCGGTTATATCGCTTTTCCGAGAGAACTTTTCAAAAGTCTGGGATAAAAACTATCCTATGTTCTTTCTCAAGGTCAACTGTACCAAATTTCATTAAAATCAGTTCAGTGGTTTAGGCGTGAAAGCGTAACAGCCAGACAGACAGAGTTACTTTCGCATTTATAATATTAGTAGGGATTAATAGATAATTAGCGGGTCTTAAAAGTTTTATTGACAAAAACAATAGCCTGACTTCATTAATAGCACAAAAAGCGTAACAGTTTCTTCTGAGAAGTTCAAAAACCAAGCTATTCATTTTACATAATTTCTCACTTATGGTAAAGTTTAAACAAACTAGTTGGCGTTTCTATTAAGGCGAATTTAGCACTACATCCAAGCTCGGGTAGGTTAAATATATGTGACCTTCATATATCGCCGTGGCAGGGGTTTAATGGAAATTATGAAGTATATAAGTGCTCCGATAAAAGTTACTTCAATAGCGGTTGCTGGATTTTCTAGAAAGTACTCTGTTATATTAAATGTACTATATATATTGAATAAACAAATTAATAAAAAATATTTAGTGTAACATTTTAATGATGTTGAAAATATACATTTCTACTATTGATCACCATTGATATTTTAGTCTGAAACAAATAAAGAATACGTATATGGAATACCAGAAGCAGCTTATAGAATAATAATAAATTATAATTATTTTATATGTAAATTGTGATTTTGGAATCATATTCAATTTGATATTTACATTCTAAGGGCACGCGAATGTTTGAATTGATTCCAAAAATGGTTCGGACTATTTTAATATAGTATATTTATTTAAACGGTTTTTATTCACAATGGCGATTGAATTGAAAAAAAAAACATACAGCCTGAAATTGCTATATGTGACTTATATAGTAAGGGTAAATAAAAAAGGATAATTTTTGCATTAAACTTGAGGGCTGATTTGTTTTAATCACTGAAAGGTTATGAAATATCTTTAGACTGGATACCATCACATCCAGCTCCGGACCTATGCAAGAGTATAGAATAAATAAAAGAATGTAGGATCGTAGAACGCGTACATTTTAAATGAATGCAATATATGTACATTCAGAAGACGTATAATTTTAATTAAACAATCCTTGTAGATTAATGGTACTTTTAGCTCAGAATTTAAATGTTGTATAAAAAATATTACTCGCTTAAACGGATTTTAATCATTAATATGAAGGAAGTTAAATAAATAAATTTATTAACTAAAAAACCTCAAGCAGGTATTGATTTGAAATGTCTTTGAAAATAATATGTAAGAAATTTAAATTGTCTAGTAGTCTATAAAGTCATAAGTGAGGGATGTTCACTCTATTCTTTCTATAATAAATAAAAATGTATTTATAATTCTTAAATAAAGAGTCATTCATTTTACAGTAAACAATTTCTGGTCCCAGAATAAGATTTCCCACGAAAGAATACAAAAAGTTGCTGTGCTTACCTACATGTTTTTTCTTTATTTGTATATATGTAAAAAACAAGAAACAGAAAAACAAAGTGACCGATCTAAAAATACCTATACATCTTCTATTATTCTTATCGGGACTATTAACCTTCCATGCAGAACCCAAATCAATTCCATTGCTACTTAAGTTTTTTTGTGTATAAGAGATGATCCGTCAAAAAGAATTTCTTTAGGGACACTGTTGTTTATGCTTGCATAAGGATATTAGGACTGAGCTCTCTTTTGTCAACTGTTTTCAATAGATAAATTTTTTTCCATCTGTATGAAGTACAAAAATGCTGGATTATATTCATTTATTTGTATCCAAATCCATTAACTTGATAGTAACGTCTAAGTCGCCCTTTATTACTTAGCAATAAAAATTATGATATTCAGTATAAATGTATACAAAGACAGTATCCATACATTTTGAGGTATACGTATAGTACATATAGTAAAATATGGTTCATTATTTCAAATTTATACTGCGTTTTCACACCGGTGCTTTAATTATTTTCTAAATAAGCATACGAGAATGAAAACTGTAAGTTACTGTCCAGTATACACCAGGTAATAACTTATACACTTAGACATGAATATTAATTACATACATAATAATTTTAAGATAGTACAAATAAAAGTTATAAATTTACGCCACCCTTTAAATATAATAATAATAAAAATAGCTTTCTTTATAAATTATGGTAACTCCAATATCCGTAATTACCGGCAAGTCTTTACTCAACGGATAATAGAGCAAGATCACTAGCTAATGGTTTCAAATTCTATTTCCGCTGAAACGTTGGCCTAATTTTATCCCTCCCCAATAATGTATCTTCAAGGAGTTGGAATAAAAACTAAATGATGGAAATTAAACATTATATAAATAAAATATAAAATAAATTTAAAAATATTTAATATGAATTAATGAAGTTATTAATAAAATCAACAAATTTTACTTATTTCCATTAAAGGAATTTTTATGCCTTTTCAATTTACAATTAAAAGAGCCGTAACAATTTTTTCATGTGTGTCATTTTGTGTCTCTTTATCTTTGTAAATTTTTGCAATGAAGACAAAACTTATTAAAAAGTTGAACAAACATCAAGTAGGATAATTTAAGTTTATAGTTTAAAAATACGAATGATAATAATTAATCTTGAATAAATAGAAGTAACTTAAAATTAAACCACCTTGTACTTATTTTTCTTGAATAAAATAATTAAATATTCACATTGGCCTCCATATAAACAGTTTTATGAGCGTTTATTCAAATACCATCATTTATTGTTCATTTATTTCTTGATACGCATTTTAAACAAACAAGCTTTATTTAAATCGAATATAAGCCATCAATATATAAAATCACTGTATATTTCTTACTACTTTCGAATTGGCTTATCCGAGATGTCGAAAATGTACCCAATATAAACTTCAATTTATACTCAATTGGCAAAACAAATATATGTCAAGTCTCCACTGCTCCTATTGTTCAAACTAATGGTCGTTCTAGGGCGTAATAAATATGATTTGGTCTAGGTACAAATGGATTAATAATAAACAGAAAAAAATCATTATAAAGCCAATTATATTTTTGCTTCGGCAAATAGAACTTGTTAAAATTATTTAAAAAAGAATTTTTGACGGCAAAAATTGTGCAAAGTTTCAGCTGTAATTCAAAAATTAATGCTTTTAAAGCATTGCCTTCTAATAGAAAGCAGTCTGTAGTCAGTAGTCGTCTTGAAAACCGGATCACTGAATAAATCTCCGTTGAAAATAAAAAGACAATCCTGGTATAAGCTGACACACAACCCAATTAGGCATACCAGTCTCTATTTACTTAACATCAACTTTGATGTTACCTAAGTAGCTGCCTTTTCAGTATATTAGCGAGAAAGTTTTTTCCTCTGGGAAGCAGTAGAAAGTTTTTTTAACGAATTATATTTAAGTAACATACTCTTCTCATTGTATTTCTTGTTATGAGATACATTAAAATGTTTTATATTTTCTTGTAACAAAATATAACTGCTGTAGTTTTATAAGTAATCAGGTACGACTAGTTTATCTTATTTCTGAATCAATAACTACCCAACTCTACAATTTATTAATTAAATGAGTAATGAAATTCACAAATCTAACTATTATATATTTTTTATTGGAAAAATTGTTCACAACAAAATTCTATAACGTGTGGCTACGGTGACCAATCCCTGATTCACCTTTTCTAAATATTGAAGTCATTTCATATAAGACACATTTATACGAAATATTTAAATCAATTAAATAGATAGGGGCCCCTTAAATCTACACCTGGGTCTCAAGTCCCAGGCACTGTTGAAGCTCCTCTCCCTGCAACGCGATGGACCCGGCACCCGCACGGTAATTGGATGCTAAGAGGTTTCGTCTCTATTAATTAAAGTGGTCATAATTATATTTATTTTTGTTTTTATTTTCATTCGTTTCAAATTTCTTTCCTGATTTCTGATATTGGACACGTCAAAGAATTGTGCTGTTAAAGTCTGAAGGTTATATCCAAAGTTTGAAGATTATATCCAAAGATTGGCAAAGAATTTCCCTGATACAGCACTTTAAACATTTTATTTGAAAAAAACAAAATATAATGCTCCTTGATATATCTCAAGCAATAATTAAAATTTCTAAGACGAACAAGAACATACCACCTAACAACTGCTACCACCTGTGAACATAACTAGGATCAGGATAATTGTTTAAACTATAAAGATTAATCTTTTGAGCTTATCAACGTTAAAGTAGCATCTTTTTATCTAATGTTTCATTTCCACTGAATAAAAATTTTAGAAAATCTATCAGAATTACAAGTTCTAACTAACATCATTCAAGTTTCCATGAATTTATCTAACTTAAATATTCCATCTTTTCACAGGTCTTTACGTTTTTATCTTAATATTTTTGCCACAAAAGGTAAATGGTTAACAAACATATAGGAGTATAATACTTATTATATATATTAAAATTTTATGTTTCTATAATCCTATTTAAGAATATAGTAAATAATTTTTATGTAAGCGATTAAGTAAGGTATATTATGAGGGTGTCAATTACATTATTTATAGACCATTGAAACTGGTTTTGGCAAGCAGCATGCCACTTATCAGGTTCACCCTCAAATCTCGACTGATCATATCTTATTTGGTGTATTATTTTATCCTAATTGCTGTTTTTTGGGTTTCACTATTTGAAAAGCATATTTATTCACAGAAAATTCACATTTTTACACACTGTAGAACATTTTCAAAAGCTCACTAGGTAGTATTCATATATAAATTTTTACTCAAATTTGATGCACTGCAGAAATATTTAGTACCCTATTGAGTCCATACACTCTTCTCATATAAATGTTATGAAAAACAGCATATTGAACTAGTTGGTTTGATAAAAATTTCAAAAACAATTTTCCGTACCTAATTGTTTTTATGAATTATTACAAGCCATAACACAAGAAATAAAAAATTCTTACAAAACTAATATTATAGCTGTCAATCAAAACATTTTTTTACTAACTTTCTATCGTTTATCAATTGTGAGATTACAGCTAAATTGATATTTCAAAACAGAAAATAGCCGTCAAAGTGACCGTTAATATTTAACTAAGTTGAACTAAGACGTTCGTATTTCAACAGCTCTTGAGAATTGATGAACTGATCATTTCGGTGGCTGAAGTTTTAGGTGACCATAACTTTGAGGCTAAAGTATCACAAAGTCAACCAAAGGGGACGAAGGACTCTTGTTTACGAAGCTAATAAGAACCCCAATTATTATAGTTAGTTTCTGTCAGCAAGTCTTATTTATAGCAATCACGTAAAAACCCATTTTCGTTTTCTGTTAAATTAAATATATATGACATAAATACCTTATCTTTACCTAGCCACTTTACATTTAAAATTACTGCATTTTCTTATAAACACAAAACCGGATTGCTTAAAAAATATTGTCCATATGCTAGATAGTAAAAATATGTAACGTTTAAAAATTATTTGTAGAAAAAATATATTAATTCCAAATCAAATTTCTATCCGATTAGAAATTTCTTCAATATTGTTTAAAATATAATTTTTTTACGAAGATATTTAAAAAAAAATACTCTTAAAATTCTACATAATTAGAAATGTAAAAAAAGAACAATGAATCCCATAAACCAGTTTTATTTTAAAATAAACAATTAATTGAAGTCACATTTTACATTGATATAAAATTTGTGTACTGTTGTACTTGTCTAGTTCACTTATTCTTGATTCAAACTGTTTTAGGAGATGTTTACATCTTGGAGATGTTTTCGGAGTTTACATAACTGATTAAAAAGTGGTTTCATACTTTACTTAAATTATCGAATAAAACTAAGGTGAAATAGGTAACTTAAAGGCACTAAAACGTAAACGTAACGTGTAAGTGAAGTCTCGTCTTCATACTGCAGGGGCAGCTAACAACCATTTTGGATTGTATCTGCTTGGACAGAATCATTTATCATATGATAAAATATTCTTAACAATTTTCTGATACAGAAATATATTCTACATAATAAACCGTAAATTATTATTATTGTTTTGGATCTAGTAAGTATAGATATTCAGAGAAAATTACAAGATAATAAAGAAATAGTTGAGTAGTCAGACATACATCTCTAATAAATAATCTGTAGTTGGGGCCTTACATTCATCTGGTAAAACGTAAATCCTATACATTTACTGTATGTTCAAGTATATATGAAATTATTCATATTAATTTTATTAAAACAATAATACCTAATTTTACTTATCCTCTTTATAAAACCAACCCCAGATGTATAAGGACACAAATAGAAATGTTTTGAAAGAGTACCATACGAACATTCGACTTTTTATCCGAATGTTATAATTTTCAGGATAAAAATTGGTCAGTATAAAATTTGCAAGGATTCGCTTTATTGATATGAAAAAAATTCCAACAAAATTATCCACAATATAGACAGCATTAAGATTAATGGATATAATTTATTTCGATTTGTATCGCCATCAGTAGTACAAGTCATGCTATTATATGTTTAGAAATGTGTATATATTATGTACATACATAGATAATCATTGTTATCTATGTATGTACATAATATATATGTGGTCTGGTTGTTAGATATCCATTTGCAAGTTTCTTTACACACGAAATTACTAGCAATAAAGATTACAAAGAAAAAACTAAAATATTCTATATCATACAAAAAATAGAACCACGCATCACGCATATATTTTTAAGCTGTTTTCACTTTTACTAGTAAGAATATACACATAAAAAATGAAATCACAATTCTGGTACAAATTTAGGGCCATAAACGTGAATAAATTATTAAAACTCATAGCTAACACATAAGAATGCGTTTGTACAAACATGTAGAGACAAACCCAACGATAACTCAGCTGGTGAAATATTAAAAAGAAAGGGTTGCGCGTTTGTTACGAGCACGTCGTCGGTCACAAGGAATGTGAATTATTGTGCCATTCGCTTGTGAGATTATGAGCGCACAGACTTAACTCTGGAAACACGAGAAACAACATTTTTGAGATTCGTTCGTCGTTTGATATACTGCAATACTTTAGTTATTACTCACAAGAAACAAAATAAAACTATCGATTTTATTATGTAAAACTTTATTTTACAAACAAAAATATTAATACGGATGAAACAAAGATTAAAAATATAACCCACACATGAAAGAGCAAAGCAGTAAACATGATAATTGTAATTTAACGCCCTCAAAACCCTCGCTAGCTTCAACCCTGTTCGCATCAGACCTACCGACCGTGAACAGGTCAGGACGCCAAACGACCCTTTTAAATTGTCTAAAATTTAATTAAAACGTTCCAAAAGCGTACTGAATCCAAAATATTATATAACTGAAAAATAAATCCTAGCATCACAAAATCATTGTCAAATTTGATGTAAATAATTTTAATGTCGTATTGGTTTATGCAAACGGATGTCCAAAAGCCGACAAAGCCACTAAAATATTTATGATGTTTCTGATATTGATTTCGTAGCAAAATATTGAAATGGAATACGCCTTTTTTAGCCCCTTTCATTTACCACGATGTGACAAGCTTTCATTTTGGCTTTAGAGTATTTTGGTACATTGTTATTATAAAGACATTTAATATTCAAAGATCAAAAAAACATACATAGGTTTTAGGTTAATTATTTCGCAAATAAATTCTCAAATTTTGTAAAAAAAAAATAAGGATATCGAATAGATTTTTCTTAAAACGTCCCAAAATAATATCAACATAAGAAAGCAATACATCTGCAACACCCATTTTATATAGTCCTATTAATCTATGAAAATTTTGTAATTTTATTTTCAACTCCATCAACAATTCATATTAATATCAATGAACGTTAAAGTCATGTCAAAAGGTAACCGCTTGTTTAACCGTCGAAACATCCTAAAAGGTTTCTTACATCCAATTCATCAACGTTATACTGAAAATGTTATAGTCACTCGTCCTCGAGATAAGCTTCATATAAACAGACGGACGGAGAGTCGAGTATTACGTACGACTATAAAGTACGTGACTGAAAAGAATTATATCTGTTACATACATTTTTAATATGAAATAACTAAATTTAGGCAGCGTTTACTTGAATATTTTACTAATATGACTTAATATTGTATTAACTTTGTTGGACGTGATATAAAAATCATTGCGAATTATCATATAAAATTCATAAAAACTATTTAACTAGTAACAAATAAATGAACTAAATTTCATAAAATATTACCTATAACTAAACGTGTAAATTAACCTTATTGAATTCAAAGTAAATTTCAATCATTTAAAGCCAATGTTATGATAGCTTTCGAACATCCTGATCATGGATTCGGCTTTAATTTGCTTTACATTTCCTTGATAAATTAATATTCCTTGGCAATGATGGACTTTTAATTGTAGTTCGTTATATTAAAATAAACGACTCTCTAAAGCGGCGTACAAATTGATGCTGTCATAAATTTAATGACTCGTTCGATTTTATTTTATATATATTTTAAATAGGTACTTTATATTATATTTCATAAATTTCAACATAAAATAGATCATCTGAGATTAAAAAGTGTGTTAAATTATCTGGCTTGCTCTGACATTTGCTAATGGCCTTAATGGTAAAAGTGTTTTCAAGATACGAAGGTTAAAAACTATTTGAAATAAGTATATATCTTCAAATAAATATAATACCAATCTTTAATTGGTTTAAGAACTATGTACAAAGGTCATTTTCCTTAATCAAAAAAATATTGATAATATTATGTTACATCGTTAAAGAAAATCCTCTTTATAAAAGCTAAGGGCTTAAGAAACTCGGACTTTTAATCTGAACTTTATATTAAAAATGTTTGATACTCTTAAATAAAACTGACTTAAAGATTGATAAAAGTAGCAAAGGGTTTTTTTCTATTTTTGATTTTAAGTATGTAAAGTCTGTCTAGGCCCTTATATTTTTTGGGTTTGCAATTATTAATATTAATTTAGCTTTGACATTTTTACTTTTAGGAAAACTTAATCAAGATTAACTTTTAAAATAAATTTTCCAACGTATAAATAATATCCATAGTAAACAACGTTTTCATTAAGCGTTAACAAGTTCCACTGAGTTTTGAACAGTTGTAAGTTAAATTCATAACTTTAGTTGTAGGTGACAGCTGGTACCGACAACAAGCTGTATCGGTAATTTCAGTTTATTGGTTGCGTTGTGGACTGAACGATAACCCCTAGCTCGTTATGAATACAGATTCCCCTGTAAATGCTTTTTGCCCAGCATTCGCGTTACGTAATTCACTTTACCTTATGTTTTTAGATTAGACGTTTTGAATGTTATGAAATGCTTGCCCCTGTTCGATATCTAGGCAGACGATATTAAATTTATTAATATTTTAAAACATCTCTCTTTCTTAGTTTGAAATACAGAATCTTTAAACAAACTATTTCATATACCTTAGAATTTTGTCTACTTGCATTGTCTGAAAAATGCGATTGGTAGTTTTTGGGAGATTTTAAAAGAATCCGCCTATGCATTATAGGAAAATTAGATAAAACATTTTATTTATAAGGCTTGAATCTCATGTATTTTGAGACCTCGAAGTTGTAAAATCATAATTCGATAGGGAGGTTTGAATTAGTGTGCTATCAAGAGGTACAAAAAAATCATTTATTAGAGCCGAAACATACATTATACTATAGATTTTCGTATATTATTCTAGAGAACCGATATTTTTCTTATCCTACATATATGTTTCACTAGCTCTTCCACTGTATAAATAGATATCTTTATAACGAAGTTAAACCAAACTCTTCGTTGGAATTTAAACTTATTTCCCGATCTAACTCCGTGTAACTTTCTTGCGTCATTTGATATTCCCCACACAAGTTAAACTGAGACCGTAACATTTTTCAGATCACACGTTACTTGGCAAATCACGTCTTTGCTGAATGATGTTCGAAGCCAGTCAACCTTTAGCGAGCGTTTATTTCTTGTTAATTTCTACTTAACTATATTACGATATAAACGAACAAAATTTTAAAATACATAGAACTAAATTTTATAAATTACTAACAATTAAGTTCTTGCATAATATTAATTTTCACGATCCTTTATTTGCCTTGATGGTATCAAAAGCGGCAAGTAATTTCCCTCATTAAAGTTTTAAATATGCAGAAGTATTGATTGTCTCCGAGAATAACGCCCATTCGTTGGGAAAACCAGAAACGGGTAGCGTGTAAATGTTCTACAGCTTAAACTTTGATAAAAAAAACCTCGACCCGGGTATTTTAAAGTACACTTTGATTTAAATTTAATTTTCGTTATCTGAATTTCCGAAATTTCGTATTCCTAAACAGTCACAAATTTTGTGGCCGTAAATATAGTCTTTACTTCTAATATACGCTAAAACTATTTTATTTATATGCAAAAATCACGAACCCATCAATTTCATATCAAAGAGCAAAAAAAATTGTTTAAAAACTGTATAACCCAGACATATATGTTTCAGTAGAGGTTAGAGTATGAGTTATCGATTTTAAGTTTCCAATTGCATGTCATTCCAATATTAATACCAGTGAATAATAACCATTACAACATAGCTTCAAACTCGCTAGAATCTATTTTTGTAATCCAACGCTTGCATGATAGCAATATCAGAAACCAAATCATTCCGAATCGAATCACTTCCGATGTTGGCACTAAAGTATTAGTGTTCAATTCCACGCGGGTGACATTTGTTCTTTTCGATTCTTTAAGCTCGTTTCTGTTTAGTAAAACAACACAAGTTTTCTTTTCATTTACCTATGTACATATCAGCGCTATCAATTATTATAAAAATGCATTAGTATTCATGATTATTGTTAAAAGTAAAACGAAATCAAAGATTGTTAAAAAGGAGAATAGAACTATGTTTGAATTTTGGTATAAATATGAAGCCTGGACGCACGACGGTAGAAAGAAATACAGGAACATTAAGAACCATTGAAGTTTCATTTTAAAATACCATGGAACGTACTGAAAGACGTCGGCGATGATGGCATCACTCTTTTTAAAAACAACGAATTTGTATTAAATTCGTTATACATATCTATTTAAAAATTACTACGACAGATAGTAAATATCTAAAGCGTCTTCAATCCTCTTAAACCGTTGAAATAGGTGGTACAATACAAGTGCCCTATAAGTACTTATGTAAAAGATGTATAAAATAATTAGTATTCCTTTTTTATACCTCCAACCACAGTTTTAATTATTATTCCATTTAATAAAATTAACAAACGTTTTAAACATATCAAATTGTTTGAATGCCGTCATTCAAAATCAGGTCGATGGTTTTCAAATTATGCAACCAAACTATTTTAATTTAAAACTATAATCATTCAATTCAAATTTGATGTTCTCTATATATATAACCATGTACAACAAATGAAATCCTAGTACGAAATGGGATCCCGCAACTTATCTTCCCCCCACTCATTCGCTAAGTTTATTATAAGTATGGACTCTGAATTTCCTCTCGCTTTATTAAGATTGTGTTCTCGTACGTGCAAACATTAGTTTCGTGGGTAACGTCGGTTATGACAACAGCTATATTTACTCCGGGTTTTGGATGTAAGGTATAATCACGACTAAAACCAAGTGCGCAAAAACTGAACTCGGTTGGTCCGTCATAATATTATTTTTTGATATGTATGAATAAGAAAAACTGTTTCTATAAAGATAAAAACTATTAATTATCCTTTTTAATAACCACAAAACCGTTTTAATAGCTTCAAACTTGAACGTAGTTCAGATTTTTGGTGTAATTAAATATTCACTTCATTCGATTGTGGTTGCTCCACATAGCTTCATCGTGCCTTGGTAAGCGTACATTGGCGAGTGACAGCATAATCAGCGGTTTGCTTAATTAACCACTTAATTATAATACACCTATTTTATTACAGAGGTACTGTAAAAATATTTTAAGCATGTTGCGTGGTATATGGATTCCTTCATTGTTGGTACTTGAACAATATATGCTTTTAAGTAAGTAATTAAAAGTGTTTTTTTTTTCAGTTATTTTAATTTAAGCTGTTGAGAACCCTCTACAAATGTCTACCAATATCTTTTTTAATTAATTTTATATGACTCCAAAAATATTTATTTTAACAAATCGGATTAAGACTCTAACATATAATATAAATTCTCTTAATATTGGCCGTCGTTACATAACAATATATAAAAGTTCTTAGATATTCAGTAGAAACACGTGCTTGGAAGAATAAAAATTTTCATATATCTATTGATTCGCCGGACATACAAAACCTTTCAACCCCGTTAGGTACCAAGTTGTCGACGACAAAATCGATTCGGATACTCAAGCGCAAATAGACCATATCTAGAACATCTTTAAAGAACTTAAGTCATGCTTAGATTTGAATGTATGAACGCAACAAAGCCACAAAACTCACATTTCAATTAATAGCAATAACATTTCGGTAACTGAAGTATAAGTCTATCTCTAGCGTTATTAATAACATCAGTTCAGAAACTTGATAATACTGTAAGAAACTTTACTTTACTGACCTTATGCAAAATACCTTTTACTAGAGACAGTTCATTTAATTTTGTTTACTAAATGCCAAATATATTTAGTAATTGAGCCAAATTTCTTAACTCTACTCATGATGAGAATATTGAAGACAGTATACTATTTTCCTTTTTAATGGGACCTTGAAATTATTTATAGTAATGCCTCTGTTGTTACTACAATATAAATTAAAATATATCAACTATAGATTGTGCCTACATGCGTTAGTGCCTACTGAATATTGTGTATACCTTTTGCGTACTTTTCAAAGTTACTCGCTGTTCTCATTTCTTTAAGTTTGCCGAGGCCGCCCGGGTAGTTTAGTCGCAAAAATATTTCTGCAACTCTACCTTTTGTAGAATCTAAAGCTTGAATATTATATTGTATAAAATCTTTTGTTCATGGTTCTGCATAAGGTGTTCGCGTTGAAATTACAAACATATATTCTGCGATATATAGGTACGTATGTGATAACGAGTGCATGAAACTAGAACCGTCATATATTGACCTTATATTATATGATATTTAATTTTGTGGCGAGAATGAAACATACCTGTGGTATGCCACGGCGTGACCACTTGTATTAGCCTAAATGCCTAATCATTAAATTGTATGTAATAGGCAAAGTTGCCTTAAATTTCATAATAGCACCCGATAAATAAAACCTAACAAGTTTAATAAACGTTTTCATTGATTTTATGCCCCAGTGTGTCCTCGTTTTATCGAGCCTACATCCACTTAATTTTTGTTGAAAAAAAAAATATAAAGCTTGAAATAATAGGACATTTAGCAATTATAAGTAGTAGCTTAAAATAAATCACCTGTAGACTGGATCCAGAAAAAATGTATTACTTAAGCCATTACTAATTAGTAAAAATATGTTTTTTTTTTAAGTAATCAATCTTAATCGAGTTCTTTAAAAATGAAAATCATAAATCGATTATTTTTTGTCCATTAGGACAAGTGCAGAATAACATTGGCGCCCAACGTGCGGCCAAGGTTATAATGAATTTTGTTAGAGGGGGTGAAGTCAATCTTATTATAAATCGAGGAAAATATTTTACTTACCTTTATTGAGCTAAAAACATCATATTTTCTACTCTATAACGTTCCAAAAATATCGATTCACAACGAATCCAGCATGTCGGCCGCCCTCTAGGGCAGACGGTTCTTCTCTCTATGTACACATAGGACACAACACGTCAAGCGAGATATCAAACGGTTTCCCGCCACTGGTATTTTAAGACTTGTAAGCCTATAAAGCTAAAATAAAGCTTTAAAATATATGCTATTAATTTTATTACCCCACAATTATTTTCAATCTTTTCTTAAGGATATAACCGAAAAACAGTCTTAAAGTTTTATTTTACCGTTACTTATAATGGTTTCTTATGCACCAACCACCCGCGCGCGCTTGACCCGACTGACTGAGTTTCCTACGTTTTCCCCGGCGCAAGCCTTCACCCCTTGTAATCGAGCACGTTCGCAATACGTACATAGACGTATATATTTATAAGGCTGTATGGATATAAGTACGTAACGTTTTAAAATCAAATAAGACTATGAAAAATTATGAGATCCAAGGAAAATATAAATATAATCGATTACTATATCTTTTTTTTAACGTCAATCATAAAATGATGATTAATCTTCAAATATACTAGATTATTCCCTTCAATACTATAAAAAACCTTTAAACAAAATGTAATTTAAGTTAAACTGAATGGCAAAAACGCTATCAATTTATATTAAGTATTTTGGAATTCATTAAATTCAATTTTTTATTAAAATTCTGTGTACAAAATTATAAGACAATTGATGGCAAAGGACTATGTTAATATCTATTAACATAATTAATTTTGAATGGATTGATAAATAGTTTTTGCAATATGTATTATTAAATAAAGTTATTATATTTATTTTTTTCACGATATTAAAATTATAGTCAATAAAATTTTTGAACGCAGACGCTAGAATGTCATGACTTTTGACAATAAACAAAATGTCAAACGTCGTTAGCTGCGTTTGTTTGTGATTTCCTCACGAGTTAGCATATACAAATAAATTGAAAAATATATTTATCACAGTTTTGTAATGGCTCAGAATGAAGATACAGAACTCAGAGATTTAGTGATAGACGCCTTAGAAAAGAATGGATCCCTTGCCAAAATTCGTGCTCTGTTGCGGGCTAACCTTTTTTTGGTTTTTGAAGATGAATGTCATATAAAACAAAATGAGGCCCTAGATAAAATTCTTAACTTACCAGAAGGCAAACTATGCTTTTCTATAATACATGAGTTTTTAGAATTCTGTAATCTTAGAAATACTTTATTTGTTTACAAATCTGAAACGAGACAAGGCAGTGAATACGAATACCAGAATGAAAATATCCTCAGAGAAAAATTATATCTATCAAATTGTGACGAGGTCAAAGAGCCGATTTTACTTTCTCTTATTAAAAGAAACTTGACTTTGGAAGAGAAAAATGAATATCAAATAAATGATAAACACCATAATAGCCAGAACAAAATGAAAACGAAATTTGGAAGTGAAGAAAATTGTACTTATTCTGTTCATGAAGATTCATGTGCTTCTAGTCAATCTAACTCCGATAATTCCTCAGAAAAACTTGATCTCAGATTGCAACTTGAAAATTCTGATACAGACACATCATCGTCATCAAAAGGAAAAAGTTGCTCAGAATACATACCTAATAAAATAACAAAAAAGTCAATAAACATTAACAAAACAAATATAAAAGAGCAAAAGAACAATATAAATGAAACTACAACTCAAAACATAACTTCTTTTAATTTGAATAAAGAAAGCAGTCAAAACTATATTCAGGACATCAAATTAGCTAACAATAGCAGTGATTCCACATCATATGCAGAATTGAAACCCTTTAACTCCAGAGATACTATACTCCTCAATACAACTGGATTACCTTTGAGCTTGGAGAAAGAAGTACACCAGGTTTCCCCTCAACAAAATTCAAATTCAACAAGCTCCAAAATAGAATCACTATCTTTAAACCAAACATTATCTAGCCGATCAGAAAACATAATGAAATCAAAGAGCCAGAATTCCAGTAAAAACAGTATTAAAAAATCACCCCATCATGAAATTGAAAATAATCCTACAGAATACAGCTATGACTTCACTTCACCATTATCAGATCGAAAAGATAGTTCAGGAAGAAATATTAAAAATCAGGAGGTGACGAATAACACTATCAAGACAGATACCCATAGCCCTAAACAAAACTCAATGAGTTCTCAAAGTTCAGTCTCCATATCTGATGTTGCTGATTTAATAAGTGAGAATAACAGTAAAACGTACCATCTGGAAAGAATGTCGGTACAATCCAAAACTTCTAACAGCAACATATTTAACAAGAGTCCGAGAGAGGGTAAGACATTTAGCGATGACTCGGGCGATTTCTCGGAATCTCCTATACCATCACTGTCTAATCTCAGTTTGGACATACATAGTGAATAGCTATAGCTAATATACATTGTTATTAAATATCATTTTCATATTTCTTTACTAATACAATTATAAACTATTCTAGCTGTGTTAATTTCCTTATGAAAAATGATGAGTTAACACATTTTAAAGCATTTGCATTGTAGTTGTAGGCCCTAGGAAGACCATGAAATTTTTTCAACATGCGATGACTAAATGAAAAAGATAAAACTTAAATTTGAATTTGTGGAGTTTTGAAACTAGAATAATTGTGCAAAGAGAGCCTAAATATAGATCAATGGCCTTTACAAAGTCTTGCTTAGAAATAGTTCATATTGGTATATAAGCCTAATTTATTCATATATAGAATATGTTTTTGAACTAAATCTCAATAATGTAATAACTACTTTGGAACATAGATAGCCTCTATGATAAATTATGGTTAATTTTATTTATGCTAATTAGAAAAATAAACTTAAAAAATGTTCTCTCAAATAGCCAATTATTTTTTTAATTTATATATTTAAATTTGTTCCTATGAAAATAACTTTACATAAATAGTTTTGATTAATAAAAAATGTATTTTCACAAATGTCTCTGATATTTATTAAATATATATATGTCTTAGATAAATGTAACTATCTTATTATATTGTATAGTAATAGTTTTTGTGTTGTAATGTAAGATGTCTACTGAAACACAATGTCTTGTCAGTTCTGTGGTTTAAACACATTAATATATCTTTGGTTGTACATTTTCAAAACACATAGTATTAAGAATTTAATATGTTTTGTGTTGCTACTGGTTGTGCCTTAATTGATTTAAGGGAATTCAAATATTGTTCCTCTGAAATTCAGTGAAAGCTAGTCCTAAGTTCTTATTGAGAACACCACAGTTCCGTCCAAATTGCTCCATATTTATTTTTGCTCTTATACAACCTCAGCTGCGCTATGTTGAAGGTTAATTTCATTTTCCAAACTTATAAAATAATCTGCTCTATTTTGAGAGATATAGTCCGTAATATTATTAAAAATTAGTGTAAAATGGAAAGGAAAATATTGTTGTGAAATGACAAGGAGTCATTGTGATGTCCTCGTATCTATATAATTAATTTTAAAATGCTTTGCTTTATATCTATAACCGACATTAAATATTTGTGTCTGATGGATGTTGTTTTTTTTTAATTCCTTCCTCAAGTTTTATATTTTATTTTTAACGAAATTCGATAACATAAGTTTTTGTTTCATTTTGACAGTTCAATGTTAAGGTGGAAAGTAAATAAAACAGATAATAATATAATCAATGTTTATTTCACAATATCTGTAAAGCATAGATTGTAGATATCACGTTTCAGTTATGCACACCAGTAAAAACATACCGAACACAGTAACTTGTCGTTACTAATTTCTATACAAAATCAACGCTGTATAATTTATTGCAAATGGCGGTTAGTGAAGTCACGTAGAAAAAAAATATTAAACAATTTTTATTTACAGATTAATATTTGTATTAGGTACATGAGTTTTAATATGAAAATGGTATAAAAATTACACTTTCATAATATATTACATATAATATCATAGTAATACACATGTTCGTATCCTAACTTTGAAAAAATATAACAATAGTAAAAGCCACAATCCTTCAATATAACATCAAAAGTTCTTTGCTGTTCGAATATTTCAAAAATGGAATACCTCGCTCCAGGCACTAGTAGAATTTTCTCGAAAGATAGATCATCGTATTAAATTTTTTAACAAAAATGTTAAAAAGTCCATATTAAACATTCATATACAGAAAGGCTGATACTCTCGCTTATGATATTTGCTAGAATTCACAAACATGCAGAGCAATTCCTTTCTAATTAAAGTAAGATAATATTATTAATTTTTCAAACAAAAAAAATAATCATGATTATTAAGCACCTAGGACGTAAACTAAAGCATTTCAATTTGATAAATAAATATAAATAATGTACATATGGCAAATATTTGGCTTTGTAAAATAATTAAAATTAATAAATCATAAACGCATCTATGAATATTCACAAAACGATATACCTCCTAGATATTGAAGTGCATGTAAAGCATTTTAATATACATCCAAAATTAAAGGAACTAGAAATTATTCGTGAAAGATGTCACTTAAAGTAATTTATACAAGTTGGCCCAAATGTGTAGAAGTTTGGGCCACACATTAGTTGTCGCAGACAATACGTCATTTATCCTACAAGGAAAAAACATATTATAATGTTTTGTGACCCGGACGTTATATCTTAAAGCTCGTTGCCCATGGAGCTGTCATGTGTTAGATTCGAGTCCATGCTAGCGTTGTCGGAATCCTGACTTTGGTTACCGCTGTAATTAGCTGCTTCCTGTAGCCGCATTAGCATATTCAACTAAAACAAATATTAAATGGTCATAAGCTGTAAACAATTTATTCATTAACAAAATTCGACAATATACATATTATTTATTTACCAGAGGATCTTGATTGTTGGTAGTAGTTACATCTTGATTAGATTCTTCAATGCCTGCGTCTTCCACTGATATCGGTCGTAACGTCTATAACATAAATGAAACGAAAATATTTATTATAAATTTCATGCTATAGATCAATCAATTGATATATGTAATGTTAGAATTGAAACCATTGTACCAATTCAAATGATTTTATATAGAGAAAATACTTAAGTAAAGAATGTTTCTTTATGTATATAATATATAAAGTATTCTAATATGATATAATAGATAAGTTGTTATCATACATGTGAATGGTTTGGTTCTCTCCATGGGTAAGTTGTCTTGACGTGTTGTAGAGGGTCCACAGCTGCGTGTCGTCTTCTTCCGTACAGAGCAACCCCCTCGCGTACAGCCTCCGATGCGTACGGAACTATACTGTAGTTCCATACATCCGCAAACCAAGCCTTTACAGAAAATATGTTGTATTAAATCTCATGCATCTTTTTTATATGCCCCAAAATGTAAAGAGTAAACATAGTGCTCACAGCGCCGTCATATATATTTTGTTTATATTGATAATAATGAAACCATGTCATATTTTTTATCACCTTTCTTGGGAATATTTAGAGCAGATTTTATATTTATATCTAAACACAGTATGGTACAATATATAACTATGAGAACTTAAGTAGGATTTACCTGGCTAGCTTCTAAGTCCATGGGACAAGCAAGGAACAGCCGAGGTCCGACGGTAACATCACTCGAGGAATGCGCTTCCAGAAAGGCGTTAAGAGTTGACCACACTCCGGGCAGCCATTCGAGAACCGCCGCAAGTGCTGGCTCGCGGCGACCCAGTCTTAGTTCCAGGGAAAATAGTTTCCGACGAAGATATCTAGAGATAAAAATATTGGATACAGCTTTTGTGCACATAAAATCTAAATATTTTAAGATAGCATAAGTATTTTAAGCTGCCAAAATTACATGTAGATTAAAATTTAATAAATAAAGGAAGTTACGACAAGATCATGTTTCTAAAAGATACATTTACATTTGTTTATTATTGGATGCTAGATGTGATCAATATTTGCTTTGAATTTCTTACCTTGCTAGGAATCCTTTGACTGGTTCCATGTGGTTGGCGGTAAGAAGCCATCTGAAGTTATGATGTAGCTGAAGATTTGTCGTATTGCATGTTGCTTGTGACATGGTACCTGTATAAAAATATAAAATAAATTAAATTTATAATTTTATTTTCTTAATATATACTTATTATAAAAAAATTATAACTTTTAGAGACCGCTTTAACATTGACTGCCTTATCGTGTCGTTTATTTTCAGAAAGATTAAAAAAACCGTCATTTAACAGACTCAAAATGCCTATAGTATTAAGTATATTTTAAGATTGTAAGTATTAAATCATAAACCAAAATTCCTTTAAGAAAGACATTTAATAACAGCAAGATTTCTGCTGCAAAATTTTACCTTAATATATGTATAACAACCTCAAATTAATATTTTTATGCTTTGTTTATGTTGATGGTCAATGAAAAGAAAAGATTGTTAATACATTAAGCTATTTAGTACACCCCATAATTCATATCCTAAACGTTAGGTAGCATCATTTAATAAGTTACCTATAATGACTGGCATGTTTCTGTTGTCTGGAGGCAAAAGACCAGCAAATGCGTCCCCAAGAGCCGAGGCGTGTTGCAGATTATCGAGCACCACAACGGCAGGAAGCGCCTCTTCCCCGGCCGCAGCTCCGCTACACTGCTCCGCGATGTTCCCAAGGTACGCGCGCAATTCATTGCACGACTTCCGATCCACGCTATTGTTTGTTAAAAGATAGAAGAATAAGTATGCAGTTTTGTTCTGAATATCAATAAAGCTAGAAATATATAATTAGTTGAAATTTATTTATATTGAAGGGTGAACGATGTAACCAAATTTGGAATTTAACGAAATTAGTAAATTATATTATACCATTGTATAATGTATGTTTATGTAAATTGTAAGATATATTTTTAATTCATTCGAAAAATGAGGAGCGAATTGAAACTATCCGATACAGCTAAGTTCCGGTCGAATGGCAACAATACAGTAAAGTGTTATAGACATGATTGCGCTCATTGTTCCTTGTAAAATAAAGAATTAAACATATACATTTTTCTCCAAACCAGAGGATTAAAAAATTGTGTGAATCGGTATGGTAAAAAAATACAGTAATATATAGAAATACCGTTCAAATGTGTCAAGATTTTCTTTGAAATATTTAAATTTTAACCCTCATCATGGGTGAATTGTATTTATATTGTAATATATGTTAAGTTATCAGCAAAAAAACGGGCCTGAAATGATTTACATAATTACCTTCAATAACAACTTACCTAACTAAAAAATGAGTTTGTTATATCATATATTACAGGAAAAAACAAACAGAAAAAGAAATACATACTTGAATGTAGCTACGGCTTCTACTGGATTTCCTCTTCGCTGCGTCCTTTGTACATAAAATTCCGCCAATTTAGCTGCCAAGTATGATTTTCCAGTACCGCTCGGCCCACAAAGAATTACCCTCCGGTGTTCCGACAAAAGCGAAACGTATCTACAAACGAATTAATTAATTAATATTCCGTTTGATCGTTGACCCTTATTAAAAACGTCTGCTGTTTTTACTTGATACATACCTATAAACTATATTTTTTGGTATAAGGCTATCAAAAGCTAAGCTCCCTACTCCTTGCAGACAAATGTATAGAGTATTTACAGTTCCAATGATATAGCCACAAGGCAGTAGTTCAGGGAAACATATCTCCGGACCTCTCGTCGCTTCTCCCAAATGGTAGGACGTTATCGAATCAGTGTTGAGACCAAGATTTGTGCCAGGATCTATCCTCGACAGGTAGTCTTTAAATGTTTTCCTAACTATATAATCTAAATTCTGCCAAGTCGTTTTGCCAGATATATATGTAAACGCAATAGTAAACTCATTGCAATTTATTGTCGAATCACTATTATATACGGTCTTATAGGAATTACTGTGCGTAGATTTATTGCTTTTAAGGCTATTGGTGTTTGATTTGTTTATAGTTTGTTGGTAATCCAGCGTTTCTATTTCGGGACTGTGATTCTGTGACATCCTCGGTGAATCGAAGCTGGGCTGTTTATCGAAATGGTTATTAAAAGCGTTGGCGCTCTGTTTCGCGTAAAATCTACATTCGGATTCAGTTAGCGTGTCTTGCACTTCCTCGAAATATCTTTGGAATGTTTCTGGTTGGCCCAAATAAACAGCTATCGCAATTTTCTTTCCGTCCGTTGTATCGCCTTGACTATCAGCGACACCTGAAATGTGACATATTACAATTAAAACTTCCACCAATTAAATAATACACTTACTAATGTTTTAATAGAAAAAGTAGGAAATATTCACCGATATCTGAGTAACTTTCCCCTATCGCCAGCTCTCGGCTCTTAGGTGGTGGTAAGACGGTATTGATATCATAATCTCCGCTTATCCTTTCTCCGCCGCTTAAACCATTACTAAACATATCACTAGCACCATTAAGCGCTCCAAGTAAGGCTTCACTGTTTTCGTTTAGTTCGCAAACAGCTTTATTACCGTAAATTGGTTCCATCATACTAGATTTGGGTGATCCTTTTTTAGATAGATCACGAGAAGGTGTAGACGTCATACAGTTGAAATCTAAATCTAAAGGTTGCGAATGAATGTCCATAGCCGCCTGTGAAATGAAATATAAATTTAATATGATAAATGATAACCAATTATGAGAAAATTCAATTCGTATTTAAGTTGACTTTTATATGTAGTTATGGTTATTTATTTGTTGATAACTAAATGATTTATTATCAAGAAATAAATCATCTTAGTAATAAAATTACTTAAGTACCTGATGCATGGTGGCCTGGTCAGCCAGACTGAACCGTCTGGGGTCCTCAACCGCGGAGCCGCCTGTACCTAACGAGCTCTGACTGCCGGCCAGCGACCGAGATGTCACTAACCTTTGTAACCGCTCATTGTTTTGTTTCAGATTCAGCATTTCGTTCTGTCATAATGTCACAATCAATAAATAAATAGGCCTATGCTATTTTTGATCTACTTTCATAAGACAATTTTTTTTATTCAAAATATTTTCTGAATGTTAAAGATTACATAAACAGTAAATATAAATAACACAATTTTGAAATCATGTGTTTAAAAAAGAATTCAGGGCATGTAGATTGCATGAACAAAGCTTGACTAACTAACAGTTTGAGCAAACGTAGTGATATATCACAATGGCACAGTTTTAATATTTTTAATATACACATACCCTCATTTTGATTACTGTGTCCTTGAGACTTTCTAGTTGATGCGCTGAGCTGAGTGCTTCCAGTCTTATATCTGTTAACACCAAGTCTTTTTCTCTTAATTGCCGTTTTAGTTCATCCACTAAACCGGCTTGGTCAGCTTTTTCTGCAATTAATATTATATGTAGTAAAATAAATGGGGTACAATTTGTACTTAACTTTCTCTATGAGTTTTATACTTTTAAAATTACTTAGATTTACATATAACCTATTTAAAACAAGTGGTTTATTATATGGTTACACTTAACCTAATTTCTCAGACAAATATAACTGCACCGCAAATAAAGCCGATGCATCGAACATATGGTATTTTGGGATTAGCAATATTAAATTCTCCGAAAGTTTGTTGAACCGGCCTCACCTTTGGTCTGTTCTTCGACGGCTGGAGGGCATGTTGTTTTATCTTTGCTATTGTCAAGAACTTCGTGAGAATGTTCGAGACTATTTTCGTTGCTTCCTTCTCGGATCGTGTGCGGATCATCATAATGGTGTGATCCCGATGAGCTGTCCTGTGACGACAGCTGCCCGAGGGACGAATGCTTTGCTGTTTTCGATATCTTGGCATTTCTCGAAAATGCTTTCGTAAACGACGACCGTAACTATAATAAATTAATATAAAATTAGTAACATTTGAGAAACATCAAATTTATTTAATTTCTTTATCTGTCTCTGTTAAAATCTACTCAAATTATTATGCTTACCCATCCTTTCTTCTTATGTTTCTTGTCGTGAGGAACTGATGAGCCGCTGCTCAAACTATTAATACTGGAGACACTATCTGTAGAGAGGTGGCGGGTAATAGCACCATTTCCTTGAGCCAATCTCTGTGGTGATGATTGTTGAGTTTGATTTTGAGGTGGTTCCTAAAATTATTATCCTGATTATTAAATCCGATAACAAGTTACATGTACATAAGATATTTTGATTAATTTATGTATTTCGTAAAAATAACATAAGATGCTCCATTAAAATAATAATACAGCTAAAACTAGAACAATCTCTTGGAAAAGTTATCTTTTGGTTTGTACTAAAGAACAAAAACAAAATATATGTATGCTAGCTATAATGTATGTTTTGACTTTCACGAACACTCGCAGCCGTTTGGTTTTAAATATAAAAAGAACGCTTGTTACATATGAGAAATAACTGTTACTTCTCACGTCATTAGAACATTGCCTACTTTTTTGTGCATGAAAGTTTTATTATATTGCATGCATTGGATGTGAGTTTATTAAATATGATGTACAATTTTGGTACTTATGTTAGTATTTTTGATCTCATTTTAAATATGTTTAATGATATTACGTAATGATTGATGGTTGACCCACATAACAACGTTAATTTAATCACGAGGCATATTGAGCAGTGCCGCAAATTGTGTGCTCACGTTGTGTACCTAGCCTAATTACAGGTAAACGTGACAAAATAAAACAATACTGATACATTCACTGATGTGTGCCTAGCCTAGTGACAGATAACGGTGACAAAATAAAACACTATACATAATAACACATTCTACGCCCTTCACTCGAATATTTAATTACAAATAAGATATATGAGTAAAAAAATATAAGATACTTGAGTACGTAATTGGAGAAATAAGTTGTTATATATTATATTCAGAAGGCATAAATAGGAATTTTTTCGTATCGCCGTAGGTATTTTACTAATTTATATACATATTTCACCTAGTAGATTAGGAAACAGCGTGACAACCAAATAATTGGTAGATATCGAATAGAATAATTATAATAAACAAGTTAATATTAAAATATATATAACATACCTGGCCGGTCATATTGACACCATCGGCTCGGATGCCCATGGACTGCATATGCGCCGTCGTCAAACCCGCTTGGATTGATTGCTTCCGAAGCAGTTCAATTGTTTGCCGAAGCTCAGTTAGCTCAGAATCCTGGTAACAATATGTTTCTTTGAATATTTTTTATAGTTAAATTCATTTTTTGTTGGAAGTTTAGTGGAAGAGTGAACAGTATGTCTTTATTTGCTGAAGTTATAATAAATCATTTGATAGACTCAGTATTTTATATGGACTTGAAATAAAAATAAATTACGTCGATGAAAATTATGAAAAAACTGTATTGTCGTAGTTATATTAAAAGAAATTTATAAAGAATTTTTTTAATAATCATCGTTGCTACAAAGCTAATAAGCCGCACATTCTGTGATTGAACAGGAATTAACTGTCATACTTTTTATCAAGTATGGAAGGTAGTATCTGGTTGAAATTCGTTTCTTTTTTTCTTAAGGTTTGCTTTCCTTTATCGTCCGATCTTTTTCATACAAATAAAGACCGTTCGTATACCTGACTTAGAAAGGTCTAGTAAATTAACTTGAGATCCAGTTCCAAGGTTGGAGTTATTAACTCGTCGATGATAAAAAAACTTTCACTTGTCATTCCAATAATCATGTAGGAATAACTAGGAATATTTAATTTATTTCAAGTTATTAATAATAAATAGCAGTTGTTGTTTTTATTCATTAAGTTTAACTGAACTAGATAGTCGATATCAGTACCATATAAATATTTGCTGAAACGTTGCTTTTTGACGGACTATAATTTATGCTATACCTATATGAATATCAAATTATATATACATTTATATATCTTATAGTATCTAAGACATGGATCTAATTTGAGAATAATTTTCAATATAAATATAATTTAAAACCTTGCGTTCTGCAGTTGCCGTCAGCTGATGCAGTCTCTGGGTCATATTCGATAAACTTTGTTCAAAGGCGGACACGACATGAGCCTGTAACAAAGACAAAAAATACTGATAAGAAATACTCGTAGGGTCCAACAAAATACCTATTATGGAATATTTGTTGTTTACTCCAACAGCGTATTTACATTAAAGGTACAAAATTGTATTTTTTTAAGACGCAATAGTTTTAGTAAATAATAATATATAGGAGAACAAAAATATATTTAATATTAAATTCTGTATTTTTGCAGTGAGTGAAAATATAATTATACTCTTTTAATATTTAAAATTGTCAATAGTGAATATGTAAACACATTCGAATTAATTTTATTGCATTTTAAATAAGTAATAATATAAAAGATTATCTATAAATTTAAATTGTGCTTTCTTATTTTTAGAGCTCTCTCTTTCTCTCTGTGTTATCCGTAACGTTTTAGTTAAACAAGTAAAATAAAATTAAAAAATAGTATGTCTCTCATAAAACACGACAGTTAATTGATACAATTTTATTTGTATTTACAATTTTATTTTATTTCTAATGTCAAAACATTTTAAAGGTAAATAATTCTAAAAATACTCTACCTTAAAACAACATCACGAAATCGAACTACCTTTTACAATCACGTTCAAAATGTATCTTTGATGTTTATGTTTGTTTAACTGATCAATTCTAATGAGCATTTTAGGAGTGTATGAATGGCGTGTTTACCAATCAATCAAGTTCCGTTTGAAACTCGGTGGCATCTAGTCAGTTACGAAATTAGAGATCACCAGAAAAGGATGAGGGTTTTTTTTGTTCAGTTTGTTCGTTGATGATTTATATTACAACAAACGCATAAGAACCGGTTATGTAGATGCTATGACGGCGTAATTACAAGTAAAATGTAACCATAAACATGAACCCAAAGCCGTCGTTCCGGTTCAATAATATAATGTAACATCACTATTTTAAATATGACTTCATCGAATCAATCTCTGTAATTAGTTAAGGAGGACAAAACACGTGGGCGGATTTAATAAGAAGCAATTGGAATGGTAGCACTACGCTGTCCGAGTGATTTATTTTAGTTTGATTCTCTTAATAGTAGCAGAAAGTATGTATATACATATAACTCTTATATGACTCACAGGAATACTGTTACTTTAATATAGCATGGGTGCAGCTGAACTCAGGGCCCTTTGTTTGCTAGTCGCAGGGGTACTCACCTAAATTAAATGGGGATTAAAGGGGGGTTCGCGATCCCTATCAATATTTTATTAACTTAAAATATCATTCAGAAAATTCACTTTTAATATCCAAAGTCACGACAGGCCATGTATCCAATTAATATCACGCTATTAAGTCATAAACTCCTTACTACACTTAACGAATAAATTGCTTTTGCTTTTAGATACATTTTGATATGAAAATTATTGATCAATTAATATAAACGCAAACATAAGTAAATAAGCAGTATAATCTAATATTGATTTTGATTTACCGTATAAGTTTTACTCCCCGTACCAAAAGTATAAATTTTATCAACAATAAAAATGTCCAATTGACGAGACAAAAATAAAAGGCGTATGCAATAAAACTTTAACTGTTTAAAATAACATTTGCGACTTGCAATGTGGCCATAAATAAGAATCCAACTATTTTCCGAACGGGTCATTTCACCTGCGCATGCGCATGATATTTAACCAATTACTGTGTCTCCATTGATAGATCTCATGCCATGCGCGTGCCGGTTTAATAAAAACTGAACATGCGAAACACCTGTAAGAAAACTATTAACAATACGATATAAGAACAATAAAACGTAGGTGGGCTGTTTATTCCGTAATTATATCCCTTTAAGTTTTGCCGTATGGTCGCCAAGGTGACGAAGTTAACGAAATGTGCAAAACCACTTTAAAATGTGAACATTTACAAAAACTTTAAGTGCTTCATTTAAAATTGAAACAGCCATAAAACTCACATAAATAATTAGCTTTATAGCGGTATTCCAGTAAAATCAGATTATTCATTAACATAGAAATGTTATGGGGTGACAATACAACTCGCAGGTTGCATGACAGGTGAGGTGTAATTACGTTCTTCAACAGCTGTGCCCGCGCTTTATAATAACTCTGTTCACCGATTAGATTCTACTATTTGAAGATACATCGAATAAGCATTAAAAAAAATTATGTATATTTCCTTTCACATTTCTGTCAATTGAATTGTCTGTCAATTAAATAAATGAATAATGGTAAAATTATTTGGAATGCCATTGAAAACCATTTTGGTTTAAGAGTAATGAATGTAGAAATATGACAGTCGATATAATTCCAATGAGTCAACAAGCTACATAATTTAGATAATATACAAGACACGCGGGTCACCTACATAGCACATATCTATTCATATACGCAATATGTTAGGGAAGGGAAAACAAACTGTATAATGTGAGGCAAAACAATTAACTAATACATTAAAGCAAAGTACAATGCCCTCTAATACTCACCTTTATGGACATCACGCTACACGTGTTCTTGGTTACATTGTATAGAGATATGAGGGACCGTATTTTTTAAATAATGAAATAAAATTCTACGGGAGGAGATAGTTTAATACATAAGTATACAAGAGGGGATATTATAAGAAAGACTATTTAGTTGAAACTTTAAAAGAATTGATGGCACTTATGTATTGAAAACTGAACATCCATTACTAAAGATATAAACTGCTATTCATGTTACCTAAAATGTGATTTAGTACATATAATGTATAAAGGACCTTCAATAATAAATAGCGTTACATACGTCCAATGTCGTTTGGAAAAAAATATATAGGCTTGCACATTTCACTAACTTATAATTTTAAAACAAAAACAACTGTAAATCAGAGTTTACTACAGCGATTCCTGTAAGTCTAATATTTTCAATTCGTTTTATTGAACCATCTCGTGGAATTTTCACATAATATTTTTTATAGGATACGAGACTCGCCTGATCTAGTACTGATGTTTAAGGTTAGATAGGACAATAACTGTAATATAAGTGTAATAACGTCATAAAACACGAGCAACTTTAAGCGGATACAGCTTTGTAAGGAATGTGTGCAGCCTTAGAACGGGGAGTATGAATAAGACATCTAATAAAGGAGAGATAAAATTATAGATATGGCACTTAAGTCCCAATTATTCTTTATTATACAAATAAAAAAATAAGCAAGTCAAAACATATAAATCAAAGCATACTATTTAACTTAAAAAAAAATGTTTTGTCGTCTTTCTTATGATGTAATTTGTTTATTAGAATCGCTACCGTAGTAACTGCTACTACAAGTATTAAAAATTAATTACTATTGCAAAAAAATAATTTATTTATTTATAAAAACATTTCCTTAAGTTAAGATATTCGTTGTCTTGGTGTATTTATAAAAAAAATAGCCACTCCCTATCCAACTCTTATACTGTATATCTAAATAATTTATTTAAATACCGTGAGAAAATATATATTTTTTTAAAACCGATGGACTTTTATAATCCGAATCTCAAAAATCACCTGTCCTAAAGCGTAATACAAATCAGGTAGTCCCTTTTTTACACTGTATTTTTTTTAACAAAAGTTCAAAGTATACAGGTTTAAATCATGGTAGATGAAACAGCGATGACAGGCTTAGTGAAAGGAACTATTTAAAACTTTTGATCAATATTTCATGTCAGTGGCAAGGTTTTTAATATTTGAGATTTAAGATTTGTATAAAACGAAGATCACTAAATATTTTTTTAACACGCCTTTCGAAAATATATGATATTAAAGGCTTTTAAAATATATAGGTAATATAAAATAAACATTATGTTACAAAGGAATACTTAAAACCGCTGTCTTTTTGTTTTATATGCCACAAGGTAATATAGCTTGAGAGACAGATGTAGGTGGTTCTTATTGGAGAATCATTTAATTTTTCAACCTGTACTCAAAACTTCAAAGAGTATATTTACAGCTGTCAGAGACTACTTAAGACATCTGAATCAATTATATTTTTTATGGCGCATGTCAATTATCTTCTAATGTCTATTCAAGCTGTATTTAAAACAGGTACTACAGCTGCCAAAGATCTTTTAGCATTTTTAAATATAAATAGTGTGACTATCTTTAATATTGAAGACGTTTATTTTCGTTTCTACCGAAGGCTTAGAGTACAAAATTACATAAAATTATTTTAAGACATACCTCTTCTAAAATAGGACAGCTCTTGTAGCGAGATTTTTTTATCGCCAATTCCCACCAAGGCACAGGCGGTTTCGATCTAAGGATTGTTTGACATCCAACCTTTGGGTCTTGAGATTCATATAATGTCCCTAAAGTTCTTGAAGTTTGCGAAGTATCGCTATCGTCTTCTGCTGGTATTCCGGTTACACATTCACAGCATTTATGAGGTCGTCTAACGACAGTCTGTGGTTTGTAATCTGCACTGAAGGAATGACGATAATTTAATCGTTTCGAGAAACCATTTGATTCGCTAACAGATCTTTTAAAGCCATTTCTATTATACTGTAACGGCATTTTAGGTATTTGTTCAACTCCACTTTGAATATTTTTAGTGTCGCTGAAATCATTATTGTCTCCAGATAAAGGAGTGCTTGGTTCTGAGTGATATCCCAATTTATTTCGATGTAAGCTGCCGCAGAACGGGTTATCGTTTACACCCGGCAGCTTAAGATCTATAAACTTTGGCCGCCTTAAATTTAACGTTGCATACTTTTGAGGTGATTTATGAAATCTTGATTTGCTTGGTAATTCCTTTAATACGTCTTCCGTGTCGGTGGATGGTATCGTAGAATTATCACTGTAACTTGATATCGGTCTGTCGTTATCAGTTACGTATGAGGATGACTCCGAGCAGTTATCCCGGTCGCTATTTCTCTTTCTATAGTCAACGGATGATCCAGTAGTGTTCGTGCGGACGGAATGTTGTTCTGCGGTATCCTGGTTAGCTATATACATTTCATACGGACTCACTTCGCCGTTATTCAAGAAACTAGGAATCATAACTTTTTCTTCGTTCTCTTGATCTGTCTCTTTCGGTAATTCTAGGCTTTTTAATCTTCTACGAGGCTTAGTATCTATAGAATCATAATGACTTTCTTGTCTACTATTTAGGAATTTTGCTGGAGACGTCCTATTTGACGGCGGTGGAGATACTTTGGCATAAATAGATTCAGTAAAACTTATTCTTGAAGGTTTATTTACATATATACTTTGTGACCCATTAGTTGCATATTGCACTCCACAACTGCTCTCTAAGAAATTGTTTTTGGCTGATCTATTTAATGTAAAATATTCGGAATGCCTTTGAGGTAGGTTAGATGTGGTATTTGGTTCAACTAGATTTCTTATCTTTATTCGACTCCTGGGTGCACGAATAGTTGCAAATCCATCATGGATTGGAGATCCATAAAAAGTTGTTGGAGACGTTGTCACTGCCATAATGGCAACTATGTTCTGCCATGCATTATATGACACACCTTTTCACACTACTCTAAAATAGATCATATCATCTTTATTCACTTATATCAATCTATAATGACATTAAAAATAAAATATATTTGGTACATTTGTGATTTATATATTTAAAAAAAACATTGATTATAATAAAAAGCAACTGTATTGGATTAGACTTTTTAAAGTAATGAAGTTAATTATAGAACAGATTATTATCTCGAATGTCTTAAGAGTATACATTCAGTTTGAATTCCGAATAGATCAATAAAGCATCGGCTTGCTTCAATAAGGGCACTTGTAAAAACACATTGCCGTATGACTTTAATAGATTACTTACAATAAATGTATTTATAAGTCGAAGGGATTGCTTCCCTGCAGTAATGCATTCAGAATGCTCTTTAAGACAAGAGAATATTTAATAGTAATAAAATGTTTATTCATAGTAATTATGGGCCATATGTTTACGCTTTTTTAATAAAAAATAAGGATTTTTAAATATAGAATAAATAAAATATATATGTCAATTTTCTCTATAGCATTATGATCGTGTACGATATAAGAGAGTGAGTAAAAAGTTTCTAATTACTTTTATCTTTATACCGAATGTTCATTATCTGTCTTAAGACATGAGAATCAGTTGATCATGTTTAAAAATAACTTTCACAAATATAATCATTTCATAAGAAACTTTTTTACATCGACATATGTAAACAAAGCAAACGAATGTAGTTATAGTAATTATTGTAATTATGTTTACTTTCAATTTAATAGTTTTTTTTATAATCAATCAAAGATAAATTCTTGCTAATGTTCATGTAATCGTTACAGAACTTGCATTTAGATAACTTTAGTCATTGTTATACACAACCTGTTTAAAACCAAGGCCCGCTGTACTATTTATAATATGTATTTCAAGCGGAATATGGGAAGTCTGCATTGCAATAATTGTACTTTATTCAAAACATGGTTGGTCGTGGGGGACTTTATATTTTTTCAATGTTTAATTGTTAATTAGTTTTTTACTCCATCTATAGGTAAAAATATTTAATATCATCAAGGAGTTTCTTTTAATTAAAAGTGTTAGTAAGAAAGTTAGTCAAACGCGACTTGTGTATTGATATTTTTTCCATCAAATATATGATTCATCAGCGATAAATAAAGTCTAAGCTTGGGAATTACGAGCCTTGAATAATTCATTTATGAGACAAACAATACTCGATTCGGTATGCACACAAAGTAAACGCATAATTTCAGAAGGAATTATTTAGCCTTATAAACAATTAACCGCGTAAATGACAAAAGCCTTTTAAGAATTATTCAGTGAAACTAATTTCTTTGTTTACATTTCCAGGCTTTTTCCCATGAGATTTATTAGTATGCAGACAGAATCGGATACAAGAGCTTGCTTGGTTGTTTTTATTTAAATAATAATAATATTATTTTTGAACATTTTTTTGTAATACAAAGAACTTTTATTGACATATTAAATGTGATATTCAATACGATATCATACGGGTTAAGTGATAAATTATATAAGGGTCAACTACAGCTACTCTTGAAGGGGAATGGGTACATTGTAGACCTCGAAGAAATCATGTTTTATATATTTAGAAATATCTAATTCTTCTTTTTTTTACTCTAACGTAATAAACCAATCATAACATATAATATACATTAAATAATCGGATTAAACTCTTGAGATTTTATTTGTACAATACTTATAAAATATTCCTAGTATCGTAAATCATATGATAGATTATATCTATAAAATATAGAACGACCATGTACCTATGATAAAAAATTTAAGTATGTTTGTTTTTCAAATCAAGTTGAACTTGGTTTGAATAGCTACTTCGAATGTTGTCCGTTCTTTCGCAATGTAGAGCACTGCATTAAGGGCTAAGAGTGAGGAAGAAGATTGTTTTTATACCCGTCCCGTTTCTACTAGCGGATGGGGCATGCATCGTTGCTTGATTCAACGACCTGTACCCTGAACCCTCATGTATAAATACATTCAACATTATTTCTTACCGTAAAGGAATACGGAATATTTTGCTGTGCAAGGTAAAACGCTGTTTGAAATAGTGTACGCTTTTTAGTAGTGAGTTATAGTAACAGAGGCTCTCATAAATATAATTTCACGGTCTTTCTCTTATATTCTTAGTTATGTTTTGGTAAACAAACAAAGATTATGATTAAATACAGTGTGTATAGAAAATCAATACATACGCTGTCGTTACAATATTACATTGTTTTTTTGTTAAATATCATTACATTTAAGTTTTTTCTTTGTTCAGTATAATTTATAATTCAACTAGGAATAATAGTTCGCAGCACTTTAATTCCCCGTATAAGGATCTCTATCGCATATAAATGAATAGACAATTGCAAAAGAAATTCTAAGAATGAATTATCCGTTAAGCTGGTCATTACAAAATGTACATCGATAACATTTTTTTATTATGTTATTAATGATCAATTAATATGTATACAGTACATACATTTAGATAAAGTATTTAAATGTTTAAATAACATTAATTACAATGTATTTTATCCTATCTTATAAATTCATAATTTTATTTTATAATTCTTTAACATTTTTAAATATTAATGCAAATAAACAAATTAACGATGTACATGATTTTAGATACAGCAGAGAAAGAATTGAAATATTCTCATTTTTACTAACACCATTGTTTTCTAACTAGAAAAATAATCCTCTAACGATTCATTGTAAAGTGACCATACCCATGACATTATCAGGTCGAGAGTACAACATAGTTCTTATGATTAAATGACACACAGTTTTTTTAAAACACGACGATATCGATTTTGAAAATTATGTCCCAAATATTAAAGAAAGATGTTTGTTATTCTAATAGAGAAGTCCGTATTTAGATAAAGTTTGGAGTTGAATTTTATCGGAGTAAGATTTAAAATACCACAGGTCGGATAGGTCAAGTTGTTAGCGAGATATCTAAAACACAATGAAATATATATAATTTCTCATATCAATTTACTATGATCTCATTATTTTTTGTTCTACATTTTCGGAAGGATAAGCTTATAATCTAATTTATCTTTTTTAATATTGTCCGAACACGCTGTATTCCATTTACTGGATCACAAAAATATAGGCATTGTTTATTTTTTAAATACTTAACGAGAGTAATCTTTTGATACAAATATTCGGATCTATTAATTATATTTTTAAGAAAACAAATTTTAATAGATATTAATTTTATTTACATAACTTAATTGATGACATTCGCATTAAATCCTTTATATTTCAAAACTTCCTATAGAAAGTACGGAAACAAGTTTTGACTATGAAAAAAATTACGTTCCCATGTCTAATGTATTCCAGTTTTGGATTTTATTACTCATACATACGTTAGAGTTTTACATGAATATTTTTTACATGTGAAGTTGCGGCTTATGTTAAAATATGGTAAGGAAGCCGGCCCTATCATCGTACACACGTTATGTATTCAAAGTAAATCTTCCGTAGAATTAATTGCATCAATCAACCGCTTACTCAGAGAAGATAATAATGATCTTAATGCTTATAATGCGACCTTCACACTTGAGGAAAACATGTCAATTATTTAAAGGCAGCGATTTCTATATCATGTTCGTGCTTTAAATAAGATAATACTATTAACTATGAGCGGAACTACGCCTGCTTCAACATAATAAAAATATAGTTATAATACACTTATATTGAGGGAGTAAAGTAGAGCGATCTCGTAGGTTCAAGGAGCCCATCTGCGCTGCACATGGCCGTAGACATACGATCATATACTGCGTCACAGTTGATTTTTTCTTTTAATTTTTATAAAGCGGTCAAGGAGCTTAGGTTACCGAAAATAACGGGTTTTCAGTTAATATTAGGCTTTTATGACATTTAATTTACCTTTACATTTTCAATTAATAACTGACTCACTATGATAGTCAGTGGTGGCCTAGTGATTAAAGGGTCCGCCTCTCGTTGCCGAGGGCGCGGGTTCAAACCTGGCAAGTACCAATGTGATTTTTCGGAGTCATATGTACTTTCTGAGATTATTTAGACACTACTGACCTACGGTGAAGGAAAGCATCGTGAGGGAACCTGGACTTATAGTTTCACAATTATAAGTTTGAAATCACCAACCCGTCTTGAGCAAGCGTGGTGATTAATGCTCAAACCTTCTCCATGTGAGAAAGAGGCCTTTCCTCAGCATTGGGCGCTGATAGGCTGATGACGATGACGCAACTTAAGTTAACTCAGTACGTCTTTTTTATAATAATAAAGTCATCCATAATAATAACATGTACATTTGGTATTCATCGTACCAATTTGCGTTGTAACTTATTTAAAAGTAAAATACTACAATATATTGTTTCCTATTAACATAAACGTTGAATACATGACGCTTGAGAAGTTCGTACTACGTCTTCGTTTAAAATTTGACCGGAATCGCTGTAAATGTAATATGTACTGACATACCAGATGTGTGTTGCGAATTGTGATGATGCAATGACAAGGTAGACGTTATTAATCTTAATATTACAAATTTAAACGGGGTCGAAAGATACACGATTAACGATTTTAACGCATGTGAGAATATCATGAATATGTCAGTATTAAAAGCAAATGTACTAAATATTAATTTTATGGGTCATATGGTAAGTCAGTGAAACGGAAACCATTGAAACGAGACTGTACAAATATAGATCTAGACAACGGTAACAAAGAGTAAATATCGTGTGGGATGGGCATTGTCTTCCTCATACTGAGGCAATAAGTCTCAGGTTCATATCCGTAACCTATGACATCCATTGAGGTCTATTGTTATGATAATCACGAACTACTACTAATCTTAAAATTAAAATTTGCATCATTCAAAGCATTTCAATCACATTTATTTTGACTTTAGCTCTCACAGCTAGACTAACATGTATATAAATGTCATGTTAAAATTATGACCACAACAATATTAAAAAATTTCATGCATACTTCGTAATATGTATTGTTTAATAGAATGAAGTTAAATTTTTAATCACCAAATTATGGAATTCCATGACGAAATCGAATAAAGATAACAATACAAAAGAGTATTATCATTGTAGATATAAAATGATAAAGAAAGTATTATAAATACTTTGAAAACAAAACCGACCGTCCAAGGGACGCCGTGTTATCTTTAACTTTAAGCCGATTCAGTAAAGACCACGTCGTCCTACAAACATGTCATAAGCAAAATTATAATTACGCTTACAAAAAGATCCCTGCTTATCTTGTTTAAGTGGATACTCGACACTTCCCGGCTAGATATCTCTTGATCCCCAATAGAGCTTCCTTCCGTGTATACTAATATTATACCTCACAATGAGACTACTCACGGATGTTTCTACAACATCTGTTTACTCCATAACCTGTTGGTAGCCTCCATATTCTCGGAAAGTCGTGATGTTAATAAGAGCTCGTTGGAATAACCTCACAGACGCTAGTTAGAGCCAATTACAGTAATTTTGAAACCCCATAACGATTTGTCAAAAGGCTTAATATTATAACAATATTTATACGTGTTTGGTAACAAACGTAGTGGTCGTTGAATTATTATATTAGCGACATATGCGTGAAGACGGTTAAACGAACATACATATACTTGCTTTTGGGAAGGCCGTTATGAAATAAGTATCCTGTCAAGGTTAAAACAGCCAGCTATAAAAATATGACGCTTTGTAACGTATTCCGTTTCGAAGTATTCGTTGAAAAAAGAGAAGTAAGCACTCAAAATTAATATCTTAGTCTGTTGATGATTTTATTTCTTTTAATATATTTTTCATTATAATGTCCTTAAAATGACGTTCTATCCAAAGATATCTGATGAAAATTTTAAGATCCATAAAAATTCTAAAGAAAAGCAAATATTGTCAGACGGCATCCGTCTATTCAGATTAAAGTTCAAGGATCGAACCGGTATCTTACGTATTTTCCAATACAATAGTAATTTAAAATTATGATTATCTTAAGGCTGGTTTTTGTGATTGGCGTATAACCTTGATGACCTTAGGTAGTTAGAAAACATCAGCTTGATAAATCATCAGACTGTTAATTTTATTTAATGGAACGGAAAATTTATATAACAAATAGAAACAAAATACATTTTATGAATCATGTTAAGTGTCAAATGTTATATTGTTTTGCCATCAATGAATTGAAATCTCAATATTCTTTGAATAAATTGTCTTAAAAATCTAAAAATTCTATAACAGCAGAACAAAGTTTGACTACTTCGAAAGGATGGAAGAGAATGCTATTGCAATGTCATACGCCATTTATTAGTACATTAGTAATGGTTAATAAATACGGGCGATATGACAATATAATTGAATTTTATCATACAAGGAAATTCGACAACGTGAGCTATGAATTTAAATTGCGACTAGATGCATGCGTTCTAAAGATACTTGTATAAATAGCATTGTTCATGATCTTAAATAATCTTAAGTTGATAAAATAATTAAATCTAGATGAAATCAATAACAAAGCTATTGGCTATCTATTATCGGTAATACAATTTAATGAGACGGTCAAATTATAGTTTACTTAATAGTCAATAAAATTTGATTATAATCTAGTTTCAGTGAAATAGAAAGTTACTGCGATTTGAGTAATAAACACAATTAATTTTGGAAACCGTTACATTACTGACCTAATAGGAGCAATTATGGAATTAAGGATGCCGTTTCTTAACCTTCGATGTTATTAAAATGATCTCAATACTAAATACATTTTCGTAAACCAAATATTCTTTATAATATATTATCTAGCCTTATCATATCATTTATAATTTTCAAAGCCGGCGTGGTATTATCCATGTGTCAGCGAGAACACTAGCGAGTAGTTTTAATTATTTTACATACATTTAACGAGTTCGTTGTCTTTGTCGTGTAAACACTGGCTATATTTACTGTAATAATAGACCACAACCGTATACTTAACCATACCATTATTTGAAATAAAAAGGAAGAATTATAGTTTTTTGAATTTTGATTATGTATTTCCCGTTTATAGCAGTAGCATGCATATATATTTTCTTTTATAAAGAAACAAATCATCATATATTGGAGTTATTGTTTAAAAGATTCCTTCAATAGTCTTAAAACCTATTGTCTAGATATCATAAAGTAAATAACATTTATGAATAGGCCATTTAACTTATTGAACGTATACATAAAGCAGGGGCGCTACATATCTCTGTCTCCGTATAAATTAACCTCAATTGAAAATGTTGAGGCGCTTGCTTGATTGAAGATGGCGTATTCCAACAGCGAGTAAGCACTGTTCCTGTCATTTGTTTGAATCAAAATATAAAAGAAAGTCAATGATCAAATTATCCGCAATGAAACGCTAAATTAAACTACAAAGGGAGTGTTTCATATAAATGATAAGATATATCTGACAGATATTTAAGTATCGTGCGTTTCGATAAGAATTTATAAACAACAAATTGACATTATGACTAAACTATTTCTAGGGCAAATTGAATAATCGGTATTTGGACTGAACTTACTAAACAGGAATATAGATATTTTGGGAGACGAAATAATAATAAAAAGTAATTTGCATTTATTATTTTAATTATATTTTTTATCACCAAACGTATGTATGTCCATTACGTAAATGGAACAGGCTGTTTACATCTGATACGACATCACTACGACTGAAGCAAATAACTACTATCTCGGTTTGTTTAATTAACACGTATTTTAAGACGTAATTGTTGTTACATTTTTAATGGATTTGTATTACTATAAAGTATGAAATAATATTTTAATAATATTAATATTTCTCAGTCTGTAATCAAAAACAAATTAATTTAACTTCTTGCATATTTTTTGTCGGAAAATTACATTAAATTATTTATTTATTTGAACATTTGACAGTTTAGACAGGGACTGGTTTTTATTGTAAAATTTGTTGACCTTTAAAGAACGGTTAAAGAAACATGTTAAATGCTTATTTCATAATGTTATTTTTATAAGGCGTTTTATGTTTTTAGTTTTAGATGAAGTCCAAGAAAGTAAACGCGAGAAAGTTAATTATATTTTACAACAGTTTGCAGCTGGTTAATAGAGACGCTTATTCAATTTGTCGTCTTAAAAAATCTCGCTTGATTACTCCATTTATATTACCATAAAACACATCAAAAGGTTTTGATTTCAAAGTAAAATGTTAAAACTATTAACAGTTACTTTGATGTTTTTTTTTATTTCAACATGTCGTCCGTGAAAAAATTTGCATGGGGCATGTGTTAAATATTTTGTCAAAGTCGATTTAGAAGTGCTAATTTAAATATTATAGAAACACAATTCTAAATGTGACAAATGGAAACTTTCTTAAAAACCCGGTAAACGGACAATGGATGTTAGAGAATGAAACATAAATGAATAAGTCTGGGCGGTTAAGAATTGACTAAATGGGGACCCGTAAATAGCAAAAAAAACGGGAAGCCAATACCTGCTTTTAATGTTTAGGGATATGGTTCAACACAAAAAATTCAGTGTATTAACTTCACGTTATCATAATATCATATAAGTAATTATATCAATAAGATATACTACTAAATTAATGACAGTAAAAGTAGTTTCTATTATTATGTATAATCAATGTTTTTCTTTTTTTTAATAGATAAAAGAAGATATCTGTTAAATCAATGTAGACATCAAGACTCGAATGTCTTGGTAACAAAACAACAAGCACCAATCAAACATGTTACGATCCTTGTATTAGTTTAAAACAGAACATGTACCAAATATATGAATGAACACGGAACACGTTTTATATATCCAATACGTAACACTTATCACAATTAAACTCACTGTCAAAAGTTCAAGATTGTTTTTATAATCCGAAAAATCGCGCACACGGAACGGAGCGACGCGCAAGCGTCCGTCCCAGACGGAGTTTCAAAACAAACTGGTTGTGGTTACTTCGGACAAACACAAGTACTGAATAAAATTTACTCACGGAACCATGTGTAGCCCGGACTGATCACTATTCATATTTCTACAATCTATTGAACCTTTGAAAAGGGGAACGATGATATAGGATTTGGGGACAATGTTGAAGATATTTTTATATTATTCGCTGTTATAACGTTTGACTTTAGTAGACGGAGTCAATTTTTATTTAATAATTACATTATGTTATGTGATATTATTTATTCATATTTTTAAATGAGCAATTGATGATAGTTTAAAATTGTCGCGCTAACACATTGTTGCGTAAGTGCGGACCAGTTTTAATGATTACAGGCCACGATCGGGTTACGTTTGATAAGTTTTTTAGATGTTTGAAACACGATGCCAGAACATTTCTTTCAAATATAAGAAAGACATTCAAATAAAAAAAAAAACAAATGGTCTTTTGAGTGGTTTTATCTTAGTTGTTATTTATTGTCAACAAAAGTAAACAATATCTAATAGAGTTTTACGGTTAACACAACTCAATAGGACTGTATAGAAAAGTATTGAATGATAAAAGTATAGACATTTTTTGCGGATAGGATGCTGTAGAGTTTAAAAATTTACAAGCGGAAATAAGCGCGAGTGTCTTTTTAATTAGGCGGTAACAACTGATCGCGATACTAAAGTTTGAATTAATTTTTGTTGGCTTCTTTATCAGAGACCATTGTATAAGAACCGAAAGTAGTGACAAAATTAAGATTTAAGACTTAAGTTATGTACCTAATAATCGTTATCCAGTCACACCTAAATGATAACGTTGACAAAGTTTTGAACATGTAAATAAAACAAAATTCTTTTCTTTGCCAAAAAAATAATACTACTTTATCAAATTTCTACTATTTTGGTTAAATGTATTACGTAAATTATATTACGCAAATCGTGTTTTATGCGTGTGATAAAATTGTGACAAATAATTTAGATAGTATATAAAAATGTATGACATGTATGTACATTGTTTCTCAATACTTATTAGAATATATTTTTGATAAAACTAACACATATGTTTTTCAATAGCTCCGTGATATCGATTTTAATTATATTGTCATTGAATTCCAATTGATCGTAACTTCAATTTAAAATTGAGACCAATCTGGGGAACGGACAAAAAAGTATCCAGTAACGGAATACTAAATACGGATACAAAATTATCTGAAAGCGAAATTTGTACCAAAATGACAAAATAAAGACAGGTTAAACAAGAAAAGAATTAAGAAAAGTTGTCGTTAAAACAAAAGCAAAATAAATAAATACAAACAATTTGCCAGGACAATATGTTGGAATATGTATATAATAAATAAATACAAAGATTGACGCAACTTCACAGTCTGAATTATTTATGGTGTTTTTAAAAGTGGATGAAGAAACGAATGGAATCTCATTGTGAACTGAACTTCTTTGTTTCTTAAATGAGAGGATATTGAGAGAACGATGAACATTAGAGGCAATAACCAAGAAGGCGGCCGCTTTTATAAATCAAATTAATTATGTATTAAGACACACATTAGCTAACTATTAAAGGATTCTATTAATTAATTATCAATTAAAATAACAGTAATAATAAGAATATTATTAGGTACAGTATTCATGAATAAAATATGGGAGTAAGATACTTTTTTACAAAACATAGATCTCTTCATCGAATATATTATCCGTAATTTATATGCCAATAGAGAAAACAAAACGCAACCGATTTTAGTTTATCTCAATAAATGACGCGTAGTATTAATATATAGTTTTGGAGTAACGTGGATATTATTTTTATCAATAATAATGGTAGCTTAATAATCAGTTTATATTCTATAGCTTTACAAACTTCGTAATCAGTAAAACATTCATGTTACATTGTACCAGTGCAGTGGTTCACATCAAAATTGCGTCATTAGGATTGCAGTAACGTCAATCATAGTTCTAGAGCGACTTAGTAATCATTTAGTGTAATTGTACCTATTTGTAACAAGTATAACTCAAGTCTTAAGAAATCTTGAATTGAGGTAAAAACTTAAGGGTTCAAAGGGACTCACTTTTTACGAGTCGTAGTTAGGAGATTGATTTATACCTCGACCTACGTTCGTAATGTTTTATTTTTATTACCTTCAACTTTTTTGGTACTTGATTTAGTTCAACCAATAGCTATACTTAACTTATCCCGTTAGAACATGCATAAATTGTAGAGATTTAAAAATATTGACTATATTTTAATAATAATCAAATGATTTACAACACATATTATACATATATTATAAAATGTATCAATTACATGTTGCGTTGTATTCTGTTTAGAATACTCGTTTTTCCTTATCAATTTCACTCTGGTTATTTAAAATGGCCAAATAAAGATACCAAGGTCAAAATAAGATTAAAATAAATTCACTCTAACGATAAAGGAATTCAGGAAAGCATCAGCTCCCGGTAGTCGCATGTGATTACCGAATATGGAAAAGCATTTTGTTTTATCGTAACGTAAGATATCAAGAAACACAGACGGTCCACAACTTTATTATTGTTAATTATACATGTAATAGGCATTTTTTAATTATTATTAAACAGTATTCTGTTTATGCGATATTTACTTTTTAATGAACGAATTTAAAAATGACAGTGGCTTCCATTCAACTATGTATACTGACTTTAGTTTTGTTCATAGCATTATCAACCGAAACCGTTAATTTGTCGTCTAATCTGTGTTGTACAAAATTTGTTCAAATCCTATGAAGAAGCTGGTACTGCTGAATGAAATACTCAAAAACAACTTAATACATTGTATTTACCTCGGAATCTCGATTAATTTTACTTTATCGATTTAAATTTTAGGTTGCTCTTTGGATACCAATGTTGAGTTGAATGTCTTAGGACATGAAACCTTCATGACGACTACATATTCGAACACTATTTTTGTTTCTATTTTATCTATCAGGTTTTTGCTGAATCGCACAAATAAAAACAACATGGATTATCTGAAGTGTGAAACTATATATTTTTATATAACACATGTCAAATATTCTTCATAACATTAAAGCATTTTCTTTTGTTTTTCAAAGACAAAGAATTAGATTCGCGGCATCTTAAATACGGTTTTGTAAACTATCACTACTGTGGTATTATTTACTGTCATTGATTTTAATGGAAATACACAAGGTTCGTAATACAGTTAGATCGCCTTCAGTTGAAAACAGTGTTAGCGTTTGACACACATACCGTCAGACATAAAGGGCCGTGAGACTCGAACAGCCATTATCTGATCTCGTGACAATTCATCAATTTTATATGTAATTGGAATTCCGTGCTTCCGCACCCGATCGGTGTTAGGATGAAATTCCGTTTATCGAAAACTTTGTTAATATAGTATTTATAGACATCATATAGTTTAGGATTAGTTTTCTTTATAACATATGAGCCGCTTAATTAGAAATTGTCATATAAATTCGATAGGACAGGTTATTGGTAATAAATTTAAGCAATAAATCACTTTTTATGACAGCCAAATAGTTGTAAAAGCGAATGTATATAAGGATTGATGTTTGTCGCTCTTTCACAGTTCATACAGAAGCTGCTTAAAACGTTATTTGCGAAACTCAGTGATTTAGCTAACACACGACGTTATTAGATAGAGCCAGAATTAATTGCTTCTAACGTAGTTAAGACGGTTGAAAGTGCAACTTTGTATGAAGCGTACATAATGTGTTTGACACACAACGCATCTGCCGTTCATTATAAACATGACGACTCATTTTATTATCTATCGTATAAGGTGTCGTTGTTTACTGTATTCTTATCGTTGTTCTTCATACGAAAGTGAATGTATATTTATGAAACATTGTTAAGGCACGACTCTCTTGAAACGAAGGTTATATTTGATGATTTAATATATACGAGAGCTCGTTATGCATTCGTTAATGATTGTCTTGAATGATATTTTGTAACCGAACTTTAAAGAAATATCAAACAAAAAACCAATTACTCTTTACAAACAGTTTTTAATGAATAACTTATTTATCCACTAATAACTTATATACAATATAATTAGAAACTTGAATTTTTTTTCACATAGAACAGGTGAAAATGTTATATAGTTCATATGAATTTTTAATTCCATTAACATGTCTATAAAATTATCTGATATTCTGCGTCATAAGTAATAGAAAGTACTTACATTGGTGGTCAGCTGCGTCGTCAGGGTGTGCACCTTTTCCTTCGCGTCGGCCAGCTCTCTCCGTAACTTTCGAACCTTTGAAATAGATAGTGTTTGTAAATATATTTACGACTTAAATCACGTATGTGTATGTTTAAAAAGGTTTGTATATAACCAGTTTTTAACCGCAACTTCACTCATTTAGAGCACGTCTACTTATACACTTTTATAATTTTAAAATGTTTTTATAAACAACCGTTGTGTGGTTACCAATAATAAATAATATTATTGTTAATACTATAGTCTGCTTAGTATATTTGTTGGCATCAGTAAAAGTAAATATTCTCATTTATAACACTAATAATACAACGATTTTGAAATAAAATAAAATTACAAATGTATATGGCAAAAAGAAAATACCTTATTACAGTTAAATTTAAAAACCCTAAGTACGAGTTTGTATGGTAGACCTTAACACCGACTGTTTTCTGTGTGTAAGTATGTAGATTTTAAAATAAACTTGTTAAAACAATCAGGTTAAAACTTATAAGTTACATATTTTAATGAAATAAATTATTATGATAACATCCTTTAATTTTATTTAATAAAAAGCCAGTGTCGTTGAAGTAGGTTTTTTCTTAAATACCAAACTTGACGCGAGATGGCGCTTTCAACAAAAATAAAAAAGAATGATTGAAAATAAAACTTTAAATGTGTCTCTGTATGTATATTAAATAAATTATTTTCATATAATACATCCAGTTAAATTGTGTCTTAAATCAAATAACTGGTCGGAAATACATACAGATGAGCATTTCAACAAATTCAAGGAGCAGTCAACAGTTGACCTGATTTATCTATTATTTTCTTGATTGATCTTAGGTAACCAACTTGTTCTCAATTGCATTTAATATCTTTGTAAACAATATAGCGGACAATATGTGAGTCGTATATACTTTTAATTAATTTTTATAGATAGGATTTGGGTCCCGAGTTATCTGGTGTCTTGAAAACTCGGATAACTATTTTTGTAAAATTTGTTATCCCTTGTCCAAAGACGAAACGCACAGATTGAAATGTCTTATTACTAAATTAGATTTTTAATAAAACCATTGAAATGTCGTGTGTTTATAATTAATTAATTTACTATTTTAATGTGTAATTATATTCAACTTACCTAACAACAAAGAACCAAGAGTCAAATTATATATATATTTTCATATATCTATTAGTCTTATTACAGAATATAAACATTCCTATTACAAAAACAAAGAATTGAAATTTATATACACAATTTTTTTTCTTTTAATAAAAATGTTTTTTCCTTAATATATTTTGTTAATAATTTAATTAACAAATTTAATTTAATTTAAAAAAAAATAATGTAATAGTATAAGCACCATAGTTCACAATATTAAAAGTATGTTTTTTTATAATTAAATGTAAAACAGAGCCTTGTATTAAATTATGTTAGAAAACAAAGACAAATAGAAAAAGTAATCAAAGGGTTAATACTTCGGCCGTAAAAAATTTAAAATAATAAAATTTGTTGCAATTTAAAAAAGTAAATTAGCTAACGTTTTATAAACAATGTCCAATGATTGAGATACGAATGTCATGACTTTATTCTATACAAAATATTGTTAATATTATATTTTAATATCATATAATACATATAATAATTTTACCTCATGATTATGTCTTTCGTCTGATCCCGCACCGGCCGCTAGTGATGACGCGGTTGATACCAGAGATGCCGTTGAACCGTGAACTATATAGGGAAAAGAGAAAGAATAATTAATATGTATATTTAATACTAGCCTCTACTCCCGAAGTTGATCGCAATACCATTTTATTCTAACATTGTCTTTCTGCCACTAGTATAGTAGTTTCATATATCTAGGGTTGTTTACCGCCTTATTTTATTGCACAAAATCTCTTGTACTCGCAGTCACGCTTTATATTTATATTATAATAACTTTTACAGAAGGTTTCAATTGTCACAACTATTAGTTATTTGAGAAAACCATAATTAAAAAATCTTCAGCAATTCAAAGGGCATTGAGAAAGACAAACAGGTTTTTTGGTATCATTTTAGACATGATAACCATTACGAACAGATAAATATTCATATATTATATTATTCACATTTTCTCATCCAAACCACATTTTAAATGAAATGCAAAAAAGATATAAGTGCAGAAATGGATTAGGGAAAAGTTAAACACAAATGACAAATGTTATATAATAAAATATATCCAATCTTGGTTCAAACAAATATTAGCATTTATTGTTTGACTTTATGAAACGACTTATGGAATTGTTTAAAGCATAGCTATACATCTTATGTAACTCCAGACCATTTAAGTACCTTATGGTTTTCTACTTAAAAGTAATTGTAGGTATGGTGGTTTCCTATATTTTAATCTCAGTTATCGTTTCAGTGTCCTTTAGAACATTTAATTTATAATTAGGAGGAAAGAGACAGATATAGTCAGAAAAAGAGAGATACAGAATCGGCGAGAAGAAGAGTGGAAGAACGAAGTTGCATTAGAACATCAATAGATGTCCACAAATCTAAACCGTAGCACATTTTAATGTGATTTTTATATGAGCAATGTTACCGTCGTCATTTTTCTTAGGATAATGGTGCGAGTGTCTCGGCGTGTGGATGGCAGGCGCGTGTGTTGGACTCAGAGCTGAACGCGGGGATGGTGAAGGCGGCTCAGACACGCCGTAACTTATACCTGGAGTATGACGTATATTATAATATTTTAAGAGGACATACATACATGTAGATACATAAGTGATTAACGATAGGGATAGAATAAACTAGTTCTGAATGTACCAAGTTATAATTATCATATGTATATGATAATAAACAACAATTTTATCAACTAAGACAAATTTATTCTTAGAAAGTGTCACACTGAAAATATACATTTCTTTGTTTAAGTATTTATCAATAAAGAAAGAATTTAATTTTGAAATCAATTAATTATTTCGAAAATTACAATGAGTACATTTTATTATAGGATATCTACTGAGTGTACAGTTATGTTTTATTCTACAGCTGTAAGCTTTGAAAACAAGACTATATAACTGACTTGAACAAGAAACACTTATAATTTTCAGTACTGTGTTAAGATCCCTCTCAAATCTACAGAAATGTACCTTTATAAAAAGTACCATAGGTAAAAGCTATGACTTTCTTAGTATATATGTATGTTAAATATGTTTTTGGTCGTATATATCAATAACTTAATTACCTTGTCCACTCGGTCCATATTGAACTGGTAAACAGTAGTACGGTTCATAGTCACTCTCAGACGACCTTTGAAGCATTGACGGGTACAGTTTCTCGGACTTCGTTGACCTGAAATAATATAAACAGTCAATAACGTATTGAACATTATTGAAGATATGTCTGACCATATACATTTATACATTGACTATAATAATTGAATTTAACTTTATCTTTTTCAATAAGGATGAAGTCAAACAAAGTATTGATGTATACTATCAGACAGTAGGATTTACATATGGTATACACAAAACTGCGAATAATATTTGCAACTCAATGTATAAATTTTGACGGTGAACTGAAAAGTTTGAAACATATTTCAAAATGTATTTCAGTTACGAATGTAAGTCACTGATGATGCTTTTTTTTAATCGCAAATGATACAAACAATAATAGCCATAAAAGATGAGGTCATAACGAAAAATTATGAAAAATGTGACTGCATGATCGATAGTTATGGTGTGTTTCATATCAGAAACATAAAATGTACATTCAAATGTAACGCGGTAAGAAAGAAAATTAACAGCTTTTAAAGATTTATAATTCTGAAATCATGAAAAGCCGTGCCATGTTTTAACATGCAACTGAATAATCGAAAATGAAGCGTGCCACCAAGCTATAACATAATTGACAACCTTGTGGCATACCTTGGGAACGTCCTATCTCTGAGGTAGCTAAAAATTAATACACTTATTATATCATATCACATAACTTACAACTACATTTGGTAGAGAAGAGCTTGAAGCACAGAGTAATGATCGATGAAAGGGAGGTTCCTAACTAGTTACCTGATGCTGTTGCTCCTGTTCAATCTCGTACTCTGTGCGTCTCGATGCATGATGAGCTTGTTATGTGTGAGTGAGCTGCGTGAGTTAGGGGATTGTGTGTGTTGCGCGGAGTGCAGCGACGTTAACGACTCCATAGACTCGCCTTCAGACAGCCTTCCGCTTGTGTATGTATTACTGAAATGGTCGACACGTATGAAGCATGCTCGGAAGACGGAAAGGTATGCGGAAGCATGATACTTGGGTATTGATGATATGGGGACACTCACATTCTAATAACAAAGCGATAGTTACCTATGTCTCAACCATGGAGCGTACGGTATGCCGTAGTCGGATTTCACTTCGGAGTACGTTTGTGTGTCGGAGAGACTGCCATCGCTGATCTTCATACCTCCCCTCGGTGACGGCCTATAATATTACGAACTATAGCAATCTACATGAAGTTTAAACTAACACTGAGTCATATTCCCATGAACTTACATGTCACACAAACGTTACTGATAAGTATATTTGCTAACCTGTCAAATATGTAGCCCCGAAGGTAAGATAACAACTGTTTGCTAACAAAATAAGTGTTATGACCAGTCTCAGCTGGCGAGCTATTAAATAATTTAACGTGTCATTGTGAGAAATGGTAAACAAGCATGATACTGTTCAATTAAAATGTTTCAGGAACGTATTAACAAATATAAATTACAGTAATGACTAAAAAAATAAACTTGCAATAAAAATGATTCATTTATTTTAGTGTACTTTGATTTGATATTTATAATACTTACTATTTTATTCTAATTACTTTTTCGTCTCGATTTTTATAAAACAGTAATTATTACTACATATATACTTATCGATAATGAATTTTACTCTTAACGGCACTATATAACATTTTTGGTGCTTACTTATTTTGCATCTACATCACAGACAGACAAACAGAAATCATTTTATTAATGAATACATCTCTGTCACGAATAATCTTTAGCTTTCTCGCTCAGACTAACGCTATCCTGCTCTAACTTGTATCCTTCGAAAATATAGTATTTCTTAAATAAATTAATTGATGTCTTACAATTGAATGAGACATTGTTCATAGCAAAGAACCCAGCTGTTGTAGGATGATGTCATGAATATTACGCGTATAAAGTTTGGTTCAAACTGAACACAAAATTTACCAAGATAAATTTTATGTTCAACTTTATGAGGGCTTTTCAGATTACTCATTTAAGAGTTTATAAATGCTAATTTAATAGTTTTATGTATATATTTATGTAAATAATGTTAAAATGTATTTTGTTTAGGCATTTTGAACAATGAGTATTATTAGCTACCTCGATACCAATATAGACATAATATATACCGACGACAAATACTGGAACACAATTATATATAGGTACAAATACATATTTATAAATAAAGGCATGTACATGCATTATAATATATATCATACCTGTGATGATGGAAGAGGGCGGCGAATTCATGTGTCCCCGGCTTTGGTAGTGACTGTGAGCCGAGGAGTCTCTCACGAACTGATGCAGATAGCTGTGCAGCCGCTGTTCCTTGCAGTGAGAAGGACTTCGGACCTATGCCGTTCTCTGTGGAGTTTTTTATAATAATATTATTAATACATTTATAACTGAGATCTAAGACTTTCGTGAGTTTTCATTTCGACGTCAGACATTCTCATCTCGTCTGCTCGTGATTAAAGTAGCTGGAAAGTAACCGAAACGTCGGGAGTAGGTATGTAGTTTTAAAAATAATAAAATAGCGTGAAGTAATCCGAATGATTTGGTTTCCTTTATATTTATAACTTTTATAAAGATTTCATAATTTTATTTTCGGGCTTTAATGCATCATTTGTATTCAGTTTTGATAAAACAAATTTTAACATGACACCCGCATGTTGATGGATTTTCTATTAAACCACTTTTTTCCATTCTTTGTTAACGTACACTTGGCATTAATAAGCAAACTAATTATTATGTTACAAACACTATTGTGACATTAATATCCACTCCATAAAGTTACTTTAAAGTGTGTAAGTGTAATGCAAGTTAAAATATTTATATACCTCCATTAAAAGTGGACTAATAACTTAATAATAACAACTCCGTTAAGTTATCAAATCAAAGACTTCTAGCACAATGTAAGTTGAAATTTGCTTCAGCTTAATTTGTTATATTAAAGCAATTTTCTAATTTTTTTTATATAGTGATTAATCATAACATTATTAATACTTATGGTACTATGCAAAAATATTGTTCCATTCTGTTTGCAACATAATGTAAAATAAACGTAAACTTTAAGGCGTCTATTTTTAGTTATTAATACATATATTATTTACCAATTATTTATTTAAACTGACAATTTTCATGGGCAAATAGTAATATTTAATCAAGTTTAAGGATACTCACTGTGTATTTGAAGGTCTTGAGTACATGTTTGTGTTCCGCCAGATACTTTAACTTTTGTTCTGGGCACTGCTGATACTTGAGCTGTTCTTCCACCTGAAATGTATGAACAACTGGTCATCTAAATTTATATTTTATACGATACTAAATTATACGCTTAAATGGAGAACCACCATGTTTTTATACTACTATGAATGTGTTAAGATTTAACATAAGCCTATCGCAAACTTGCTTGAAGCCAAGTTATATGCATTCCATGTTAATTGACTGTTTTCTAACTTTCATATTAAAACTCAATATTACCGTGTGTATGTTGTGGAGGTCCATTTGGAGGTGGTGGAGGTGGCTGGCCGTTCTGTCTCTTGACGTAACCAAAGTTCTGTGGGACTTTTGCTTTGTTGGAACAACTGCCATTCCCACTGGATGGGCGCGATGAACCACTAGGTGACTGTAACTATAGATATGTGAATTATCATCGAACATCAGATACACTAGTGTACTAGTAAATTGTAATAATACAATTGCGATGTTTAAAGTCCTCATTTTGTTTGTCACATATTTTTAACGTCTATATTTTAATTAAATGTAAATATGAGGATAAAAATCGTAAACATCATTAAATTTGCTGTTAAACAGTACTGTTATATCTCTCTTTGCTGAAGTGTATTGAAAATTGTGTATGTATATTGTCAAAATAAATGATATCATATAAAATTCTCTATTACCTGGGACCCTCCACTTCTTGACGAATGTTGACTTGATTGGCTTGGAGCTGGATACTAGAAATGGATAAGTCGCGATTAAAATTTCTTTTATACTTATATTTATTATATAAAATAATAAACGCAAATGCATTCTAACTAATGAATCCTTCTATAGGATTTATAATTGATTACATATGTAATTAATGTTATTGCTTTTAACAGTCCTAGTTATAAATGTACATATGTACATCAATGGTACTTAAAACAAGGACATTTACTTGAGGATGTGGTGCGATTCCCAACTGTTGGGCAGCAGTGAGCTTTTCTCTCTTGTGATGTTGTGGCGAATGGTGTCCAGCACGTCGTTCGCCTTTCCTTCCATGAGATGGACTTGGTGGTGCCGGTGTTGGTTGGTTCTGTGTTCAACGAAAAAATATTTCCACATGTATATCATAATCTTACATAAATATTATATCGTTTATTTGTGAGTTGTGTCATAAATAATCTCAAAGTTATATTTATTACTTTATATTCTATATCTATTATATGTAGTTAGTTGGTCAAATAACGTTAATGGTAACGTCACAATAAAAAAGAAAGAGTGTACTTTTTTCATATTTCATTATCACGTATTAACATTAAAATGTTAGTATTTATACCGAAGGTGGAGTTCCAACACCAGGGGAGTCAGTATATTTCTTCCAGGTGGTATCTTGTCTTGGGGCTGGCGGTTGTCGTTCGGTTTGTTGGCCGCAGTCAGCCTTACTGCGATTACGGCCTACCACTCGGTACACCACACCGCTTCCGCCTTCCATGCCTCTACGACCACGTCTGCTAGAAAGAAATACACTTAAGATGTGAAATATAATTCATTATTAACTTACGAAAACGAAAACCCATTAATTCTCTATCCAAAGCTATCTACCCTCACAAAAAATTAATATTATATATTTTTTAATAGTATACAACTGTAATCATTGTAAGCGCTAAATCATTCAAAAGAGGAGTATTTTTGATTCGATTCCAATTAATTACGACCATCGCATCGCATTTAATTTGCATTTTATTGGACAATTTATCCGATTACCTTTGCCATATTCATATATAGGACATTATGTATTTTGCACAATTAACTAAGAGATTACCCTCTCTGGTATACAAAGGGATCAATGGTGCTATTATGGAGACAATATTGTTGTAGTTAAGCTATTCATAAGATAGCTGACCCACAATTAACACCAAACGATTCTGTCTTTAATCCATTTATTATAATTAACTTCTCCTTATAGGGTAATAAGTAGTTAAGGTGTTAACCTAAATATAACAACTTATTTATACAAATATTTCTTAAAGGACTGATTCATTTCAGTTTGTAGAAATTTAATTTGTAGCCCCTATCGTAAGGGACGCTACCCCTTCATGATTCATACTATATATACAAAATCAGAAATATGACATTTAAATATGCCAAACATTACAGAAAATATTTAAAAACTGAAAACTAGAATATCTAAACATCACAAACGAAATTTGAAATTAACTTGTTATGAATTAAATCAATTCAATTTATTTATAAGAATATATGTAACATATTTGTATGTATACTTGAAGTATTAATAGTAAAAAAATAATTTTTGCTCAACTGCTCATGTAATGCATATTTCTAAAGGGTTGCTGCCTGGATTACGAAGCGTCTGTTTTTTAAAAAGTGTGTTTTGTTTGAAATGAAAGTGGGTCTGCAGAGTTCTGAGCCTAGGGAGGAACAAAGGCAATTGATATAGCTGATAAAGGGTGTTCACAACGTGCAACATGTTCTGGCCTACTTTGAGATGCTTTATATTAAAATCAAAATACGAAACGTATCTAAACAATAGTGATAGTTGTTTAACAGAGAATGCTTTAGCGGGTCTCGTTTTGGGATAATTTGGGTATATAAAAATTAAATATCTAATAATTTTATATGTTATACCATTACTGTTATATTATTTCCTCTAATTTAAAATTTGTAATTTAAATAATAATAATAATATGCCACATAAAAAGAATAAACATATATCAAGATCAAAAGAAATAAAGTCCACTGCAATATATTTATAAATATTATATTATACTACTGCATAATACTTTGTAGATAATTCACTTTATTAATCCCTACTAATATTATAAATGCGAAAGTAACTCTGTCTGTCTGTCTGTCTGTCTGTCTGTCTGCTACGCTTTCACGCCTAAACCACTGAACTGATTTTAATGAAATTCGGTACAGAGATAGAGTTGACCTTGAGAAAGAACATAGGATAGTTTTTATCCCAGACTTTTGAAAGGTTCTCTTGGAAACGCGATATAACCGAACTCCACGCGGCGAAGCTGCGGGCGGAAAGCTAGTATTAATATAATCCCTATACTTTATATATAATAATGATTATCGAGCAGCGCTGTCAATACTATGCCATAAATTTTATACAAGATAGCATTATCTCAAACAATCTCCATAAAGGGTTTGAAAATGCGGCACGTAATTAAAGAAAATAAGGAACTTATTCTGTGTAATCATCAATCATTCCTTATTTCATGTCTCATAACCAATAAAGGTCCAGGAACAGTCTAAGTCCTTAAGAGAAACAACTCTTCCGTAATATAATAATTATTAAATTATATTAACAGACATCTTACTGGAAAAAAACTAATTTTATTTAACAATAAAAGAAGCAATCTGCACTGATATAGCCTTTTAGTCAATAGAAACGCAGCTAATAAAATAAATCTAATTTAAGTCGACCTTCTTAAAGCACTTACTCTTTGAAAAATTAAGTTTATTTAAAATATCATAAATTAAATTAAATCTTATGTTAACAGAACTATAATTGATTGAAGGGTATAAATAATGAATGAATCGGCAATGCGTCTAAATTTTATTAATTTCTTTCCAACTCTGACAACATCGTGAAGAATTTGTCTAAAATTTTAATGAAATTCCCTTACTTTCAGGCTATTTCTTATAAGATATATACTGTAAGATGTTATAAATATTTGTTCAGAACTTCAATCGTTAATGAGTATCAATTATTTATTTAATAGTATACGCTTTAGTACAGTTACTATAAATAGGTATAATTTGAACTTCTTACATTGACTTTCCAATTAATAGTTCATTTCTATCTTTAATTAGAAAGAAAATTTCTTGTTACCAAATAGCAACAACAGCAAAAAGGAACGTGAAGCATCAAACTCTAACATCCATTAACTGAAATTAAAAAGGTCTATGTTTCGTTTTCGGAATGGGAATAAGAAGTTTGTGTGTAACTTGGGAGAAGTTACGTAAGCTTCTTTACTTACGAGTAGAACAAAGGAAAAGTTCAGTTTTGCTATGTTTCTTTTTAAATGAATATGTGAAGAAAACATTGAATATATAACATTTTTCAGTCTTTTTGAAGTTTCAGCCCAATGTTTGCACAGAAATACAGTCAACACACATTTATCCTGACCTTTGTTTGATATGGCACTACTACACTCGAAACAGCCTTTAATGCTTTAAGCCGATTTGTTTTAAGCCGACTAATGCTAACTTCCCTCATAGAACGCTTTAAGCTCAAGGATCAAAAGTGTAATAGTGTCGAGGCAAATACATAAAACAGATAGAAAAAGATATTCCGCACACTCTTAAATATAATATACAAAATATAACATACGTTCATTTTCAAATGCCATACAGATAGTCTAAGTTTATTTGCAAAAATTAAGCAAATAGTTTTCAAAGTTGTGTGTAGAATAACAAGTAGACAATATGATCAGTCACATCTTGAATATTAATAAATCGCTTACTACCTTTATCCCTGTAGTCTAGTGCCCGTTTAATAGACGTTCAATAAACTCTAGCATTAAGTGCAATGCATTACGGTAAATTGCTCTACAGTCTGGAGTATAACCATAAGGTATGTCAATTCCCCTATTGTTACTACGTGCCGTCTTAATGAAACCTTCGCGCCTGAAGCCCTTGCTAATGATGACAGATCTGAATGGAACTTCTACCCTTCATACTCATTATGTAAACTGAGCAGTTCTCGTTATCGCGATTTTTTCTTTAAGCATAATTTATCATATACATATTTCCTCACGATTTCCTGGCGGTAGTAATGACGGATAATTGTTATTGGATTTTATTTGAGAATATTGAATTCGTCTATCCGACCCCACTTGTAATTATTGTATTACATCTATTTTCTGAAAATCCCCAAAAAACAGGTAATTAATACAAGAATGTTCTACGTTATCAAATATGATCATGGAGAAATTTACTATACAGAGTAACTCAGCTCGACTGTGATATTATCTATCAAAAGATTTTTAACCTTATCCTAAATCAGATACGAACTTCTCGTAAAAATTACGGTCATACAAATAGTATCTTCTTTTTTTCGTCTTAACATCATGCCATAATGAAACTTTAGTTTAATACAAAATCAAAAACTATTGAAAATTCAAACAATATAAGTATTACAACAAACCAAGCCAAGCATTTTATTTTTCCAATTATACTATTTGATAAAATTCATTTCTCATCTAATAAAGTTAAATGGGTAATATTGTCCACTTCAAGTAGTATAGTCAAAAAAGCGAACTGGTATGAGAAAGTTAAAAAAAATAATTCAAAATCTAAAATCCTAGAGGCTTTACTTATTAGAACTTTTATTTTTAAGCGTATAAAATATAAATATTTTTATAACTTATGTATATAAATATTTTTATCTCTCTAGATAAGTCTATACAAATCTCAAGAGGAATATATTTTGATAATAGCAGATTAAGAAATAAAAAGAAGACGATTGCCTCATTGTTTTATCATTTGGATACGACGCGAAGGTCTTATTGTTCTTTCGTTTCCATTTCACAGCCAGGCTCTCATTACACTCCCAGCTTTTCATGCGAAATACACAAACTTTGCGAACCATCGCGTATTTTAGAGTCTCCCAATTCAAAGTTCCTCATTAGTAACCCATGTATTATTATAGGACTACAACAAAATGTTTAACAAATTTTGATACTTACAATAATATATAAAGACTTATTATATCAGATATTTTAATTATACTATAGCAGCCTTTAACCAAGGTGCATTTATAATTTAAATAAGAAAGAACCTAACTTTTTATAATTATCTTTACAGCAGGATTTTAAATTTAGCTTTATGCTGTGTCGCAGACTGGTAAAACTATAACGAATTTAGTGGTCCGAAATTTATAACTAGACATGTGATTTCATTGAACAAAATCCCAATGATTTATATTTAACATATTACCTTCCATTCTTCTTGATAGCATTATGTACGAACTTATAGAGCTTCCTTCAATTGAAAAGACAATTATGGTGTTCACATGTATTGTTGGAGCCCACAATGGTGGAATATTTACTAACATATCATCTACATAATAACATCACCAAGCATATAAATTTATACACTATTCGTCCATTCATTAGATTAAATAATTATTAATATATATTTAATTATTTCTGATTTCTTAATTTTAATCAATCCAAGCCTATTTTTAAAGATGATACTAGAAAACTTCTTAGAATTAGTCAATTTGTCAATTATTTTTAAAAGTAAACTGTATTCGTATCAAGTATATTCGTAGGTATATGGAAAATAGCGGAAAAAGAAATTTCGTTTAGAGATTTGAAGCAGACGAGGTACTTGAACAAAACAATCGAATCCATGATTCACTAACAGTTCGCCCCTACACGCGAACACAACACATGCAAACAATATTACCACTAGCCCCTGGAGCATACACTTTTATTTAATCGTTACACCCGACCTTTCTTGCGAGTCATTTGTTTTCTTTGGTCATATTTTGATTGGTTAATTTAAATGAGACGTAAGTGGCAAAACTTATCTTTAAAGAATACGTATCCAAGTTTTCAACTTGAAGCATGCAAAAGTTTATAGTATCAAGTTTACTTATCTATGTAAGACAAATTTTGATAATAATTTATAGGAGTAAATAAATATTTAGGTAAATTATATAATAAAATAACTATAGGTCGGTTTAGAAATAGATGTTATTTTGCTCGGGCTTAGGGATTTCCGCCCCAACTCAGGACCCCACAAACACCGAAGCAATAACCTTCGATCAACTGCCTTGAAACGTAATATCATAAAATAGCCGTTGTTGTACCAAAAATTTTAATAGAATAATTTAATATTAATTTGATCTTGACTAAATAGTAGTTAGCTACTTACGGCTAGGATTGGTGACCACATGTCACACACAATTCATTGACTTCGCAATATTCCAGATGCTGACAGAGTTTATTGCCTCATGTTTTTTATTAATATGAAGTTTAATAATAGCATTACATCTTACCAATTATGTTCGAATCGTCTTCATATTTTGATCACGTAAAAAATTCATATAATATTTTTTTATATTTTCTAATGCAAAAGGATTATTTATCTACGCGTATAAAAGTTCAAGCACCGTTGTATATTAAACGTCTACAGCGAAGCGAAGACACATAGCAAGGCAACACTTATCCTTACACTAATGACTGCAAAATTATTATCGTAGCATAAATAGAAATATTCTAATTAATGTCTTTTGAAAATTCCCGCTCAGATGATCAAACGGTACAAGGCACAGCGCACAGTCAACACCTAGAACACACTTCAACAGTGACGAGCTATCGGTAGCAGTTCACAGGATTCACAAGTCCTTTCCCGTCAAGTCTTTGTGAGCGCGGTCCAGATGAACGGCGCCAGCTGTGATCGACAATCGGCCGAGCGTGCGTCTCACGACGGTCGATCGATGCCGGTTACGGATTTACATTCCGTACGGAAAATCGGGAAAAGTTTGTCACGTGTTATGGTCGGGCGGTACGGCGCGGCCGCACGCCCGGAGTGCGCGGCGCCGAGTGCCGCCCGCCCTGCCCCTACCGGACTATCAGACCTCACCGACTCACGAACGATTTACATAATCACTTAAACCTATACCATTAAAATCGACATCTTCTCATTTCGTATCTACCATCGGTGGACCCGTAAAAATTATTTAATTAAAATTTCAAATATGGTATATATGTAGTAAAGTAAATATCATCAGTAAAATCCATTAAATAGTTGATTTAAAATATTTTTGCAACAAACGATAAAATTGTAATTCGTGTGTGAACGAAGAAGAATTTTATGTCATGACAGTTAAGGTCCTGATTGGTAAGCTAGTATTGTGGGTGGTTAGGGTCGAGGCGTGGTAAATACGCGCGGGGGTCGGTGTGAGACGTAGGAATATCGATTTTGGCCACCTCGCCCTCTCCCCTAACGATGCGACAGTGTGAGTGCGCTATGGGCATGCGAGTCCTCGTTGGAAGATACACGGAATACTGAGAGTATATTAATAAAAACAAATGTTCATATTACGCCAAAAGAGTCTAGTACAACATTTACTACTCCAAAACAATAATAATTAGTTTATATTTCTGTTATACTTTTCAGAGTAAAATCTAAAGTGATTTTATTTTTGTTGACGGAAACATTTTATTTATTTTTAGATAAACAAAATAATATTTTTATGAAAAGTTCAGTATAAAGAATTCAGCTATGCATTAAATACGTTTATTTAACTAGGTACGTGCATACAAACATTGTTGCCATATGTTTGAAAGTGAGGGTGGGCCGACCACTTGTGGATTGTGTGATACAACTTTTCCGAATAAAGAATATTGATCCAGTATTAAATAGTTCCTACGTATACATCTACTGAGGTTATTAATACAAGAACCATTATGAGTTAAGTGCAATTATAGTGGAAAGCGTCTGAAAACACAACATTATGAACGGAAGCCCTATTATACTCTACATTTAAAATGTAGACTCATACTAAAACGTAAATTTACTTTTCAAACATTAAAAGGGAGAAATAATTTCTTTAAAACTCCTTTTGTTCCGCAAGCATCGTCGCCATAAAAGCGCAAACGTTACTTGTGAGTTCCCAACGCGGCAATATATCTTATGCCTGTAGGGACTGTTTTAATTTGTACCAGCAGAACACTAAACTCACTTAGAATAAAGGCTTTCCAACTTTTAAAATTACTTTTCTCTAATTTTAAATAAATTATATAAATAAATGCTATAAATGTATAAAAAATACATACCTCTCATCAAGTTGCTGGAACTGTGATGATTGTTGATAATTCATTCTCCGGCCGTATAAAGACGCTCCACCTTCTGACATATATCCATCCATAATATCATTATTACGTTCACAGTCCATTTCATTTACATTTATTCGCCTCAGACAATCCCCGTCGGACATGTAACCAGAGGCAATATCAAGGTCACAATAGTCGGGGTTAGAAAATCCAGGGCCATAATTTATTCGCTCACGCAATGCCATATTATCCCTACCAAAATTAGCTTTGACAGTATTTGCATGATGAGGATATCCAGGTATATTTTTTTGCGCCAACCCAGTTGTTCTCATTGGTAAAGTTAAATGACTATTATATCCCCTGAGCAAAGGCCTCATCGGTAGAACATTCATTAAGGGGTTTTCATCTTCTCCCAGGGAGTTATCCCTACAGTGAGATGGGGTACTAGAACGACTATCGTTCTTTTCATATTCCGTAAGAGTTTTATTAGCATCAAACATTGGCTTGGGACTAGGCTTATCAGCAGTTCGTTTTTGTGCAGCTTCTTTTTCTGATATTTCTGCTTCATTTATAACGTCATTGATATATGTTGTATTCATATCTAGTCTTTTGTTACACACTAAATTGCTTCCTTTTGAAATTTCAGATCCTGATTCACTTGATGGGCGGTATATGACACTGCCATCACTAGAGTTAGATTGCTGGCCAGTGGTACTATGTGTTGAATTTGAATGCGAACTCTCAGACATTTGGGATGGTGGATTTTGACTGCCACTGTTTATAACAGGCATAGGAGAGACGGCGAGAGTTTGTTTCTGATTTACTTCCTTACTCAGATTCGACTGTTCTCTAGAGAACGGAAGAGCACTGACATTGTTGGTAGAGTTTAAGCTAGAATTACTTTGAATAGGACTTAATTGACTATTTGCACTTTTATGGATACCATGTTTTTCATCTTTTGATATTTTTGTCGTCCCTTTTACTGCTGCAGTAGGTTTAGGAATACCTGTCTGATTTTGAAGAGGCACTTGGGAAGCATTAGTCGGTGAAGGTGGTTGTATTTGATGAGAATGATTCTTAGTATTCTCATAAGTTTTAACGTCACTATTCTCAGTCCGTTCAGAGAGTTTCATTTGACTCCCAGACAATTTCACCATTTTTGACTCCAGTCTCGACTTTGGACTTTTTGAATGGTCCTCTATTTGATTTAGTTTTGTATTACTAACCGACTTTGGAGCAGCCAACCTCGATTCTTTGTCACGCGCAGGTAATTTTGGACTATTTCTTGACTTTTCATTACTTGATTTTATATTTGATTTATTTAAGTTTGTCGATGATTCCTTCACAATCTTCGAATTTACTAATTTAGATTTCACGTTTTTACCCGATCTATCTTTTGTTAATGTATCATTGTGTGGTCTGACACTTTTAGGTCCTATCAAACTAGATGATTTGATATGTGTGTTTGTAGCATTTGCAGATTCGTTAAGACTCAAACTAGAATCTGATCGCTCACTTTTGGCTGATGAGAATCCACTTGATGAACTTGTACGTTTTGAAACCGCAGTGCTTTTACTGCTTTGTTTTTCACTACTAACTTTGTCTTTGTTAAAGAGTTTTAACTTATCTAGCATGGACTGTTTATTTGGAGCACCATTTTGATGACTTGTGTTTTGAGAATGTTGAGGTTGGGTTAAGGTCGAAGGAATTTTGCTACCGGGTGCAAGCAACGACGAATTAGGTCTAGAACTGAAAAAAAATGCAATATTTGTAAAAAAATATATCCACAGTGACAAAATCATTAACTTAAAAACTGTATTTACAGAAATTAATTCAGAAAGAAGCTAATTTTATTTTATTATCTTTTGGTAAAGTTTAAAGTAGTCAGAATAGTTACCCAGAAGAAGATGCAGGCGCCCTAGGTATAAAACTTACTGCTCCTTGACCAAGAGGACTTGTTGACCGACTTGAGCTCGCTGAGAGCCCACTCTTTCCTAAAAATAAACAAACAGAACTAAATTACTACACTGTACTTTTTATAAGAATAAAAACTTCAAAGGTCATTACGATAAATTAATTTTATCGTCGTCTGTCAATTCCAAAGATACGAACACTTTTATATTATAAATACGACACGGGTGGCCCGCGCTACGCAAGTAATGCACTGATAGGGAGGTCAACAGAAATGTTCATGGTACCATCAAATTTACATTGAACTAGGGTTCCACATGAGACCCTATATAAATTGTTTTGCACACTATGTCATTAAGCAGCTCGAGAGATCTTGTATATATGGTTTAACATATCGATCTGTTCAATGTTAAAAAAGTAATAACAATATGACGTCACGGACATAAGCACAACCCCTGTTTGACCCTCAAAAAGACAATAGGGGAATAAACTAAATATTATTTTTGTTATTGATTTACCCAATTTCGTATGATAGTAATGCACGAACTTTATTTGTGACTATATTAGGCAGTATTATTATAGTTATCTTATTGAGTAAATAGTTCGTTTATGCATATATATTAATATCTACAAATATTAAATCAGTCCATACATATTTGCGTTTTAAGAATGCTATAATCAAAATTCAATGCAGCATTGTTTGCTGGTAACAATTGTTTACTATTTAAGTAATGATTCTTATGACGTACTACAAATACATAAGGAGTTGTTTGAAATTCATTTTTCTTAACAATAATTAATAAAAACATTGTTTTATAGATAGCGCACATATAAATATATAAAAAATATTGTATTATGTTTCTATAGAAATGTTAACAGGAGTTAGAAGGAAGTCTGTCGTCATCAAAGCGATCTCAATCAAGACTAGCATCCGTCCTTTATTCGCCAATCCATCACAAAAGTCATTGTGAATAATATCTAGACTACCATAAAAATATAATCTCTCGTTTTATCCACGTTACTCAACGAAGTGTATTCAAATATTTGGATAAATTTACAAATGTTTGAGCCGCTTTTAATTGCTAAGTGAGAGTATAAAAATTATTTATGTACCGAAATTAGCGTTCATTATTGTGTGCTGTAAATGAGCAAGGAATCTGTCTGGAGAAAGCGATGAATCACCAGATGCAACGCATCTTTAACAATGACCCATATTATGTTTCTCTTAGACTTACAGTAAAGGATATAATATTATGATAAAAAATATATTATACATATATTAAGACACATATACATTTGAACCAATAAATATATATATTTTGTTACTTTGAAATTTATTTTATAATTTAATTATCATATAAAGTGTTAATAAACTGTTATTGGTGCATTTATGTTTCAAAATAAGGAGTACAAAACAAACATTATTCACACATGTCCTATCTATAAATAACTTACAATGCTTATCTCTTCCATCCCGAGATTATTCTGAATCAGTTCTATAATGCTTAATTATATTTGATCTTTTCGTATTTATTTCAATCATTTTTTAAAATACTTATAATAACACTTACACATTTTAAAAACTTCAAACACTTAAAATATTCATTTATAATAATTTAATAAATAAAACATATACTAATTTTATAAGCCACGTCAATTAAAATTTAATTTGAAAATCCTCTTGGATTCGAAATGCGCCTGTTCAAGTAGTGTTCTCCTCGAGAAGTGCACATTAACTGACGATGCATCTATCTGAGGGCCACACGATCGTGAAACATCACAATAAACTGAAGATCATTCATGAGACATAACAATCGAGACGTATTATACAAATTATTCTTTAATGTTTAACAAGGGATCTCACTTTTTACTGAATGGCTACGCTTACTTTATATCTAATGTATTAAACTTATATTGTAATTAAAATTCAAAACATTATAGTGATTGAACATGTTATTGACGCGAGTGGATTTGAACCTAAAATTTCTAGATAAAACTCCAAATGTGCAGATAACGAAAAAGATTATTATTAATACAGGTTAAAATAAAACGAGTTTAATTTTTTTTTTTTGTAATAACTAAAATCTTATATTTCTATGTTCATATAACAATATTATAAGGTCTATGTAGAATTGCAATTATCTACATATTTTAAATTTTATTTAATCGAGATACTAAATCCTATCTAATTTCATAAATTGAAGTTATATGACAAAATTTTACAACAACCGATATTTATCTCAAGACGTATCTGAAGAACGCTGCTCTTTTAGCACCGGACAATAAATGGGCTATACTCCACTCATCGGGATAAGCGGAAAAGTGAATAAAGCTTTAGGTATGTTGTTGCTCCGATCTCCGTTCAATTTGAGTGGTCGTTTTTACTTTATGAGTAATAAATGAAATAGTTGACCGGTCCGAATGTCGATGAAACATCAATTGGGGCTACAACTTTCAACGACATTCACATTATACTATGAAATATTGTTATAGAATTTAGTTCAACAATACTATATGGTAGTATACAAATGATAGTTTATTTTATTAAAAACTTGAAACTACAAATACTTCTTACTATAATTATGATGATTACAATATAGCCGTTAAAGCTTAAAACTTAAAAATGGTTGTAAAAGACATTTCACGTTTATATGCGATTATATTAATAGTACACAAATAATTTAATAATCGGGTATTATATAGAATTTATAGTATTATATTCATAAAAACCTTTCAAGTGCTGGTTCATTAAACAAGTGTAAGTTCTTAATTTTATAAAAAAATGTTTACATATAAAAATATGTTTACTTATTTAGATCTACATATGAAGAGTTATTTTTATCTATGCTTATAAATAAAATTTAAGTATAAGTTTGTAATACCAATTAAACAGCCTTTTCGTTACACGAATATAAAAGGATAAACGACACCAACAGCAAGATTGCAACTTTAATTTTTTTCTATTTTTTTATTTGTTTGTTCCAGCGAATCTGTGGAGAAGCTAGACTTCACTTCACTAGCAGATAAATTAGGTAATGTCGTGAGGCGTAACTTAGACCCCTTTAAGAAGACTTCACAATGGAAATATTGTTTGGTACGCTTTTCAATTAAAGGCCAATTTTTGAAAATTATTTGGTTTTTGGAAAGGGCTTTGTGCTCAGGTATTCTACTGTCACAAGGTCAAGATCTGATTGAAGGATCTGCCGGAAATTCAACGAATCCTCGTAATAATGATAACGCGTATCTAAAGAGGAGTGTAACATGCGGGCGAAGCCGTACGTAACAGTTAGGGTAAATAACAAATACCTAACTCATTCATCTTAACATTGTATAAATGTCGCATACACGTACTAGGGTATAAAGGTAGTACAAACTAACGTTGCCGATCGATAGTAGACTATCGAAGTGTCTATTGATAGGACACGTTTGGATGAACACTGGCAAATGCCGACAGTCAAAACATCGATGAATTTCAACACTCGTAGGAACTTGAGTTTTAATTAATCATATTATTACGTTAAAAATTAAATATATTTTATATCTTACCGTGTACAGGGGTCGCTGGCAGAGGTCGTTTGTCGGGTGGAGCGCGTCTCACCGCCGCCGCAGACGCCGGCAGAGGAATCGACGTCTGCAGAACAGAGACTTGTCTGGAAGAGCAAAAATAATCAGATATACACATTCAATAAAATAACAGATGCATATAACTCTTCAACGACACTAGTGAAGCTAATCGAATATTCTTTTAACGAACACGGAATCTTCGAATTCAGTACGTAATCGTATCTTTTCATGTTGGGAATCCTTTTAGAATATCTCTGTCCCTAACCTGATGACAACACAACAATACCTCAATGTAGAAATCGACTTTTGTTTTAACATAATTTAAATAAATTTCGTAATGAACACAAATGATTCCACAAAGCAACTGATATTAAACTATTTTTATGAAATGCGTAATATAGGTGTAAAATTTGCTTTGCTATAAACACACTTCATGATTACTATTTCACACCACTCATATGGCGGTGACAACCTTTACCTACTAATACAATATTAAATTCCTAGATACAATTACGCTTAGAAAATATTTTCATAGCATTACTCCGATCTAACTATGCATTTGAGAAAAATACGCCTTAAACTTTATTTTAAAAACTGTAAAGTTCTGCTTTATTCATTGATTAATTAAGTAAATTAAATTTAAAAAATATATAAGAACACTAGGTCATGCTTAAAATAATAAGATTTTATCCATAATGATTTCAATTGGTATCAAAATACCTATATGGAGAAAAATATTATGATTTTTAATATTTACGTAAGCTTATTTTATCAATTACATATTTTATTATATAAACGGGTTATATTTTTTATTTTTAATATAAATTATTTTATTTTCCATTTTATTCTGGTGGTTTAGATACAGGAGCCTAATAACAGGGAAATTTATTTCCAAGCCAGTTACAGCTTACAATACCCTTTGTAAGTTAACTAACACTTTTGTTGGTCTTTCTTATAAAATTCCATCTGAAAATATAAACAGTGTATACGAGTAGGTAGCACTGGTTCGTGATCACGAATTCACAATAAACCACTGGCTCGGAAGCTGACTCAAATAAACTATATAACTAACAATTTACTTTGTTATTTCATTTGGACAAAAATATTTCTATATTTTGTTGCCAAAATGAAATTACAAACGCGATTCAGAATTTTTCATTAGAAGAATAAAATTATTCTCAATTAGGTCAATATGCTAAATATTATTCTTCTACCCACTTACCCACTAATTTGATTAAATGAGAGGTTAAAAATAAGACTGAAATTTTATGAATTTACTGTTAGGGAGCTATACCTACTGTAGAAATATTACCAGATTTTTTTTGTCAGGCAAAACTTTTGAAAATATAAATATCGTTCTCAACCTAAACAAAACCATCACAGTTAAATAGTATAAAATTATTTTAGTAGTGAATGTGCCAGCTACACCGATATCTTCTAAGATCGATATCGTCCAAAAACTGTTTATGACTTTTTCTGAGCTTCTCTGTTCATATTAAAAGGAAATTTTAATCAAATCGATTCACTTATGAAAATTGAAAAGTTCTTTTTCTATTGCTATCAATTCCATTTATCCATTCTTATATGGTTATCAATTTTCTAGCCCAAAAGCATGTAACACTAACACATTTTAAAAATATTAATGTTATGTTGCTCCATAAATAGTTGACAATTTTACATTATTATCATTTTAACAGCTACTTGGCGACACTTGGAGCTCTTCAAGTATAGTTTTCATATTCATATTGCATGCGCATACACCTACGTTTGTCAAAACAATATTGCTACTTCACACTAGATGGCGCTCTAAAGATCAACCTATTACCGACAAGTAAATGATATTCGTGTTGAGGCGATAAAATTAAGCAATAATACAGTGCATTAATTCGGTAAATTATGTATAAAACACTTAAAAAATTTAAAACAAACACGACACGCATATTTTTGGTATCTTTAATATGATATTGTCCTTATCGAGAAACCATAGACGCACTTTTTGGTGAGAATGTCTTTAGTATATTCTACTAGGGCCCTTTGATCAGAACGATAAGATTCGAATCAAAACAATGAACATCTGGCGCGGGCGCATTGTGCTGCGAGAGGGCTTTGCGTAATACAAAGGATACTAACAACTTACCAGTCTAATAATAATGATTAATATTAATAACCTTATAAAGTACCAAGCACTTTACGTCAACCTATATAATGAAACTTTATACTCCATAACAACATGTATTGATAAAAACCATACGAATTATCTTATTATGAGAAGCAATATTAACAAACAAGGTTTATTTTTCTGTTTATTAATGTTAAAACTTTTTATATGTTTGTTACTCTTACATTTTATTTTATCGTGTCGCGTTATTCAATTAAACTCAATTTAATTATCAGGTCCATTGATTCTGATCTCAATTGTTATGGTCTAACTATTATATACTTCCCTTCGAGCATGAAGACACTATATGTGTTTTTTATAACAATTCTATAACTATCATAGGCATCGTCAAAGCAAGTGTTAATAAAGTCGCTTTCCTCGTAACAAAATAATATTAATAAAGGTTGATTTCATTTAAACTACAATTTGTTATACCTTATTCAAACATCCTATTTGAAAGAAGTTCTATATATTATCTCTTAACTAACTATTATTTCACCTAACTGTGTGATTTCAAATATTCAATAGGGAAGCGAAAAATATATTATATATATGCAATATCGGTATAATACCGCGACCGCAGTTTATTAAAGTTGAGGTGACATAGGTGACATTCGCTTCCGGGGCGGTTTGGTTCGGAAATTAAGGCTGACGTTTTAGAGCAGGCGACGGTGCGGGAAGTTTAATTTAAAAACGTGCATACATCAGAAAAAACATCAATATTTGTTTATATTATTTATATTGGATTTCGTTTGGTCACGAATATTTATTTCATACACTATTAAAATGTCCCATATATTCAATGTTATATAATTTGATATCGTTTACAGTCTATCCAAAGATACGTTCTCAGCCTTCGCTTTACATTAATCTTTTCTTTTTCTTGTTAACTCCATATAAAGAAAAATATATTGTTTACGAGCTCGGATAACAGGCGGAGATCAAAGATTATCCTTTTATTGATCAGCTAACATGAAAGATAGACGGACTGCGACTTAAATCGGGCGTAAATATTTTTAGACTGACTGAACCCTACTAACAAGGTGTTCCAATTTCAGTTTATTCAGTGAAATATATTTCTTTTGCTGACAATATAGAACACATTTTTATATATTTTATTCGCAAGCAATTGTTATATATAACACTAGATAGAAAACTTAAAAGTATATATGTATTAATTAGATCTCCTTGTAGATAAAAATATATACATATAATTCTACCTATAGTATAGTATCATAAATTACTACAGAACCTGTATAAATATGCGCATATTATATTACCTTCTCACTTCTGGCGAAGTTGGCAAACTCCTCGACTTCCTACTCTTGTTGTGATGACGTGAATGTCCTTGCCCCGAATTTGTATTACCCATGGCTAATAATTATTTAAGTACTAACACTTAAAAATTATATCACATAATTTTGTCACACACATTTTTGTCACTTCACTGCATATACTTCATTTATAAACGAAAAATGGTTTGATGTTATAACAAATTAACATGTAGATGAAACGATTCCTTTCTAAGTCTAAATATTAAATTATGTAATTATTCATACTAATAAGTCAAAAGACAATCAATACTGGAGGTAGTTGCAACTAACAATTTCAGTTGAATCTCCGAAATGCCAAAAATCAAAACGGCACGTTCTCCGCCGCGTTTTAGAATTTGATAACTGTATTACAAATTGTAAGAACTATGAAACGATTTTGAATAAATCCTGTTAAAATTTATGTGAAATAGTATGAAATGTATTAATAGGATTGCATTCCATAAATACACTGTTTCATAATTTAAATTCAAAAAATAAATCTAAATATTTTCAAATTTCTGAACTATAGTTATAACTGAATTAAAAATTAAAAGATTATAATATCAAATAATGATGAAATGATGATCAGAAAAATGCAATTATTAATTTGTAAATATTATTTGTAATATTTTTATAAATTTTTATTCCTATCGATATCAATAAGTACTTTAACAAAGTTACGGATTTTATGGTTGATCGGGCCGTCAACTTTATGCCAAAGGAAATATTTTGCATTATCTTGGAGGCTTGTATATTCAGAGCGCTCAGTGCTGTAGCCACAAATACCATCGTACGCCATCGATTCTCGTCAGCATTCCAAAGGTCAAGTTGTAAGACAAGTCTGGACTCCTTTATAAATTATTTTTTATACTTTCGAAAGGTACATTTATTCAAGGTATAATTTAATGCATTAAAGACGTGAGTGTATTTACTTTAAACATTTTATGGTTGTGTGCAGAGATCGTTCTGTTGTAACAATCAACAATTAAGTTAATAAATTGAAAGGGGGGCCGAAAGATATCGTCTCCGAACTGAAGGCAAAAAAATGATTACGGTGTCGCAGAGCTCATGGTTCGTTAACCTTTTAATATGTTAATCCTAAAATGATATTCACATTTTGACATGTGAAGGGAGCGATCATTTTAGCTTGAAAGACATGTACACCAGGCAAAATTTCCAATAAACTTTTTTATTACATTTTGAATTTAATATAAATAAGTTATAAAGTATACAAATAAAAATGACAGTGTATGCAGTTAGTTTAATTGCTTTTAATAATAATCTGTTGCCATGTGACCCGATAGATTCATTGGAGTGCATTAACCAATTTCCACTAAGAGAACACAACCGTGCACTGACCGTATAGTCGCGGTTGATTGTTGTATTTTGTGAGCACAATATGTGATTCTGTGCTATTTATGTTTATGTTATGCGGAGCTATTCAGCTCTCAATAACATAAACATATATAAAACTAGTATTGATTTCTAACCAGACTAATTAATGATAAAGTACGTCTACTAAAGACTCATTTTCATTTTTATATACATATTGTACAACTATATCATACTGTAATGAGGATCTTTTGAACTGTTAAAATTTTTGTTTTACCACAAATGTAGAATGAAGTTGAAAATTATTATGCTGTTTTAAATACACAGTTAGTAATCATTGGATCAGTATTCAAGTAATTCAAAACAATTGTGGGCTAGCGTTAGTCGCAATCAAATTTAGTTCAATGGTGCATGTCGATTGCTTTTGATATAATAAAATGAAAATATTGGATTTTACAAACTAGATTAACTCATAAAAGTAAAAAAACGTACAATAACCTATTGTGACAGTTACGTCCGATTCCAAAACCCATTCATAATGAGCGGCTTCATTGAACTATCAAATATCGTGTTTTATAATACATTGTTTACTATGACGGAACAACTCAATCGTGAGTCGCTCTTTATATAATTGTAAGCTCTTCCGTTTGAAAAGAATTTTTAATTTGCATTGTTCAAAAATCCTGTCCAGAAACGTGTTTTAGTAGGTCCCCAACTAAAATCATATAGGTTTTTACAATAATTTCTCTGTACGGAGTTATAAGAAAACTACAATACTACATATTATTTATAAATTTAATATATGTAATGTAAAGTATTCTTCTGTCTTCGCATTTTTCTTAAACATTATAACATTGTAGGCATTTAATGCTTTGTACAAAACTCGCTAAGAACAAACAATCAAATTTTTATTTGAAATATTAGGTACCTTATAATATGCAATCATATGATATACTAAAATTTCGCATGAATTCTGCTAAATGCATTGAGTCTTAACCGATATAAGATCTCATAACGTATTAACTTACTTAAGATTTACAAGAGAAATTCCGATAAACGATGCCTACACGTCTAAATAATTCATGAGCCTCTCACCTAAGCCGACAACGCCGGCATCATACCTTTGTATTGTTGTGTGCGTGTACGTGTGTGCATATATACCTGCATATGTATGACAACGGATAAATAAAGGGATCTCAGCTAAAGCCTTAAACTGCTCGTGAGATGTCAAAGGGGAAAAATTTAGATTAGTGTGATTCATTGTGGTTGAAAGGTCCGTTTTAGTGAAAGTCACCCAAGCTATTCTGAGATACACTATGGGAGTAACTAACAAATGTATTGCGGTTTTAACTCCACGTAACTTGCAGTTCCTAGTATATTTTATTAAATTAAGTAAAAATCTTTATTTAAGTATATTCAATATTTATACATTTAAAGTACGTAATTTAATTTCTTTGTTAAAAAGTAACATCAAAATTAAATCATGCATTAATTGAAGCGGCTTCCAAAAGCTAGATCATAAAAATACAAAAGAAATGTCATGACTACTTTTTTGGTGCACAGTCCGTAGTCTAGACCCATTGTTTCATCCGCACCCAAATATATTTTTAAGAATAATGTTTGACATTCTGTTTGCATCGTTTCTTTTTATAGAAGTGGCAAAATAAAGAGAATTCATCCGATAATGTTTATACGAACGATACCTCCTCTGTTTATAAAAGATCTACCTTTTCTTAAGTTAGCCGCCGAACTCCAGTATCGAACATTTAGTAGGAAACAAGACCGAAGTCATTGACTTTAAATATTGAAGCGTATCGTATCAAACAGATAATAATAGGAACTCCACTAATGTAACATATCATTTGAGAATTATTAAAGGAAAATTATATTTAAATTATTTAAGGAGTGGTATATTTTAGTTCAGAAAAGGATATGTTTAGAACAAATACGAACTTGGAGGGAAGGGAAACTAATCAATGACAATTAATTTCTTAATTCAATAATCGAATAATCAGTATTACAACGATTTTAGTAGAAATTAAATAATGATAACTTTATCGTCTATATTGCCGGAGCTGCAAGTGAAAAACAACATGAGCAAGAAGACTTAAGTACGGATTTAGTGCGGACCGCTCGCTGAGCCAGAACTACATCGCTATACCTGGATGTGCTTAATGTCTCGCTTAAATCGTAAATGTTATAATATACGGCTTCGCTTGGAAGCACTGATTAAAGAGAAATTCTGGATTTAAATAATACTAACAATGAGAATACGGTAATATGAACCGTCATAAATTTAAAAAGAAAAGTTTAGATCGATTGTAAGTATTGTATGTGTATGTAGATACAAATGTTTAAGACTATTTAGATGGAAGTGGATCAATTCCTAATGGAATCTACAATTCCATTGACATTAAACGACTAGATCATTGTATGTAAATCTATTTCAAACTTAATTTTGTTTAGCAACATCATATAGAAACTCAGCAGAGATTTATTCACTGAATCGAAATATTGTTCACAAATGTGAAAGCAAATTAATTAAGCTCGTATAATACGCCAAAGAAAATGGATGTTTACATGATGTGAGAAAAAGCAGAAGGGTTTAATCAAGATTTTATTATTTGTGTTCTTCCCAAAGATCATCGTTTTAAACATTATAATTTCAATTTAAATTGAAAATCCGATGGCTACAGTTAAGAATAAATCATTGTCTATATTTTTATTTATAATACAAATTTCCGGTAATCAAAACGTTTTCACACCTCGCGTGCGGTTGATTCAATGAGGAAGTTAGTCATTATAAGCAATTATGAAAATATTAATACATTACGAACACATACTATTGATAAGAGATACGAATGCCCTCGAATTAAACAGCTCCAAGCATAGATATTTAATTCTAAAATATTTGTTGTATAAAAAATATGTATAATTATCTATCCATTAATTTTACCATATTATACAGTGAAATCTACTTGTAATACTTTTGTGTGAAATTACGACTGCGTAAAATCTTCGTCCGTTATTATGAAAAAATTGCTCGTCACAGTATCCTTTTTAAATCACCTCTTTTTTTTATTAAAACGCTGGTGTTTTTCCGTTTTCCCTGCCTTCCATTTATAACTTTTGCTTTCATATTTTTCTCGGTACGCTTTTATAAATGTCATGGAAATTGAGTAATTAATAACTGTTCTACTGCTAAGACTGTTACAGATAAAAATGGTTGTAGATTTTTATAAGAATAAAACTGATAATTATAAATGAACTGTGAAGTTAATGGCACTGTAGGTATATAACTTTCATATTTTAAATATGTATAATCTAAATAAATTTTCATCATCTCTAGCTATAGTTCCGACTCATACATTTTCATTAGCACCGATCTATGTACCTTTCTGTCTGTGTGATCTCATGACGTTAATTTGTATTTATCACGTGCTCCCCTACGCTCCTTGCCATTCAAACTTTCTTATTAGATTACCAATCTCAAGATAGATGACCGATGAAGTTGATTTATTGAAAAAAAAACTTACATTAAATCCGGTACCCGCAATAACAGTACTTTTGCAAATATTGCAAAAAGACATTTTTATATCTTTATAAGCAAGTGGTACCTACAATTTGACGAGTTAAAACATAAACTACATGTGAGATTGAAAAATATTTTCGTATTCTCAATAAATTATTTAGTATATCCACATCTCACTAACACCATTAGATTTGGACCCTTATTATGTTCCGTTTATCGATTATTTCGTGTGAACTATTGTTACTATGAAGGGAGAGCAGAGTCTATGGGGTGGTGACCCCATACCCCACAAAACGTGAAACATTTACTTTTCGTGCAGCCATTAAAAACTGTCATAAACATGTCGTCTCGGTTTTTGTTTCTGACTATAAAATGTTCTTTTTAGACAATAACACTGTATTGTTGGCGGTTGTTGAAATAAGTCTTGAGAAAGAAGAGTAACTTTTGTTTATACACAAAAAACTATTTAATCGCGGTTATTAACTTCTTTACACATATTGATTTTTATATCATTTACAATTTCTACGGATATAAACATTATTTTAATTATATACAATTTTCTTGTAAGTAAAAAACCGAATACCAACTTTCGGATTAAAAATCGTGCTGCATAATAAAGAGGGTCATAACTTTTTTATTTAGAGCTGTATAAATTTAGTAATATAAATGCTAACAAGATAGCGCACTGGAGCAAAAGCACTAAGCATTTTATTTTCATTTAGTCTTGCTATAGGCAGCTCCGCGCCCACGCTGTGGAAACTGGTTTAGGAATGAACTCTGTTTTACATAGTAACAATTTCTCAAAATCGCAAATTCCTATCAATTCGGATTTAAATTTTACACAAGAAAACATTTCTCAGCAAGTTTATTCACTTGAATTGCTTAAATAAGTGACTTCTAGTCACACCTTTAGATGTGACTATTTATAGATTTTATGGACGATTTACACCATCGCCTGTATTAATTAATAACAAAACTGTCATAGTTCATCATCTAATTTATCAACAAACATTTCCAAACGATCCAGGAACAATTTCGTTTTTTCGTTCTCGATTGTGAAAATTTTCAACAGTGAACTGCTTATGTATTAAAAGTAAAGAAAAGGCCAAAATAAGATAAACATAGAAAAAGATGACAATTTAAAAAGTCCCACCAAGTTTTTTCTATTTAAACTTCAACAAAAGTCGCATATCTCCGGGCACAAAACGTTATCATAGTTCTTTGAAACTAAAACTATGATGTGTTTCATCCAAGTGAGCTTTTATAACTTGTAAAAGAGTATGTAGGTCTTAGAAGCATTTTATATTTATGACTATATCTGTATTTAACTTTGTGACTTCTATTTCATCTTAAATATTTAAAACGTTGTACATTTATAAAAAATATAGCAAAAAAGACATGTGTATACAGAAGCCCAAAATAAAGAGTTCAGGGCCTAGTAAAAATAATCTTTAAGTAAAAATATTCAAAATAAGTCTAAGCTGAAGAACTATTTTATATATACTAATTCATAGTTTGTCTTTCCCAGAATAAAGAGATATATCACACTATATATTATAGAAAAAATATGAAATACATAGTATAAGTTTTACACACATAAAAAACTATCTTTGAACAAATGTAATAACGTTTAAAGATACTATTGCTCAAACAAAAGAAATCAACTTCTTTACTAACATAACTTTTTTTTTAAAATAAACACACAAATTAGAAGAAATGTTATACTTAAAATATATAAGGAGTATAAATCATAGTTGAATATTGTTATTCGACACAACAGATTGTTTATATGTACTGATAACATTGACTGGTGCCTTGTTTACAATATATTGGTACAAAGCATGTCACTTACAGTCGTACTATCCAACATTTATATTTATTAATCACATCCTTCATAACTTTTAATGATACGCATATATTTGAAATATGAATGATAAGTAAATAACACAGTACATCACACAACTTATGTAATTTATTCACAGTCATTAAGCACTGAAACTAATACTTAAAGTGTATTTATGTAGAATGTAGTATTACTATATTTCGACTATACGTTGATTTCAACTAAGACTTAATATTTTTTGAAGATATGGCTAAAAATGAAACTTGTTTCTAAGTTAATGTTAAAACGAAGTAATAAATTGTCTTCTCAATTATCCATTTTCTATAAACACAAATGCGAAAGTAGATAGATAAGAATTTAATTGTGAAGTTTCATTACTTTTTCACTATATACATTTATAAACGCGTTATTTTATTGCAAAATAACAGTTAGTTGAAAGTAAACGAAACTGTCGTAAATGGATGAAATATAAAATAATATTTTGTAACAGTATTTTGAATTGCAAAAGTAAATTCATTAATATCTGTATCCATAAATTAAACGTATCGATGCAAAATCGCGCCACAGGTGGTCTTAAAGTTGTGCAGAAGTCGACTATCATTTCTATTTTAATTGAGCAACTTTGTTATTATCATAAAACTTAAGTATTAGATCGATCCAGTACTTGAGTTTGATCATATTTTATGAGCAATTTTTACTTTATTTGTCTTTAAAACAATAAGAAAATCAACCATCAAAACAATAATCATCAGAATGGATCCGTACTTCGAAACCAAATGCATACATTTGCAAATTTAAAACCAGTCTCGATGGTGGATGCAAGATACAGGGAAATCTAAAGCCTCGTTAAAACCAATAAGTAAAATACAGAACAAGCGGTCTTGAACACTTTACCGATGCGAATTTACACCTACGGTCATTATATTACAAAACAGCATGAACAGAGTTCGCGAGAGATAAATACATAGAACAGTCAGTTATAAAGAAATTCTATGCAGAATGCATAGTTTAATTTTAGTCATTGTAATTATTTTTTTTGATATAAACAAGAAAAATCTCTTTCGTTTATCTTGTTATTTAGAAATCTTTTAAACAACTTTAAGGCTCGAAATATTTGTCATTATAAGTAATGTTTAATTGAATAATAAATAAAAGTGGCAAACCTTCTTTAAATAATTTTTTAAATGATTCACTTGCTTAAACCTCAACATTATGAAATAGAATGTTTATATGTAAAGAAACATGTAATAATATGTATAACCGTGTACGAACGACTGAATTTTCAAGAAGGTATCTAATTCCAGCAAACAAAATTTTAATCAAAATGGAAAAATGTTACGATAGAAACTCCAGGAATTCAACAAAGCGAGCATTGTTGATAAACAAGTTGCAGGATTTAAATATCTCCGGCTTCATGTCAGATCGCGAAGTTGACGTGAATCATGCGGCAATGTAAACAAAATAACTTGAACAGCAGTAAGATAAACATCAAACCATCTCTCATTGAATCCACTTAGTACACTCGAGACTAGACACCGTTTACAGATATAAATAGGTTCACACTTATACACGAGTAACGAATACGATTTGTCACTGGTAGGCACGAGTGATTCGAGTCAGGCGCAGGTCGCTCGAAGCGCGTGCACGCACCAACATCGCGTCCGCACTATAGAAGGGATATTCAACGACAAGGGCCTTCTCCGTTCTCCCCTTCCGAGTGATCGCGTTGGATGCAGCGAATGCTAATACCATTCGCCACAGGGTGTAAACAAAAGCAACTTCTCGACCGCAATCGAACTTACGAATGCTTAAGTGCCAATAGTGTTTAAAATGTCGTGGTGAACAGGGTTTGTTTTACGTTACTAACTGAGAGACCGTTTAATTTAAATAAAACATGCTGCCAACATTTTAACTTGGCACAATATTTGCTTTTAATTACTCCTTGCATTCGTTAGAGAAAATTTTAATTGGTGGACAGTCTGAATCGCATCATTGGCGAGATAATGAATAAAAAAATTCTTTTCACGGTTCAAAAAGATAACCTCATATTTCTTTAATTTAATCTTTAATTGATTATGAAATCTGAAATTTTTTTATTAAAAAAAATAATTTCAGCCAAAGTTCACGAAATGCTCACTGAATTCCTTAAGATACGAAAAGAGCAGTATTGCAACATCCTGTATGATAAACACTGGTGCCATCTGTGCCGGGGAGCCCTTGCATTAGCGGGATGACATTATGCACTACCTTTAGAAGGGTTCGCGGCTTATCTCGTTAGATCAGTCCCTCGCTACAGTAAAATAATTTACACTGAGGGCTTCACTGAACAATATTCAGTAGATACAAAGTTTTTTTCCTTTTACCTCATTTATAAACAACCTACGCCCTCACCCACGTCCCGTCCTGCAATCTTTTATGCAGCGTTCCACAAACTAGGATTGATAAAGTAAGTATCAATTCAATTACTATTACATTCCTACCTTGTTTTATGTATAGCGATAGGAATATACATGAAAAATTTTAAAATAAACAAAATTTATTATATCGTTGGAAACCTTTCCGAATATTAAAGGACATAATTTGTGAATGGTTCCATCTTGCATCAAAATATAATTCGGTATTGTTATAAGAGGGTGTTCTCCCCATAGCATCACTATTCATACTTATCGATAATGACCGCCATTATTTTGATCGAACGAACTGTTTACGATCCCCGTAATATATTAATATAACTAACTAAATAATTTTATACTTTATTACCAACTTTATATATTTCTTCAGCAGTTTATTGATAGATCGCAATACTATGTTAAATAAAGTAATACCTATTATCAGTGCAAAGTAAACAAAGGAATCCCGTCTAAATCTACCATTTGCTGCAGTGCAGATAAGAATTGCAGATCTACTTGCTACTTGGTACTTGCTCAAACTATGCCAACTTGCGCAACAGACTAGAAAGTAATTATGCATGGCTTTTTATTCCGGTTCAACAATGATTCATTCATCACTGACATGATAACAAACACGCTTTGTTAAAAAAGTTTCTTCATTTAGTGTAAAGCTTTTATATTTTTATCAGAGAAGCGTACTATTCATTCCTATTAATATAAAAATAAGTGTAAATTTTTTAGTACACTTCATTAAAAGGCATCCCGGAAATGCTCAAGAATCAACTAATTCCCCATTCGCTTGTTAGAGAGATTAAAGTATTCGTGGAACATCTAAAAGTAACCAGTGATTTATTACTAAAACGTTCGAATACCGTTCTTGTATTGATGTATCAAGCGTATTTCTGTAATAACTATACTTGCTTTAATGAAAGCTGTCTTTATTATGGACAAGAATTTTTGTATAATATGTAGACAAAATTTAAATTATTTTTGTAGTGACAGATAGTGTTTAGATTATTTTATAAGCGATCTTTTTTAGAACGTTCTTTTATGAAGAGTGTTTTCCAGATGAATTACATAATGATTTTATCAACCGTTTTACAGTCTTTTGAGATATAAAACGATACTCAATCACGAAGGTAATCTGATTTAAATTACCGTGATACAAACTACCGACCGAATTACTTTAAGCCAGCTTTTATGAGCTGCCTACTGAAGTTAGGTACGGCTTATCAAACATCTACACTCGACTGGATCTAGACGTGGCCAGTCATTTATTACAACAATGAGGTCACAGTTCCCAGCTTATCAAATTAATACATATTTATAGTTAACTAAAAATAAATTACATGAGGAATACATTGATTATAATAACATATTATACGTCCTAAACGTATCTCATTCTTATTTTTATATCACTGATTTATGTATATATATTAATACACTCTTTTTAATGTCTGTATATGCAAATATAAAGCGTCTGACTATAATAGCCAAAGAACATATGTATGAATAAAAAATCCATCAAGGCGTAAACAAATCGTAAATAAAACAATCACAATATAAATAGAATATTAAAATAATTCACGATTCAGTTAAAATTATGAATATAGACTTGAAATAAACATGACGGACTTTATTCTAGGAATAGCAATATTGCATTGTGTAGAAAATATTAATTACGAGAGCTATTCATAATAGCTTTTATTTTTAAAAAGCTTGAGATTTATTGCAGGCTATGACTGCGCATTTATAAATATTATGTTTGCTTTTATAGCTTCAATCGACGCTAGACTGTTGGCTTGTTAATTTTGTTGAATATTTTATTTGATATAATATTAGTTCATTGAGCGATAAAATTTATGGTAATATCCAGTGGTTTATAACTGGTACATTCTCTATGTATATATATTAGAAAACAAAAGACAACGAAAATTGAAATAAAGAATCAGATTTTCTGACAGTCCAGATAAAAGGGTTAACGAAATATGTTCGCGGTAAACAAATAAAATAAAAAAACACGTGAAATATAAATTTGATATCATATAAATATAAGTATTTCGCTGAAATCCATAATACGGATTGTCGTCGTTATCCTCTTTATAGCACGATTAAATCAGCGAAAGAGCACAACCTGTTTTTATGTTGCTTATTTAATTACTCAGCGATTTTTATATAGGTATCCATCTTTACTTCAAAAGAACGGGGTAAAATGAAGCATTGAACCCATAACTTATTATTTACGATGGTATAAAGGGCGAAGTTTAATAAGAACCGTGACCCCAATGGTGGTGACGGGGTTACTTAAACTTCCTATTGAAATTCAATATATATGTGATTGATTGCATTGTTAAATTTGGAGGACTTTTTAATATTAAAGCCGTGCTTAACCTACCCATACTTAATATGAATAGTTTTAAACTTTGTTTTTAAAAATTAATTTTATTTAAATACAATAGTACTTTCATAAATTTAATTCTAGTGAATGACAACTTCCAAATAATCACAAAATAATTGCGTTTTATTATAAATGCATCTGAGAGCAACAAATCACAAAACCAACGGCAAAGAAAAAAGAAACTGAGGCAGAATAACGTGTGGATGTCGTATTTGCAGTCTGTTTGAAAAAAAATATGTCGGAGTTGAAATCAGAGAACTGTAGGAATGGCTGTACATTTGTTGATCTTACGTCACAATATATGTATATGCAAACCTTTTTTACTTGAATGCATATTACGTCTCTCATACTTTACTGTAGTATTATATATTTTTTCTGTATTGAACATATTTATCATTACCATCTATATATTAAAAACAAAAGCTATCAAAACTATAGCAGTAATTTAATTAATTAATTTTATTAAGAATACTCTTAATAGGAGAATAATACTACATATGAGGCTAGACATTAAAGTCATATTAAATATTCGGGTGCATTGACCGTTTGCAAACTACTATATACAATTCACTCGACTTTGGACACGCTTCCGTAGTGTTGACAGAATTGATCGACGTTAAGCGTTCAAACGTAAACAAACGATGCCACCAGCTGGTTTGCGCAAACATTTGACAATTCATATAACAAAATTTAATTGTTCTGCGTATATTCTACTAATCTGCGTATATTTCTTTACACGAAATACTCTGTAATTCATTGTTTTGTTATTTCGATATTCTTCTCGATTCTAAACATCGCAATTAATGAAAATAAATAAGAAAAAAAGTATATTGTCATTTAATTTTCTGTGGCACGACTTCTCATATTATTTATCTCATATTTTCAGTGTTATTCCCATTCATTCATCATTCTAAGAACTAAATAAGGAGACATGGATCCTCATCACAAATATTTACATATCTGTCATCCAACACTCGGTAAACATAAAAAACCTCTCATATCGCCTTAGGAAGTATTTATGAGTGATTGTCAAGCATCCTCGACGTTAACACCCTATTAGCTACTTCAATATCAGCTGCTGCCTAATCTACCCTCGATAAAAACTTTTCACAAAACGCCCCAAGAAACTCGAAACTTGTCTCGAGTTATCGCTTGGAAGAGGAAACGATTTTGAGACAGCAACAGTTTACAACGGAATGTATCTTTTTTTATACAAATGAATTTATACCAATTCTAACGAAATCAACTTTAAGCAAATTCAAAACCTAAATACGATTAATTTTATTTGAATATAAAAAAATGAAGTTGTTCAAAATGTATTACACAATATATAATTAGATTTTTTAAGGGATCGGATCAATTTTCTCCACTCTTTCATTTTGTTTTCAAATGTAAGTCCCCTCGTAAAAACAACGTTTCTAAAAACTGAAAAAACTCTTACCAAAGTTACAAAACTAATCAGCCCGTACATCTCTATTGTAAGAAGCTTTCAGAGAAATACCCTCACTGATAAATAAAAGTTCTTTCCAAATTAAATCAGACAACAAACTTTTGCCATTTGTATACCAAAAGTAATAAAACATAAGATCTTAAAAAAACTCCAATCATTTAAAGTATTTCGTAGATAAATTATTATACATAATATGTCAACGTAATTATTAAACTTTCTTATTTTACCAGTTCTCTTAAGATTTAAGGCACAACGACGTTTCTAATATCTCTAATGGAAATTAGAATTAACTGAAATGGAGATAATTAACTTGACTGAATAGAAAATAACAACAAAAATTATGTTTGAATAAACAAGTAGACAATATAAAAGGGACAAAATACGTAATAATGACATTTATTTATATGGCCAGTTCAAGTTCACGTTAGGCGTTCGTCCACAGAACCATACTTGGAGCATCCCGCTAAGGAAAGTAGACCCATTGTAACCACGGTTGTTCACCCACAAGAACTCACTGAATTCTAAATCAAAAATGATCTTGACAACAGGGAATTCTCTCACTTTCTGAACATTGGTATCAATTAATTTAATAAATATTTTGGAGGAACACTTTGACGGCCTTCCTCCTAAAAATATATTTTTTTTTTGGGTTTGAAACTTGAAAAATAGTATTTAAGCTAGAAAACAGTTTAAAATTTAATTTTAGAACTATTAATGTAGGTTCTATCATGAAGACAGTGGACATGCATGGTATTCTTTTTTAGATACATAATACTGATAAGCAAAATTTAGTAAAAATAAACGTAAAACGATTTTAAAATAAAAAGAAGTCACATAGCTCAAACTTGAAGTGTAGTGAATCAAAAGTAATGGTGGCGTTAATTAATTAGTAAATTTATTGCAATAACTTTTCTCGAAGATCTTTTTTTGCTACAGCTTCATTCACACTGGAATTGTGGAATGTTTTGCCTTGTCAAAGTTTTTAATTATTAAATTGTTTATATATAATTCTTAGTTAATGTGAAAATGAAAACGGAATATCCTCAAGATTTTAAAATAACGTGGTCTTTGATAAAATGGTAATGCTAAATATGAGAAGGAGTAAATATTATGAAGTTCCAAAATCATTTTCATAAATCCATGTCGTTTTTTATTGAGATGCTTTAACAACCATTCTAAAATAACATCCCGATCATAAATAATATGAAAGCTGTTAGTTTATGTTATGAAATGCTACGAATATTATGGAAAACTTTAAAGATTTCGTTATTATTTAGGGAAAGTAAAAAGCTATTTGGAACATTCCACTGGGTTTTTGCTAGTCGCATAGCAAAGTTCTACTTAGACTAGAAATAAGTTCAAAAATTTACTAATAGGTTTCTATTTTTGTATCAAAAACAAACATGTATCATCATGTACAAATAAACACAGAATACGATACGCTTGTAGAGTGTAGTTATCCTTTAAGTTCATTTGTTTATTTTTATTATCAAACACAAGCAGCTTAAAAATGTTGGAATTCAAAATATACTCATAATAAAAAAAGCATGTTTTAAATTTTAATGATGTTGTCAAAACTACTTACAACTACATACAGTTATTACAAGACGTATATCAACCATAGATTGTAGAACAGAATAATAAAACATTAATGTATAACAACACACCTTTCCAAATTATCTTTCTAAGCACAAAGGTGATGTGGGATATTCATTGAAGCGTTGAAAATAAACAATAGCTTGTTAGTCTTTTGTCGTGAGCTTTGGGATGTCACGTGACATCCTCATTGTCTGCGTAATCAAGAAGCATTGACCGGGACCCGGGTCTGGGAGTCAAGGGTGACTATGAACACACCTATGGCTTTGAAGTCGTGTGCATTTTACACATGGATTAGCAAGAGATTTCACAATATTTGAGGCTCTAAAACATATATAGTAAATCACAGTTTTTTATTTATTTTTTCTAAGTTAATCCAATAAAACAATATGGTAATGGTGATGAATTATAATGAGATGTTTAATAAGATTTATTTTAACGAACGTCAGTATGTATTGCACTTTGGACCTCTTTGTTTACAAACATAGATCGTGAGTAAACCCATAATGCCGGAGCAACTCAGCAACTCGGCAACTCGCCAATAGAGGGCGCTTGTCCAAAATAGACTCAATATATATGTCGAAGTAGGTTAAGTTTAGATCAAACGCTGTTATGGCCTTTCTGAGTCTTGGATTTTCTTGTGAAGAATAGAAGTGAAGATTAGCTTAGTTAAGGTTTGCCATAATTGATTTTCCGATGTCTGGCCTGAAAAATAATACTAGAAAGTTATAGAGGAGACTTGCAGGACCATGCAGCCTTGCAGATTTTGTACACTAGAGCTTCGTCGCCGTGAGCTTCCCGCTCACGAGCGATACTGTGGCGCGCGCACGGAGCTGTGTAAGTGTGGCGAATGGGTCATGATAAAATACAGGCAGTTGCAAGTCGACTCCAACCAACGGATATCACGGACTTTTCAGCTCGCATACGGTCATTCGCTGAAAACTTACAACCTGTTCCCATTTCACACCATAACAAGCAAAAAGTCTTTGTTTACAAATATCTGTAAACATGAGGTCATAGAACGAAAGGCACAATCTTTTAAAATTCGTATTAAAGGGAAGGAATCCATAGTCTCCATAGACAGACTTAAACCCGCCTACATACTGACTAACAACTCTCACCAACCAGACAGTCCTAGTCAAGAACATCCACCTCCAGTCAGAACAACACGTTCTGGCCGGAGAGTACAATTCCCCGACTTTTATCGTCACTAGACACGGCCTCTGGAGGGTGTAACATATTATTTTATAATATATTCGTATGTAAATTTAATAAACTATATTTACTACATTAAAAAATATATAGTTATAAAAAATAATAAAATTTATATACAAACAAACTGTCCTCACTGACTACCGTATTAGATAAATCGAAGGTATAGTTATAGACGTATACATATCCTTTACAATTCTCGGGTTTAAAAAAGACGGGTCGGGCCGCAAGCGCACACTCGTCGCTGCAATACTATTAGTATACCTACGTTCTTACGTGTATCTTGTCGCTAAGGACCGTGTTCCGGTCTTAGTTAAATATAATATTAATTATTATAATCTGGTTTTAAGAAAATTAAATTCTATTATACATTAGTAAGTGTTATTTGTTCCCGTACTGGGTAAGTTGTGCATTTTAAAATTTAATTATAAGTGTTCTAGTTAACTTATTATGCTTTGGCCTAACTAATGCTTCGCCTTGTTGATATTAATTATGTATATATACGTCTTAATGGTAGAATAAATATTTGTTGTAGATTCCCTTATAAATACATATGTAAAAACAATTTTTAGTGCAGTTTAGTATGTTAAAAATTAATAGTCATAATTTCTTTGTTATATTATATTGAAATACCCCCTATATTTTTATTAATAGCCAGTGGTTTATGTAACCGTTTCTGATTAAATTTAAATTTGCCTCAACCATGACCAACAAATCATTTTAATATCTTTAAATAATTGCGTAGTTTTTTTTAATTACTTTATCTCTTAGATGCCTTTTTATCTGCTAAGCTATTGCTATTGGCTTATTGCGCTTTAGATAAATGTAATAAATGCCGTAACACGTGTTGGTTTCTGGCATTTCAGGAATTACCCCTGAAGTTAAATTCATCGTGTTGGCTTCGGACCCCGACCTTGTGCGACCTTGCCAGCGTCCGGCCGGCAGGACACGCGTCGAGTCGAAGCCACCGATAGAAAACTAGGAATCGAACTAGCGAAACCGATTCAAGGAGCGTACCCTCACTATCCCGGTAACGCCTTAGCCTAGACCTAAACCTATATGATAAGATTTCCATGTCTACCCGCTACTGCGTTAGATTTTAAAAACTAGATGCGAATAACGAACTTAAAACATTCCACCTTGCGCTTCGATATCGAATACATGTTTAATTCTTTATTATTATATTTCGTGTGTATTGATAGTTTAATTATTAGTTTTCTCCTTCCGAACTGTATGAACTTTAACCTTCTGTGTCAGTCTTGTGACTTTCTTCTGTGTGCAATTACATTCTAAATAGTGTCGCCGACCTTTATTAAACCAACGTAACGAACATTAACATCTCCATAGGTTTATTAGACACGTCGGTGCCAAAACCGCAGGTTGCAACAATAAAAACGTCGAGGTCACAAGATCACAAGGTCACGTATACCAATCGCCATAGCCAGTTCCAGTAAGGGGAAGAGTTCAATGGCAAAAAAGGAAAATATTACTAACGCTAATGGAGCTATTCTCAGGGCGAAGAGAATAGAGCGAAAGACCTCAGGGAAACATAGTAAAGATGAAGTTACGAACTCTAATTCCCATGGTTCGATGAAGAAGAGGCCTGCTCCTCCCCCCCTCTTCCTCAAGGCCTGTGCTGCAGGCAACACTCCACCGGAATCAGCGAGAGGAGATGCAGCGGCGACTTCAGTAACGGAAGAACTTTTCAAGTGACCCAGTACGAACGCAGAATATTAAGGCGTCGGTGGCAAAACCGCAGGTTGCAACAGTAAAAACGTCGAGGTCACAAGATCACAAGGTCACGTATACCAACCACCATAGCCAGTACCAGTAAGGGGAAGAGTTCAATGGCAAAAAAGGAAAATATTACTAATGCCAATGGAGCTATTCCCAGGGCGAAGAGAATAGAGCGAAAGAATTCAGAGAAACATAGTAAATTACGAACCCTAATTCCCATGGTTCGATGAAGAAGTCATACGTCACGGATAGACTTGCTCTCGCTAAAAAAATCTATTTAAATTATTTAAAAGTGGAAAAAGTTGTGATAGTCTAACTAAATGTGTAAATTGCAAAAGGACACTCTGTGGTAAATGTTGTCACGTCATCAATTACACAAATTATCGATAAATTAGTGATAAAAGTGAAAACTTATAACTGAACTCAAGATCTGGTGATACCAAATCAAAATAAGTGACTGTATATAATCACTAACTGTATGTATTTGTGAAGTGCAATAAAACATATAAACAATAACACACAGTAACGAACAGCTACAGTGAAGCAATAAATTTATAAAATTTCAAGCTTCCTTAATAGTGATTAAGTGCCGGTAGTGTAAAAATAAAATAATATTATTGAAAAGCAACAAACAAAAGACATTCTTATCAATTCGCATAACAGCCAATATATGAGTAACTATTTGACACAATATAGTCAGCAAACGCTGGCGTCTTGGTATGAAGCAAAGAGTTCACATATGATACATCACGGATCGCGCCTCATCAAACCTATGTTTTTAGATATTTTTTGATTTTATTTTATTTATTATAATTTTTTTATTTTATTTTATTAATTTTTTTATTATTATTTTTATTATTATTATTTATTTTTCTTTTATTTTCTTCTTTTTTTCTTTTTTTTTCTCTTCGGTACAACTATAAAAATAAACTATGGCCGATCAAGTAAAAAATCCACTTAATAAAATAGGTTCGACTGTTGTAACCGCCTAACAAATTCGAATATATTATGTATATATATAATAAAATAAAAGATTTAACTTATGTAAAATTTAAAAAACTTTTGTTTTCTTTACTAGTTAACAAGTGTTATTACTCCGTAAATGATTATCTAATGGATATTATTTTGTAAGAAATTGCTGAATAAAAAATGTATAAAATATATAACTTAATCATCTATCTATCTATCTATCAATGTATCACAAATCATAGAAAATATAATATAATTGTATAGTTAATTTTGATTATGTAGTTAAGTTTAATTTATAATTTCAATTGTACGAGTATTGTCGATTTGACCTTGTTATTTTATTGAATTGTTAATTTTCATCTGTAAAACATTTAATATGAATTTTTAATTATAATTGCATGGTTAATTTAATTTCTTATTTTAATTGAGTAGTTAATTTTAATTTATAATTTAAACCTAATATTTGCATATCTTATGGTAGAATGTACCTGGAACTTATACTAAAATCTATTTGTACACCTATATTCTGTACCTACATTCAGAGCAAATAATAATAATAATTATCATTATTATTAAATAAAATCTTAAAATGCCAATTGTGTAAGAAGAGGTACCAATATACCTGCGTAACGGTTATTACTACTACACTGTATGTAGCACTGTATGTACACTGTATGTATGTAGCACAGGCCTTGAGGAAGAGGGGGGGGGGGAGGAGGAGGAGCAGGCCTCTTCTTCATCGAACCATGGGAATTAGGGTTCGTAACTTCATCTTTATTGTTTCCCTGAGGTCTTTCGCTCTATTCTCTTCGCCCTGGGAATAGCTCCATAAGCGTTGGTAATATTTTCCTTTTTTGTCATTGAACTTTTCCCCTTACTGGTACTGGCTATGGTGACTGGTATTCGTGACCTTGTGATCTTGTGACCTCGACGTTTTTACTGTTGCAACCTGCGGTTTTATCACCAACGCCTTAATACTCTGCGTTCGTACTGGGTCCTTGAAAAGTTCTTCCGGTATTGAAGTCGCCGCTGCATCTCCTCTCGCTGATGCCGGTGGAGTGCTGCCTGCAGCACAGGCCTTGAGGAAAAGGGGGAGAGGAGCAGGCCTCTTCTTCATCGAACCATGGGAATTAGGGTTCGTAACTTCATCTTTATTATGTTTCCCTGAGGTCTTTCGCTCTATTCTCTTCGCCCTGGGAATAGCTCCATTAGCGTTGGTAATATTTTCCTTTTTTGTCATTAAACTTTTCCCCTTACTGGTACTGGCTATGGTGACTGGTATACGTGACCTTGTGATCTTGTGACCTCGACGTTTTTACTGTTGCAACCTGCGGTTTTATCACCAACGCCTTAATACTCTGCGTTCGTACTGGGTCCTTGAAAAGTTCTTCCGGTATTGAAGTCGCCGCTGCATCTCCTCTCGCTGATGCCGGTGGAGTGCTGCCTGCAGCACAGGCCTTGAGGAAAAGGGGGAGAGGAGCAGGCCTCTTCTTCATCGAACCATGGGAATTAGGGTTCGTAACTTCATCTTTATTATGTTTCCCTGAGGTCTTTCGCTCTATTCTCTTCGCCCTGGGAATAGCTCCATTAGCGTTGGTAATATTTTCCTTTTTTGTCATTAAACTTTTCCCCTTACTGGTACTGGCTATGGTGACTGGTATACGTGACCTTGTGATCTTGTGACCTCGACGTTTTTACTGTTGCAACCTGCGGTTTTATCACCAACGCCTTAATACTCTGCGTTCGTACTGGGTCACTTGAAAAGTTCTTCCGGTATTGAAGTCGCCGCTGCATCTCCTCTCGCTGATGCCGGTGGAGTGCTGCCTGCAGCACAGGCCTTGAGGAAAAGGGGGAGAGGAGCAGGCCTCTTCTTCATCGAACCATGGGAATTAGGGTTCGTAACTTCATCTTTATTATGTTTCCCTGAGGTCTTTCGCTCTATTCTCTTCGCCCTGGGAATAGCTCCATTAGCGTTGGTAATATTTTCCTTTTTTGTCATTAAAACTTTTCCCTTACTGGTACTACTGGCTATGGTGACTGGTATACGTGACCTTGTGATCTTGTGACCTCGACGTTTTTACTGTTGCAACCTGCGGTTTTATCACCAACGCCTTAATACTCTGCGTTCGTACTGGGTCACTTGAAAAGTTCTTCCGGTATTGAAGTCGCCGCTGCATCTCCTCTCGCTGATGCCGGTGGAGTGCTGCCTGCAGCACAGGCCTTGAGGAAAAGGGGGAGAGGAGCAGGCCTCTTCTTCATCGAACCATGGGAATTAGGGTTCGTAACTTCATCTTTATTATGTTTCCCTGAGGTCTTTCGCTCTATTCTCTTCGCCCTGGGAATAGCTCCATTAGCGTTAGTAATATTTTCCTTTTTTGTCATTGAACTTTTCCCCTTACTGGTACTGGCTATGGTGACTGGTATCCGTGACCTTGTGATCTTGTGACCTCGACGTTTTTACTATTGCAACCTGCATGCTATTTACAAGATATAAGTGGAAGGGTTCCAAGTCTAGGGATATAGGGTTAGGATATCAACTTATTTACCATGGCAAGGGTACGACGCGTAACGGAGTTGCCATCGCACTTTATTTTCATTGTTATTGTTAGGTTAATATATTTTTTACTCTCTAAAATTAACGACAATACCGTTTGCCGTTTGCTTTCCATCTCATGTACATATGTAGATATCTCGCTCACTCAGCATTCCGCTAAGACTGTTTCTTATTATTATATTTTTTTACTTTCGTTATTTTATTTTAAGAAGTTTTTTTAAGATTGTTTTTTTTTTTGTGGTTAGATTTACTTGGTATTTTTTTTATTATTACTATTTTGTCACAGCTGTCAGCGCATACCTTATGGAGACCGCTGAAAATCAGTTTAGAAACATCATTGATGCTTCTTCTTCTACTGAGCGAATCTCCATTTGGTATTGTTGCACTGCAGCACATTTTCTTTTTTTTTTCCTTTTTTTTTATTATAATATTTTTTTTTCTGTAATTTTATTTATTGTACTTTTTTTTAATGTTTTTATTTGTGAATAAGATTCTTATTGTGTTGTAGTGCGACTTTGACCAATAAATATTTTTATTTTTATTATTATTATTATTATTAATCCTCAAAACCAGAATTATGAAAATTTGAAAGAAATTGTGACATGAACACATCCTAGGAAGTTGCCATGTTACGCCCATCACAGATAAACTCACTGAGAGTCGACTGAGATGGTACGGACACGTAATGAGACGTCCAGAGGACCATGTGGTGCGACAAGCCCTGGCTCTACCTGATGCTAGAAAAACTAGAGGCCGACCACAAAATACAAGGTGGTCAACAATATCCCGTGACTTGGAAAACGCTAAGCTCAGCAAAGTGACAACCCAAGACAGGACGTCTTAGCGCATTAGAACGAGGCGAGCCTACCCCATATAATGGAAAGAGGCAAGGAAGAAGAAGAAGAAGACACGCTGTTATGGCTATTTATGTTTTATATTTGAAAAAAAAAAATAATAGTACATATCAAAATTGTTTCATACCATATGTTATGTTCTACGCTTTTGTATTATTCTATTAAATATTAAATTATTTTGTCATATTTACATTGCATAAATATTTAGGTACAAATTAATGAACTAAATAAATTTATAAATCTAGTCAACAATTATTTTATTCCAAATAAATTTGACTCGAGTGGTGTGAATACATTTTTGAATCTTATATAAAGACACAAGCGCATAGAAATGATTATATCATGGAATAAAAGTATCTTTCTAAGTACATTTAAATTTCTAAGTATATATCAAAAAAATAACAAAACTATATATATATTTCAAATATTTCCAATATAAACACAAAGAGATATAAATTATATTTATCACAAGCTTTAAAGTCATAGTCTTCCAAAATTAAAGCAGGATTTAAATACGCTACTACATACATATTTGTGCTGTAGAATGCTGGCGGCGTAAAAAACCATTTTACTGACAAGAGAGTAGGGTTTGTAAAAATGGAGCGGTTCACGATAGTATAATGTATTTCCATTATAAAATTATATTTTTAAAATCATGAAAGTTCGCCACACTTCGAGCGGCACGTACATAAAAAATATGGTCAGAATTGTATTTTTATTTTATCAACTGCTAAGAAATTGATGGACAAACTCAAATCAGAATGATTTGTATATACTTAAAACACTGGTCGTTCAAGAGTTCTCCTTTCAAATGTGAATATTGTAGCAACGCGTAAAAGTTACTTAAAATCCAGGAATATCAATGAAGCATCTCGGAAAAATATTGTACATACCAAGACGATTGCTACAGCCCACACAAACTAAATATCTGTGTCTACATGATTACTAAATTCATTAACAAAACAAATGAAGCCTCATAATCATTCACAGATAAAAGGTGTTAGCTGAATGGATTACTAAACATCGACAATTGGATACTGATTTTTCAATCGAAATCATCCCAAGCGGTGAAGCACAATTTCACTTTTTATGTATTGTTAATATCCCACAATTCACATTTGTTTGTTTAAACAGCCCACATATATTCGTTGAAAAACAAATTTGCGGTTATTGTCAAACAAATATTACTGTTTGTTGCGAATTTCGAACTGGAAATATCATTGGACGTTACTTTTTTGAAAATAAGGCTTGTCACAATGATTATTATTACTGATGCTCGATATAGAGAAATGATAATAGCCTTCTTTCTGCCTCACTTGATAGTGTAGTTTTATAATAATATGACACATAGTTTCACCAAGATAGTTTCAAACCATTTCTTCCGTGAAACAATTCAATTACTGCATGAGACATTACCTTACCGTGTAAGTACAAGGTTTAGGTGAAGAAATTGGTCTCAAGATAAAAACAAGTTTAAAAACATTAAATTTCTTTTAAGGGATTATTTCAAGTGAAACGTCAATTTTATAAGTCCACAGCTATTCGTGCATCACAAGGAAATTTAAAAAAAATGAATATTGGTAATGAAATAATTCTACAAAAGACTGATATATCAGTAAAGCCTTAGATACTATTCGTTAAGTAGCCCTATTCTAAATACTTTCTTGTTTACGGCAAACATACAATTTGGAGACCAACTTCCATGTTTTTTGTATTTCCAAACTCGCATTGCACGCCTTTATATTGACGTCGTACATACCCTATAGCAACTGTGGTGGACATTCTGATGTCTTGTTACTATAGACGGTTCACAAGCTTACAACGGTCACAGTGGACGTCTGTACGTTTAATATGATGCGTGAAGACATAAACTTGGAACACCTATTTATAGATTGGGAATTAGCTGTCGATGCACAGGGTTGTTCCTTCATTCAAACAATTTACACTATAATAATTATTACCATTAAAATTTTCTGACAAATCAATATATATATAACAAATGAATAATATAGATTACTGATTGAGAATATGAATTTCTCTAAGTTTTTTCAAATTTTAAATAGGTATTCATATTAATTTTTACTTATTATGATATTAAAAGAAACTGTATTCAAAATCTTCTTAAAAGGAGATAATTTTAATTTATTTCTTAATGATAATAACTAACCCTAATTTTATTAATCACCTGTCATCCCTAACGAGTAGAGCAAGTCACGTGATACATCTCGTTGAGAAATCGCGGCGAGTGAAGCTATTCTTATATTTCTAAGATATATTTTTAGTATATGTCCAACCTCACAGTTCAAAAAGCTAGTTGTTGTTGCTAAGACATATTTAGCCCTCAATTTGTAACTGATAAAGAGTTTCTCTTATGTCTTACATTTTAAAAAGCACTTTTTTTTTAACTATTTCAATATTGTTAGTATAATAATCACCTTTATATTTTTTATGAAATCAAGTACTCTCTAGCTTAAGTTTTTTTCATAAACGTAATTTGTGATGAACATAGTTAAAGTATTTTACTTATTTTATTTTCTTTGCTTTGCTTACATACTTAGTTTATTTGCTTTTCTATTTTTCAACGAAAGAAGAATATCGCCATCTTTGGTTTAAGTTATGAATTAAGTTGTATGGTAAACTATGTAAAAATAATTTTACAACATTAAAAATGTTCACGCAAAATCACTTATCATCTAATAACTATATAAAAATATTTTCTTAATCATATTTACCTATTAGCTGTTAAAGTCGTCATGTCGATGTTATTTCCACAAGCAGTCAATATTTCATCGCAGCTGCTGCCACCTGTTATGCGTTGGACGGAGCTCAAAGACACGTCTTCGCTTGAACTTCTCCCCACGTTTGTTGCATTGCCGGTAGATGGCGTTCGTTGTTTAGAAGCTTGTTTATGTCGACTCAGAGCAAAAAATAAAGCTAACACAGCTTTTAATTTCGCGTCTCGAATGTCAACAGCTGTTACTTGTTCTAAGCCCTGGACTTTTTGTGCATGTAGAAAGTCCAAACAACACTGCACGTTCTCCAACTGGAAACAAAAGTAAAATCATTAAGTAACAGGCTTTTGTAATTGTGAAAGACATATTTATAAAACATAATTTTATAACAATTTGTAAGAATTTATAAAGATTTCTTGGTAATTATCTATAAATATAAGACCTTAGATTATATCTATTCTAAATAAAAATAAGTAAAGTTGAGGATTTCATAGTCTTTATGTAATAGAACCTAAAGTAATAGATTTTTATAATCTGCCAATGAAAATATTTATCATGCTCGGCATATCAAAAGTGTATGCAACCTAATTCGCACAATCAAAAATGGAAAGTATTTCAGTACTAAAAACTATTTGCATCGAACGCATCAGTGATACTAATAAGTTTGATAAACATCAGTATGCGCACGCGCATTGCGGGTCGCGCGTCGCCTACAAAATGAGATTATCGCTTAAATGACCCTTCAAGAATAAATAAAGTCATGTTGACACCATCTATTTACTTGCCCTTGAATGTTAATTGACATCTTTTGAGACTTCTAAATCTAATTGTAACTTTTACTTAATCAATGATTTTAGAGTATGTATGAATGAAAAAAACTTGACGAAGCTATGATTTAATTACAAAATATAGATCACCTCACAGAACACCTCATAACATGTGCAAATGAAATAATATTGCGTATAAAATATATTTTTTTAGAGATTAAAATATTCCATTGAAGCATAACTGTTTAACAATTTCGTTTAATTAATTATTATAGTTGTTTATATAACATTCTTACATCTCCAATAAAAAACTGTATAATTTCCAATGAAAAAGTAAATTCGAATGGCTCTTAAACACGGTGTACAAGTCTTAACGACTGAGTCGGTACATAAAATAACATTTATACATCTTTTAAGTATAATGAGTGTATTAACACATAACGAGTAACAGTTATGTAAAAAATGTACGATTTTTTATTATAATACCTTATTTTATAATCACTTTAAAACGCCATATAAGTGTTAAAGGTTTTCGGTTTACTGATTTAAAGTTTACCTTGTTCTTTTATGTTTTAAATCTGAGATTTCGTTTCGTAATGTTATAATTTATTTTCGTCTTTTTTAAGACCAATAAAAAATCTCGATACAATTCATATATTTCAAATCAAAGAACAATATCACAGTTTCATATCTATCGGTAATTCATACTTTGAATATAAAGTAAAGGTTTAAATCAAGATAAAGCTGATGTATCTTTAGTTCACAGCCGGTTTCATATTAGTAGATTTAGTTCGGTTTCGTTAAGGGACGGCGTCTGCCTTTAAAAGGCAAGTCTACCGATCATAGGTCACCAACACACAAACACACTCAACGTTTGAACCCGACGGTACGATGAGACCATATATTAACCAGTACTTTGACGCTTCAATAATAATATATATAACTTTGAGTTACCCAAAATGTTTCTGTTCAGACCCATATACGGAACAATTGAAAGAATTTATATTACTCTATATTATGTAAAATTGTGTAAAATATGTGTCTTCGAAATCTTCATACTACAGATTCGAAATAATAATAATATTATAACAAACTTTTACTCCACTTTGATTCAGTACCATAAATTAAGAGTAGCAAAAGCTATAAATAGATTACTTCACTCCTGATTCAAATAACATTACAACATATTGACAAGATCACATTTGGATTAACAAAATATTCCAAACATATTGAATGTCATGTTCAATATGAATATCTACCGAATGGATCACAGTGACGCAGACAAGCGTCGTACTTCAATGACATCTGACGTTGCAACACAACAATAGTGTGGCCAAGACGTAACTTAGCGAGATAAGATCGTCTCAGCTTTCCTTTTAAGATCACGGATACCAAAAGTAAACATTGTAATTAAATTCGACTGAAGAAATTTAAATTCATTTTTAAAGCTGTCTTCTGATTGTAATTTATTGTGTATTTCTTCAATCGATTATGCTAATTTACCTTCTGGCAATTTAACGGTTTTTTGGAACAATGCAGAAAAAATATCGATACTAAATGTCCTATATGAGATGTCTATATTTCTTATCCGTATCGAGACCCATAAATAGCAAAACAAGGCGAGGGAATAATTAGTTCAAAAGAATTCCTATTGTTGTCGATTATATCATCCGACAATGTCACATTGACATTGTGTAATGTGCTTCAAGCCTATGGAAGATTTGAAGTGTTTCGAAGATGGTAATATAAAACGAAATATTTTTTCTTATAATTCAATACTAGTATGTATTTGACGTAAATATTACTACAAGCTAAAAAAAACTTTGAACTTATTTTAAAATTGCAACATTGAAAGCTGTAAATCAAGACTATTTTTCTGGAACAAAATTCGCTTGTACGTTCATAAATGAATATAATTTCGTTGCACAACCAAACATCTGGCAAATTAAAACAGTGTGAGGCTGTCAACAATTTATTTAATTGCAACTAAACGTTTTAATTAAAATTGTTACCATTTAGGTAAACTTGTTTCGTTATTTTTCTAAAGATTTTAACAAAAAAACATCCTGAATATTTTGCGTCATACAGTTTAACAGTGAACCTTTGAACTATATATAAACCGAAGTGCCTGTTTTCTATATAAATATATGTGTTTCTTTAATCATGTCCCATTGTTTACCATAAATCGAATGAATGACCCAAATAAAATATTTTAATCTAACGTATCGCGTAAAAGGCACGTGCGAGTCGCTATACCTGTGGAATCGGACCCAAAACAAACATTTATCGTTGGCCTAAAATTACTATCACATTAATAAAATTATAAACTTTAAATTACGTTTTATTAATAAAAAGATAACGATCCTATAATTAAAAGAAGTATACAACAGTGAAACTTTCCATGTAATTTGAAAACAGTAAATTGTAGGTTCGAGAACTTATTACTGGAAGTCTATAGTTATAGGTCTGAAGTAATAAAGACTGAAAGTCAAGTGCATCCCGTTATTGGGACTGAGGTCACCGTACACAACAAGCGATGTATGTCGAGGCCTACTACTAAACAGGGTTGTTAAACAAAAATAATAATTTCACCCACATTTGTTGCACGCTTACCAAAAACCGTACCTTAACCGTACCTTTTGCTCCCATTTAATACATTTTTTTCTTTTGCCCAATCATCCAACTAGAGGTTCCATTAGCTTTGTTGTAATCTAAAAAATATGAACATACTATACACATGCCATATACTCACTTATACCAAATCATATAGTGTCCTTAGCACTTAAAATTCATGCCAATTAGTTACATATTTAAAAAACTCGAAACGATACATACATTGGTATGTCACGCCCTGGATGTTATTTTTGAACTACTGTTCAACCCTATCCGAAACTTATCTGCGTATGCGCAAATTTGCAGCTACGACGCGACCGGTCACCTGTGTAATTAACTTGATAACCAGTCAATTTTAACAAAACAACTCTCGTACATAGCTTGCCATAGCCCACATTTTTACTTTCGAGTACGAAATCTATCCTTATATAATGTGATTGTAAATGAATTGTCTTTTTCATATCTCGTATCCAAGTGTAAGACATCATAACAAAAACTAATTGTACAAGTATTCTGAATTAACATAATAGGGTCGGTTATCCACTTGTGTTTGCTAAAAACAACTTTGGAATTGATTAACATTTATTAATATCTAAACAAACTGTAATATTTGGGTTTTTATAATGAACTTCTTATATCTTATCATATAGATATTGCATTTTATGAGCGGAGATTTAGGTCAGTGATAAAAATACAGTAAAAATATATATCAATGATACCAATTATCGATTTGAAAAGGGGACAGGTGACAGACATAAAGGCACCTAAATTAGTGTACGGAACCAAGGAATCCTTGATTTACGACTCGACGCTAAACACCTAAACATTTTCCTTCATTTTAAACCCCGTAATAAATCAAGATAAAGTCCCCCTTTCCCGGTGAAGTGAAAAGATATCAATTTAACAGAACAGTGATGGTCACGCGACCATCAGGTAATAATAACACGTTATTAACTATTATATTCTGACGGAAAATTGTTCTATGTGTAATTTAAGTGTAACCCATTGTTGGTAAAAATTTAATTATAGGTATATATAGTAAGGACACAATTAAATGACATTAGGTTATGAATTAAATATTATATTACAAATTGCATATATATGTTTATTTGTTCTGCAATCTTCTATAGTTTTTAGAATTTGACTATTGAAACAATTTTCTACGTTACTATATGTTGTTGACAACAACTCAGAACACACTTCATTGTGGGTTCATTAGGGTCTGTACAAAAATACTCATAAAAAAACTGTGTAGTATAAATAAATAAATATGTATAAGAAAAGTATTATTTTAGGACTTATCAGAATCCTTTTTTAAAAAATCCATTTATTCATACAGAAAAAGTCAAAAATCATGTGTACATTTTGCTTTACACCGTTCACTTTTAGTCTTACAATTGTTAATTTTGTTTTGCTTTTAACTAACACAAACAGATTCTGTCTCAAAGATTGTCTGGAAAAGGCTTTTAACAGATTAGGTTGCTATTGTACATCAATATAATTCTTCTTGCAGTTCAATATTTCTTTACAAATAAGTTTGTTTCAAGTGCATCTAGAGTATTAAGTCACTTAGCGAATGACTTTTGTCAGCTACGTGCTTATTAATATTACAAGCACCTTGAACTCATAAATCAGTCATATAAAAATAAACGAACTCTTTCTCACTCATTTCGTTAGCAGTCACCATTGGCCGGAACAAATCACTGTATGGCCGACATATTTTGTTGCAATGCCAGTACATCGATTATCGTGAGAAATATTCCTTCATTACTCATAAGTATACTTGTAAAATTTAACGGTTTTTATAACGACGAAGTTTTGGTGGTGAACATTTAAAAGCGATATAATCATTGCGATAGCAGATCTTAAATGCTTGGTTAAGTTTTAATTTGACGTCAATATGGACTTATGGATTCTAAAATTATAAAGAACGATATATAATTGTGTATAAATCGTGATTAAAAATACCGTTTGGTATTTTATCATTGGTAACAAACTGTATGTGATTTATCTTTGTTATTATTATTGCGGCCAGACATTACCTTATTGGGTATTTTATAATATAATTTTCCTGGATGTTAAGGCTACGATTCAGTTATTTTATGAAAAAAACCTTTAAAATTTATTTCATTATTGTATGTTTATTTATTATATAATATATAAATTATTTCTTGTATTACATCCTAGCCTATTTATTTTAATTTTTATTTAACTCATACATATATGTTTAAATAGAAGTAGGCTAGCTGCATTGCAAAAGATTTTTTAATTAATTTATTATGTAACTGGAATCGGATAAATATTTTATTTGAGTAAAATTAAAAATAGAAAAAACCAAAAAAAAAAATTATTTTTCATAACCATTGTAGTAACAAGACAAATGTACAAAGTGGCTCGAGAGTCGACACAAAACAATAAACAAAAGAAAAATTTTAATTGACCTCCGGATATCCAAAACAATAAAGAATGGTTTCGTACCCATTCTGTAGTTTCACTACCATGTCTGTGATTCTTTGATTGCAGTTTCAATGTAGAAACTAGGACATGCTTGTTTATGATTAAAAATATATAAAGATATATTTTTAGATTTTTAAAATTACAAACATTATTTCAAAAATTGTACCGTGTTATTTCTGATCTACGATAAATGTATTGAGGAAATATACTGTTATTGAAACGATTAATTTAGACGTTAATTAATTTGTATACCTAACATGACTTTACTTTTTAAACTGCCAAAAAAAGAACCATTTTTAATGGAATATATGTATTGTACCAATTAGACTCCAGAAATACATGCCGTGGTATTTCAACAAGAGATCGTTATATTAAGAGCTTTTTTTTTATTAAAATTCAACAACAATATAAAAAGTATTGTGGTTTCGTTTATGATTTTAAATATATAATTTAACTAAGTTGAAAATTTGTACGTGACGTACATACATTGTTTTAATATTTTTGTCATTACGTGGTAAATATTGTATGTACTATATGCTACAAAAGTATTTAAAACAAAACATATGTATATCTTTCATTGTTTTCATTCAACCTTACAATTTGTTGCTGTCAATAACTAAACATATTAAAAGTACTATGTAAGTCATAATTTATTTTCTAAATAGTCTATAATTTTTTGTCTAAAAATATACGGTTCATTTGTATTCAAAGCGTCCTGCAAGCATATTTTTTATTAATTTAGAAATATAAATTTTGATATAATTTCTATTAATTTCCCAACAATAAATTTATTAACAAAAATGCTAACCCAAGCTATGTACAAGTCCCCATCGACGTTCAACGTTTACGACGTTTGGTTAAAGAATGGCGCGTTATTTGATGACAACTGACAAGTTTCATTAAATCGACAAGTTCAAGGTCCTCGGTCACATATGGCCGACACGATTGGCTTAATGTTTAAATATTTTTATACATATTTTGCTTTGATTACGAAAACATATATATAAAAGTTGACTTTATAATAACGTAGTATATAAAACATTTAAAGATGTATCACTACCTATGAGTGTGATTTTTATATACTTCTATTTATTGACAATAAATAATTAAGATTTTGTCAAGTTACAAAAGTGATGCTTTTTCATATAGATTTAGCTTTTTAATTATATGGACAAATAATAATCTTAATCTTCTTTATCTTAATAATGTAAAAGGTACTTTTTTATACAAAAAGAAAAAAAATACGCGAAAATAAAAATTGATCCTCTTATATTGTTTTGTGCTAAGAAATGCGCTTGATTAATTAATTTTATGTTTTCATCGTACTTTTTAGTAGCTTTACCAGTATTAGTTGATGGGATTTCAGTACCTAGTAGCATTTTTGCTTTCCTTTCGTCCGTAATTTCGCAAAAATCTTTGCGGTATATTATGCGATGGCTTCATTAAGGGAGCAATGCACTCCCCAAATTACATGACTCGCTGCAGGGCTATGCAAGGGGTGCTGATGAATCAGACTATCAGGACTTCAGATTTTTATACGGCAACCCTATATAATATGCCGCTTCTTTGGATCTGATGTATGAAATACCTTAATAATCATTTAGTGCTGTAAATGTCGTAAATTTTCAACTAGCTATGATATGTAGATAGTATAGGATGTTCAGTAAAGTGGAGCGGACGTTAGTACGAGGTTATGACTAGCGACGATTTCTTGTAGGACGTGACAATTGCGGCGGCGACGTGCCGCCAACGTACTGATCTCATACAGAGCTAACTCGTCTCCAGATAGCCTTCATAATGAATTTACTTCTAAAGCATATTGCATTCCACAATAAGGAAGAATAATATTTTAATTTGCAAACAATTATTACGAAGCAGTTTTTAAATATGGAAACGAAAGCATTTTCATATGATTCAAGATTATTTATTTTGATTGATAAATTTTTAATAATTTTTTTTTCACATAAAATACATCTGATTTTACAGATAAAACTGTCAAAAATATTACATTAAATACTGAGTACATATTTCTTTGTCTTATTTAAAGCAACAATTTCATGTTATTGTAATATATCTAGATAAAAATATTATAATATTCTTATGCTTGGTTTGCATAATTGCAATATTTTCCGAGTAACTCACGTATTGTTGCCATATCGAATCAATGTGTTACTGAACGGACATTTTATCACGTTTGTAACAGACTTACTTTACTTTCATAAAGTTATCATTGATTACAGAATATGTAGCTTGATATTTATTCTTCTTACACTGTCTATGGCAAACTCTTACAAAAATTAGTCATGGGACATTAATAAATTTCATGTCACTATTATTTCGTATCATCAGTTACATTGACCCACTTGATTTCTCGGAATAAATCTTTCCTGTTAAAGAATTAAGAGTATGATGCGTATAATTTATATCATATTATATATTATTACTTGACGGTAAGGCTATTGCAATTGCACGATACTGACTAAATTATTTATTGCTCAATAATACTACCAAATTTAAAAGAAATTCTCAAAAATAATGAAGTTAAAAAAAAGAAAAGATTTTGTTTGCTTTTAAATACGAAAAGAATAAATAACATAAAGATTAAATGTGGTGTAAAATTACGCTACTGCCAGTTCAATAATTGATTAGTCTATCAACAACAATTGAAGTCGATAAACTAATAACGACTGAGATAATTGCTGATTATTACAAACACAACACGACCACACGTGAGTGATGGATAAAAACTTATCCATAAATGGACAAAATAACACAACAATGCTTCTAGAAATTTAAAGGTCAGTCGTATTATAATATAGTAAATGCGAGGTTTACATTTATAAACCTTTTTATAATAACACCTTTAATCGCATGCTTAATTATTATTCATATTTGTTTTATCCTATCTAAAAAATATTCCCATTTACTTTAATAGAAGGCCTTCTCTTTATGACTACCATTAAATCCAGTTTAATATGTAAATAAAATTAGGTCATGTGTTTTTTATCAGTATCAGTTTTTTTATCAGTAACTCTTTGCACTTTATAGTATTACCGTAGGCTATTAACGGTAAAAGTTTCGTATGTCATGGATGCAAAACTTGTTATAGAAATCCCCCATTATTGAGGTTCCTAAGGACAAAATCACTTTGAAATAGCTAAAACTTGAGAAAGTTTATAATAACAGTAAAGTGACTGAAATTTAAATAATAATATTATATAAAAGTTGAGAACTAAAGACATCGCAAAAATTATATCTTATTTTTGAGTCAAGGGCTAAGCTAATGACCTCTCAGATAGATAGTTCTTAATTAGTTCTACTTTACGTTAAAACAAGAACAGCGTAGAGCGTTTATCAAACAGAAACAAAATCAAGTTACCTTTAATATTATTAAAATTTTCAGGCTACATATATTTTTATGAAAGAAATATGTCATGTAATACCTACTCAATCGCTAACAATGTCGCAGGAAACATAGTTAAGAATGGAAAGTTTCGGTAATAAGATTTAAAAATACTAAGCAGCATCCTAAAGTCTGAATCGAAATAAAACATTTTTTACTTACAATAAATTTAACAGTAACAAAGCCAAGTACATTACATATTCATTCCACAATATTTATAATGAAAATACAATTGAAATAATCTAATGCAATAAACCAATTTATAGCACCATAATTTATTTGCAAGTTGTATCTAAAACCTGAGTTCTAGTACCGTTACATCAAATTAAATACGTCTTCTTTATAAACTGCTAACTATATCACGTACAATATAATTGTCATCTTCATCTTGTTTTAATCGTCGGCTATTATCAGTAGTTTAAAACAAATTAAGATTAAATTGTCTCTCTTTCAATGTTATTATAACAAGCACACCGAACCACGTATGTTTAATAAATAATTTTCACTGTATGGTAGATATAATAAACACTAAAATAGTAAGAGAGACTTTATTTTATTTAGAGAAATCTATTTTGTATGCTAAATACCTATTTATATTTATTTCCGATTAGGTTTGTCTGAGCACACATAACAATGCTGGCAATAAATGCATAACTTTAACTACTTGATGAAATTTCAGTTGAAGATTTTTTAAAATAATTTTAAATTGTATTGTTCATTTTTATTATGAAATGTTATCGATAAAATGTTACATATATATCGTAAATAAGTTTGCCATGTGGTCGGACCGTTCAACCGTAAGAATTTTTGATGCAAAATTTTGCAATACATAAGCGTAATTGCAAAAATATGAGTCTAATAAAATTTTATTCATTTGCGGTTATATATAATTCATAAAGTAGCTATTAACGAATCACAGACGTACATATTTTATTTGGAAATAATATTTATGTTCTATATTTAATTGTACGCACATTATATTCTTTGAATTATAATATAATTTTGTAATAATATGCTACATTTCTGAGAATCTTTGTTTAGATCGGGTTAATTGTAATGTACAAAAACAAGTGTATGTCATTGAAAACATGAGCAATCCCTTCAAAGATTTGAATTGATGAATCATTCATAACGGCGTACTGTAACGAATTACTATTTATAAGTGTAAGGAAAACACCAAAATAAAGTCTCATGTTAATAATATTATTAACAAGAACTTTGAAAATGAATCTAATAGTTTGAAACAAATTACCGGCTTCCTGACTATTGAAAGCATCGAGTTTCGACGATAACACTATCTAATCATAACAAAGTTTAGTTTCTGCTAAATTAATATTTATTATCTTGAGATAGAAATGAGAATCATTGCAAATAAAGATAATATATTTTTATACATATTGAATAAAAGAAAATTTACTTGAATTTTTATTAAATGACACCTATAAATCTAAGCTAAGAGTGGGTGGTCCCATGTGTGTCAAACTAGAACTTAACGACCAACGATGAAATAGTTATTCGCATGATTAACGGCCGAGGACTCGATTTATAATAAAAAAATTAATGTAAGCGAATCAATTTGTCCTATTTAACGTATAGTTATGGTAATAATATCTAAGTATGTATTACAATGAGCAACAGACTGTTGCTTCTTATGTAGACGACAGTTCAAGGCGAATGTGAGTGGCGCCTTATTGTGCCTTTTCACACGGCGAGTTACTGTATGACAAAAATAATGATATATTTTTATGGCTATTTAAAAGTCGAGGTTGTTTAAATCTTTTTTGGTTGAGGACACAATTATAAAGACTTTTACAATCATATAAATATTCTTATTTCAGTTTTTATTTTTTTTATTTTAATGCTTTCTAATTAGTTATATGTATTTGAAATCCTCATCGAAATTATAGATAGTATTTATTCCAAATGAACTTCTCATATTTTTGGATGCATGTTATTCAAAGGCAATGAAACAAAAACACGATGACACTGACACGAGAAATTAACTTCTCAGAAATTACTCGCCGCTTTTGTTCGCAATCAAAAACAGACCACCCTGGTATTAAGGAGTGTGAAAAGTACCACGATGTGTTTAGAATCAAGTGAAATGATTAAAACTATAAAACGAAACGAGATCAAAGAACATCTTCGTATGTCATACTTTAAATATTTGTTAATAGCATTCTTTTTCTTGATTATTCAACTAAAGTGATTAAAATATTCTAATTGCAATAATATCATACTAATTACAGCTGAGCACAAGACACTTTTTTCCATCGACTGATACTTATCGCTTGTATTCCCTGAACTTTGAATTCTAAAATATATTTAATTAATGGAACATACACTGTCTAGAAAGCGAATAATAAATACTTTTTAGTAAGTTTTATTTTTATCTAATTAACACCTTTTTAAGTGCTTCAACACAAATTACGAAGTATCAACATTCTTAGACTGTATGTATATTTTTTATAAGAAAGTGGAAATATTGAAGATACACAATTATTAAATGAAATAAAATGAGACATCAACTTCCGATAATGCGATAATGGCATTGTTATTAAAATGTACTGTTAAAGATGAAGAATATTCTCCTTTGCGGGCTTTACTAAAAATAAATATAGACATAAAATAATTTCACATGGGAACATCCAGGGTTGTCAGCCACACAATAATAAATCTGGAGCTTGTCTTTACCTCATTACTAGTCTTGAGCACAAGTCGCTCGATGATTTATGTTAAATTTAAGCCCAAGTTTCACTACAAGTGCCAACTGTGAGTGATCATAATATATTGTCCGAATGATAATCAAACTATCTAGAATCCCATTAAAATATTTTAGAATTTATTACATATAAACACCATTAATATTTAAATTATGAACTGTTGTTTAAGGGTAAAATATATTTCTGCTATTTATTTCATCCTGATAAAAAACACTAAACATTATGCGAAAATATTTTTTAAGGACAAATGAGTGTAGTGTGACTATGAACGTGCTTAAAATTAACGGCACCGATGTTCATATGAACTTAATTCTAACAAACAATCTCTTAAAGTCAAATGATAAAAGGCTTCTACTGACCTCTATGCCGTTGGTATTATCCTTTTCACAAAAATCAAACACCAAAAGTATCACTGATTTACATATAAGCATCCATAAACTTGATACCAACCGTTAAATTCAAAAAGCGACGTGACAATTGAGACGATTGATCGAAAAACTAACATCGATTAACCGGAACATAATAATCGTTTTAATATAATCGGCTGCACAACCGCGGCCGAGCGAGGCGGACGCGCGAATGGGTTGACTTCAGAGTTGACTAGTCGAGATTTTGACTGAGTTGATTAAACAATCATCACAGCAAAGGCTGTGGTCGTGTAATCGTTCAATTAGCACTAATAAAGAATGAATTAAAACTTTATAATTTTTATCACTCCAATGAGGTTTTAACTGTATGACATTAATATTATCTTTATTGGCTATCCTTTTTATAAAATTATGTGAATTATTTTTTAAATTAATTTTATGACAATATTTAGCACATGTTCTAAAGATGTATTTTTATAAACTAGTGTATCTTAAATGACTTCTAAACACGGTGTAGGTTCTCAATTCAAAAATATGTTTTTATAATTTATAACTTGTTCAAGTATAGTATGCTACATATTTGAGTTTTAAGCTATCCATTATACATCGATATAGTAGATATAACAAGAATATCAAAGATAATATGTTTCGTAAGAATTTAATTTCGTTCGAATAAAACGATCAAATTATTTTATCAATCTCTAAAAAACAGGATCTTTTAACAATACCTACAAAAAATCAAGAATACGCGAAGATACATGGTATATTTAATTGACTGTATGATTTATCGTCATAAGGAAGTTTATACAAGAAAATAAAACGAACTAATTTAAAAACTCCAAACAGGTTATGGATCAGTAAATTATTTTTTATAATTTCAAATCATTATTTCATAATTCCTAATAAAAAGATTGAGATTGGGACAAAAACTTTTTATGATCCAATATAGTTCTTCAAAAGTAACTGCGTTGTTAATATCCATTAAAAATATGTATAAAATTTTATCCTCTTCTTACAGTTAACAGTGTATGTTAAAAAAGCTTATAAAAATTGTTGGAATCTGAAGATAATAATTAAGAACGAGATGTATCTAGAATATATTAAAAATATATATTGAAATTAAAATACTCTGATTTAATTAATGATACCTTAATGAAGATTAAAAAAAAACATGAAAAAACTTTAACCACCACTGACTAACGCAGAGACAGTTTAATAAGTCATTGGGCAAGTTAATTAAAATTGTAAAGTATGTTATGAAACCAATAAAGAAGTATCCTTTCAAGAATTAACAGAGTTAAATAGGATAGAAGACTTAAAAGAAAGTAATTTTTTGATTAAGTATATTATTTCTATGAATATGCACATTTGAACATATCTATGCGTAAAGCAGTAAGCGAGGAAACAGTTGTTTGTCATGAAAGCAAAGTAACAATACATTAATAATGTCAGTATCACAAAGTGGGTTAATCATAGATTAATAACATACTATCTAGTTCAATCCGAAGGCAGTACAGATGTAATAAATCATTACGTCCGAGACTGAACGATACGCAGACTGTCAGACAAACATTAACGATGGAGGTGGAAGTGCAAAAAAAACTTGTTGAAATTTGTTTTTTATTGCTAAGTTATATTTGAACTTAATTAAGGACACAATGATGATATTTTTATATGGAAAATCAAAAGCTATTAATAAAACAAGGTTTCTTATAGCCTTCTTCTATTGCATTTTATTATGTGCCTCTGGATTCATGTTGAGTCTTTTGTACACAAGGTGTTTGAAATTAATTATAATGTTCTGAGATTGTAAGCAACTTTTTATAAAAAAATTTGTGTTAAGACTAAACTTATAAAAAAGAGTTATTGAAAAAACTGTTAGTTGAACTGTTATTAAATCAAACCAAAGTTGCAAAAAGCGCGACATAAAATCGTATAGTCTTTTTAACAGCTAAACAAATAATTTAGAAAATCCTACGGTGGTCAAAATCAAGTTAAAAAATAAATAATATTATTGATAAATTATAAAATAGGTTCATTTATTGCAAGCCTATTTAAGATAAACTTTTTCCGTCACAATCTCTTTTAATCTTCTTCCCTTTTGCTAATATTATCTTAGTACGTAGAATAAAAAAAAATATTAATTTCTGAATTCAAACTACAGCCTACTTTTATGAACTAATATTTTCCATTTACATAAACAAACATTTATAACACCTGTCAAGTAACAACAAATTCAAATAATTACGTATCGAACTTTCAAATGAATGTCACAAATATTATAACATGAAAAATTGTCACTTTTATATTAAAAAAAGAATTTATTTTCTTATCCGCTATAACCGCAATCGATTATTCTTTTTATTTTATTTGATAAACTATGCTAGAACCAACATATTCGTAATACAGGATTTAATAGTGTTATTTTAAATAAAATATGAAAATTCGATTTCAAAAATCGCTTGATTGCTGAATTTCTAACAAAAGACAATGAACACCTTGAGGTATATATCGAGATGTAACGGCGCTAATGTACCATAAAACATGCTAAAACCAAATTCCACGATAAGATCTTAATAACCATAACACAAAACAACCTTTATATATATTCAACTCAACACAATTATATAAATAAGTAATTTATGATACAGCAATCGATACTTTGTTGGTGTAACCCAGTAAGAATGTGAACTTATGAAAGTTGAAAGCTTTAAAACCATTCAACTTATCGTTAACTTAACGACTTATTCTTGTTCTCATGGTGTTATGGTTAAATATGTTATGGGAGCGGTTCTAATAGCTTCTACGTCAAATGCATGGAATATTACCTTGTAAATTAACAACTACACTACCTCGTTGTTAACAACAAAAATAAAGTTGAGAACAAAACGTAATTTTACTAACGTGATTAAATTGGATAAATCATGTAAATAAACTAAATGTAAACATTTAAAACATCGCTATAGAGTCAACAAATGGTTTGGACATATGTTATTTATATGATGACATTTACTGAAATAAATATAAATAAAAAATTTGAAGAGTTTTTTTAATATATAAAATTTACTAAAACAAGGTATTCGTATTGGTGCAAAATCATCAAGCTTGTTCTAGGATTCTAAAGTCTTAGTACCTGTTGAAGACTACGCTCAAGTTAGCACATGAAGTTTTGTTCTTTTTATTAAACCATTCAAGCACTACACCAGGTTCTTTGCGGATGTGGTCGTATTGTGGCAGTGCTTCTACCGCAGGTAGATAGAATTACAAATGTAGCGCACTTAACCAGCGGCTTCTTGTAAAGGGCTCGTTGAACTTTGAACTAACTTTAGTACAAATCAGTGGTTTAAACATTTTCTGCTTAATCAAACCGAAATTGATTTTACTAAACGATGGCATTTACATACTGAGAATTTTTTATTTTACCATTCTTGACCTGCTTAATGTTTAGTTTTCCTCTATATTAGAACTCTTACAACATCACTGCTCTAACATAACCACACATTGCCTGCCATTAATTCAAAACCAGATTGAGCATATACCCGAAATTCAGTTCAATTGAATAAAAATATTTCATTTAAAGTTGAGGTATAACATTCCAATAATACAAATGCACTTACAAACATACAATAAACATACATTCCAAAACATGACCTTGTAAATAGTAATAAATGACAATAATACTTTATAAATGACAACTAGCCATGAAGCGTATTATCAACGGCCAATGTTTAAAGAGTCAATAAATCTTATCAGCACTTTCTCAAATACAACGCGTGCCGGAAGCAATGCGGTACACAACAGGATTCGGGTTTGTGGGCTACCTATCCCATAAACGTATCCATGCGCCACAGATATTAAATAGGACTGATCAATAATAATAAGCGATTATCATCTTTATATATTAAGCAAAAGGCTGTATTTGGAATAAAGATCATATCTGTAGTGTTTACGGTTGTGCTGCTGAACGTATACTCATACCGAGAAGATAGTACCATGTACCTGCCCAAATGATTTGTGATGATCCTACAGCTATTTTAAGCTAAAAAAAATTCAACGTCGTTTTCATACAAGTTTGATTTAATAAACAAATTAATCGGATAATTGAGGATGTTGACTAGTAGAATATTACTGTGGTATATAGGATTTAGAGAAAATAGGTAATTTGAATGAATTTTTGTACATTTATCAGAAAAAATAAAATCCAAACACATCTAAAGTTGTCTAGAAAAACGATAATTTATAAATTATACGCGAAAAAAATAAGAATTGAAATAAAATTTAATAATTTATTTAAAAATGTTTAACCAATAAGTTTTATTATGAAATAAGGTTTGGATTCATATTTTCTTTTGGCTATCTTGTAAACGACTAATGATATCGTAAAATTTTGTAGACATTTAAAATACCACTCCAGTACTACGGCTTCGTTCGGTAATTTTATGTTTTGAAAGTTGAAGTCATTTAGATTAGGGTAAACGTTCCGTTCAACTGCGATTAGAGTGGGAAATGCGATAACACAGAAGTAATATTTAAAATTATATTTATGAAAGCCAGACCTAATCTTGCATTGTTTTTGTGTGCATATTTTGTACACATAAATATGTTTTTGAAACAACCTTATGAAAGTTAATGTTATAAAAAACTTTACGCTCATGAATAAACACGGTCTTTTTGTAAAAGATATATCAGTGATAAAAAAATTATATTATTGTAAGTATTTAACATTTAATTACCACTTCTTATCTGCCATTTTATAAATTATACTTAGAGGTGGAAAATAGGTTTCGATGCTACCACATACTGAAAGTAAATTAATACCATCTCTTTTCACTCGATATCTTCTAGACTTAAATGTGATTTTCCTAATCGCTTTCCCAGTAATGCATTATAAAGCTTACATACCACACGAAAATTGTCTCTAATGTCTTTTACACATGATTCATAATCACGACCACACTATAAATTTAAATAATGAAACCTACCATTTGTTGTGGATTTCTTGGCTTTCGATGAGCACGTGGGACCTTGAGACCTGTTACTCCTTCTAAAACATCGGCCAGAAGTAGACCATCAGCGCAGTCTCTAGCTAGGCCTCCTCCAGAAGTGCCCACTCTACGCCGTGATCTGGCTCGTTCCAGATAGTGATTGGCCCAATCAGTGTAAATCTGGAACAAATTACCAAAATAAATACAATTAGCAATCGAGGTGTTGTCGAATTTTACTCGCACTATGGTACCTATGTCACTATAGGACTCTCAGGCCAACATTATTGCAACAGGGTCTATATAGACGGCATTATCATTAGAACCAGACAGTAGTCTGACTAAGCCGGCAAGTAGGTACTGAAAGTACTTCGCAAGATATCTTGACGCACAAAGAGCGGTAGATAAGACGATGCTCGTAAGATGTGAAATTGCTACTTAAAGTTTAACGACGTTTCATGTAAATATGTCCGAGAATTTTATAGAAAAAGAGAAATCCAAGATAAACGTTCCTTATTCAATATTCCATTGTTTGAAAAAGCTGAATCATGAGCGAGAAATGTAAGATTTTTATTTTATGATTTTATCGGGAGCGTGGGCACTTAGTTCATTCATAGCGCTTTGAGATCGATAATGTGTTTCTTGGCGTGAAGTCATCCGTAAACGAGTGTGATGTAGTATATTCTCAAATGGATTAACTCATATTCGCGTCAATTTGCAGGAGAATGGGGACAAGTGGTGGAGTCGCGCCAGTACGACGCCGGTACATAGCTCAGACCTCAGTGTGAAGCAATTCACTCATCTCACTCGTTAATTGACATCCCAATCTTTATGACGGTTAATTTGTATTAACATTTAATGGTTTATGTCTTACAAATACGTTTGAGTATTAATATTATATATAAATATATCTTCACTTTATATCAAAGACTGTGCATACTTTTTTCTTTAATTTAAGAATAGCTTTTATTAATTACTTTTAGTTCAGTGGCGTTAAATCGTTCGAAGTACAAGCTATTGTTACTTTTCAAAAACATTTCTTTACAATCTACAACTCTCGTGTGATATAAAAGAAAAAAGTATTAGGTCGAGCCATTTACGTACAAGTATTCAGTAATACAAAAGTATACTAATAATATAAAAAATGCTGTAAGACTTTCAAAACTTAAAATAAATTTATCAAAATATTCCATTATTCTAGAATCTAGTTAATTTTCTTAAGACTCTGCAACTGTCTAACAATATTTCTCATTATAATAATAGACAGTAGCGTTATAATACCATGCCAATAACGCAAACTAAGTTTCTTAAGGAAATTTATACACGATTTAATTTACGTAGACACTAGTATTAATAGCATGATTCATAATTTGATTGTGGTTGCTAATAATTTTGCTCTCGTATATGAAGATGCTGGCACTAATGGGATTTGAAATTTTATATTCGAATCGATTTATACTTTAACAGAATTGAAAGACTTCATTGACAGAACTTGAATTTTTCTTACATTTACCAATATATTATCTAGTTAATTCAATACGAGGAAGGCATTTCAGTACATAAATTCCAAGATATACATTATATCCTTGCTTTTTCGTTACTTAATTATTTAGTATATTAGTACAATAAAATTGTTCCCTTAATAGCGTCCATCTAATTCTAAATCAATCGATGTTATCAGAACATCCGTTTCAACTACATAAGGGTGGTTAAAATCCCCGCCTGACTACTTTCCTCTCTATATATCACACTTTTCCTATTTATCAAGCAAACATATATTTTTAATAATTAACTTTCTCCACAGTTAATATTGCTTTAAGATATATTTTTTTTTGTGATAATAAATGTTTTGAAGTTCATAAGCCAATAAGTTACAAGTACTCTATTCATTAAATCTATAAAATCTTTTGCAAAACCAAATGAATAAATATCCAATTTATATCAACGAACTTCTGCAGAAATCAAATGGACTACAGGACAAAAGTACTCAATAAATGGAAAATTGATTTGGTAGCTAAGGGTTTTTCTTACCGAAAAACTTATTTACCGGTAGAGTTTCTATTGTAATTATTCTATAAATGAAATTTTGCTTCAACAAAAAGACCATCTCGTACAAAGAGATACTTTTATTTCTTTATTTGAACCACATATCTTTGTTCATGAGATAAAAGTTCCCGACTGATGGACACAAAGTATCTAAATAATCTCATAAAGGATCTGTTTCTCCTAAATGAGATCTGAAAGTTTTAATCTCCAAAAAATATATATGTACATATGATAGTTGGTTTTATTTGTTACTATTGCTTGTAGTCGATTTTATTATTAAAGAATTCATTCTTCTAACGGTATTTCAATTAAACTATTATATTGCATACAAACTTTTATAAAGTCAGTAAAAATAACCGATAAACTATTTTGTGCAAACCTTTGATATAATATTTTCAAAATGAATATTATGAGAAGTTCAAAACTAAGTGATATCTTTATCGTTATATTTGTTTATTCAAACCGGGAATATCTTTTGACGGCCATAAATATTCTCAAACGACATTTTTATATTCAGCAGTGAGAGTGAACGTTTATGTAAATAATAGATAATAAATAATAATATCCTCGTATAGGTGGAAAAGGTGGATTCTATTTTAATTTTAGGCTCAAGCATTTAGTCCATATTTCTTTTTATGTGACGCTTGTAAATATTTAACGTTAATTTCATAATATAATCATAAATTTGATGGCTGGATGAGGTCTAGACGCCTGGTGCATTATACTTAGCTTTGTTTTAATGATAAAGGCTTTTAAACAACTGAGCCAGCTAGAAGACCCTTTAAGTGAATAATAAATTTTAATATGTAGAGTCTATTTAGCAATCAGTATGTATGCATTTATATGTAACTATTATTATAGTCTTAGATATTAATTACGGCTGAGAATGATTCGTCGTCAGATCTGCAATATAAACAGTAACATGTGTAATACAAAATTCTTATACACGGGACTATCTAAAGATGCCCACTTCAACCCTGCAAGAACGTACAATTAAATAAATATTTTTTATTATATACCAAGACAAAAGTTTTCATAACCAGTACAACCACTAACTATTACGTTTTTCTATATTAAACGCGATCACATCATGTATACGTACATGTTTTTGTAAACAATTTAATTGTCTGTAAACTCGGTAGGCCCTGAAATGCGACGCTTAAGTAAACATACAGCCTTTCATTCACCATTCGTGTATTCCCGAGCCGAGACTGTTGTGTAAACTTTAATGTTTAGGAAAATTTAAAGCATATTACAATGGAATAAGGTTTCCAATTTTAAAATCATGTAATATTTAATATTTCCAACCAATAAAATTTTCACAAGCATCAAAATGTTCAAATGTAAAAGTCAGGGGCGAATTAATATATTGTTTAAATTGTTTTTTGTATACATTTTTATTACTTTATTTCTTACTTGAAAATGTAATAAATAAGTACTCAATAAAATATAATAATAACATAATTTTGCATCGACGATTTCGATAATGTCTATTTATTTACGTAGGGGGTTTTTGAGGAGATAAATCATAACAGATGGCTGGCTGTAATCTACCTACGGGATTAGTATGATGTTGGACATAATTTGACATTATATATATTTACAGTCATATAATTAAGGCACTAACTACAGTCTGTAAATCGTAACGTAGTCTATTAATAATAATACCAGGTCATTATAAACCACTTAGGCATGATAGACAAATTTAAATGCAATTACAGAATTTATTCAACAATTGGGCCAATCTAGCCAAACTGCGATGTTAACAGCCAATGAAGTTGTTTCATATTTGGTTCTCTGACCTCACATCGATTTAGTCATATTAACAATTGTATAAAAGGATTAAATGTTCCTATAAAACACTTAATAAATAAATTAAATAATACCAATAAAAAACTCTAAGACCCTTAAAAATACTTAAAGGAATAAATTAACGTCTATTTTAGGGACTTCAAAAGTAGTTTTAACATTGTATTAGTTAGATATACACTTCAGTATTTAGTTAAATTTTGTATGGTATTGTATTATAATCCTTATTTCAAGCTGGTGTTCGCAAAATGGCAGATGAGTGATTTAGAGTTTTGATATCAGTAATGTACTACGTAATGGACCATCACTTCATTAATCGGATCAGTGCTGTTCCGATTGAACTGGAAAATGATTAATATCGCATCATTTATTACGTTCAGAATGAATGAGAATGTACGGAAACCAAAAATTTTGTTTTATTGACCGGTAGCCAGAATTCCGCCATAGGGTTTGAAGTTAACTCGAGCCAGCAGAAGATTAATCATTTCCACTTTTATTAACATGTTCGTTAATGGTTTAATTGAAGGGATTTTACAGGCCTTATAAAGAAATAAATTATATCGGGCCTTGATTTATCGTCATCTATGATAACAGAGGGAATTTTAATTGGAACTGTCTTTTGGTCTACCACAGCGTTTTACAGTTATTTATTGTGTTACAGGGGATATAGTGTCGGCGTTGAGAGATTAACACTTCTCGTTTCCTTCCGGTGCATAAGTAATGGCAGCAATTTTTGACATTTTTATTGTAAGACACACAGATTCCTCGTCTGAATAGTTGGGGTGTAAGATATATCTAAAAAAGGAAATTCAATACAACCGCGACGATATTTCAAATGTATGAGTGTAATAAATGTCTACAAGTCTTGAACATAATAAAACATGAAATACAAAATTAAGAGGTTATTTGTTTAATAATTTATGATTATAGCTTTGACATTTCTGTTTATCATTTATTTTCTGTAAGGACAATAAAATAAGTCTTTAAAATATCCTATCAAGGTTGATATACTCAGTATTAAATATATGTGGACAACAATTAGTATCACAATACAATATTTAACTGACAGTTACAGCTGAAAATATCAGCTATTGTATATGTAAATATATATATATATATATATATGTATATATATATATATTAGTTGACTACATCATTCAGATATATTTAAAACCGAACCAATGCAACCGGAACAGAAATGAGGTCGCAAGCTTTTAATATACCGCTCGCCTATATTACCCACTATTTTCTAGATTTCCAATAATGCCCACAGTGTGGGACAGAAAATGTGACTAGCTTCCCCATTTCAATGGTTTCAACATTTACTGCTTCAGTGTAAGATTACCTTACAATACAACCCTTTTGATACAGATACCATTATTTTAATTTATCCTCATTTCTAAATTAACTTAAACACTAATTTGTTTAATCTATTAAAAGCTATAATCTAAACATATATTTGATTATGTTTAAAATGCTATGAATGTTTTTGGAAAGAATCCAAGTTTATGAGTAATATGTCAGTCATTATTAGTTTGAAATCCAAGGCTTCATGAAAGCTTACCAACGTAGCGTTATTAATGAAATATGAGTTAAATTTAATATCACAATAATGATTAATTATCACGAAAGAGGCTTCTTATATGGCGATTTGTTATTAATGCAATGACTTATAATATTTATAACCACCTCATATAAATGTCAGGTTACTTTGTAATATAACGGTTTGTTGAAATTAAACCAATTGAAGTAGGGTCAAAAGTACTGCATTCACACCAAACTTTTGAAGATTACCTGAACAATGGACCTCGTCTGTCGTGTGACGTCATCAGTGGAGCCCTGAATGGACCGAGGGGCTCTGATGCAAGTCGGTATCATTTTCTCACTAACACATCTTCACCACTATGAGTCATAATAAAGCAACCTTTTGTTGCGCTTACTTAAGGTTCTGAGCAACATAGGCACTGTTCCAGGAAATCAGAACAATGCTTACTTATTAAACTTTATATGTTTATTTAAGATTTACTTTATACTTTTTTACAAATACGACAAATTTGGGGTTCTTTTTTTAGCATTATTAAATTAGTTGCTAAAACATGGAAAACTATACTTCTTCCAAAATTTTCCATGAATCAATATTTATAAATAATACATTGAAGTATACACAAATACTTATTATCTCTTTTCCTTATAAAAGATCATGGCTCATGTGAGGAAAATGAGTCTTAAAGCATGAACATTATTATTATATATGTGTATACAAATATATTGAATTGAATTAGTTTAAGTGTATTTCAGCGTGCGTCACGGTACATGAATGAATGGTAACGTACGATAGTCTTCTCGGAATATTTACTCTGACGGTTGGCGCCTACGCCTACATTCGAGACGATTCGTGCGGGAAGATTAGAATAAACCTCCCATGAATTTTGCGTGGTTGCGTCAACTTACCCATTGTTTAAACACATCAGTTTGATAATCAGATAAAATTTGTATGATAATAGTGATTTGTGATGTTTCTCATCGACTTGTAAATATATTTGTAATCGTTAGCGATTACTTACGCAAAGTTTATTGTTGAGAAATTAAATGGGCGTACATGGATCGATTACCGAAGCGCAAATTAGCTTAACAATCACACTGAAATAACAGCATGTACATCTTGTTTAATTAAATATGCATAATTTTCGTGTAGGCGCCGCAACAACGATTACATCGTTATGAAATACTAGATACTAGCTTGAAACAATGACGGAGTACCGTTTAGTGGGAGGGAAGGTAATTTTATGTTTATAGTTGCTTCGTCACGAGGTTAAAGTGTCTTACCGGCAGTATAATACAATGGTATTGGATGTACTTTTAAACGTCATAGAATTTCTATAAACGTTTGTTTTGATTTTCCTTTATTAATTTTTTTTTGTCATTTTGATTTAGTTAAATGTGTTGAAAAAAATGTTTGATTATCGCAAATTGGTTTAAATTTGAGTGTTTTTATGAAGTTAGTGTCTACAGAACAAATTTATTTCTTTTTATTTAGATTCTTAATGTATTTGTAAACGTTTCGAAAGAAAAAAAAATTTTCCGATATTATTTATTCTATGAATGAGAACAAAAATGAAACGACGCGTCTCACGTAGACCAAAGAAAAATTGTACAAACATAACTACAGACTCTTTCATAGTTTCCTGTCTTTTATTTATACCCCGTGGTCCGTGCAGTTCATCTTCACGTGTATAATGTTACTGGTTGAAAATGGTCTCTATAAAAAGAAAATCTCAGAGGAAGAAATAAAGAGGCCGCACGTTTCTAACACCTCTTTGAACTTTGCTTGAGACGTTTTAAAACAGTCATCATAGAAGTGACAACATTGTCTGTTTTTGTTTTGTGAACATAAATCATATTTTGAGATAGCTACATACATATATTTATACAGGTGCATATTATACAACGAACAAATTTTGTAAAGAAAGTTTATGTATAATATATGCAGGCAAAAACTTGCCTTTAAATACCTTTTTAATTGGGATTTATTTTGAATGAAGTTGTATTTTTGAAATGTGTGAATTGTGTCAATGTAATTTAAGTGGCTTATTCAATATTACGTCTAAAATGGCATAATGGCTATCGTAAAGTTGTGTTACACCGTACACGCCCAAGCACACAGTGTTTGTGTGTCAAAACTTCAACACGGTGTATTTATAACAGCGGAAGGTGCGCCGGAGCAACGAACTTGTGACAATCATAAAACTATTTAGGGTCCGAATACGCGATTCCACTAATAAGGCTCTGCGGCACTTTTTATAACAGCTTGAAAGAAGTTTTATATGTGAATAAAAAAGATTAACGAAACCACTTGGAATCTATTCAAACAACATATTTTTAACTTCGAAGAATTATATTCTAAGTTCAAAAACATATGTAAACATTTAATACAATAATTATGATCGAAATGTCGGCTAACGTTAATTACAATAAAAAACCATTATATTTTGACAAGTTTTCTACTGTGGCTGGATACTTGAACAAACTAACAGCACAAATTAAACAAAGCGTGCCTAAAAGCGTTCAGATAATAACGATAGTGCAAAACGAGCGTAAAAGGATTTATGTGACAGTTATCTAATGCCATTAGTACGAATTTTTGCATTGTTAACTAAACACTGACCATTCCAATGTTTTTCATTGATAAATCGTCGATAAAATTAAAAATCCTCACGATTTTTGAAAGAAAACTCGCGCTTACCACGATACATTTAAATACATAATCCAGAAAATACCTAAATGCTACTAAAATGAACGTATGTCTATAATTTCTCAAATAAATTTTCAAAACAGTTCTGTATATGTACGAAGTTATTACATTTGTAGCAAAAAAGTGAATCGAAAAATAATCATCGTTTATTTTCTAGCCGTTCGTTGTAAAGATCTAATTGTAAAATAGAAGACGCTTTGTTTATTATTCATTAGCATACATGTTTCGTAACGGTTGAGACTATATAAAGAACAGCAAAGACCGAATCCGATAAATTAATCATTCGTCTTTGTGGAGCAAACAGATCTCTATAATTTATACATATGTCGGTTATGATTTTCAACAATACGAATTACTATTTTTGTAATGCCGGATTATTATTTTAATGTACAACTAGGACTTCTCTCTCAATGTTTTAGCTAGAAACTTTCGCATTTGATGATTATAAATTGACTATTATTTTTAAATCTTCTCAATTTTAATGATTTTCCCATAGATTGTTTCATAACACAGTCTAATAGTCTTCATTGGGATTGAATTGATATTATAATATTAAAATGTTCGGTAATATTATTTGACTATTACAATAAAGGTATCAATCAAAGTTCGGTCTTTATGATATATGTGCATGGTATGTGGGACACAGATGTTACTTGTTACGTGGGCGAGAGCTGTTAAATCGTGAATTATCCTTCTTGTTAACTTACTATAATTGTCGGATGACATTTTATAACACGTACTGAAACAAAATTACTATGGTATCACCCATATGATTAAAAAGAAATGGTTTATTAATCCAAGAATGTTATATATCAATAATATTTATATTATTTTGAGAGGTTTGTATTTAAAATAACAGAATCGTTAATTCAGCTAAATGATACTAATTTCGAAACGCTTTGGTGAAGAGATTTATATCGGCTCATGGATGTAGGGGCATTTCCGTCGACTCTTATAAATAGTCTAAATGTAGGTAAATGATCGGTGGATACATTCATGTGTCGATCGAATGGGTTTTGTATTGTAAATAAATAATTTATACATATTTATTTACTCATACCGTGGTTTTTATCATAAATAAACTATGATCTAAAACTAGTTATGTAGAAATAGACGTATACTTTTTCTAATTTACATTCATAAATATTGATTTTATTATGACCTATTAATTTGATTTATTTATATTTAATTCTCCATATTACGGTCAAAGTGCTTGAACAATCTAAACTTAAAAAGTATACTACAAGTATAACAACAAGAGCCGTGAAATTAAATTGGGACCGGATTTAAAAAATAAAGTTTTGTATGGACGTAGTACATCGGTGTAAAACAAAATAAACGTTATGGAATCGTATTTACAAAGAGAAGATCCTTTAAAGTCGTTACAATAAATCGTCCGAACGCACTCACGATCTACTGTTTGTAATTTATTTTAAAGACCATTATCAACATTTGATTGAGCGTATTGTGTTTTATATAATTTTTTATATCTACCTAAAATACTTATTAAAATTATCTCCTTCATACAATTTATTATTCGCATTTTATGTGTGTAATATAAAGAGCAATAATTGTAAACTTAATCCTGACCACCGTTGTTATATTAATAAAAAAATCTGTCATTATATAAAATACGAGTATATTAATATTGCAGTCAATTGTGCATAACAATAAATAAATAAACCTACATATATATTTCATCAAAAATTATGTTTATATTTTAAATTTTAGGTTCGAATGTGTTTTTGTTTACATATTTTTTACTACATAAGTAATATTAATTGGTTAACTAATTACACTCAACATTGCATAACATTATAGTTTTAACTAACACCCAGAAACACTCGCGACTTATTAATACCACGTGATAAAGTCGCGCTCCACACGCGCGTCCCGTGCGCGCGCGCTCCTCTGACTAAGCGGAAAGCACCACAAAAGCTCTCATAGACGGGACGTGGAAATCAAAGAATAGAGTTGTTTTACACTAATTGGAAGTGTTTTTTCAATGGTTTATATTAAAATGAACGAAAACTTTAATTTAATAATAATACAAGTTTATTTATAGGCGCTTGAATTCTTCATTTTTGACTGTATTGTAAAATGTTTAATTATGTTTCATATTAAAATTTAATTATACTAGATACGAACTCCAACTACTTAATTACATCTAACAGTTCAAAAGGATGGGTATACTTATAAGAAGAACAAGAATACTATTTTGGGACAACGAAATTTTCACACCAAAAGTCGAGATTTAATTGCCCGTGCTATTTCCGTTCACAGCACTACCCTCTGGCACTTATTAATTAAAACTAAGGTCTATTGTCGAGGACACACCTCCGGGAAACCAGCTCTTGACCTACCGTTTTTAGTTCTTTGTGTTCGTTATAGGGACGCGTGACTTACCATAAAAAACTTTTAACCTGACATCGACCAGATAAAAACGACGCAGCGTTTTATAATTTATTCAAAATATGAGTTGAGGTATAAAATATATTTTACGTGATACATTTAGTGTTCTTTATGAATATTTATGGTACTTTATTTTTTTTTGTGATCAGAAATATATATAGTTTGATTAACAAAATTTATTGAATAATATATTTAGCATAATTATCATAACATAGTGGAGGTAGCAAAACCACAAAATGTTTGTACAAATGAGGTGCTTGTAAATGTTTTAATTAAAAAAGTTCTGTACGTTTACAAGTTTAAATAACTTTGCTGTAACCATATTCACAAGAAGACGTGATGAATGTTTCATCTCGTCTTATTGTGAACTATGAAACACCCAAAAAACATTTACAGAACGAACCGAAAAGTCGTTTTAAAATGTTTGCAAACATTATCGCCATTTCGTAATTACTTCCCACCAAAAATAATCTACTGAAAATTTACACTACTTTTTAAGTCTACGGTATGGAATACAAGTGTTTTTCCATCAGATTTTTAATTCAGAGACATGTTTAAGTTTTAAGCACAGGAAACTATTTTAGTATAATAATTTCGCCACCGTCGTCTACTCAATGACTTTTACTCCTACGGCTTCCATTTACGAGCACCAACCGTTCTTGAAAGTTTCATCGATATTGTAATATATTTAAACAAAAAAAAAATGTGGTTATATTTCATAGTCATGTTTGTTTAAAATTCGACAAAGAAAATTCTTATTCAAATATAAGAAAATTACTTAATTATTTTAAATTATTAATATTAACTATAGTCATTTTATAAGAAATTTGCCAGTCTTTCTAATAAAATAAAAACAAACATATTTACTATGCCTATATATTAAATACCTGATATTTAAGCTTTGTCAATGAAAACTATCAAGACAAGTCTGTTACGGCCAAGCCGCAGATATAAATAGATGGTCTTATTTTATTATTTATGACTGTTTTATACTCTCTGCAACTTTTTATTTCAGTTCTACATGCGTGCTCGGTTACTTGGGATCCGAAGTAAGCAATGTGTAACTGGGTTTATAGCAAATACCTTACGTTTGTTGATGTTAATACATTTATAGTTTAAATGAAGTAATATTGATGTTTATAACAGATAAATTGTACAGATGTTCGGGGTTTATCTTCGTTGCAATGATATAGCCTATTTTTCTTCAATTAGGACGATATAACGCAATCAACTAAAAGGACAGACTTATATTTCAAAAGCTATTTATAAATCGAATTTTGAGCATGTAATCCTCGAGTTAAATGAATAAAAAATCGTTTAGGATATAATGTAGTAAAAATACATATATATTATTAAAGATTTCAAATATTAGAAACATGTGTCTTAACAAAAGAACTATTTCCTTTTATATTTCCCGAAACAAAAGAACCAATATCCTTAACCAAATCAGTAAAACAAAGTTAAAAGTCATAGTCAGAAAAAATATATATTTAAAATAACATTGAATGGTTTGATCTCAGTGGCCTTAAATGTCGTAAATTTTGGCATATTCTATTTGCTTTTAGTTATTCACTCGAAAATATATACGCACATACAGAAATTACTTCTTTAAAATAGAAATATCCGCCACTCATCCGTTTACATACGTATTTTATAAAGTATCGGAAATATAATCGATACACAAAATCGTAAATGAAACACGATTCAGACACAGGATCTTCCCGAAGCGACAGGAAAATAATTTAATACAACGATCATGTTCGTACATGACTCGTGTGCCAATTAAAATGACGGACAGTGGAAAACGACACTGAATAATGGACGAGGGCAATCAAATTTATACAAAAATACAATTGAAAACACGAATTACATTAACAATAAACAATTTGGTACTTGTATAGAGCGAGTATACGTGTGTGTTTTCCTTAATCAATTCCTTAAAAACTATCGATCGGAGTTTGACGGTGATTTGTTTTTCGTTGCAATATTGAAAAATATTTGATTCTCAAAAATAGAAAAACTTACCGTGACGAAAAAAAACGGGTAAGAATCTAGTAAAAAATATATTATTAATGGGATTAGTTAAAGAGATTTCATTTGAATTAACTAGAATTCATGTAGAAAACGAATACGTTCATAAAGTTAATCTGTAATATATAAATCTAACGTATCCTTCTTAAAACGAACCACGTGTCGTCTGGAAATTTATTTTTTTCGCTTATTCACGTCTGGGAGATAGGTCGACCCGTGGCGAGTAAACAGTACGCTGACTCAGAACACTGACTCAACTAGCCTGAATTAAACTCTAGCAACTATTCCTGGTGATAAAACGACCACAGTTACAACAGTACTAACCACACCATTTTATTTATATATTCACTCACTCAATCAAAGAAATTAAAGAGAAAATTTAACATCTACATTATTTATTAACTACATAAATTAAAACATATGTTTTTCAGTTTGAAGTGAACCTGAGTTGATTTTTAAAAACTTCTTTTTATTCAAGATAATTGGTGCATATAATTATATTAACAATAAAAAATATCCGATAATGTGAATTATATATTTTGGACTTAGCAATACAAACGAAAATACAACTACAATTTCTGAACTACAAATCATGTCCTAAGTATTGCATTTTGCGAATATTATCGCTCTATTGACGCTGACGTAATCATTTGTGATAATACTATTCACTGGCAATGCAATACAGATTAATTCAAGAATCTCCAATCATATTAAAACGGGTAAAAATATTACCAAAATTAATTGAAAACTATTGAACAAACATATATTGTAAACAAATCTATTTACAGCCGTAACTCTATTGTAACCTAATATTTCAATGGCCTCTGTATTCGATTTTTATTAGCCTTATTGTCACCGAGCACAATACTACCAAATGTATTCTTCGATGCCCGTCGCTCCACTTTACATCGACTTAATTTATTTTTCATTTCATTCAATTTAATGTCCCTCGAAGGCCCTACATAATCGAGTTGCACAATGACTGTCTTATAAATCAAAATAATAATGTATGCTTAAAACAATTAAATCACTAAACGGTAGGCGTTACATGGGTTACCATATATTGGATTGGTTTGGAAAGACAGTTATTATTGCGCTCTTATTGCTCACTAAATATTAAGGCAAGGATATACGAGTTATGGGACCTAAAAATATCCTGACCATAATATATACTGAGATTTAAAAATATTTTATGATATTTTTATACATAACGCTTACAAAATAAATACTCTATGGATACTATGACAACAATTTTGTTTAAAATTATTCATTTATGACATTTTTATTATTTTGTTAAAAATTAAGTATTGTGTATTTTATAATTAATAATATAATTCGTACGTTCTATTTATGTTTAATAAAGGTATCTAATTACATTGTAATATAAAAATTAACTTGAAAATCGACGCACGTCTGGCAACGGTAAGTCAATTAACTGATATAAAATCGTAATGAACCGTTAAAAAAGCGTGCCCCGACTATTCATTGCTGAATACTTCTTCGGAATGATACTCGTATTTCCACCGGGAACTGCTTGCGACCAAAGACATTCTTATAACTTAAAGGTTATGAATCTCCAGTTATCATAGTTTTTAAATACCTTAATAACAAACATTCAAAGGTTTTTGCATTTATATTTTTTTAATATATTTAAATGCGTGATTCATTTCATTAGCAATCATAATTTATCGTTTTATCTATAATTAGTTTATACAGAAGTTTATTAAACACTTTTCTGGTACTATTTTGACAAAGATCTGTAAACAGGATCTAGGTATAAAGGATCCATAACAACGCATACAAATGAATCAAATAAAAAATTTAATTCTTTTCAAAATTTATAGCTAACAATGAATCTCAAAATTTTTAATATACTTTTCTGGTACGATTTAGTGAATTATTACACATATGGATCGCGATTAACAATAATTTAGTTAGTCCCTGTCATAAATCTATATGAAGGACGACATTGCTAATAGACGGGTTACTGGACCGGTGTGAAATTCGATCCATATATAACTTATATGCGGATCATTTCTGTGTACATTTGTACGTATAAACTACGTCATATTAGAAAAATCTTTCTCTGATATCATTATAACCCTTCTGAGTGCTTCTTTTGTAGTTTCATATTCTTTTATTTACCTACTAGCTTTCCGCCCGCAGCTTCGCCGCGTGGAGTTCGGTTATATCGCGTTTCCAAGAGAACCTTTCAAAAGTCTGGGATAAAAACTATCCTATGTTCTTTCTCAAGGTCAACTCTATCTCTGTACCGAATTTCATTAAAATCAGTTCAGTGGTTTAGGCGTGAAAGCGTAGCAGACAGACAGACAGACAGACAGACAGACAGAGTTACTTTCGCATTTATAATATTAGTAGGGATAATAAAACTTCGTACCTTAATAACCGTTATAATGATTGGCATCATTCAAAATTGACAGCCGTCCGATTATAATGAAAGGTTAATTCAACCACGAAATAATTGCTGTGAGTTCGAAGAGGAATTACTACAAAACGGTAGAAAAATATTTAAAAACAAGGAAAAAGTGTCATAGAAATAGCTGTTCACGTTTAATTTAAACAAAACCGTAGTGAAAAGCACTGGAATACGATCCATACTAATTACAACGAGACAATCAGCATGACTACTGAATTAGCGTAGTTAATATTCATTCGCTGCAATTAAATACCATTCACATCAGTTGATGAATGCCCACTCTGTGGTCATGACGACATTATCATTTTGATCGTTAGGTGTCATAGTGTAAAATTAGATTTTTTAATACTAAGATTTTTACCCTACATAAAGTAAAATATTTTAAAGATTTCTTGGAACATTTTAGAGGCTGTATACGACAGGATCATTATAAATTAAAACCGTTTCAGATTTTAGATATAAGATACAAATATTTCTTAAAATTATAATTATATTAACATAGCCTTTACGTATTTCTTCATTAAAACTTCCAAAATGACTCTTGTTTAACATCAATATGTGACTGAGATGTAAAATTTATATAAAGATATTTAAATAGATTAACTATAAATGAAACAAAAATCTGAACTAGCTACTTTATCATAGTTTTAATAGTCCTTGAGCAAATAAATACAAAGTTGGAAGGATGAACAAGTTCTGAACACTGAGTCACTTAGTATGAAATTTTTGGTTTAGTGAGACATACTAAGGAAGATTTAAGGTTCGTATTGCTTGAGAAATTAAATGCCATATTACGAGATTTACTAGTTATTGTAATAAAAGACTTCTAACTGCATTAAAAACATAATTTGGTATTATTGAAAACAAAAAAAAATCAACAAATTAAAAGAAAGCAAAATAAGACTCTCGTTAATGGTTTGTAACCTTAATATAAATCTCTTATATTTTCAAAAAAAAATATACATACAGAATAAAATACTTAATGATGCATGGAATATAACTAACATAAAACTAAACATCACAAATCCTTTTGTGTCCGTATCTCATTTCTCAAACAATGGATAAATAAAAACGCATTTCCACGTAGGTTTTGTCCTCCATAATGTAAGAATAACAGGGGATTTTGCTCCGTTTCCCCTCGTAAACAGTTTGGGTGGAAGGACTTTTGTTATCGAATTGGTGTATCCATTAAGCTAAAACTCGCTATCTGTCTATTCATTTTGTATAAAAATAAATAAATGTTGCCATTTAGAACATTTTATGTAAACAGACATCAAAAATCTTTACATTTTTGTTAAACAAATCAATTATATAATTTTAATTGCTAATTAGTTAATTTGTGTCAAGAATAAATTAAAGTTTATAAAATCTAACGACGGTACTTCTACCGGGTTGTACGTAAATGTCATTTAATGAGGCAATAAAAAGTAATTACATAAACAGTAGCAATAAATTATGAAAACCTCCAAGCGAAGTCCTTAATAAAATTAAATTGAAGATGAGCGATAAGAGTTACGCTTACACGTCATCGCAAATTAATTCGGCTCTTGTACAAAGATGCCATGTTCCAAATTTAAAACGAAACCAGCCCTTAGATCCCTTTCACACTGAGCTTGAACGATGGTAACCTTTCAAATTATTATTACTTTTTGTTTATTTATTTTTTTGTAAATGTTTTTACGGCTCTGGGTACGAGTCCTTTTGAGCAACTTTTTGTTTTTTTTTTATTGTTTGTTGCCATATTCAAATATATGTAGTAACAGAAATTTATAAGAAATATCGTATATGAAAATTATCAAGGGTTTATGTAAAATATAAACAAATTAAAATAATCTATAATGTTATGCCCATAATAAAAAAAACACTATTCCAAATTCATTACTACGTCATAGATTACAATCAGTAATTGACAAACAATAATTCTATTTCGTTGTATACGGCAAAATAAAAAGTCAAAGCTCATACCAATGTGCATGTGACCCTTAGTCGTTCATTGGCATGAATGCCAATGAATGCCAATGCAATTTTGGAAGGACCACAATCCCACCTGTCCACAATCCGAACATTCTTTCAATTTATTTTATATCCCAGCTTGACCACAGCGGTATGTGTGACGTCATGACAGTTTTTTGTGTGATTTGAAGTTGTTTCAAAACTTTTTGGTCATCATAACTGGCCACATGTGAAAAAACTCTTCAAAGTAACTTGAATATTTCGTAACGACTCCAAAGTGGGAAATGATATATTTGTTCAAATACTATCAAAGTTATTTTACGGCGAACCCGTCTTACGTCGTGCAAACATAACTTACTTGTTCTCAATGGCCGGCACATTAATATTCTTCGTAGTGTTGTCATTCAAAGTGAGCTATTTATTCGATTGTTATCATACATCAACAGATAAAAAACAATTTGTATGTAATGTTAAGCCTCCAACCACTATACAACATGTGCGAAAACTGATTTTTATTAGTATGTATAAATGTCAGAAATCTTTTAAAAACTTGTCCTGACTACTTGTTATTCATAAGTACATAATAAAGAAAAAGAAAAAGAATTTAAAAAAGAAAACTTTATTAAATAACAATCGTAATAGTTTATTTAGCAATCACTATGAACATAAACCGTCACGAACAAAACCGAGGAACCATACATACCAATAGATTTATTTAAAATTTAAATAACTAAGAATCCGAGCTGTTGTCAATGGAAATGTATTAATATTCCGCGCTATTGTCAGTTACAATATAGCACCAAGACCGACTGTGTATTGGAATAGCACCAATTTATTAAAAGGTTTCGTTCACGACGAGTCAAACATTGTCACTAAGACCACGTTTTTTATAATAACTCTGCTACGGGATTTCATTTAAAGTAGTCTAAGGAAGGAATAATGAGGCAAATTAATTCCTATAAAGGAATATCTATACATTGAAGTTCAGTTTCAAAAATCAAGAAGCCGCTGCCAGTGTAGGTACTGTCACGAACAGAAGGCAAAGCGGTCCCCTCTTCCGTTGCACCCTAACTACTTCCTTTGTATAATTAGCTGCCTAATAAGCCGCCCTGAAATATTTACCGAGCAACGACCTTCTGTTCTCGAGTATACTCTTAATGGCCAATAGATATTACGCTATCGAAGATCGTCTGTCGAAGCTGCAAATATTTGCAATAGTTCTTAGCAAATTAATTATTCTTCCGTAGTTCCACAATAGAAAGAATACGAGAATATAATATAATTGATAATGAATTTTAACATATTCATTAATGCTACACCAAAAGTACATATTCAATTACACTAAAGGATACTGTTATTAATAATTACTATATTTTAAATACATTTGATATATAATTCGTGCACATTGAGGAACATGCCAAAAAAACGTAAAAAATCGTTAATATTATTTTCCTTTGTGAACAACACTAAAACTATCCTTACAACACAAGTTTTTATAATTATAACAGTTATATATGCTTCAAATATATTTGATACATTTCCAGCATATATACGCGCGAACGTATTTACATGTGCGTTTAATTTTCTTATACATAAACATATTTACTTGATTCATATCCAACATTTTATTCGATAAATTTTTAAACATAAATTTGCATGTTTGTTTAATTTTCTAATATATTAAACTGATTGATAACGAAGATTTCATTACACATGACATCCCTGGCTCATCACAAGCGTCACACACATGCGGGTTCAATTCCTCATGCATATTCAAAGCTGATTGGATAGCGGTAGTATAACAGAGCAATATAAGCTTTACATCTCGCATATAAGAGATACGAAAACAAGTTACCTCATGAAATTCTACATGCTTCCTCCGCATTGAATTTACTTTGAGTTAATTTTGCAAAATGTGCTTTGCTTTGCTTGGATGGTAATACAATGTTGAACTTTGTACGATATCACTGTCCGAAATGTTTAATAGGATATGATGTTACGAAGTTTTATTGGACTTTTCAATATTTTATCCGCTGCGGATTCGCTGTAATTCCATTGATGGTTTTCTATGTTTCGGTTGATGTTTGAATAAAGTATATATATTTTTTAATTTGTTAATTTGAAAACATGCATAGAAAAAATCCCTACTAATATTATAAATGCGAAAGTAACTCTGTCTGTCTGTCTGTCTGTCTGTCTGTCTGTCTGTCTGTCTGTCTGTCTGTCTGCTACGCTTTCACGCCTAAACCACTGAACTGATTTTAATGAAATTCGGTACAGAGATAGAGTTGACCTTGAGAAAGAACATAGGATAGTTTTTATCCCAGACTTTTGAAAGGTTCTCTTGGAAACGCGATATAACCGAACTCCACGCGGCGAAGCTGCGGGCGGAAAGCTAGTAAGTAATAAATATATTGCTATTTGAATCATCAAGTATTGGTCAGAACTCATAACATTTTATTTCATACAAGCTCTGTTAGAAATGGTAAAATATTTTCTTTTTCTTGTACACAGTGATCTACATCACTGATGCCGTTTTTTTCCGCATAGCAGATAGAAATAAGTAAAATGCGAGGGTGGCGAGCCAGTTAATTTGATATTATTGTGGGCAAAACGTTGGAACTAATAGGAGAAATCGTTCGCTTCTAAAGGAAATCTTATGACTTTTATTATTATGTAAACATTTGCCGAATCTGAGCAAAGATAAATAAAAATAAACTCAAAGTTTTCATCTCCTTATTTAAAACTGTTACTACGGATGGTTATGTTATAGGAAGGTAATAGAAATCATAATTTTGACTACGAACCTCTTTCCCCCTACTCCTCGTTTCGTTTTCATAGAATCTATAATTCAATCCCAACGATCTGTACACCGGAGACAAACGGTTCAGTAATAAGCGGAAAATTCCGATACGCGCCATTGCATTAGCAATATTATGGTAAAGCTATTCCGATTATTGGATGAACACGTGAAATGCATCTGAACCGATGGATGTATAAAATTTTTCTGAGGTATTGCTTTTTAGTTTAATGAAATTCGTCTTTCGATTTCGTTATTTGTAAACAATACTCATTTTGTGTTTTTCATCATATGGTTATTATATTGTTTGTTTTGATTTATATAAAGATTTATTAATTCCTCTTATACTACATATATTCTTTTAAAATTCAATTTTAAGAAATACTATAGCTACAATATTCCTTCCCATCGGATTCACCTGGGGGCGTATTTAAATTGCAATATTCATTTTCTTTTTTGAAAACACTCGCCCCGTTCTTACCCTACCAGATTTACATTCTAAATTCCCACTTTGCCATACTCTGAAAGGTTGTATAAGATAAACGTTTTCAGCATTGAAACATGAAGTGTACCATACATTTAATCGGCTTATTTCTCTGTTACTAGGAAGATTTATGTTCATGTACGCTATAATATAATAATGTTTTCATAAAATATATATTTTATGAATGAAATATATAACTTAGTTGCATATTTATGTCCAATAAATAATTACACTTTGTAGCTAATATATATTGGAAACAATACTGATTATATTAAAATTATCATATTATTTACCTCAATAGTTGTCTTCCCGGAAGCTTGCCATTTCATGAGATGTTCTCCTTTAAGGGACCAGCCAGGGGCATAGCTAATCAACCCTCCAGCTGCTGTCTTGCTCTCGGTTGTTACGTCATTTTCGGTCTTTTTCTTAGGGCTCGTTTGAAGCCGGAAAAAGCTTCGCCCATGAATCTTGTAACTTTTCGAGGGGGAGAAAAAAAATGAATTCTTTTTAGGCGATTTTTCTTGTTCATCGCTTGCTTTCGATGTACTAGCTTCAGATGCATCTTGTTCAGTTATTTCTTGCGTGTTATGTTCTACTGCAGAGGTTTTAGGTCCTGAGTTTTCGTCGGCAACGAATAGTAAAGTTCTTTGTACAAATGGAGTTGCTTTATTATAGAATTCGAACGGCTCAGGAACTTTGAAACTTGAAGGTATTGTTGTACGGTGTGACTTTGAAAATCTTCGCTCCATGTATTTTCTTGCCATGCCATTTACATATCAAATTACAATAGTTTATTCACTTCTACAACTAGGACCGAACATTGATCACTGTAGTTAAATTTAGAAACTTATTTTGCGACGATCTCTTATATAACATTAAAACTTATTTTAAGGTCTATATTGCTACAAAATACTCAATATTATAAGCATATAAAACATGGATATCATAAAATAAATTACACAAATATATGTATGAATAAATATTAATAAATATGAAAGAGACGAATTCAAAATTCTGAATACACATCTAGTTATTATAACCCGTGACTAAAGGCATTGCTTGCAATTTTCACGCGGAGGCTCTAGCGATCGATCGTTGTGCGTGGGTAAACATTGTTCCCTAATATTTTGCAAAGCACACAAAACAATATTAATAACTGTATTACAACGGTGTAAAGTATATTTTCCTATAAATACAAGTATTCCCAAAATTTGTAAACTCTTTCGTGAAGAAAATAGTAGATATAACACGTCTTACACTGCGAATTGTCCCCATAAGATCCATATAAATCATGATAAATGATATTCATACAGATGCGATAAAATAAAAGCAGTTTTTAACATTAAATTAGATCTTTATAAATATTTGCACATAGTTGTTCATTTGAGTGAAAGTATAATTTTTCATATATTTAACTTAAAAAATAATCAAAAATACTTTAGAATCCCATTTATTTTAAAGCAACGTTTTACAAAGTTACTATCTCCCCCAATTATTAACTGAAAGTGGCAATTAAGCTGTCATTTTGAAAGTTTATTTACGCAGGGAGGTATTGTCTTATTAAATTAATAACAAGTGATAATTTAGTTCAGTGACTAAAGTGTTATATCATAAAAGTTATAAAATTTGCTGGAAATAATATAAATTTTAAATCAATTTGCTGCAAGTTTAAGGAATAACTAAATCCAAAGTTGTGACTTACGCTTACAACATCAGAACTTTTTAATAATGATAAAAATTATGTAATACCTATAGTATTGTTACAAATGAAATATATTAATTCTGGACGTATTTTCTCGTTGTCTATTTTATAAATAAATATAAGTAATGATAAATCTGTTCCTCTATTTTGATAGCTAAGAGTACATTCAGTCTCACTAGAGATTATTGTCGCTATAAACATAACGTATAAAGCTCTAAACCCTTTAATAAAAGTTTTAGTTTCGTTTATTTATGGACACATTAAACATAAATTGCCCGTAGTCACTTCAAGTTTCCAACTGTTTATCGTAACTAAATTCATCTATATGAAAACTAACTATGGAATTGTAAATTTAAATAAGTTGTTATAAAGAAAAGTAACTACCGAAAATATTTAAATCATCACAACATGGTTTTTCTGCTGACAAATTATTTGTTAGACTTTAAATAAAAACACGCAGACAGTACGGACCTAAATAAAACAAAATAAAACTATACTTTTGCAAATGTTCCAACAAGTGAATGGCATAAAAATTATATTCCAACTCATTAAGCCAAGGAGTTCTGTCTTCCAACTAAAATAGACCTCAGGTAGAAATGTTATTCCCAGTCGACTTTCCATCCCCTTTGTAAATAGCTTTCCGATCGGTAGGGGGACTTATTGCATTTAGATGAAATGACGAATTGGAGATGACGTACCGGGATCAGTACAATTGACCGCACGAAGAGAAATTTACTTTTTCATACACTGCCCGTGGGGCTTTTATTGGGAATATTTGTTCCGATTTTTGATATTTCAATTTTGTACGTAAATGGAAGTTAACATATTGTCTACATTAGAAACAGACTTGTGCATTAAAAAATTTCTAGTTAAATTTTGAATGAAATTAAGGAAATTTATTTTATATAATAAAATGCTTGAATCTCTTAATAATTTATAAATTTCAATGCTGACTCTGAAGAAAATTGATATACATATTTAGAAAGATTACTTTTATGGTTTGTGCTCGTTTGAGTACTACTGATTACAGTGTGGTTACTAAGTCAATTTAATTTTAGGTAAGACAGCGCTGAAGTTTTATCATATTCACTTCTACAATCCGTTTGGTAAGCTAAAATTAGATACGGTAATAAATAACTTTATTTCAGAAGAAAGATAAACAAAAATCTTAATTACTTCAGATCAATGAACTCTAGTAGGTAGATGTCAACGTAATGCTTTAACTAGAATCAGAAATAGACGCTCACCCCAGCCGCGAACTTAGCTGTTATTTTTACTATCTTATTGTAGGATCCGGAAATAAACAGGATATACCAGCCTTTGATGGTTTTAAATGTAATTTCAAATAAAACAAATCTTTCGATGAAGATGAAGACTAAGATTAAACAATTACAACATTATTTTATCGAAAACATTCCTTGTCTGTATATTTTAGTCTGCCTTCTCAACTACGAAGTATGTACATATGTATATAACAAAACTTGGTTATTTAATCAACTTCATACAATACAATGTAAAAACTTATACTGGTGTGTTGTACCGAATAACAGCAAGCTTAGTGACACGGCAAGTTTAATTAAGACGTCGCGTCAAGAACCGAATTATGTACCACGAGACCCGAGGGAAACCCTTTCAAATAACTCACTAAACAGCCGAGATGGAGTCATACGATTATAGCCTTTAAGCCATCCATATAAGATATATAGCTGATATCAGTAGTGAGCAATGCGGTAGGTTTAGTCCAATATGAGTTATTGTCATAGCTTACTGGGTAAGTAGGATCAACATAATTTAAGTGAGATGAAGGCAAGTCATTTTGATGAAAAAAATGTATGACGATGGACTGTCAAATATATTTTAATACCACTTTGTTACCTCAGTATATTATGTTTGAGTTAATTTTCACTTTTAAGTTTATATTGTTAAAAGTAAAACTATAGCTAAAGAACCCAAAAATTGTAAGATAACATTTTTTCCTATGTTGCTTATGAAGTATTTTTTATTTAAATATGCATTAGTATAAGTACAAATTTGTTCAAACAGAGAAGAAATGTATGAATATTAAAAAATACACACAATATTCGTAACTCATGCATGCAGGCATTAGTTCAAATCAACACCTCATTAAAATGCATACAGCCGCCCTTTGCTGGACGTACAGCAATTATGTGATTATTAAGTACAAAGCCCATGAATAATCGCAAAGATTTACTTTACTGAAAATTATAATAAACAAGGAAAATATACTAGCATACAAATAGAATGAAATATAAAACAATTAATAACATATTATATATCTTATCCGACAGACTGTTTCATTTCTAGAAATTATAGTTGAATTGGTACAGAATATCATTTGTTGTGTGAACACAATCTTTATTAATAAATACTTTGACAAATTATTTGAACGCTAAATACAATAAACAGTAATAAATTCCCATGACAAGTATATTATTCCGTTCAAATCTAATCCTACCTTATGATAGTATTATCGTTACAATTACATTCATTTGAAGTAACAGCCACCAAGTTCTATACAAAATAGTCCTGAATTACTTGTTATTTTATTATATTATGAATTCTAGTTGAATTTAATTTTTTTAGAAATGATATTATTCTAGATGTATGAGTTTAGTGTTAGATGCTATTTTATTCTTAAGAATTCATTTAAAATAAGAAAGCTATTACGAATCTTCGATTAAAACAAATTTTGTACTATTGTGGAACTCAATTTCATAACTTTTTTTCATAAAATAAGTCTTCAATTAAATGAAACTTCTATTTTTCGGATACACGACGCGTGTTTTATTTTTGAAGAAAATACACATAGTCGCGAAGTTAGTTGAATTTAAATGAATAAATCTCCCGAAAGTCTTAGATCTCTTAAAATAAGTCTTAAAATTTTGTCGTGGTTCGAGTGCATGAAAATCTATTATCATGGAATAAAATATAAATAAATGGGCATAGGAATCAGAATAAACTATTTGTCATGATTTAAATTAATAGTTATTTAATATATATATTACTTATACGGGTTCCATACAAGTTCTATTGGAATGCTATAGATTTGTATATTAGTTGGAGCTTAATAACACGATGGTATCCTTCGGGTGAAACGACCCAGCATCCGGACCTATTTATAATTAGGAGATTATAGTAACACATTGAGTCCGTTCAAGTATTTTATGACTGGCCTCGTCAACTTAACGGTACGTCCATATTAAAACATAATGTAATAATAAAACCCAAAAATGTTATGTCCGAATATAAAGAGAATATAATAACTGAAGATTAACATAAATTTTATTTTTATACGAATTCTAAAGAAGAAATTATTACAACGGAATAAATGAAATTGTGCTTAATTTGGTGCGGGCTCGCGTGTTGTAGGGATTAAGCGGGAATGCGGGGATTAATCGCACGACATGTTACTGACGTAGAAATGTCTTCTAATGTATGCTTTGAAGCTTAGTTAATGTTGTACGCAAATGGGTATCGACTGTTATACATGTTGTATACGTAAAACAAACGTGAGTCATTTACTCAACAATAAGTAAAGATGGGTTATTTAAAATTGTAGCCTTAAAACGAATGGTAATCATATTTCAAACGAACCGTTTAAAACGAATCAAAATAAGACGCTTCAGGCTGAAAAACTTTATCGGTACGAAAACGCATAACAAAAAATTACCTGCGGGAAAACGAAAATTTATCCACAAATTAGTAATTTTCCAATGAACTTCATAACAAACGAAAGCTTTAACTTGAGGGGGAGCAAGATAAATTTTGGAGTTCATTTTGTACCTTTATTAGGTAAATATACTAAAGATAGAATCTAAAGTATATTGCAAAAATAGATTATGTCTAATAAAAAACCTTATATACCTTATAAAACCCTCTCTTTAAATATTCTCTACTTAAACGGAAATAAATAATAATATAGAAAATAATTACATACAAATATTTCTGCGTAAAAATTTATTACAAATATATTACAATAAGTACATACACAAATAATTTTATACATAAATATAAATGTTATAAAATGTTAAACAGTAAATAAATATATATTAAGTTTAATTAAAATTAGTATTCGATTAAGAAATCGTCGCAAAATATAACAACAATATATAAACAAACCGTATAAAAATCCTTTCAATATACATCAACTACACAATCTAAAAATAACTATTTATAAGTCACTTTAAACTACACGCAATCACTAAAAAGTTATTAATAATACAAAATTTGATACAAAAGTTCAAATATCACTATCTATATCAAACAGTTTTACTTATTTTTCATTCACAAAATTTATAAGCAACACTTATGAAGCACGTGTTATAAACGTATACGTTTCCTAAGTTAGATGCGAACGTAATTTTCCCGCCACGCAGCCTTCAGGGCGGCAGCGCGTTTGAGGAACGAACAACGACTGCCACGGGGCGGATCGATGCCGCCCTCCGCAGGATACGGATTCGGATACTGGATGTGACTTAATATTTATTGTTTTACGAAACTTCGAGAAATACATTCCCGATTCCGGAATTCCATTATTAGAAATGGAATTAATATTGGTATTGAGAATTATGTTGGTGTCAGAATTAATTATAGTTTTAAATCTATTATGTATTATATTATTTAATTATTGCCATTTCATGTGTATTACTTATTTAATATTTATATTTTACATACGTAAGGTACATTAAATAGTTTAGTATTTGACTTTTTCATTCAAAGCCATGGTGAATTGCCTGTGTGTATAAAATAGTGGCGTATTCAAGAATCTAACAGTTGTCCATCCGTCAATCTCCCCACACCGAGTAAATATAAACCAAACGAATTGAATAACTAACGAAAGTTCACGTATACGTATTCGTAGAACGACCGGCCATCTATCTAAGAGCGTCCCCTTTCGGAGACTGTATTGAGTTACCGCGGAAGCGTTCCCTTTCCTTTTATTCAAAGGTAAAAGTAATCTTATTCCAAAATCGCACTGAAATTTTACAATTTGTCTCAAATTACATTTAAAAGTAAATTACAACGTCTTTTCTTTGAACCCCATCGACGGTTCATTTTTATTGAATTTTGTTTGATTGTTTTATTTTGAAGAAGAATCGGTTCTTAGACTTGATTAATGACATATATTTCATCGAATAAACAATGTGAAAATCATAAAAACTGTTATTATTACTACCCCATATTGGTTAACAAACAAACATAATATTACAGCATTGGATTCAGATTAAATTTTAATTAATTTTTATTTCCTTACATAAATGCAATACCCACGCGCTGCCCTAATCTAATTCAGAAAACAATTCCGATGTAAAACATTTAATTTTAAACTTCGTCTGTTATATCAAAACTAGCGTTTTTAACCCCTAAGGTTCTTTGTAAAGCCTCAAAAGGATTGTTCACTTCTACGTGAGATTGTACCGGTACGTTTCTGCTTTCAACGCAGATTAAACAGGTGTTCTGACTTGGTTGGAAACCTTTGTGTATTTTGTAAACAGTTTTGTACACAAAGGAAGAATTAAATGCCTCTTATGTTATTTGATTGAATTTTATAAGCAACTGTTACTATTATTTGTAAGAAATATTATTAATTAATTGGTAACAAAAAATAGTAATAGTACTAAACTTTAACTAAATTTAATGATTAATTAAGTTTATTTGTTAAAATAAATTAAAATACCACTCATTTTGTTTGTTAAGTACAGTTTAGATTAAGTTTAAGGAGATATTTATTTTAAATACTAAAGATCTTATTTACTTTAAATATTGAATTCTTAAAGTAAATATACATATTTTTTTATTACCCTTTTTATCTTAACTGTACTTAACAAGAAGTGACCGTTGTCAGAAGATTTGAAAGAGAATACGCCTAAGGAAGTGTTGTTCAAAATGTAACGGACGCACCGTTTGACTGATTGAGCTACTTTTAGCTTCAGGAAGGGACGCCTGGTATAGCACAATGATACTAATTATCGCCCCCGTCATCCGTCAGGAAAGATAGACAAATACAATCCATCAAATAGGATGATTATAGAAATTGTTCTCTTATTTGCTGTATTCTATATTCAATATCGAAATGTACAGTTCATAATATAATCATATATTTTAAAAGTAATAATATGTGTATATAAGTATAATATACTTCTAGTTACGTCAATTATATAATGAAATTTTTAAGTATAGAGTTTTTATTTTTATATATCAGATAATATTCATATTCTAATAGCAAAAACATTTTCTTTAGTTAGTGAAATAATTGTTCAATTTCAATAAGAAAATAATTCATATAAAATTAAACTATGTATCGTCATTATTATCGTCATTATTGTTAAAATAAATATAATTTAATTTTCAACCGACATCCAATTAGCGAAAAGAATGAAATCAACTGGAGAGCTATTGACGGAGATTTTAAATTTAAACTATGCGAATACCATTTTAATACAATTAATAGATTGAATTAAATTTATTATACAGGGTGACTGGTGAATTACTATCGATACTTGAGGACGTGATATTTGACGATCACATATGACAAAATAAAAATTTATATATCATAAATATTAATAAACTTCTAAGTAAAGTTAACCAAAAGTTACGTAATTAATTACGCATCGTGTGAACACCCTACAGATTAGGTATACACACACACTCACACATACGCGTGCGGGGGCGTGGTGTTGTATCAGCAGGCCGCCGCACGCGTCCACACTTGGAACACTTGGAACGTGTCAACACTTTATTTATTTATACGGAAATTTTGTCAAAAATTAAGTGCCTATTTTTTTTACATAATTCGAATGAGAATCATGTACCGAGTATTCTCCTTAAATATTGATAGTAATTCACCAGTCACCCTGTATAAATATCATTAATTTGATGATTTTCATATTCGTGTTTTATATTAATACCTCACAGTAATATTCCCAAAGGGATCTTTAACTTTTATGATTTATTTTTTAAATTACTGGACACTTATGTTTCAAAAAATAATATAAACTCATAATTTTTACATACCCAACAAATTTAATACGTAATATGTGAGTTCGATTTCGCGCTAACCTTATTTAAACACCTTGGTCACTATAATAAATTAAGAAGAAAAGCAATGAATCCTTGTTTGGACAGCAAAAATAAAACGATGCTCGTAAAACATTTCAATGACTTTATATCTTTCTTATAGATAATGTTGATATAAAAAAGTAATGTTACATTAAACGTGCTTGAAAATACCTGTGAAGATAATTTTATTTTATATATAGTTTATTGAATTTAACTAGAAATAATAAGAATTCGTTTAATATTTCTAAGAAAGTATGAGTTAATAAATCAAAGACCTTAATATTTAGTATCACATGTGGTATCATAAATAAGGGTTACCGGTTCTTTGAATTTTCAAGGAATTTGAAAAAAATCGTATGGAGTCGACTATTAAATACATCGAAAAAAAATATCAAAATTATATAAATAAAGTAACATCTGAAGTTCACATCCAATTCATTATAAATTGAAATAAAGATAATAAATGTATCGCTTTCTTTCAGTATTACAACTCTTTGATAACTCGAGTATCCCAGCAAGTGCAGCCGCGGTTGGCAACTAGTCCTTCTGAAGTTTAATAAAGTATGAGCTCTCCCTTCTCAAATACGCAAAGTAAACTCAATACATTATTAACCATCACCCCCAACCAAACGTCTCCAACTTTTCACCTTCAACATTGATTTATTCTTACACAAGATGGCAATAAATATATCTTAAGAATACTTCCTACTTCAGTATAAGAAGATCGAGCCGCATAGTATTATGACAAGGGTATATGTGGGATTTAGAAAATGCTATTAACATATCTTTCTTTAGTAGAAATGAAGTTCTCTTTTATATTTATATTATACCTTTTTACAAGCTTTTATAAACCATTGCAATGTCTGCGTATGTATTTGTGAATGTTATTGATTCCGTTTAAATCATGTAACTGAATATTTAAGAAGTAATATTCAACCACTTAAGCTAAAATTTTGCATACATGCAATCTAAAAGTTCACTTTGGATGACAATGTGTGATTAAAGAGACGTAATTCTTTTATTTAATATAGCAACGTAGCTAAGTTGGCTAAGTAGTTAGTTTTAAAGCATTTTCAAAAAATAGGTTCAGATGAAAGGCCTTGCTAAGGGCAATTCGAAAAAATTCTAACAATAAGTAATACGTTTAAAAAACACATAATAAAATAACGACGCAATTAAATAACAATTAAATAATAAATGGTATGAATAATTGTAACAATTTAAAAATTCACTCATTGAATATGAACATAAAAATGTCACAAGATACTTTTTTATTATATAAGTTATATTAATAAGTTTTAAGTAGACTAAAGATAAAATATATAAAGATTAAAATCCATTTATTTTCGTTTTAGACCATTCATATTAGAGCATGTTTTTTAAAAGATTTTTACTCTCAATATACCTATTTCCGGATAGGATATTTTTTATTTAGAACTTAAAAACTTGAGCTATAAAAACCAAATATATAAAAAATGTTTTTTGCGACAATGCACACATATATTTTTATTCTCCACAGATTTTTAAGTGAAAGATTATTCTCATGATTTTAACTTCCCTGAAAACAATTTAATACACATATAATGTTGCAGGACACAGACAAATAACTGCTAATATGTAAACTTTTTGTTTTAAATCATAGATTCTGAATATATTTCGACCGTCGGTATTTTTTAAATTTGCGTTAGGAAAGCTTAAAGCTTGTTACTTTTAAAGTAAATGCACCCTCTCTCAATTGAAAAATAGATTCTAAGGACCCAAAGTTTGGCCGGAAGGAGTGATGCGACAGATAGAGCTTGAATTTTTATAGAAGCGGCAAATTAAGAAAAATACATATTTTTAATGTTCTACGTTGATGGCTAGACTTCAGTCAGAAAAAATTTAAAGATTTTTTTTATATACCTACAATTCACACAGATGTCTCGTACCAATTATATTAATATAACTATCGGAACTGAATATTTGTCTGCGGTTATCAGTTATGAAAATTTATGTTCATTACTTTATTTTAGTGGGTGCCAAATAACATTGCTGACCGCAAATTATAGTTGAAATTCGTAATAGTCTCGTTAAATACATCTGCACACTTTTACATATGTGGTAATTTTGTAATTCTATACTGTTGAAGCTATACTTCAAAACAAACATAATATTGGAAATTTGCCAAGAGAAACGGTTACACTATCTGCTTTACGATAATAATTTCATATCCAAAACATTGACTTGAAATAAACACAGAATATCTTTTATTTTCCTCTCTTCCAAGCCAACATGTCTGCGAATTGGCCGATAAGATTACTTTAGCGGTTTATTTAATATTCTTCAACTCTGAATTACTAAGCCATTATATAAGTTTCACAAGGATTTAAGTACCGAGAGATGCACTAAAATGTAATAACTATATTACTATTCCACGATTTTAGAGCTATAAAAAAATTTACACGATAGAGTTCGTGTTATTAACTGAAAGAACTCATTGCCTTCTAGTTTTGTACGAACATTATACTTTTATTCTCTTATATAATTGAAAAATCGTACGAAGTGCCACATTTGTTTCAATTTCCTTGTCAATCGTTAACAAGCCTGCAGACGATAATTAGGTTACAGTCCCCGCACGTGAGCAGCAACTCTGATACCCTCAGGCCCCCCTTGATTTCACATCAAACTAAACCATTTCCAGTGACAAAATAACCAGTAGGTATAGCTGTTCTATAGTTCTATTGTTCCTTTACAATTTTCAAAATATCCTATATGAGTAATTTTCGGATATTAAACATACGTTTACTATTACACGGACCACCACATTGGTTTCAATGAAAATAAGTAACAGGTACAGTAAAATCAGATATATGAAAGCGTTTACCCGTTTACCTGAAGTGTCCTTGCGTATCCTTTAGCCTGCAAGGTAAGTGTTGCCGAGTAATGTCGAGAGCTGCCGAGTGTTTCAGACTGTTTGCACTCACTTTTCCTCTTGAACTTGCTGTGTGACTTTTCCCATATATAATGTGATATACCCGTCAAGTTTCAAGACCTGTTTCTGATTTGTAGGAAATTCATTGTTTCACATAATGACATAGATTTCTTAATTTTATTTGTATTACAACAATTTTTATTGAAGAAAAGGTTTCATCTCAAACAAAGATATTTTTTTTACAGAATATCTTTTTGTAGAAATGAATTCTGTCTTGTAAAAAACGAATGACGAAATGAAACTTCTTAGGATTCCACGGATTCACAGAGCAGGTGCCGGGTCCAACGCGTTGCAAAGAGAATAGATTCAACCGTACCTGGGACTTGCAATCGACACGTACTCGTAGATTTAAGGGGCCCCTATCTTACGCGCTTTAAACGCTCGCTTCCACACTCCAAGCTCCTATCCCTACCTAACCAAAGTTTAAAGGAACCTACTAGAACTGCCTTCGAGGTACGTTAGAAGAACGAATTAATGTTTCCTCTGAACAGACCCAAGTTTTTTAGTAGGTTGTAGAGGGATTTAGCTGTTATACCTCTCGCTCCAACTTCTGATGCGTACAAATCTGTGACGAACCTATTCCTAGTGAGTCTATTTTAATAGTAACCGTATGTACGTCATCCTCACTATGCTCATATTAAATAGACTAAAACAATTATATTATTTCAAAATTATTGTGTATCCAATACCACACACCAAAACACATGATCGTATTAATCAAGAAATAAAATAAAACTTCTAAACAATGATTCAATTATTCATAAATAAACTTCATTTTCTCTAGAGTATTCGTCAATTCTTTGAGGCCCTCGATGAATTATTGTTAGCGATGAAGTAATTGCTCTCACATACGCAACCGCAATCATTACAAAAGCGAACCATGTTCGGTTACCGTTCGTTATTTACTTTAAATGGGCCCATTTGGAAATTAACTGCTCGATTGCTTCCGAATAATACGCCAGTGTAGAGCGATATATGGAAGTTGTTGAATGCAGGGAGATTTGAATAATAGAACTTCGGTCTGTTATCAACTAAAACTTTTTGAACAGCGCCACCTTCTAGACAGTAGGGAAAGTTATATAACAATGCTAAATTATCGAGCGCTCCCATAGAGGGCACTACTTAAAACTAAACATGTTTTCGTTAAGGAAAAAAAAAGAATTTTGTTATTTTACATAAATATAATATCTTTTATACCTATTTATTTATTTATTTATTTATACCTATTTTATGTTATAAAATTTTCTTGTCTTGATGGTATTGAAAACTAAATAATTCATGATCAAAGTTTTACTATTCACATATAGATGACGCTACTATTCAAGAACCAAATGATATCGTGAAGCTTTTATATACAACAAAATTCTTTTTACTAACAGATGGCTCTGTCACCCACAGTGTAAGTATTCAAAATAACGTAAAATTAATAACTGATATTTTTTTAACTCGATATAAAATTTTATCTATGACATAGGTGCACATAATATAACTTTGTCCCTTACATACACAAAACAAAGATTATAAACAAGTCAATGTATCTGTATTTTTGGATTAAAATTTAAATTCCTTTACCAGTAATAAAAAATAGATACTAATAAAAACTTCAATATTAAATAATTTATTAACTGACCTTAATTTGTTCTGTTGCCTTTTTCGCGACTGCAGGATCCAATATTGTGACGTCCAGAGCCGACGCACATTTTTTTGCTGACGCACTAAAAACTGCAGCGTTAACGTAATGAGCGGATCCTTTTTCACTAGTCTCTCCGGGGGAATTCGGTGATAAAATACCGCTATCTGTGTCACTAACATTCAAATTCTTCGGAGGTATAAATTTTTCACCAACAGGCGACTTAAGAGGTATTTTCGACCTGTCCCCAGCTTTCGATGGTAACCTTGATTGTTTAGTTCCTTCATCAGATTTAAAACCAGTATAAGGATCAAATATGACATAGTTATCTTTGTCACACCTTACTTTGTTGTTAACGGTTACTGTATATTTTTTATTTGGACTTAAGTTTAAGAATGGATCTTCGTTGTCTATAGGACTTTCGGGTATAATGGATTGGATTTTAGGAGTAATCTTTTGTACTGACTTGCCTCCGATAGTTCTTCGGATAACCGTATCGTTACTGAACTTCAGACGAACATATTCGTTAGATATTGTTCTTCTTACCGGCGAAGATAGCAATGGAGAGGGTTTACTTTCTTGCGCAGTACCTTTGCCTTGAAAAAAATGAATTTTGGGTTTATCCATTGTTTTGACAGGTGAAAATGGTAGTTTTAATTTTGAATTTCTTTTCTTTTGCACATTACTTAGATCTTCTGTGTTTTCTTGAACAGCGCTTTTATAAACCGGTAAAACACTAGTATCTAATTTACCTAATTTTGAACCTTTACCACTCTTAACATCTACATTTTTATTGAGCTTTTTGATATTTATTGGATTGCTTAGTCTTTTTTCTCTCGATTTTCTTAGTCCATCTTGAATATTTAAGTTTTTGCTATCTAATAACGTATCTTCTGACTTCACAACAGTTTTGCTACTATCACATCTTGTTAAATTATTTTGAGCGAGTAAGTCTACATCTATAGAATTTTCCAAAATAGTTTCAAAAATGATATCAACATCACTGGTGTCGGAATTGCTTTGTGATGATCTATTTTCATTTATCATAGAAGATATTCTTTCTTCAACATCGATAAGTCCATCTGACTTATCGTCGTCCACGCTTCTGGACGTGCCACTACCAGAATCCGAAGGAGTTTCATCGAACACAGCGTCCACATTTCTTCCTTTTTTCTTTGAATCCTCTGGACACGAGGATCTTCTTTTCACTGTCCCTGTCGCTACAGACGGCGAGTCCCAGTCTAAACTTTGTAGAGCACAAGGACCACTCTTTTTGATACGTCTTAAGCTAGTCATTATTAGCTTCTTACATGTTTACATCACACATGACTTTCATTCCTGATAATTAGAACAACGTTGGAACAGCGTACGGTACATTGTAAATACATGATTAGACCGATAGCGTTTGGTAACATAGTGGTCATTAATTTAATCGAACACGAACATGTCGGACTTGATTGTTATCTAATTACGAACGTGGAATAAATGTGACACTAGGAAACAATATATGTCAATGTGGTAAAAGGGCTGTACGGAAGTGACCATCGGGTAAAATAAATTATTTAATTTATTACTTCTTTATTTAATTTATGTTATATATTTTCATTGAAGACCTTAAATGTAAGCAAAATTTTGTAAGACAATTCAATGAGAAGTCAAATGAAATGAAATAAGGTTCTAAAAACTGCTAGACAGCGCGGCGGCGAGACCGGAATAAGGTTTGCATCGTAAAACTATTTCGCAGGCGGTCTATTCAAAATGATTTTCTTTTTATTTTCATGCTTACTTTTTTGCCTAGAAATATTTTAAAAAAGTTGCAGACGCATTTCGAAATAGAAAGTTAGTCGAATGATACTATATAAAATTATTTTTTGTCCAAAATTATGTTTAATCTATTATTTGGATATTATTTCAAGGTTATACCTAAACAAAATAATTTCACCGAATTATGATTCGGACCTGTCACAAAGTTGCAAAAACTTTCCACTTAATTGCCACATCAAAGTTAAAGTAATGAACATAACTTCTGGATAGTTCCTAAGAGATTTTGACAAATTACTCGACAGTGTCCTTGCGGTAATCTAATAACTGGAAAAGTGGGAACAATAAATAACTTTGCGAATATGACAGCTGAACTTACTTGATTAAGATAAATGGTAAGTTACTTAAATGACATAGTATATTGAAATATATGAACATTGAACAGTCTATTAGAGATTTTAATTATTCAAAAGACATGTAAATTTTACTTTAATAAAAGTGATTAGAAATACTATCAAAACAAAACAGTATAAAGTCAAGTTATTTACTTGACTTTATAGCTTTTCCGATTATCGGTGTGAGTCATTTCTATTCTACCGTGTACAGTTTTATTTCAACAATAGACACAACAAGTTTTCTTTAAAAAATTCTAATATCTTTTCTTATGGAAATCTATTGAAAAGTATAAGGTCTCGTTTGTTCCTGAATTTTACGATCGAATTTTATTCTTTGTATCTTAAAGCTGAATTTATAGTATTGTTCACAACTGAAAGTTTACGCATCTAAAATGAGAAATGCATCCATTATCATAGAATTATCACATAGGTTCTAAACATCGTTGTTCTGGAAAAATTGAGACTCATGAATATAAAATCTTACCCATTACCGTGTTATGAAATATTAAACATACTGCGAAGTACAAATTTATTTTGATAGACTTAATAGAGCGTGAAATTTTCTTAATTATAATTTATCAAATAAAATTCTCTATCTTAAGTTGTTTTTTTCATAGATATTTTGTCTACATTGCGACAATGTACTATATATTTGTATAATAATATCAAATTAGTTAGTTTCTAGTCCTTTAAGTCGTCTCGTATTATTGTTAGAGATAGTATATACGCTAGCTGTATCTCTGGTAACAGTCCCTTGCGAGCAAAAACAGTAACTTAAACTGCCTACCTTCGTACTCCTTAAGTGATTTACAAGCACCCTGCGTCCTATTCCAAATAAACCTCCAAAAACGCAGCAAAGAATTTCAAGTTTTCAACATAAATATTCAGATATTTTGGAAACAACTTTATTGAATTGTCACATCAATAAAAAAATCAGACAATTTAAATATTTGAGTTATAAATATTGGAAATATTCCACAGTATTGAGGTTCTTTTACATAGAAATGTTTATAAGTATAAAATAGCAATTCAATAATTTTACGTATTATATTATCTATTAATTGTGAATATAATAGTCAAAGTTAAGAGTTGAAAAAAAAACAAATCCCTCTGGGAATGGCCTCTGAAATAAGCTTAAAATAAGCGGATACAATGAAAGTGGAACAATTCAAGACTCGTTGCATTACTTCTTCAGAATTTTACATCTCTTTCTTAATTTATTAAATAGAAAGGGAGAGAAGTGAGAAAACTGAAATTGAACTTGCTCTGCTATATCCTTCTAAATAGGTCAGGAAGGCGAAGTTTACGTCGCAATTTGGCATTAGGGAAACCGAAAGGCAATAAAATCTACGGTTTGGGGGGTAAATTTGAAAATTATTCAAGACTGAAGCAATCCAGAGTTGAAATTTTATGTATAAAGTAGATTAAGTAGATATTTAAAAGGCTTCCTTATCTAAATGTCTATATATACTTTAATTAGCATCATCTATGATAGGATAAGAATTGATAAGTATTATTCTTTTTCATAAATACCATTAGTGATAGATATTTTTAATAAATTTATCTAATATATTTCCAATTGTTATAATAAACATGTAATATCAAATCCGATTTCGTTAAAACCAATATAGATACAAGGCAATAACAGTTATGCCCCTCACGCGGTTAATAAAAGGAACTCATAAAAACCAATACAAAAAGTACACAGGGTATTCGACATTTTAGTGTAACATTAACACTGCGATGTTTTGTCGGAACATTTGCATTGGGGCGACAACCCCACATTCCGTTGCACTTGCTCGATTGGTCGCATATGTGCATTGTAAGATGTTACCGAGCATACATTTATATTACTGCATTTTTAATGCACTATTTGTATGCATAAAAGCATTTAAAATTGTGTTTTAAAAGTGCATACAAAACCACGTACTTAATAAATTCATTTTAAAAATAATGCTTCGTATAGCAAAACGGTTACAGAAATAACAAACTATGATAAAAAAATAACTCTAAATTTTAATTCATATATAAAAACAATCAAAATAACGCAGCACGTGCATAAAATATATCTTATAGGTGTGGATCTATTAAAATATATCTTTATTAAAACACTGACCACTATCTTATTGTCATCTGAAACCCAATCATCATCGTTTAAACTGCATAATCTGTTGTTTTTCGTTCAACTATCCCCCCTATATCTACCCTATGCAAGGGAATGCATCTGGGGGAATTTTCGATTAAATATTTAGATGAGATTTTTCGAGATCCATTTATCACGGTCTAATTGTGTAGGGTTGACGCGCTCTGAGGACCTGACCCAAGATCCGGTAAACCTTTGATATGATAATGTAATAAGTTATAGTTTCATTTTAGCTTTAAGATGAAATATAACTCATCGGAACGTGTAGTTATATCTCTTCGACATAAGCGAAGAGTTACAAACATTTAGTTTATACATAAAACATCGAACTGTTTATAACTATTTAGATTTCATTGATAAATTATTCCAATAAAATCAAATTTTAATAGCTGTTCATATCACACAATTTGAATTTGCGTTTGATATATAATTGAACACAATTAATTTTTCTCCTAAAATTTTAAAATATGTACTATAAAAATAAAAGAAACGTCTTTTGACAAGTTATAAAATGAAATATATATTTTTCTAATTCCGATTCTAATTCAATCATATTTTGATTTATTTAAAATAATACAACTAAGACCTATAAAATTTATTATATCTAGGCTCTACACTATTATTCCTAAACAAGGAGAACTACAATATTGTCAATAGATGATATAGATCATTAGTGGTTTTTTGACTCCTAAATAACCAAAGAGCAGGGTGTCGTAATTAAATTTTAAAACCGCCCCACAATTATTTTTTCTCCGCCCCGTTTGTTACATTACGATGGATGAGCTAAAAGCAATGCAAAAAATCTATTCGCTCCTAGAACGATTTCTTCATAGTGGTGTTGAAATATATTCAATTTCTTTAAAATAAAATAAATGATCTTCAGTCTACTTTCTACTAATAAATATAATAAACGTGAATTTTTATACTGGTGTGTGTGAATTTGTCTTTTTAATGACGATGAAACTACGACACTAGTTTCGAATTTATTTACTTTTCGCCAATAAATCTATAGAATGGTAGAACTTTACAGTAAAGTTCTAACACGCGAGCAAAACAAGTTAAAATCTAGTCAAGTCAACAAACATAACATATCAATATTATACAAAAAAGTAGGTTTGGAAATGTAACAATAAATATTAAAAAATATTAAGATATAATATTTCCCTTGTACATTTTCCTTTACAATGTTTCCTTATTTCACTGTATCCCTAACAATATTTTCTACTTAGCTAAAGCCGTTTGACGTGGACTTTAACGAAAAAAATCATATTGTATTATTTTTATAAGGTTATTCCAAAAAAAATATTTCAAACGAAAAAAAGATTGGAAATTTTTAAGAAAATTAAAGCAGCAGTAATAACTGGCTGACAATAAAAGTTATTAAATTTATTTAAAAAATGTTTTAGCAACCCTTCCCTGGCACACTGCCACGTTTCTACCGAGAGCCGTAATCCCTCTGATATGAACCTCATTCCTATTTATATGCAGATTCCAAAGCCGACCATAAGTTATCCGTTCAAGCTACCGGATCATTCCCTTAATGACTACGTGTAAACGGAAAAAGTACTTCGATAGGGCGTTTTTGTCTAACATGGAACTTTTTCACAGTGAGTTGGAGGCGCGGAATTAATTAATAGCATCGCCTCATCTTATTATTAAAATATGTAAAGGGGATTGGACGGGTTAATAACATTAGTGACATTTGGTTTGTTGTTTGTTTTTCGTATGATGTTATGTTAGGGTCATGAAAATTATGGCTACTGAAACAACAAACAAAAATTATTAAGTTTTTTACAATAATTCAACAATTACTTAAAACACTACGTTATGTGTAGAGTTCTGCTGATAAGACAATTTATAATTTGTACAAATCTACAAGTATCCAATATTATACTAATATTAAAAAAGAAAATAACCACTTTATAATGGAATCCGTAATTAATAAACTGATTAAAATATTAATTATCAATAAAATCTTTCATTGTTGGCAAACAAGTAGTCAATTACTTTTTTAAAAATTACTATCTCTAAGGAAATTACGACAAGGAAATACCTATTAATGTACTTTACTCCGATTAGAAAGAGAATATCTTATACTACTGAACTAATTGAAATGACAGTCGCAGTTTCTACCTGTCATTATTACTTTTATCCCCCTACTTTACTTAATGTTATTTTATGTGATGTAATAATTAATATTCAAACCGGTTGGTTTATGGACAAGTTTCAGCTGATTTTGATTAAATTATTCGATGATAAGTGGGAAGAAAATGTTACAGGGGAAAATAATGAAACTTTGATGAGATTACGAAAGAAATTATATTAAATTAATTAAAAAATGTTCTAACACCGATACCTTTGCGAATTAATATTCATTATTATACAAAGATTTCTTCTCTTTTACAAAGAAACAACGTGTTGTTTTTTGTCAAGAAAATAAAAGATTAGAAGTATATTTTCTTGTAAGACAGTACTCCTTTAAAAGATAAAACCATTGTTTTCACAACATACAACAAGCTTGTAAGGTTTATTACATGTTGTGCCTTAACCCAAGTCACTCCGAGGACAAGTAACACAAACATATCTAGAATTAATAAAATATATGAGAATTCTTGATCAAAGCGCACACAGTCATTGAAAAAGGGGTTTTCAAACAGTTATACTATAGTTATTGAAACTGTTTGAGAATGATATGTATTTGAATTAAAATAAATCCAGCGTTATACATATTTTATGTTCTTAATAATGAAATATGATTTTATCCTCCACCTTAATAAACTTTCATGATACGTCATACCATTGAAGTCGGACTGGTGTCCAAAGCTTCTATAATCTAAAAATACTTTTCTATAATTAGGATGTCAGATTTATATGTATACATCTGTAGTATCTAGCTGACCTATGCAATAAGAAATAAAATACCACAACATATAACCAATGTGTATTTTACCAATTAATTGATTAATTCGATTTAAAGTACATTTTTATCAAAAGTAAACTTTATTACATGATAAAATTAATGTCGTAAAAGCTATAATACAAGTTGTTATTCAACAGGTATTAACCCTGATCCACAGTGACCGATGTCCGTCAGATCGTAAATTATAGCAGAGTTCGAGCCACGGACTACGGAAAACTGCTTTTAACTGGATAGCGATAAAACGATTTCCCTAATGGAAGCAGGCTGTACTGAAAATACGGGGAGGTGAGTTCTAGCATACCTTGCAATTTTATCTTTTTCTAAATATTTACAAATCAATTGCAGTTCTAAGATCATGACAATCAATTGTTACGAAAGAATTAAGAACTTAATTGAATTAAAAAATTGTTAATTATAAAAAAGAACTTTACAAATTACAACTATGAAAGAAAATATAATATTGATTCATAACTTTCAATGCGTATGTGAAACTTTTATGAGACACATCATTAATGAATTCGTAATGGAATACAAATGTACAGATATTTTTTGGGTAATGTATATATAATTGGAGGGTGTAGCGGAGGCTGTCGTTAAAAATTAACGGTAGCTCTTTGATGGTAAATCAATAGCTTGTTGGAGTAAAACTGTCTGAAATGAGAAAGCTTTTACACTGTAAGAGTATTACAGTATTAAGTCGGATGTCTGACGTAATCACACGTCTATATGTATATTTATATATTGGCTTTAATTTCAAAGGGCAAACTATTTTGTTTATACAAACATTTTAATAAGCACCATTAATTACGATTAACTTTACAGCTTCTACTTTCGAGTTTTTAAATCAGCGATAAAATTTAATCAGTACATAAAACGGTATTAATAAAACTCTTTATAAAAAATTTCTTTTATTTTACAGCCAATAAAAAATACTAGTACTGTATAATGAAATATTTATCGTGTTATTTTTATTACCGTAATACCCTTATTAAAATATCTCAACGAAATTACAATCATTATTTTTAAGAGGCTTAGAAAATTCGTTCAATATTCTTATCAAATTATAATTGGTTATTATATTATTTTTACATATTTGAAGATAATACTTTTATAACAGACATTGCTAGAGTTAAAATGTATATAATTCATAAATGGCTAGTTATTTAACAATAAATTTAACTTTCATGTAAGTGAAACGGGGTTAAATCAAGGACGCTCGTTAATTTTAAGTATAAGTCACCCCAGTTTGTCTGAACCATCGTAAATATATCGCGTTATAATTACCTTTAATCGACGTTGCACACGCATTAAAGAATCAAGGTGTCACCAGTTAAGTCAGGGTTGTCATTGAAATTTTCGTTAATTTATAATGGTTGAAATAATTTTATAATTGCATAAACCATTTTTTAAGACCTTTCTACATTCGTGTTATATTCTTCATATCAAACTGCGATCTTTATTCATATTATTTCACTATCATGAATATTAATGTAATTTCTATTTAATTGTATATAAAATATTGGTTCTCAGATATATATGTATTCTATATTAAGGAACTCGACCGGCTGCTCCCGATAAATAACGCCAAAGGGTTCTACGACGTTTCCCGCCTAATGCCGTCCCCGCACGCGACGCTCAGATGACTGAGTATTTTGCAATGGTCGTGTAAACTAGCTATAATACTTTGGAAGTTCTGATAACATTTTATGTCATAATACTATACTATTGTAAAGGGTTGTATAATAGTCGTTTATTTTTATAAGTTCATATTTAGAGTTCATACCTTTGCTTTATTTTCACCTGTATCACTTCATACTTGAGAAATTCATTACGATAATTAAGATTCAATTAAACGTTGCTATTAAGTTGTATCTTTTTTATAAACCCATTAAACATGTAATGATATAAAATAAATAAACCATCTAGAATTATGGTAAAGTATTAAAATATATTTTCATGAAATTCAGAAACATCTTCTTAATATAAAAGTAAGAAAGTCTATAAAAATTATAATGAATATTTACTACCGGCCCTTTTCATTCAGAGCTGAAAACTCCACAGGAATGTTTTTACGCAAGGGGATGTGGCTTTTATAGTAGGTCTGTAAATAATTCTTAATTGGTTCTACCTAACTAATTGAACGCTTTAAGGAAAGAAAAGCCGCGATTTCACTTTATTGCAACAAGCACGTTTAAAAAATCCTTACTTAAGTATGGAGAATTTATATAAAGAAACAGCAGCGCTTTTATTAACTTGGTCTTCGTATTTATTATTAATTTTTTAATGACAAGTTGCCAGTGTGATTAGATGGTACATTATATAAATTAGAAAATGGTACGAAGAAGGATAAAAAATATATATTAATATATAAAGAAACGAAAATATTTTATGCCCGTCACGAATAAAGAATTACAGACAAAATATAATTGAATATACTTATATTCATATTAAGTGATAGAGAGATAGAACCAGACAAATAAGTGTCATGGTAATTCCCTGTTAAAGAAATATGAATAAGAAACAGTGGGACTGTTATACTATAGTTCTTGCTCTTAACGTAAGTGACGTTAGCGTAGGATATACTTCACCATCTCTCTATTAGCTTTCTAATCCAAATTGGTCTAAGCCTTATCATTTCTCATCCCACACACAATACATCCAAACTCCTAGTACTTCATGAACTCTCGCAATTAATTACATTTTCACCCGTCCTAACAAAAACATGTTCATCACAATTAACCAAATTTCCTTTACTTAGAATTTAATGATCAGGAAAAGTATAAAGGTAATTTAAATTTTCGTCCCATTTTATCATTACATACTCAAAATGATAATTGTTTTATTATTTTGAACTAATCCGAAGAAACTAAGTGATATACATATTTACCAAAACAAGAGTATGTGTTTCAGGAAGAGTGAATATAACATTTTAATTAATTTAATTTACGCTTCTGTTATACTAAAACTATATAACCCATAATAAACGTCATGTTTAAAGTACACAAGTTAACGGAGCACGTTTACGTCAACATATCACTTTATCCTCGAGCGTGTCTGCGTCGGATCGATGCCAATACGTCTTATATTGCAGATATTCAGAAAATCTATTGGAGAAATGTTAGGAGATGATACATAAAGCGACGATTTACTACTTTATATTCATCGAGTATCAAATAATTTTACATATTTGGATAATATAATTAATATTGAATATAATAAAATTAGACAAGGAGCAAGATAACTTTGTTGCTTTAACGTAACTTTCCGAGTTAGTAAGTTTGTTATAGAGCAAGCTCTTTCACTCGACCGGGAAGATAAAGACGCTTTATGCATTTGGTAGATCGTAAAATACGGCCACTAATATTGTGAAATAATTTATTTTCACTTGAAATATGAACCTGCACGGATATTCCAATAAAATAATAATAGGAATCTATAATCTTCTAAATAAATAATCCAGTATTGGAATTGATAAACGCAGTTTTAAAATATAATAAGTGAATATTTTTACGACTTTTTATATTGCTCTAATATGTAGAAACCCTTCTTACTACCAATATATTTAACTTCTAACAGAATCACTTCCTCTTCCAACGTAATCAGGTGTAAAGACAATTAAGAGATAAAATTCAGGACCGGACCCCTTCAGAGAATCGTTTTCCCAATACCTTATTTTCATTGCTTGGACAAAACATTATCTCATTCAACCTCAGGGTCAGTCACGTTCGAGTTTTATTTGACAATTTTCAATTGTAAGGGTTTCCTTTTAATATGACATCCGATTATGAATCAAATAAAAAATCAAAATAATTTACTCGAACTACTATATAATGCTTATTGAATCATTCATATTTTTATAAGAAAATGTATCAACAATATTATTTTAATAAAACAATGAGACTCTTCTACATATTCAATATTTCATAAGCTATTGAACGAGGTATTTCCTTTAAGCATTGGTTTTCAGTGGAACGATTTTATTGGCGTTGTCTAGGAGCTTCATCTCGTATTCTCTACGGCACGTGTTTCAATTTAAAGTTAAAACTTTATTTAATGCTGAGGTATTTATGGTTGACGGAGTTCATTTATAAAGATATAAAACAAGAATGTTATCACTTTTATACTTGTGAATAGTGAGATATTTTAAAAGTATTTTATGTCCAACCTTATTCTGTATATTATATCCTTCTAAAAGTTTAAGATGTTTTTAATGTTTTCCTAACGTATGCTCAGAATTGTAAATAAGAATATATAAAAGGAAAAACAACCTTTTAGTAAGATAAGTCTATGTCCATCACAATATTTGCAGCATTTTAATGAGTATTAGTTTAAGTCTGTAACAGCCGATATCTAGTTTCTCATTGATGTTTGCAATAAGTTGATGAGTCAAGAGCGATCTAGCACTGGGGAGCAATAAATTGCGTGGACAATTTGTTTAATCAAAAACAAATGTACGTACATCCCCCATCCGTAACTTGATACTTTATTTTTGTTTGTATCAAATTAGGTTTGTTTTATTTGATTTGTTGCTTCAATTGTTGATTGTATTTACTCTTTATTTATTTTTTGTTATCGATAACCCAATTGTATAACCTTGCATTTTATTTCATTATGTTTCATGTGATAATTAATTTAAACCAGTTATTTATGTATCAATATGTGAAACAATTAAAGTAATATCAATGTTACCTTGGCTTTAATTAAACGTCGAACCGTTTCACGACGCTCTGTAATAATATAAAATACTAAATTTCTCACTATAGTAAATTAAAAACTATGTAGAAAAAATAGTACACCGTAATAAGAAAATGTATATACATTATTTTCAAGGAAACCACGTCTTTGTACCGGGCACTTAGAAAATGACTAGAAAAGATGGTGCGAGACGATTAAACTGCACCAGTGAAACGAAGTAATTGCATTTCCCATTGGCTTTTATTCAATGCTTTTGTTAACAAAACGGGAATGATTGGTTGAAATTGCTGTACAATGAGATACGTCTTTAAAGATGAATTGATCTTAACCGGATCTTTGATAAATATTATCTTTACTTTGAGATTCATATTGTGATAAAAGCACGATATATTGAAGCGTTTCACATTTATTTTATTACATATATATTTTTTGAGAAAATAAAGTATCCTTAACCATTTAATGTTATAGCACTGAATGTTTGAAAATAGTTATATGGTAGTTAATACACACTCATATTGGTCACCATTGAACAGTGAAAGTATTAAGCCGTTTCATTAAAGACTCATCATTAAAGAATCATTATGTATAAAATACTAAATGAAAACTTTAAGATAACCGATAGTTTTCTATTATATAAACAATATTCATAACAGAACATACAATTTAAACAGCCGTCAATATATGTATGTATTTTTGGGAGGGTATATGATCGTATTGTTATTCGTCTCACGGCTTCCTGGTCACGTCTGCATCCAATAATTCTACTCTGACTCATCTCGCAATTTTCACTTGAGAATATCAAATAATCCGCATAAAATTATCACGCGGTTGAGAATTAAGTAATTATCGGCTAACTTGTTTATTTTGTGGTCTAATTGGAAAATTTCAATGAATATATTAAGAAGTTCTACAAATTGTGGTGTTATTAGATTGTATGTTTTTATAAGATTAATTAAATAAAGTGTTCATATTTAATTTTATCGGATCAACACGATTGTACCAATTATAATCATTGAGAGAAAAATTCAGATTATAAAAATATATCGTAATGTATGAAAAAAATTATGAAGAATTTAATACAATTAGTATTAAATTTCACTGACAATTATTGTACAAGTTAGATATTTTACTAAAACGAATAATTTATTATAAGCGTTCCTTCTCCTATATTATAAAAACTAATAACAATTGAAAAGGTATACCATTATCAAAAAATAATTCATTAAAACTGTTAGCCAACAGGTATTTGAGTATTAATTTTATTATTGAAAGCATATATTTCACTGTATTTGAATATAAATATATGACTTCTAAACAAAAAGTCGCCGGTATAAATTGATATACAAGATAAGCTTTGACGCCGTCCGTTGCACGCTACTGTATAGCAATAAAAAAAAGTATGATAAAAACTACCATGAATAATATGATATTTGCCATGACTCAAGTACAAACCATCCATTATATTTTCTATCTATCCCATCAGTAAGCTATCATATTCGTACCTACATTTAAAATAATTAACCGCAAACAAAATTGTTTCGACACTCCTTTATTTGAATTAAACCGTTATGTACATTCCAGTCAATATTTTTTCATTTATTTTGTCCGTAATTATGTTCAACATTTTCTCGAAATGTATATAAAACAAATGGTCCAACGTAATGTCATAAAACAAACTATAAACCCCCAGAAAGATTCTGGCCCATTTCAAATGACGTAAGGGAGGACCGGGAAAGTTAAAGAAACACACATAAATATTCCAAACGTACGCCGTTCCAACAACAAATCCACCATGTGCTCCAAATTTAATAACACCAACCATAAATATTTCTGACAACATGAAAACATAATTAAACACTTCACTATCACGTCTTCTCTAACACTTTCACTGAAACTTTTCACACTGTATATCATTCCTTACTCTCGTATAAAGTTTTAACAGCACTAATTAAGTTCAGGCGTACATCAAGTATAAGGCAGACTACACACTCTCATAGCGAATTTGGGGGTTAGACCGGCGTGAGGTCACGGTGTGACGGCGTGGGCGCGAACAGCGCACTGCCGCCCTTGTCGGAAAAACAACCAGCCTCCGAGCCTCCCCGCCCCACCGAATGCGCACTTGCAGTTATTTACCTTTTGAAAGTCTAGCCTCATAAGTCTATTAACCTATTTACGTTGGTGTCAAATACCACGTTGGTAATTTTCAATTACTAAAGACATGACACATTTCTTAACAAACGCTATTAAAGTGATAAATTCAATTCACAATATGTATGAAAGTGAAACAATACAGGTTGTTTTTATGCCGCAATGAATAAGTTTTTGAAGTCAATGCATGAATGAAATCGAATTTTCAAGGCCAGTGAAGTTTATTTAAAATTCGATGCATTGAAAGCCGCAATATGAAAAGCCATTGAATATTTTTCATACCAAGCTTTTAAGTAAAAAATATATTGAAGCGGCCTTCGATGTTATGTATTTATTGTTTTCATCTGATAAGATATTAGAGAGATATTAATTAATGAAAAGTTTAAGTTGCCAATTAACATAAAAACTATATAGCAATTGTTGTCTAATGTTGACACTGACGTGTATATATTGCAAAGATAAAAAGCCATTAAACTATGAGTAATATATAAAACTAGAAAAGTATAGCAACACGATACGATGAAAAATTAAAAAGCCACAGGAAATAAAGGGTTTCCTGCGGCTTTTCCATTACCGCGTTGTGTTGGACATGATTAAGTATGAGTATTTCTAATTAGCCGCAGAGCATACCACACAATACTTTTTCATTTACTTGTTTTGTATCACCTCATAAAGAATACATTATTTTTGTTAGCACAAAATGATTGTGGCTTTCTTACCATAATATAGGAATAGTTTCAATGTAAGCTGCTATAGTTGGATAGTCACGTAGCTGGATAACTAAAATTGACAACGCACAAAAGAGGGCAAGGAACAGGCTTTGATCTCGTTTAGGAACTTTATAACGTTTTTGTTGTTGATAGAGACGGGGGTCAGATGTAAGGTCTGCTTAATATTATATTCTTTAAATAAAAATATATAACAAAACTGGATGTGCGTTTCTTTTGCATGTCCCTTTTATTTTTGAAAAAACATTGGACTGAAATTTAATGACATTTATTTCTGTATGATAAGCATTACGTAAATAAAATTCAAGATGAAAAATATTCTTTCAAGATCTTGATGTAATGTTCCGAACATTGTAAACGAAACAGAAAACGTACACTAGTCTTAAACACTAATATTATCACCCTAGCTGACTTGCGTTTTGCATTAATGGACTCCATACATCCTGTTGGTACTTTAATGGTAGCAAATTGTTTCTCTACATTCCTTCATTTTTTATATTAGCAACAAAAACTCAGATAAATCATCGTGCAAGGGTTCATACGAGTATTTAAATAACAAAAGAGATTGCAACATCGTTTTTATTCAGGAACTTAATAAATAAATAAGTATTGGTAAGGTATATCTATAGTTAAAATAAATTAAGTCAGAATTATTGATCATATAGTAGGAATGATGTTGTATCCCAACTCTTTACATATGATCGTAATCTTTATTATGTTTAAATTATTACAGGTGTCTCTCAATTTCCATATCCTGTGAGATTACGGACGGTAATCCCATTATGCTGATACTATTATAGAATAATATGGCAATAACAACAGGACAGGATATGTTAAGACATATTCAGTCGCGGTACCTCATTGCTATTAAATTTCTAGAAAGTTTCTTCTAATTTATACCTTATTTTACGTATTTAGGTTCTCGCGACAATAGAATGTATTTAAACATTCTTGTTTACTTAAAGCAAATTTATTTTTATATTACTAGAGGCAAATAGTTTGACGGGATCAAATATTTTTCTATTATAAATGGTACCATTCATTTTCGTTGACATTAAAACATTCGTTAAACATAAATTGCTTCATATCATATTCTTAAAAACTTAAATATGTTCTTAAGGAAATGTTAATATTATTGTTACAAATATTTTCAACACAATCGGATGTGTTGGGAGATGCAAGTGTTTAATGTGAGCACTTTCTGTGGGGCACCACCCTAAAGGTTAACATAGAATATAAAGTTGGGTCGTTCTACAAAAATTACAAACGCTACTTAGCATTATTTCTTTATCAAATACATTTTATTTCTTTTAACATTTCTTTTTTGTTCGTTTTGAAAATCTAATCAACATTTAAATTATTGTCGTTTATGTATCAAAAATTACAAATCACAGTTGTTTAAATGAAAACTAATAAATGAGTCTGAATATCTGCGATTTCTAATTAAAATTATAGTTAAAATTTTACGAACAAAATATATTTTTATGTTCCTACGAATTCGTCGGACCATAGTAATATAGTGGAACAGTGTCACAGGCGTGGTGCGGTGATCATAAATTGCTCGGTTTGATGAAGGCGCTGCAGTGGGCGCCCGCCCTCAGTGCATCGATGCATTGCTATACTCAGGGTGTTCTCTATTTAGAATTATATTATTTTTTTTCTTGAAATATAAATGTTGAATACACGTATAAAGTTATTTAATACTACTATTAAAATGTTGATATAACTGTATTTTATGTTAGAGAACCGTTTTAAAATTTAAAGACCTAATAATTTAAACTAATTTGTCTTTTGATTATTTTGTTAGTACGACATTCATATATTCTAATTGTTATGCTATATATATCAATGTTTAAGAAACAACCTGTATCATTATGCCCATCTACTTACGGGATTACTATTGTAAGAAGGGGATCTAATAATTCCGTTCTATAGAAAGTGTTCCAAAACTTCTGTTACTCAAGATTAAGAAAGTTTTTTTAAATTGAGAAATGTATTGAGAACTTCGGAGTAGTTTCAGAATAGCTTTACACTATTCGATTAATTTGATTTATTGTAAGGACCTAAACTATTTGACAAAACAAATATTTAATAAATTTTGCAATTAAGAAAAATTTGTTTCCAGGGCTTAGAAAAATATCTTTTAAATAACTTAAAAAAATGAAAAACAACTCATCATAGAAAATAAATCTCTTCTTTATTATTAAAACGCACCTAATATATATAGAGGTACATTTTGGGAAGCTTTGGTTTATCGTGTGAATAATTGCAGTGAGCAATGCTAGGATTTGATGAAAGAAATCGAGAAACCTTAGAGGGCTGAGTCACCTCGGGCTGTCGAGCTTGGATATTAGTTCGTTAATAAATAGCTTACACAAAAACTTTTAGAAGATTCCAGAAGCATTCACAGATTGCAGAAGCATTTACGAGTATTATAAAGCAACTTAAAGAATGAATTAATAGGATTTTTTTATTAATTAGTAATTTCATTAATAATAATGAATATAATACTAAATTTCTCTAGGGACTTCGGTGAACTAAATGAAAGTAAATTATCGAGGTCTTCTATTATACATTTTTATTTAGGAGCGAATTATTTTAAGAACTTTCGCTGCCGAAACACGAAATTGAAATGGCCTTACACTGATCAAGTCACAAAATAACATAAAAACGTTCAAATGTGTAAAATTACTGGAAATAAGGTACTTTCAATATGAATTAAGTCGCATGTTATAGTTTAAAATCCGTTTTGATATACATAAAGTTATATCAAATATCATGTCACATATAAAGTAGCTTGTTAACGCATATATGCGTTCAATGACCATTTGTCGCAATTAACAGGCGAAAGTTAATCTACCGGCCCGCGTCGCGACGCCCTAAATCACTGGCAAGCGGCCTGCAGTTGATAGTTAACAAGGATACATTTTGAACTCTCAGTTAAAAACAATACGACAACGGCGACGCTACATTGTTTCGGTTTTGTAACGTATGCTCTGCATTCAGAAAATTGCGCAGTTTGTGTTTCCAGCGTTTTATCTGCAGAACCTGTTTTAAGGCCTCGTAAACTAATATCACTGTTAGCAAAAACATTTCATCAGATCATATTTCTAAATCATTAAACATTATCGTCTCGATAAGACAGAGTGATTTATTATTAAAGTTTTCTTATCGTATACGTGTTATATATGTTATGGTTAACAATATGACAACTAATATACAATTTTATTCTTTGTAAATATAAGATACTCATACAGTCTGTACCAACATATGCTATTGTTTAAATCGTTAGTCCTAGAATATATAAAAAATTGTACAAATATAAAAACCTACCTAAAGTATAAAAGGTTTAACTGGGATTGACTTTTAGGCAAAAACTATGTAGTGTTTGTTGAAGCACGACCTTTTAAATTCCCGAACAACTAAAACTTCAACCATTTTTATGTAGTAATACAGAAAAGATATTCCACATTACAAAAGTAAGGGTAGAAATTGTTCTAAGGATTAACAACAACTAACAAACGTTAAATATAATCTAATATTGCTATATAAAAAAAATAATATATAAACGTATTCATAAAAATATTGATGCCCATACAACTTTCTCTCCTTATACTGATTACTACTATTTTAGTCTTTCCGATGTAGTAAATAAATGAAAACTATATTTATGTATATCTATACGAATGTATCGTATTCATTTCTTTCTTTTGCTTCTTTGGCTCCCATTAAAAGGATTAGCGAATTTTTATTTTATTTTCATTGCTAGTAAACGTTGTAATAATACAACATAATGCGTTTCTAATTTTTAATAACATTAATTCAATTATTTGATAATATTGACACTATGTCGAATGTCCACAATGAATAGGTATTATCAAACACATGAACATATAATAAGCTCTCAATAGAATACTGTAAAACAAACAAGAGCCAACCAGCACTAATAATTTTGTATAATTTTATCAGCGTTTTTAACTGCACTAAACTTAGGAGTAAATCCATAGAATGCAATAAAATTCTTTATAATAAACTGATACTATCTTCTAATTCCATTTTAAGAATATCTTCTTACTAGAAAAATGTCTATTCTTAATCGAAATATGAACAAAGTTTTCGTTACGTCCAATGATAATGTAATAATTTTTATTAATTGTTATAGAAATATTTATGATTATACATCCAACGTGACATTTATTGTTTGTCAAATCATTAATTCTTCAGACTTTCAACAAGGATTTTCTGTTTATTTTTATTCCTTTAAAATTTATTAATTCTCTGTAGAAACGCTTGAATTTAGTAAATTTTTGGAAGACTGCACTCATCGTTATACCTATGTTAATGTACAAAACCATTTAGACCCAGTAACTGATAAATGAAAATTTATTAAGTTATTTCCAACGTCCTCTGAAACTTAAGAGATGGACGTCGACAAGAAATAAATTCTCCTGTTTTTATTTCCTGATCATTTTTCTTTTAATTACTTATAACACGGAAGTTCATAAGACATTAAATATTGTCATTTTAATATCACTAATTTTGTTAGCGATTTGTATTATGAGCAAAGAAATGATATGAATAAAATACAATTTATTTCTGTAGGTTGAATTAGTTGTGCCCTCTGTTTGATTGATTCGTAATCAATAGAAACTTTATTGCCGCTACTCACTACTAGATGGCAGACATAACAATTAAAGCTTTATTCAACCATCCAATTTTTTTTGTGCAATTTAATAAAGTCACATAAAATTTTTCTACGGAAAAAATATCTTAAACAGTTTGAAAATCGAGACTGAAAACTAAACCTGACTACATGTTTTAATTTATGAAAAATTTGTCACTGCATTTAGGATTTGCGACAAAATTCAGTTTCAGCGTTGGGTAATATCATACATATTATAATATGTAGCATTATTCTGATTAAGATGATATAAAAGGTATTTTTTGTGTAATTTCATATAATATATTAATTTGCCTTAATTTACAATTTTCAAAAGACTTTATATTTATTCATCTGTGAGCGTTCCACTAATTTAAATATAGTTTTATTTTTCTTATTTAGTAAGTAATGTCTTTTATAAAACTTGATGTATTGAGATTAAAAATAATAACTCTTCTTATTGAAAGCCCTCGTTTTACATGAAAATATCAATATGAATAAGAAAAATAACTTTCTAATGTAATAAACTCTTCCATTGTTTTTATTTTTCGATAATATTTAAAGCACTGCTAAAACACACGGCTAAAGTTTTTCCATCAAAGCTATTTATTATGTCTATACATAGATATACTTCGGTAATGGGAAATTTGTATAATTAAAGCACCTTAAAAAGCGTTTAAAAGATGTTTTCTAACATTTTAAATTGCTTCCCCTGAATTTTTCCTCAAACCCGGTTATATCGCGGAACACAAAGGCTCTCACGGCCCTTAAGGTTTATCTTTCGGAAAATTTGAATTCGGATTAAAAGGGCCTCTGAAATCTATGTAAACTGCGTTAATTCAAGCGCTCGTGAAATTGCTATCTGTTTACTGTTTTGAGTAGACTTAACAGAGCAAGCGTTTTCAATTTCTATGCTTTATTTAACATTCATTTCATGCGGAAACATTATGCAATCATTATGTTTTTAAATCTAGATCTTGAACTTTGAGATGTTCCTACTAACTTCGTATTTTCTTTTCTTTTAAGTATTGTAAAGATAATATTTTTTACATTTTATAATAAACAAAATCGTTACTTGTATGTTTTTGATTCTAGAACACAAGCAGTGACTCAACAGTATATATTTCTAAAATAAAATTTAGTCACTTCATAAACCAGAAGTGTGTCACTGTTTGTGTTTGAGTCACGCTCTGAAAAGCTCGACAAAGACCCAAAGGCATAGAGCAGAAAATTCGATTTTCTGGCCCGCGCCTCCTTAATGCGCGGTCCGCACGCCCAACCCTTCTCTTAATCAAATCAACTAAGCCAATCTCCGTCACATAGACAAACCAACCATATATTATCAGGCCCTAATGTAGTGCTGAACAATATATTACGGAAGAAAATTCGAGTTTCACTTAGGTCTTTGAATTTCAATAAAAATACTGAAAGTTTTATATTAGGAAGTCGATTATTTGAAATAAAATAAAAGAGTTTATCAAAGCTAAGCTAGCATTAGTTTAACTTGATAGTAGAAGAAAATATTAACTATTTTTATAGTTCACGTCAGTACCAAGTGAAGAAAAATATTGCTGTTTACCAGATACGTATAACTTTGTTTTCCATTACACAAAAAACGGAAGATGAAATCACAACAGGATCACAAAATCAAAACAAGACAGAGGCCGTTGAACCGGTAAACAAAGTCAATAAGTAAAGTTCGTTCCACAATAATCTCAAAGTCACCAATGTGGGGGTGGCATTTTCCAGATGTTGCAATGTGGGTCGTGGCTGATAAATGGCAGAGAGCTCTGGGGAATATCGTATCTACGAAATAATGGCCTCCTATCTCCAAAATAAAGGATTGGCTTTGTATATACTGCCTGAAACGCACAAAACGTAGTGCTATAAATGAAGACTATAGCACTCAGCACTATGATTTCCCTGAATTACTATGAATAATTTTTTCTTTTATAGGTTTAGGTTTAAATAAATAGAATATTTTTTCATTAATGTCTGCTCAATTTTTGTCGGACACGTAAATGATAAACACTTGACACTCCCTATTGACCTGAAAGGGCAATTTAATAGAGCATCATGAGAAGTAAGCGAGAACCTCTGTACCACATTAATAAAGGTGAATGCGTTGGCTAATGTGTCGTTATGGGCCGTCCTGAAAAATTTCGTCTCACCCCAATAAAGCTATCGCCAAACGAAAAACAGCCTTATATATAATGACTTAACATATAAATCTCGATATACACGCTTTCGCAAAATCGCATTACGCATAGCACTATACAGCCTGAAGTTTCAGGTCGTTTCATCTATCGAGCCTTTCTTTGAATTTGATCTCTATTTGTATAAAATTAAGATATTTTTTTCAGTTTACCTCTCAATCGACCAACTGGTACAGCGATGTAGCGAAAGTGATGACTATGCGGTGAAATATATTTAACAAAATTATGATTAAAAGTAGTAAATATTCCAATATTTAAAAAAAAACGACCAAAGAGAATTCGTATTAGAACATAAATATTGATAAAATAACAATCGACTTCGTAACTTATATTTTGTTACTATATCTAAATAAATTTATATATGTACGTATATAGAATGAATTCTATGTAACATGCGTCTAATGATAGGTCAAGACTTATTCTGCGGTGTATACTATGAGTCCACCTTGTATAAAGGTATCTGAAGTATCTATATCTGAAGTAAAAAGGTATATAACAAATGCCATGTAACAATTAATGAGTATCACGCAAACCAATTAGTGCAGATGTAATAAATACCTGTATTGTTTCATCATAGGAGAAGCTGCGGCCAGACACCGCAGAGCTCATCTCACCGCCGCCTGCGCGTTTGCGGCGACCGCATCTAAAATTTATAATTGAATATATTTATTCAATTGCTATTATCTTAATAATCATTTTTATGCCAAGCTTGTATGTATATAATAGCATCGGTTAAATATTTTTCGAAGTGTACCCATTGCACAGATATTGTTATCAATTTCATGGATTGTTTCGCTCTTTGTAATCTATATATATAAAAGAAAGTCGTGTTAGTGACTCCACTTATAACTCAAGAATGGCTGAACCGATTTAGCTGAAAATTGGCAGGGAGGTAGTTTAGAGCCAGGAAATTGCAATAGGATACTTTTTATCCCGTTCGACAGCATTCCCGTGGGACTTGACATGAAACGTCAGTCACTATAAAACGTGGAATAGCGAAACACAATTGACAGCTATGCAATTGACGTATAATGACAGATATGTAATGACGTAATGATGACAATTAGATATTTGTAAGAGATCTACTATATAAAAATAAGTCCGGTCCGGAACGAACTAATTTCCACGGTTTTGCATTCGTTGGAAAGGTCTCGGGTTCCGTGAGGTATATAACAAAAAAATTCAACAGAAAAGCGGGAAAATCTTTTTTCACATATAGCGCCTTCGCCTACATAATATGTACTACAATATTTTAAGTAAATGGTGCCGGTGCATGATACATTGTTTGACAGCTACTCATTGTTCTCTGCTCAGTTAATTTCATGTGACGAACCGGTATTGTGTTTGTAGTTTGAACTCTTAAAACCATTTAGTATTTGCGGGATAAATTTAGAAAACATTGTTTTTCACACGGGCGGTATATTTTGCGTGTTCACGAGTTTGGAAACCATCCGCTTTATTTGTGTTAAAGTTAGACCAAAAAACAAAAAATGTGGTTTACAAAGGACCACTTCAATGAAACAGATAATTTGCGGTCACGTATAACGCTTCAATTCGGTATCTACTATGAATTCACTTTCATTTACTTAGAGAAGTTCAACTAAATAACACTTCATTTTTGTAATCGAAATGAATTAATTACAGTTGTGAAATGAAATAAAAATTTTCCTTTTCAAATATAAAACAAAAAAAAAATTCATCTTTTAATCACCGAACGAAATGTTATATAAAAGCCTTCTGGTGGCGAAACGAAATTCGCCAGGTTTACTAGTATTAAATAATAGTAATAATAAAGAAAATGTTCAGTGGAAGAGAAATTTACAATACAAATTAAACAAGTAACAAATGAGACAATTGCTTTTATTGACAGTTGTACAAAAACTCAACAGGAACGGTTAGCAGCCATACAAGTGAGTGCAAATTAAACTGAGCCAGATGTCAGTTCAAAGTTGCTGAAAGTCGGAGGGCTCATGAATAATTAAAACGAGGCGATAACTCAGCCGGGGCGAGTCGCGGTCTGCGGAGTAACACTTCGACGGAATGTTTTTTATGACTTAATTAGTTACAACTCTGAGTGCTGCCATTCGCACTCTTTATATATCATTTAATTATTTTATTACCATATGCAAATCAATTCCAAAGAATATTTCTTTAACGATGATATTATTCAATTGTGTTCTTATTTTTGGAAAATATTGAGAAAATAAAACGTTAAACTGAAACCGACTGTCGGATAATTAAATAAAAATATATCTTTACATAAAATGACTTCATTATAAATAGAACAAGCAACACATGGTAAAGTTAAATGAGAGTAAGAGCAAGAGGAAGTTTACGATTTACGATCATTGTCCAAATAATTATCCCAACATGCCTGCGATGTTAAGAAGGTTAATGTGACGTTATACATAAAATTGAGGTAATTTAAAACATGCTATTACATGATCTCTAAGATTTTAATATAACAGAACACAATCTCTTTTATATCAAATAAGTTAGTTAAACTCCAATTGAAGTCGTAGCAAAATATTTGAGACATAATGTCGCGCTAGCAAAAACTGATATGATCTATTAAAAGAAGTAATCTTATACTGAATATTAGGTAACACTAAACAGCTTTTCACTTAGATTCTTAAAATTTCTTAAAGGTTGAGTAAATATAAATATAAAGATATAAGGAAGTTTATTTATCGATATCTAGTTTATTACATAACATTTGACTTGAGACTTCTTTATGAGTTTATGATTACATTGTGAGATTATTATTTTGACAATAGAATTTTTAACCAATTGTTTGAAAGAATTATTAGTTCAAGTTATTGGTAGTCAGTATTTCTGTTTGATGAAAATACTTAGTATCGATATCGCTAATTACTGGTCCAAGTCATATCATTGATTTTAATTATTACAATTGTGGAAGTTTTTATCAGAATGCTCGTGTTTTTCAATTACTCGCGACCTAAACAAACCCTTTTTGTGGATAAGTTCATCAGAATCAAAATAAAATCCACTTTTAAATGTGTGTGTCACTAGAATTGTTATAATTAATTTAAAATACATATAATAATTTAGAATATTCATTAAGACAGAACTATTTACGTGTTTTAAAGCATAACATTACAGCTGTTTAAAATCGAGAATCAATATGTAGATAAAGAAAGAACTTTCAAATAGATTGTATAAAATATATTTTCTTGAATAAATATTTGAAGTCAACAGAGTTTCCTCTCGTGGATAACTTTATGATCTCAACGAACCTCGTTCTGTTTACATAGTATTATATAAATCCCTAAAAATTGGGGAATGTAGGAAAGATTTGGCCAAATAAGGCTTTACAAGAGATCACAGCCTCTGTGGGGTGATAAAAAAATCTCTGGTCCGACATCGATCCACTGCGTTGTCATTCCCGTCACGGTTTGCAGCCTACTGCGCCGCCGCCATGGCAACGGTGGTACCGTCAGAAAAAAAATGCTTAAGACGAAAACTTCCAATCAATTATCATCGTCCAACCTATTAAGTAGCAATCATGTGCAACAATTTGTAAATCAACTACCGTAATTTTTTCTAAAAGCAAAAACAAAACATAATTTCTTTAAACATAACTTAAGCTTTCGGATAAGTTATATTAATTGTTATTTGGAATACGTTTAATATTTAAATAAATTAACTCGTAATTCCTCTTTATTTTACTGACTGTCTAAAGTTCTTAACCGAATGTTACTTTTACTCCGCAAAACTTTGCCCAATGCTTTCGCTTTAAGCAAACATTTATCACGTTCCGTTTAACTTTGCTTAAGCTATTCCAAAAAATATTGAAATTTACAATGGAATCATCAATTATGTATATAAACTCCATATAACAGTTCAATAAAATTCAACCAGCTAGAGCGAGACTTGGTATTTCCCTTAAAATGATTCTATTTATTGATGCCTTACATAAATACAAGCAATGTGTCGAGGACGAACACTCATACTAAAATTTTAACATCGATAATTTTAAAGTAATTGATTCATGATTTACCAGCTTAGAACAAAAGGAATATTTTCTATGAAAAATAATATTAAAACTTTCAGCGTTCTGTTTGACGATTCGAAGTCATCAAACACATGTAGCTGCGCGTGCGCACACCCCAACTAAAAATACTCCGGACGGAAACATCGGCCTTCCCGCATCACCTATTAGACACTTGTTTACCTTTCTAGCGGTTTTTAACCCTTATTCTACTTCAATCGAGTAAACAAGCTTATTTAAAGAACACTGCTAACGAGCGAAACCTTTAAAGTTTTTGTTCACTGTGCCCATTCAAATAACAATAATTATCTTCGAATATCCAATATACAAGTGTAACATATCATAGAATAAATTACTAATTATTTTAAAATAGCAATAAACTCTTTGAATGTTATTATATTATCTACTAGTTTTTGCCCGCAACTTCGTCCGCGTTAACTTCGTCATTAGTAATGTACATAGGTATGTATAGCTAACCGGGCGAACTCTATTCCGTCTTAAATAACCAGGTATTGGTGTTTATAAAATTTTCCTGTTTCAATCAACAGGATGATTGACATATAAGTTAGTTGTCAAATCTAATGTCAAAAAAACGTTTCTATGGGAAATAGAAAAGGGCTGTTTTTAGGGTTTTTCTGGAAATAAATTCAATTTTTTTTTTAATTTTAAACTTTCCCTGAACATCCACGAACATTTCAAGACTAAGATAAGATAAATCCGTTCATCCGTTCTCGAGTTTTATTGAGACTAACGAACAGCAATTCATTTTTATATAGGTATAAAGATAATAATAGATAATTTACAACTATCTCAAACATTGAACATTATAAATAGTATAAGAATAACTTTCATGATATTTTTGTAATATCTCGTCTCATATCGGTCATCGTCAACATGTTTCTCCGTGAGAAAACCCTATAACATATTTACGTCCTGAGAGTTTGTTATATAGAAAACTATTAAAAATGTATAAGTTCTATTTACTTTACAAATATTTTATGATGTAATAATACATATATTTAGATGAAATGTCTGTCATTATATATGTAGTATATTAATATATTTTAAAATTATTACAGTTACACAAAAAGAACTCATACGTTATTGTAACGAACAATTAATAAATTAAATATTGCTGAACAAGAGAACTTCTAGCACTTTATAGCCACTTGACAATCTTGTTCCCATATTCTTACGTGAACAGGTTTAAATTTCATAAAATATGTCATATTTGCTTTCAGATTTAATGTGATGCCTACTTAGTCATATCCAAAAAAAATACAATTAATATAAAATAGGAATTTTAATAGAATTTTCTTTTCTCGATTTTTTATAGAACACACAACGTTACATACCTATTAGTTACGATTTCTCTTCTTTCTGATACTTTTTTCTATAAAAAGTATTTATTGAAAGATACAATTATGATGTTTTTCTATACAGAATAAATTGAATCTAATGTTTTGTATTCTTATTCTTGTTTAATCTTATTCCTTATTTATTATGTGCTGTGTTTATCACATACGAGTTTCCTGACAAAGAATACTTCCAGCTGTTATCCCTTGGATAGTTTTTTAAGAAACGAAATTCTAAAAAAATAAACAAATAAGAATAAATGTTCTCCCAAGCGCTGTTTATATTCATAATAAATATGTCCCTTTTAACTCCAAACAGTAAATATAAGTAATACTTCGTAATGCCTGGAATATCTAGCAAAAACGATTGTTTGAAAATAAATCACAATTTCAAAACTTCAAAAACACGTAGTCAATTATTAATCCTATATCATTCAAATACTATTAACTCTTAATAATATTAAATAAATTCATTCCATAACATGCAATTACAAATGAAATATACTAAAAAGATACTCTCAAAAAAATAATGTTTCAAACAAGTAATTTTATTAATTCTTAGACCTGACCTTACAGAATATGCTAACACAATAGTGCTTGAAGTAAACAAGGGCCTTTTAAAAATACATTCATGTCAGTGCTCTGTATGATGCGTCTGAGGGTGCGAAGAGTACTTTTACTTTTTTTAATATATAACCTCTTTGAGGGTGACTCGTCTTAAGGTTTTATTATGTCTCTTTATTTTATAATTTAAAAGCAATATATTTGTTATTTTGAAAAAATTATAAATGTAAACAATAATAGTCAATTGCAACAAAACGGCACATTAACAGCAATAACCTAAATAAAAAATATCATGGAGTTACTTTTTATGTAAAGATAATATATTATGTATATAGCTTATAAAAATCATACCCCTGTTGTCATCGTTTTATTGAATTCCACATTTCTGATGGCACTAGCACTTTATCTAAACACGACATATAAAATATTTTTTTAACTTTTAATAAATAAAAACGCTTTTGCCGCGAATCATTTAGGCACTGTAATGGTATCTTATTTAAACCTAATAAAACGATAAATTTAACAAACAAAATCTAAATAATTACTCCAAAGTCCAAAATATCTCCTATTTGATCTTCAAAAGTGAAATAAGTTCTAGGTTAAATATTTTTGTTATGATCACACTGTTTATATTAACAGCTGGTTTATGTAACAGACGAAACACCACCCTACAGGCAAAAACTCGTAACAAACTGAACCTGCTTTCAACAGAAATTTGTGTACTGCGTTAAGTGTAGTAGCATCATAGTATCTAAGGTGAATGAAATGAACAGTTTTTACGAAAGTGACATCTAACGTTTCAGTGTTTAACTAGTAACAAAACTTAACCAAATACGTAATTGTTGTTACTTAGATAAGATGACAGCACCTGGAGCACTTAAATAAAAATATTTATTTGTATTTTAAAAATTTAAAAATAGATAGTATATTTGGTCATAAGTTATTGTTTTTATATTAATATTATTTAAAATATTTTTTTTTAATACCAATAGGGCCAGTATACATTGGATTTTCTCCATATTTGTCAAAAATGTCTTCTTGACATATTCACTGTTTTGTTTTATTTAATTTAAATAATTATAAAAATAAATAAAAAAACACATACACCTATGTTTTAATTATTTCCTGTTAATGAATAGAATATTTAAGTTTTTGTAATACCGTTATAAATAACTAAATATGGTAAAAGTGTGGAAATTGGGCCTTATGAATTATGATACTGCTTTAAATATCCAATTAGCGATAGCAAGAAAGCATTTAGATGCAATGATGAAAGGAATTACTACAAACTATGACACTCTGCTGCTCGTAGAACATAAACCGGTTTATACTGTGGGTAAGAATATAACCTAAAATCTCAATATTTCTTTGTATAAAAACCAATTGCCTCATGTATTTTACTGGTTTTTCGTGTGTAATATATTATTAATATATAGCTGTGTAGCCTATTATTTTGACTAAAATAAGGAATTGTTTCCAGGTATAAGGGATGAGACACCAAATGATGAAATCTACAGACTAAAAAACCTGGGAGCGGAATTCAAGAAAACTAACCGAGGAGGTCTAATCACTTTTCACAATCCAGGACAACTTATAGCATACCCCATTATTAACCTCAAACATTACAAAACCAGTGTAAAATGGTATGTTAATAGCTTAGAAGAAACTGTTATAAGGCTGTGTGAAGAATTAGGTGAGTGGTTGAATTATATGCTTGTACACAAACTAAGAATTACATTATTCATAATATTATCCTTATTTTTAATTTATGGTGGGTATTAATAAACTTATGATTAATTATTTTAGGTGTAAAAGCAAAACGATCTCCACATACAGGAGTTTGGGTTGAAGAAAATAAAATTGCTGCAATTGGAATTCATGCATCTCGATATGTCACAACACACGGAATAGCAATAAATTGTGACAATGACCTGTCATGGTTCCAGCATATTGACCCTTGTGGTATAGCTGATAAGGGTGTTACCTCTCTTAGCAAAGAAACTGGTATTGAATATACTACCGAGAAAATAACTCCAATATTCCTCCGTAACTTTGAAGATGTATTTCAATGCAAGTCAGAGGAGTTAAATAAAAGTATACAACAAGAAATTCTTAATGATGTCTGTAGTGAATTATTAGTGGAAACAAATTAATGTCATAAGTCTACCAAAAATAGAAAATTGTTGAATATTTATACCTTTGTTATGCGATGAAATAAAAAATATATTTAAATTTGTACAAAATTTATTTCATGTATTAATACAGTATAAAAAATAAATAGATGTTATAGTAATTCTAAATAAATAAAGTAGAAATCTCAAGTTGGGTTAGGAGAAACAGTTTCACACCAGTTCAACGTCTCATGACCAATTATAATATTTCTACAGAACCCAACTGAAAGTTCAAAAGCAATGAGACAAATAAAACTGTTAGTGCCTCTGACAAATAACAGTATATTTACAAGATTTTCTTTCTTCTAGAAATTTAAAAATTAGTACTTTAACATTAATTGTACTCGCCAATCAAAAACCAATTGAAATATTCATTCAGAATAATCCCATTGAATTACCAATGAACATTTTCAATTTTCAGGGACTATTCCAAAAAGTATAGAATATAATATTTTATTCCTTAAGACTACTATTAGTAATAAATGCATATTCTGAATTTAATATTGAAAATCCTTATAACTATAATATTTTAATTAATACTTAGAACAGCTACAAGTTATACGGCATCATAATTATTATAATTAATAATAAGCCACATATTTCACCTATTCGTATACCTACTTACATTTAATAAATGCTTCTAAATGCAATTAATTACGATTACGTAAATCAAAAGACGCGGTGGTTACATTTATTGAAGAACATTCTGTCACCACGAATCGTTCTAAATCTATATGGACGGATATAATGACATGAAGTGTATGGAATTTGTAATCAGTCATTCGTATCACAAGTTTGATAAACAGGCGAACCTCTTATATGGACGGCATAGTAATGTTAGTCCTACAGTTCTAGGACGAATTACGACAAATGCTTAGGTGGCGCCAGCCATTTACGCATGTAGTAACAGAAGATAGTTGCGATGTACAACAGTACCAGCAGCGCACAGGCCACTCCTAGCAGCAGTACGGATGACTTGCTAGGACATGGCTCCACAATGGTTACTGTTTTTTCTGCAATACAATAAAATTGAATTAATCAAGGTACATTCAAATAATTTACTTTTAAATTAAAACTTAAATTAAAGTATTTACCTCCAAAATTGGTCTCTGATGCTGAGCCACCAGGTTTATCGGATCGGAGGAAGTCAGTACTCTGTCTTTCATCACCAAAGTCAAGAACCAATATTTCTTGAGAAATATTCATGTCTTCCTTTTGAGAGTGATTTTCACTTGTTTCGTTGTTGGGTAAAGAACGTCTCTTTCTGCCCCAGGATTCTATTGATTCTCTGCCCCATTCACAAACCGCCTAAAATTTTAAAAGAATGACATTATCATACCATTTCTCCTACTAAAAGTGTCTAGGAAAACGATTAAGGTATAGTTAATATCCGTAGTTCTACTATTTATTAATTCTCACGTATATACTTACAGGTTCACATGGTCCCAGACAGTATTTCACATTGCACTGGAATATAACACCGTATGATTCAGTGAATCTGAAGGCTTCATACACGGACTGCAATGCGTTACCATCGGGATTGAACGCTGGGAATATTGACGGATCAACTGGACATCTGTAAGACAAGAAATAATCATATAGTTTAAACATTTCGTAATATAATTTATTTAATATATTTTAATACAAACCCATCGTCGTCGATGATCTGGAACGTGCTCTTGGAATCCTTAGCCATAGCGACACAACTGCGTGCAAAAATGCCGTATGGAGCTGTAATGACACACATTTATCAATTCCACTAAAACATTCCAAGCGAATGTCAATAAGTATAATTCTATTGTTATTATTGGCAAAGTTATTTATAAGACTAAGAACTCGTTCTTTTTATGTCCCAAAAAAAAGAGATATAAATAGTATTAAATCTATACGTACTGTCTTCGGGAATTTCAATACGGAAGGTGAGCCTGTCTCCAATACGAACAGTTTCGACCTCACGTTGTCGACTATCAAGGATGCGAATGCGTGGTGGAGGTGCCTCAGGTGCGGCAGTGATGGAGATCATCTCCGGGTCCCTAGAAAGAAAATTGAATTAGATTCACTAGTTCAAAATTAAGTGAGGAATAACTAATAGCTGCGGACCGTTTTATTTATCCGCGAAAATAAACATAATTATAACTTATGATCTTAGGTTAAACTGATATTATGGACACATCTAATTTCCAACCCAAAACCTACATATATTACAATACACAAAGGAATATCAATGAACTACATGTAATTTACATATCTATATCGATGACAACTCACGATTTTATTGTATCTGTTCAAAGGCTTTTAAAAATCCATAGAAGGTGGTAAAAGTCATTTATAATTCCTAACGCGTAGACATTCCGCTAGTATAGTTGAATCTAATTGTTTTATGTATAATTCAGAATCTGATTTAGGTCAACAGAATTTAACTCGTGTGTTGGTATGTGAAAAGTATTTCACGCTATAATAGAATGAATTCTAAAGAGAGTAAGTAGCGTGATTTTGAGAAGAGATTTTTTTTATATATCAATGATATTGTATAGTATTTGAGCTATAAATCATTTAGATAGTTTAAGCATTTGATAAGAAAATAAATATATATTGTCTTGTTGTGAATGACAAATAGCAAAAACGATACTATAAATTCTAATACCGACAATGTTATGTATCAATCTGTTAAGGTCATTTCCCAGAAGCTTTATCTCAAAGTCTCCCGTTGTTTGTCTTGCATAGACAATCGCTTTAGTCATAGACATTTTATATGGACATCTTCAATTGCTTTCAACGTTATCGTGTCAGTTCACTGTTACCAACCTGATGGGCACCATTCCAAATGTAATGTTCTTTGAACTCATGTCGTATGTGCACTTCACTTTGTAGATTTTGTCCGCTTTCGTCATAACAACGCTGTGATGTTGCAACACCACAGTGTTTGAATAAACGCCAGTCTACAACCAAAAGACAACGTTGTTAATATAGAAAGAATGTCGTTTGTAATTACGATGATAATTGAAAATCTAAACTTACGACGCTCTGAGTATTACAATCTTGACCGGCCATTGTGAGATCAAGTCTGAATAGATCGCTATTGACTACGTCTATGTTACATGTCTCCGAGCGGCCCAGTGCATAGATTCTTCCATTGAAAGGCTTGTTTGTACGGACTTGTACCGCGATCCTAGTGTCTTTGCAGTGGACAGACACTGAAATAACAATCATTAGTTAGCGTCATATAAAACTGAGGAAGAATGCTATAATTTATATTTATAGTACCATCATAGCAAGTTCCTGTCTTGTCACAGTTTGCATCATTTCTTGTTAAGTTGCTGGACATGTTAACATCCTGTTGATGATCTATAGTAACAGGCAGCTCTCCACTGGGATTGGCTGGTGGTTCTGTAACAAAAGAGGATAAAATTAGATACATACTTCCATAGAATCCGCAGATGTATTTATAGACAGTTATTATTTAGCAGCGGATGCATCGACGTGTATGTGCATCATGAAGATACCATGTGTGACGTAGGCACTGTAATTACTGAACGACGCAAAGCTGACCGCCTCGCAATTCCATATTTTCACACGCAATTGGTAACTAGCTTTGGGTTATTACACAGACGCGCATTAACATACTATTAAAACTGGATTTCATTAACACTTTTTCTAACGAGCTGGAAAGCCTCAAAAGAAAATATTAACATTCTAATAGCCTGAAGCATACCGTGTGAAAAAGTCTAACACTCATTAAATTGATCACGTATAAAACGTGTCACATTAACACGTAAAACAATGTTTATATTCTCTAACTTATATAAAGTTTAAACTAAATATTTACAAAAAATGTTGCTAATGACACAATCTTTTACCGGAACGACCGGTACACCGTGCTGAATCGATTCGTTAGCACTATTCCAATGTCTCAAATACCTACTCTGTGTCAGTGACCGGTCAAACAATGGTTTGTTACCCCCGCCCTAATCAAATTAAAGCACTAGAAAAGACAACATTTTAAATAAAACTTGACCGTATAGGAAACGCATCGTATCTTTTGGCGTCTTTAATCTCCGTCTTAGCCTAAAATTTGTTTATTATATTAAGGATTTAATAAATTTAGCTTTATAGACCTAAATACAATAATTAATGAGAATAAAAAATATAATGAAATTTCAAACAAAACTTGTTCTTATTTACTGCATAAAAAATTTAGTAAGACACTTTGGCATGTACCCATCTAGAAAAAACTATGACCACAAAGAAAATAAAATGCAATTACAAGTTATTTCAGCGTCTGTTAAACATTTAATAAGTTAGATGGATTCCTAAATAATAGTCACCTAAGGCAATAAATTTTTTACTTGAAGCGTTGCGCACGTAGAACTTATTCTATGCCTGTATTTACTAGATAAAGTCGATGAAACTACGTTTTCAATTAGTTACGCTTCAATAACTAGAATGAATTTTTCCCACGCTGGAATCTCTCGACTTTGTATTTAAAAAGGATATTGCAAATATAAAATAAAATCATTTAAAAAAGTACTAATATTGTTTGGTCTTAGTCGAGAACAAAGTAGTTTTCTTTTACAAAAAACATTTTTCATGCTATTTGTATGTATCAATATTATAGCTTAGTCGATTTACACTATTCAAATATTTTGTATAAGATATTCCCGCACTGGAAACACTTTTAGAAAGTAGGTTGCATTCGTTTTTAGTTCTCAATTTACAATTGATAATTCCTTTTTGTAACCAAAACTACCGGCTTTCCATTGACTGTGTTAACATTATAAATTACGAGATTTAATTATTATACCTTAATACTTAATATACTATTCCTAACTTGATTTACCATCTGATAACACGACCTTTTTGAATATATTAAAATAATTCAAGTTCCAAAACTGCAATAACTATGTATAAAAGTTTCCACATATTATCTAGGTTGAATAGAAACTTGAGCGGAGGATTAATTTAAACGAAAATGTTCATAATTTGATAATTATACATAAATATACAAATATTAGTCTATATAGATAACAATCATAAATTTTTAAATGAAATAAAACCTTTTCTATCTCCAGCACAATGTTTATGAATTCAAATCGGAATAAGAATCTTAAGATATTGTTATCTTTACCGCAGAATTCAATAACAGTTACCAATGACTACTGACGAGGCCAAAGATGATTTCCCGTTGCATTTTCATAGAATTCCATTAAACCATGTTTATGGAATAAAAAAGGGAGAAAAATCTTGACAGTTAAGTGACCGATTATAATGAATATTTATAAGGAATCCACATTTAAAACTATGTCAATTCACATATTTTTATCGGAACATAAAACATATGTCGGAGACCGGAGTAGTTTCTCCATAAGTTGAAAACATGATATTACGTCTACATGCATTATAAATAAAAATAAATCTCATCGCCAAGTTTATCGCCACCAACCTCAGCAAAATGTTAAATCTTAGAGTATATTTAGAATCATAGATTATATCGTCTATGTAATAATTAACTCAGTCGCCGGCCTGTCGAAGCGGCCATTACGAGACGCCCTGTTTCTAGTTCGTTATTACAGATGATAGTATTATTAAGTATTACGTGTAATAAAAATAACTGCTGTAACCTGTATTACTTGAACACAAGGATAACCAAGGCCACAGAGGTTCATTACCAGAGCGTATTAAAAACGCATTAAATTTCTTGCGTAATGAATCGTATGTGATACGATTTTACATTTTTCAATGATTGATACCTTTGTTATTACTCTATATTCAGTAGTAAAATAGCGACTTATGTGATATAATATATAATTAGGAAAAGATCAACATTTCTTTTTCATCCTGTGTGATTTAATGCGCTGTGTATTATTAATATACCTAACATTAATGTATACTTTCTCTGAATCGCGAATGTCACGAAACATGTTAGAGCGGGCATTGACCTCTAAGGCCAAGGCTGACCAAGGCCAACAGTATCATCCATTAAATCCTGTGATTAACCAAATGTGATTCGTTAAAATTAGACCACATTAAGCATAACCCTAATAAATCAATTACTCGCTACTTTATTATAATGTTATGACAAAAATCGAGTTAGGATGGTTTTTTTTTTGCTTATTTTTTATGAGTACATGTACTAATAGCGATAACAATTTCAGTCATTCAATAAAATAGTGATGGAAAATATTAATCATAATTAATTATTTAAATATTCCCGACGCGACGTTGCAAGTTCTTATTCTCCTTCGTATTCCTCGACTACTTTTTTCTTGTGTTGGAATTTAAAGTCAAGTAATCATTAATGGAATATTTTTTAAATATCTAATGATAGAAAACAGGAAAAAGGACCAGTTACATACGTATCACAACTGTTGATTTGCAGAGCGGAATAACCCCTAATTTTCTAGGCTTTAAGTAAATAATTACTAAGTAATCAATAGCATACCATCTCGTAAGTGTTCACTTTGTATTCTATAAATAATTTATCAATTCGCAATCAATACCATCTCGATTCAATTACGGATGAATTAGGACCCATCTAAAACGGAGCCGACTTTAAAAAAACTAATTTTCAATTTCGTGTAACACCACCGTTATAAAGCACGCACGAGCGACGCCATTGCGCCACGTTTTTTTTTGCACCAAAATGCAACTGCGCGGTGATTCAGCACATAATACATTGTAAACATAACGAAATTTTGTGGGCATGTAATAGATATCGATGCGCCTATTCATTATTCGATTAATTCGATCAATTTGCAATACAGACGGACTTTATTCGATTACGAGACATTGATTACAAATATTAGATAAGCTAGCAGCGTTCAATTACTTTGCTTATTACGTTGGATGTGGGGGTTTGAATTTTAATGTAACGGTATTATCTGTATCTTTATATAATGTTATTGACATTGCAGTGAACTCGGCCTTTAGCAATAGATGGCAATCTAAATGTCGTACAAGCAGGCCCACGTAATGGAGTAGCTATCCAGACTTTCCTATAGCGGAACCTAACTGTAATAGACAGAGTTACAGCCTACATTTATATCAGTGTTTGTTTTACTATAAACCTAAATTAGTATTTATCATTCTTAATATGACATACATGTTTTTAACCACTCATAGTAAGGAAATGTTTCATAGAATCATGCGTAACAGTTGATAATGTAACATATAAGGTAAACCGTTTGCAACGGACTAAGGAAAGCTGTACAAATAAGAAAACGAGTATTTGTAACATGAAATATATTGCAAGCTATATATCCTGGCTTTACGATCGGAATTGATGACTTGATTGCCGCTGACCCAGACCTCTCATTGATCTTAGAATTAACCCCCGTTTATCGTCATATAACTAAATGTAGGAAAAGGCTGACATATTCTTTAAGTTATCCAATTATAGTCTTAAAAACCATATGATAAGCACCTATTTTGCACGTAAATAATTAGCGACTAACTCATGTGAACACTATCAAACACAATATAAAATTACTTTAACAACAATTAAATCCTTTTGACACTTTATTCTCATATCTAGTGCTTTAGAAAAAGCGCAGTAGCTGTTAATAATCATTATAAAAAGTAATACTCACACAATTTTTAATATGAACACCATATAAAAACAATTTTTACATAACGTTCCCACGAACGGTAGGTGAGAAGTATTGTATAATTGCTCTCATTTCAAAGGTAAATTCCGTAAGCTTACGGTGCATTAATAAAGTTATTTGTATGCCGGGTACATTAAAATAAATTAATTATAATGTGAGTTTTATAATGATATTTCATTTCGGCAGAATATAGTATATCGTAGGATACAATGTATAGCATCAGAATAATCTTTCTGTATTACACAATTGCCTGAGATATATTTTTTGTAAGCCGTTTGAAGACAATTTCTGTAGTTTGTAAACCGTTAATAGACCACCGAGGTCGCTATTGTCAGGCTGAATGTTCGGGATGGAACAGTTTTTTGTCATGAAGACATTTTCAATTAAATATAAATTCTAAACGACACTACAACACTTTTATAGCATGTTTTTAAAGATTAAAAGCACTATTTTGTCTGTTAAATCTTTCTTTCACAATAAATTACTTAGAGTAATATATTTTTTGGACAGTGGAATAGAACGTAAAGTCAGTTAAGTTATTTTCTAAATATCTAAAGTGCGCTAACACTGTAAGTTTAACTGTACAGGTCGTTGTGTTGACAGCATTCCAGGTAAGACATTAACTTCGCAATATGTCATACCAATTTTTTTTTACGCTAGTAGTGATTATATATTTAAATAAATTTTAATCTCTCATAAATACGTAACATACATGAATATTTTAAAACATTTTATTTATTTCTAAACAGTTAAAAATAAAATTGAAGGAAAGTCATAAAGAATTGGAAGTTATAAGACACGTATCGTTTCTAGATTCTGTTGGTTCGCAAAAACATTTCTACTTATAGTAATCACAGCTGACATTAATTTTATTCACGTCTCATCTGTGATTCAGCTTGCACATCCGGGATAAGCGTGTTAATAATATTAATTAATCTCATAAATCTCTGACGAGGTGTAGATTAGGTCTGTCTCGCTAAAGTGCTACGTAGAATAATAAAGCAAGAAGCTAGACTGATATTTGTATGAAAGACATACATACATAAAATAGAACTACAGATTTACATATTTAAAATAATATCCAATACTCATGAAACGATGTTTATTTCTTTATATTCTAATAAAATATGTTCTCTCAAAATAGATGAGTAAAAGTTATGAAAGATATTCCTGATCAACGTTCCCTTTAAATTAATATTACGAATGAATGTATGTTCAACTATAATCGCGTTAATATCAATCTGCGGGCAGCGTACCAACGACTCACTACGGATGCGCAGGCGCCGGTCGTATAATTACCGACATTATAAAATACTACCAGTTTTTTTAATTAACTCACCAAGATATAATATTCATCTACACGGTAATGCAATGAAACTGAGAATGAAACTTACACAATATTGTTTAGAATGTAATGATCACATATGTATAGAATTTTATTTTCAATTCTACACAATTGAAGTCGTAATAACTTAGAACACAAGACAATCTCATATAACATAAATTCTAGTAAATTTATTACAAACATAACAGCTACTTTCATGACGTGAATAAATATTGTAAATGATAATGAGGAATTACTTGGGACAGGTACTCACTTTCACAGAAGTTCTCGAAGTATTTGCCGATCGGTTCGCCGTCATCAATTAGTGGACGTTCAGCGTTCAGGTAAGCTGAGGGCCCGTCAGGTAACGTGTGATGGTCAAGATGGTACAATCTACAGTTGTAGATGGATGAATGCGGCGCTCCAAGGTACAAAAAGGAGCGGCACAGGAACTCTGATTCTATCTCACAAGCACGTCGACATCCTGATTCCGACGTTACCTAAATAATACATACATACAATAAAATTTTATGTAACACTAGTTTTTGCCCGCGACTTCGTCCGCGTTAGTTTCGTCATTAGTAATATATGTATAGCTGACCGGGCGAACTCTATTCCGTTTTAGAGGCCCTTAATAATCAGGATTCTCCTGTTTCAATCGAACAGAATGATTGACATATTAGTTAGTTGTCAAATCTAATGTCAAAGAAAACGTTTGTATGGGAAATAGAAAAGGGCTGTTTTTATGGTTTTCCCAGTAATGAATCATTTTTTTTCAGCTTTTATACCTTAACTGAACCTCCACGAACATTTCAAAACTAAGATAAGATAAATCCGTTTAGCTGTTCTCGAGTTTTAGCGAGACTAAGGAACAGCAATCCATTTTTATATATATAGAAGATTCTTCCGTTGACTTATTAATTGAACTATAAAATTATCTAATAACGATCTAAAATTGAAAACTATTCTTAGGTTTATAAAAAAAATCCTTTACGACTGTAGCTTGATGTTTTTAAGGATCTATAATAGATGAATAATAAATATCTACAGGATATAAGTTATAAAAAGCTAGTTTAAATTACATATACCATGGCTATCCAATTAACTCAAGAACCCCATAAATAACTGCACTTACGAAAGCTCTCGGTAAAATCTCATAAGATACATATTATAGACTCGTAAAATGTTCTTATAATTACAAAGAAAGCGATGGATTCCTTACAAAAAATATAACATTATCGTATGATCTTAAATCTCACCTGTAGCTCCTTATCAGTATAATAATGCAAGCCAGCATATTGTGCCACTTTGTCTTCAGCAACGCCCACGCGTGGTGCCGTGAATACCCTCGCTCCTTTGCACGCTTGGGACGCCTTCAGGCATAGATTCTAACGACCACACACAAATCACTTAAGCGAGGAACACCGATAATCACACTGTTTATTTACACTACAAGTACAAATTATGTTAAGGTTCACAGAATTCAATTTATCGGAATGAGACCAACAACGGTGTCCAATGCTGTTACTGGAATGAATAATTTTCTTGTACTACGGTCATTGCAATACTAAGACACCTTTCCTTCCTAGTTCGATAGCAATTTGTACAGTGAATTAAGATAAAAGAGCCATGAATGTTAAAATCCATTACGAATAGTTTTAACTAAGTAACTTATTAGTAGTTGTAACAGTTACCTCGAAGTAATCAGTGCCGGGTGTGTCTACTAGTTGTACAAAATGCTGTCCGGTGCGACGATCTGAATCACTCAAAGAACATCTCATACTGCCATACTCGTACTCCGCTGAACGGCACGGAAACTTTTTCTGTTTGTTATAAGCATAATTTATTATCAATAGAATCATGATGTAAAGGGTTGGGTGAACATAAAATTCCTTATCAGTATTCTTGTTCTTAAAATAAAAGTAGTTTTAGCTTTCAGCCAATATCAATTCTATGAAATCTATTTAAATATTAAGAGACAACACTACGTTTAAACCTGTAATCGATTTACCATAAACAAAGTGTCTATTTTGTACTCCGAGAACTTTTATCATTCCCTTTTATCTCGCGAACTAGGACAGGGCCATAAATATGAATTGAATATATATATATGTATAGAGACAACATCGAAAAGGCGTTTCACTTATAAATAGAAGAACATATTGCCTGAAACGGAATGCTCATAGAAATGACAGTGTAATTTTAGGTAAGTGGTTTTATTACCTCATTAAGGCAAGCAGCAAGACAAGCCTCCTTGGTGGTGGTGTAGATAATACTATTGTCGAGACCTCTTAGAGCCTTGCCGGGTACACGTTCAAACGCCCAGGGCCTCATACACACATTCTCTGACCTCACTTGAATTTTAACCATATAATACGTGTTTACAGAACGCTGCAAAGAAAATTTTACATTTCCTTGAATAAAAAATATATAAAACAAACTAGAATAAGAATTTCTTCTTTTTTTATAATTTAGCAGTAGTCAATTAGCGTTATACATGCTGGCCATTACTTATTTAATCTGTCATCTCATCTACAACGAGCTGTCAACAGCATTGTAATATATTAAACCGCGGCTGTATAAATTTACCCACGCGTCCTTTTATTTTCATTATAGATAGAAAACAAGTTGCAATTTTACAATGCATCTGTTAGCATACAATTTACTGTCGTACCGCTCATTAGGTCTGAAAGCGAGTAACGGATTATGCTGCTACTATTTACTTCGACACGGGATTTAATGAGTGCTTCCGCTTTCTCTTGAATCACAAAAACGAGAACATTAACAAGGACACCAGAATATTAAGCGAGCGTATTTTATAAACAATTTATAAATATTTTTGTAGGTTATTTTTTACAGTATTTCCATAATTTTTGTATTTTAATGTAAATCATGGCAATATAACATTTTATTAAATAAGTGACATATGACACAATTAGAAAATAAAATAGATATAAAGAATGTGTTTTCTTTGTTATTAAGAAAATAACAATCTATAATTTAATTGATTACAGTTAAACTTAAAACCTAAATCCTAATTAGGTACTAGCGTCTACTCAACCATTATATCCTACAGTATTACACGATAAAGGAAATCTTAAACAAAATATATACAAACATACCTGAGGAGTTGCCATGGGATTATTTGCTTGAGTATCATTCTGTAACAAGCAACGCGTTTCCTGCACCGGGGTAAGCGGATTTAATACGAAACTGGAACAAAAAGTACCATTAAAATGTGTACCAAAAATAATACTAAAAGATTATGGAAACTATTTTTAAGTATATAATTATTGTTTTTTAATGTGGATATTCTAGAGTATTATATATACAAATGCGTATTATGTAGTGGAGAATCATTTAAAATAACATTCCATCTCAGAGGAGCAATGCACCGGGATACTGAGACACCGAGAAAACATTAATCTATTCAGAGACAGGCAAATACTACTTCAATAGTCAATAACGGATGCAATTAATGTTATTTACGTTATCCTAGAAACATAAAACATAATGGTCTAAATGCATAAACTCTTGACTCCATGATTAGCTAATCATTATTTTCCATATTAACATGAAAATAATTTAAACATTTGGGATAAACGGGATAAATATTTTTCTTATTACTGCTACATTTATACAAATACTAGCTTTCCGCCCGCAGCTTCGCCCGCGTGGAGTTCGGTTATATCGCGTTTCCAAGAGAACGTTTCAAAAGTCTGGGATAAAAACTATCCTATGTTCTTTCTCAAGGTCAACTCTATCTCAGTACCAAATTTCATTAAAATCAGTTCAGTGGTTTAGGCGTGAAAGAGTAACAGACAGACAGACAGACAGACAGACAGACAGACAGACAGAGTTACTTTCGCATTTATAATATTAGTAGGGATATATCTAGTAATTTTGTTTTCTATGAAACTGTTTTTCGTCTTAATATAATTATTTCTACAATTTAGTTTAAAACATGGCAGCAAAGGTATGGGTTAATATTTATGTTATTGTTTAAAATTGTATTTCCTATAATTAAATTAACAATAAAATAATATCGCAAATGAAATTCAAAAATATATAAATAATGCCCCTCATGAAGTTAAATGATTTCTCATATAATTTGTAAAAACAAAAATTGTTCGACGAAACATTAATTCAAAATTACATTCATTCTGTTGTAAATTTTTTGTGTCGAACAATGACATACAAAGCAAATGAGTTTCTTTTCCATTTGTCATATATTAAAAATAGCAAACAATACTTAACTATATTGATGAGCAAAACATGATATTACACAGTGTTTTCTACAAGACGTTCAGTCAATTACAATCTGTATTTTCTTTTAGCATTAATCCACTGTACTCTTGTTAATGACACCGCGCTACACTTTACCTATATAACGGATCTGTTTACCGTTCTAAGCTGATATTCAATATTTTATGCAACTAACAGGATTATATTAAACTTAGATGTATATAAAATATATATACATTGATTACATCCTACAAAGAAACTGATTAAATATTTATAAAAGTCATAAAGTGAGATTCCAAATTAATGTCTATAGAAAATTACGACTCATATAATGTATCATAAAATATATGATAAATTGAAAAATAACGGAGTTAGAGAGAAACAACACTTTTAGTTAATCGAAAAATCATATAATTACAATATTTGTTAACAATTGTAATTTTTTCATTAAAATCCAATTTACGTATCAACCTTGCTACTGCCAGCTTGTAACTAATTTCATTCAATCGAAATTCACATCAAGAAAGTTGTTAAATATTTTCATATTTGGACCAATCCAAATATTTTTTTATTAACCGGTCAATTTAAATATCATTCTTATCAATAACAGAATATACTTACAACCTTTAATTACCTTTATGTAATATGTATTACAAACGTCGTTAGCTATTACGGTAACTTCTAGTTAATCTTTAATAAAAAGTCTATAAGCTCATTTCCACGATTATTTTTTTCATTTGTTAAACTATCAACAATATAAGTACATTATATATGTAAGAACAAAATACCAACGCGTCAATATAAAATGATTAATGCCCAAAGCCCTTTAACTAATGATACCGTTTTTGACCGTCGTTTCGCAATATCTGTAATAAATCTTAAGCTACTAAGCACACTTTGTGCGAAGAAAGCCATTTGGTAAAATTTATAGTCTATTCATAATATATTTATGTTTATTCATTAAAATTATGTATATGTAAATTTATATGCAAATCTATAAGGTTTATTTAAATTACTAATGAAATGAATGTTACTTTATTAGGGCCAATAGACGTTTAGTTTGATAAATTCTTAAAGAGATTTCCGTCTCTGGAGTCTGTTAATAGCAAAATATCTATACATATCCCCGTTATGAGAGATTTTACCATAATTTGATGCAGCTGAATAAAAACAAAACAGCATAAATAGTACACGAAGTAGCTTGAAAACAAATCATGCTTCTTGTATGATATTGTAGGCCATCATTACTTCGCCTCATCTCGTCTAAACATCACATCAATCACTGAAATTGTAAAATAGCTCACATTGATGAATATCTCTCTCTCTAAAATCTCAAATACGTTTTAATCTTAAAACGAATTAATGACTTGTATGCTCTAATAAATGACTACTGCTTCTTGTGAATGGATAAAAGTGGAGCTATCAAATAATCATTATTAAACTCCCTGACGTTTTCCAGTATTTATGCATATCAATATTAAATTGATTAGGTACTAAATTGGGTTCAAAAAGAAATTGTAATGAAGGCAATTTAATATGTCCGATCACAATATAAATCAAAGTGATCTTATGATTCCAATGAGATATCATCAGAATTGACAGCACGAAGACAAAGATCACGATATTAGAAATAAAAATAACTAAATGTCTCTTAAAATTTACTGTTATTTGAAAGACTAATTTCTACTATCAAAAAACAATTTAATACTATAAAATTCAGTATGCTGTAGTACTATTAAGTATTTTTCAACACAAAAACGATAAACAAATAACAAGCGATCACTGATACAAGATAAGAACGGTGGTATGTTATTCCTGTAAACGCTAGCTAGTTATCTCTATAAGGCTTCGAGCGGAGGCTAACAGTTAACAATTGTTAATACCATCGTCCCGTTCCATTGTCAGATCGCTTTTTCTTCAGGTCGATTTGAGATACGTTATTTTACAATAATAAATTAGTAGCAGGAAAGTTCCGTCTATTTTAATTGAATTGGATACGAGTGCAATGATCCTTAGACGATGCTGAAATGACTGTTTGCTTCTTTTAGAAGATTTTTAGTTAGTTATAATGTGAATAAAGATTTTTAAGACTTTCGTAACCATTTTAATAGCTTTATTTAAATGTATTACACATACAGTTAAACCTTCATAACTAGGTTTAGCTCGCATGAATTTTAATTTTAACGAGACAATTTAATTACTTTGCAATAATGTCAATAAGGAAAAATATTTTACTTTCATCTACTTAAATATGGAATTCTAATTATATTAATACTTTCAAAAATCGTTCTTTATTTACTTTGTTAAATAAATGCTTTAGTTATCTAGATAAGAAAAATATGAAATTGCAGTCAGAATATAACAAAGAATATCACTAAATTTAGCTCCAAAAAGATGTGCACATATCAAATATTTTTATCTCATTTGTTACTCCGTTTTACACATTTCTACTTATTAATTAATCATGAACGGATGTTCATGATTAATGAACGAGGATTCGTTAATTATATGAGTTCATACTTTCGTTATCAGATTTAATTTTATAGCAATGCGGTTATTGTCATTTAATTAACCTAAAGAAATTTACATTTTGTCCGTTAGAAAATCAAATTAGATACCGAATTGGATATGAATTTAAACATGCAATAGTCACGATATGCGACCAAATGCCTCAATAACAATGGTCTGTTGAACGCATATGGTAACTTTTATTGCTATGCTATTTAGATCGACCATTGCATCGGTTTAAAATTTCGTTCAGTTTTTGGTAAGATATGAATAAATAGATTAGTGATGACGATGAAGATGGAATCTTTTATTTTTAATTTTAAATCGGACATTAAAGTAAGACACGTTCTAACTCATGACCCTTGTAGCGAATTTCAGATCCGATTTCCCTGATGTCTGTCGATAGGTGAATACTAACGTCAATCGGATCTTATCATAGACATTTAGGTTAACCGTGACCAGAGTTGATGTTTATGACCATTCAGAATGACAAGTCATGTTCTTGATTGAAAATCTAGAGATGATCTTCATTTGATGGTTATAATAATTTCAATTTAGTACTCATTATCGTTTGCAATCTCGCTAAAAGAATCTTTTATGTCTTTAAATATTAGTTAAGAAATAATTTGTACCTGAAAGCGGCTGCTTGGCAATCGGGCTCCTCTCTACACCAACCCTGACATTCGTACAACGATAGATTGCGAACGGTATAGTAAGCGGTGCCAGCGAAATCTACATCAGTCAGCTTTTCAAATGCGCTACGGCCTGAAAAAATATTTAATTTTAGTATTATGTCGTAGAAATTATAAATATTGAAAAAATATAAACAGTATGTAATATTATTTACATAATAAAATAATCTTCGTCAAAAAAACATATTTTGGTTTAACTGTAAAGCTATGATAAAATTGTACTTCATTAAATTTATAATGATTAAGTTCACTAACAGGTAAAAGCTATATTAAGAATATATTGCTGTAACCATATTTGAGTAAACAAGCCGGTGATCAATTATGCATATGCAATTCAAATGGAAATACTAACAAGCTTTTAACGAAGTATGTCAAGCATGATCTTTATAAACAAATAAGGCTGATAAGTAAAACCGAACCGCTATTTGCGGAAGCATACACTGGGAACAAGTAGTGTCTACTGAATTGTCTAAACATTTCACAATGGAATACCAACTAACAGCTCCCGGGTTTGTGATCCCATCCATTGTGTGGTAATATAATATTTTCTTGCTGATACTCGCAAGGAATTATGTATAATATGTTAATGACATTGAAACATTCCTTAAGTTCCACACTTGGGTATATTACATATTTGTATAGTAAAGGCTAGAAATGTTAATAATAATTAAACATTTTTGAAGTGTTTTATAAAAACTATGAAGTTATAAAAATCTTAGTTTTAATTTTTGTGATGGAATAATACATAAATAAATGCATTGCACTAGTAGAAATTTTAATCAGAAGGAATTTTTGTAATGCTTATACTTACTTAATACTAACGATGATTGAAGAAGTAGAAATGCTAGCCGCGCCAAGCCCAAGATTTTTCCCCTCATAGTGACTTTTTCACCTAGAACAATAAGAAATAAAAATTCTAAAATTATTGCATTTATTCTGAATACCTTTCGTGTTTAAACTCAACTATTTAATCCAAATAAATACAGCGACATACCAACGCATACTATTTACTTTAAACTTGGCCGACCTGAGCGTTGATATTGTCTTTCATTTGTATAAATCCCTATATTGTACCAATATAGGTTAAGTCTTCGTTAAATTTTATAATAAACAATTTAATTTCATCATGCATATGTCATTATAACATTAACATAAAACATTTTATCGTATAAACTAAACGTCACTTCAGCGGAATAGAAAGTTCGATTAATTTTATTACTGGGGTAAATACAACGTTAATCATGATACGAATACAGGTCAGATACACCTAGCAAGAATTTCCGTTTTTTTACATTTCAATAACGCTTTCACTGAACTTTTTTATAAACAAAATGACCATCAGCAAAACGTGAAAGTAAGATTGTATTATTTAGTCTGAGAACAACTAAAACTATTCTTGTGCATGTTTAATGAATAGAGCTACTTTCGATTGCCATCGATGTTCTGCATCATCAACCATATTTAATAACAGTCTTTTTAAATAGCAACCTCTATGTTCTCGCCGCCGATTTCTATCAAGAGATTTTATAATATGAGCGTGGTACGTGCCAAATAACTAGCACGTACGACCCAAAGATCAGATTAAATTTACGCTTGTAATCTCTATAAGATGACATTAAAAGAAAATTATAATATTTCTAGCTTATGCAGACGAATATACAATTTTAATTCAATGTAATACAAATAACAGCAATTTAGTTTAACGACTGACATTTTATTTGACTCGGTATGTCTTTCATGGCACATGTTTAATGCACACTTCTAGAAACGGTACCCAAGTCTAGAGAACACGTATTATATACCATGAGTTTCAAAATTTAGAGGAAGTGACCGCGAAATGCGGTAAACCTGACTAACGAACCGCAAACAGAACGGTCTCGAGGTAACGACAATTTGTAGTCATTCGCACGTCTCTACTCACGTGCTTAATCTTGGATATGATGCAGAATAGACTTAGACATATTAAGAAGTAGGTTACATATATGATATATAAACTCAATATTTGCTAACAGTAGATAAGAAAAAAATACCAACACCGAAAATTACTCTCCAAAAATAGCTACGGATTATAATTATATCCTAAAATATTTTATACTTAAATAAACAGTTATTACTAAAATAAGAAATGAATTAAATAGCCGAGATATCCTTTCATCGGAAACACTGATCCAAATCTTTCGCACCTTCGCACTTTTATCATTTTATTGCCATTGTTTTAAAAGTTGGAAGTGTTACAAAGATTTAGGTGCGATCTTAGATACGAAAACGGTTGGTGAAAGCAATTTTCATTGTCATTAGGTTCATAGAATTCTTTCATTAAAAAAAGCAACACAATACGGCAAATAGATAAAGAATAATTTGTAATAGATATCATCATTCGTATCAATTTAGCGATTTCTTTTTTGTGTTAACTAATTTATAAAAACAGAGCTCTAAGTATTTGAAAGCTATTGTGTGTTTAATTGTTGTAAATGTGCAATAAAATTAATTATTTTATTACAGCCATGCAGAAAGTAAACAGTAAATTAACAAGCTATTGTATTACGAAATAAAATTTTATAACAATCGCAAACCGTTAAGAAAAGGAAACAGGCCGTAACGTTGTTATAATAAATGTATGACGGGTCTTATGAGACATCTCTGAACCTCATAATGTTGGTAACAGTACAAATAGCATTAATTTTATATTATGAACTAGGTACTGCCACGAGAAGTTTTTAAAATATTTATAAGCTTGAACTTCCTATATGTACGACAACATAAACACAAGTTATACTGTTCAAAAACGTTCACATACTTGAGATTGCTAATTTTAAGTCTTTCGCGTACCTATTTCTAATTAAAATATTAACAATTTTAAGTTAAAATTTTATAACTAGGAACTTTTTATTTTGTGACTTTTAGGGGAATGCACTCCACAAATTATATTAATCTTTGGTTAGAGGCTGAAACTTTAATAGAATTTCCAGTAATCCTTATTTCTATTTAAAATAAAAACTGTTATCTTCTTCGCAAAAACAATATAGCTGTTAACACATAACTGTTTGGTTAATCTTAAATATTGATCTCGTTGTATCGTCCTTGATGACAAACCCATAGTGCGTAGTTAATTGTTATAACAGTTATGTCACGTTCCAACCAAAGTCACTGTAACGCATATGCAACCACCGTGTAGATGCTCCACCAAATTGACCAATTTAACGGTGATTCCGTCGCAGTGATTTAGAGATCACTTCTATCATAAACCATTTCCTGAGCTCTATAAAATAATGATTACACTTCTAACCATTTCTATTTTCTATTATAAATATAAATAGATTATTTTTACGATAGATGGAAGTGAAGTTTGAAAAGATTAAACCTATCTAGATCAATACTTTTGATAGAAAAGTGACACTAAATTGTAAAAAACTGTTAAGCAGAACCATTTTCTTTGACAAATAAGACAATAGAAACTTCATAATCCCAGGTGGTTCTTGTAAGAGTGTATTCCAATTAGTAACACATGCTTTGTTCATCGTTGCTTTATAGAACAATAAAATTAATCTTGTCCCGTTCTATCTAATCACACCTTTAGTAACAAAAAAAGGTTATTGCTCAGAGAGTAATTAAACATTTTACTGTTAAGTCGAATCAATGCTATCTGAAGACGAGTTCGCAGTAAATTTAATATCAAATTCTTTTTGAAATGCTCCTTTCATTCTTAATTCTATAACGGCTAAGGGAAGCAATTTTTATGAAGCTCTAATCGAGTAACATATATAATTGGAATAGGCCACAAAGGCTGACAATTGACCCCAAAATGAAATCGCTCAATTACTGACCGTGACCGTCAGCTGGGTTCAGAACAATGGTCGTATGTCGGCATGTCGGCCTATCGGCTGGTGTGTCGGCCAGTTACTAGTACAACGAACGGTAGCGGTCATGGCCATTCAATTAAGTCGGATTACCAGACTTTCGGTTATAAAGGATTTATTTTTTTCCATTATAAATTCATAGTTTAATATTGCTACATAATACACCAAAAATTATTTTAAAAAATCTAGTTTTTTATATTTTTAACATCTATAACTCAGAGTTTAAAGTATTGCCTACTTTAAATTATTACCTAGGTTAGTTCCATTCAAATTTTGTCTAATGAGATATGAAAATCTAGATATCGTTAACATTTTCTTATAAATTATTTCATAAGTATTCTTTACTCTAAGAAGTTTATATGTATTTTAATATAGCGTCAACGCTAATCGCATTTAGTTATTCATAGCACGTCATATCATTTCTCTAGAACAAGGGGCCTTCCTTTCGTTTTATACACTCTCGTATTCTAAAAACAAAAACTTTACTGTTGTCCAGGTTTTGTAATGAATATTCCATTTGAGTCTCATATCAAATCTTATCTGCAACACTAGCGTAATATACGAATAGCATATATCTTTAACGACGGTTTAGGTCAAGCACGATTAGATACATCAAGAGATTCAAGGATTACGGGTTAACTATAAGCTGTAAGACATTACGATTCGATCCTAATAACGTCTAAATTTAAATTTCCATATACTTATTTGTCACCTTTTGCCATTTCAGGCATTCCTACGGTCAATAACCACGGTAATAACATCACAATACACTATAATAACTAACAATGGCGGTCATACAAAGGCTGAATAGTATATTACGGTACCAATGAGACGGGTCGCCAGACTGACCTAATTATCTCAAGCGGCACACATTTCAATAATCACAGCCTTAATGACTTTCAAGTTACTAGTAGCATTTTCTTGGAATTTAAATATTACATAATACTGAGGCTAACAAATTCCTTACAGAAAATATAGACTGTATTGAAAAAAATTCTAATTGATATATAGTTAGTAGACCACGTTTCATTTATTAAAAAAAACGAATCAAGATAGAAATTCTAAAGAATGTCATTAACACTATTAAGAAACGTTGTAACATTAGTTCCAAAAAATTTTCATATTAAATTCTAAAACTGAGGTCCAGGACCTTATGTGCCTACTTATTGTCCTTTAAAAGACGTTATAAAAATGTTCAATGGTGATACTTAAGTTATAAATAAGGAGCTCCTCTTAAACAGCGTCGCAAAAAGAAATAAACTCTCAACAAGAACAGTAAGTTCCACTTGAAGCGTACGTTGTTTAGTATGCCTACATTATAAAGTTCCTGCACTTATTTGCTTGCATTGAGATCCGATGTTTATCTTGCGAGGAATGTTGGTACTTCGCCCCTTGCTGACATCTAACACGTGGCCTGCCCAGTTTACGGATAGCGTTGGCATTTATAAATAGGAAAGGAAAAATTTATATCCATTGTTATTTTTATTACTTTCTTTTTGTAGTCTCCGAAGAGCTCTTTAGAACGCTTCTTTCGAGGGTCTCATAAGTTAGAAGTATTTGTAGGAGAATACTGATTTCATATTATCTATATATTGATAACACAAGTTGTAAACAAGACATTGTCTTAACGCTACTATTATTCAGACAAAAGTAATATTTAGACTTACAATAAAATATCCAGTCTGCTATGAATTACAGAATTGAAGTTAACAACTGATAGAATTTTTTCGCTTCTATGTTGTATTATTATATTGCAAACACTTAAGCAGGGCAAAGTATGACAAATAAAAAGGTGATAGCGATTTAATATATTTTTCCGTAATAACTACATCTTCTCAAGTAATTTTATATTGATAATCTTCTGTATTTTTTCTATTTCAGTTCGTATAAGGCAATATAAAAAGAAATAAGCAATAGATGAATAGATTTTATGATGGTTTGCGTTATAAAAGTATCGATAAAATATTTTACATACATAAATCTTTGGACCCTTGCAAAAAGAACAACCGGTTAGAATCCCTGGAGGACAGCTAGTTAAAAAATAAAATAAAAATTTGCTTACAAAATAAATAAGTCATATTTGACTCAGAGATTATTATAAACGTTATGTTATATGCATATATGAATAATAATAACATAACATTTCTGTTTGCCTCCTTTTCCAGCCAACATTTATCTAACTTTTAAAAACTTTTTCACACTTAAAACAGCTTTTATTAAGATTTTCATCTAACTCCACGTATCTACAAAGTTGTAATAGTCATTCTTTTCATTGTTGAAAATAAATTATTTAAAAAAAATTGCTTATCATTATGGGACACAAAACGATATTAAAATTTTCAAAGGTACTACATAAAAACAATAGGCATTTACGTTTTTTAACCGGGAGGTTTTTAATATGCTTCTATATTCTGTTCGTTTAGTTTTATTTAACTTAGTAAGTTTTCATAAAAAATATTATATGACGTTCAAAAATTACATTAAATAATTAACGGCGCCTAAGCAGAGGAAAAACTAAAAAAAATCCTATTTCCAATTTAAAACAAATGATACAGTTTTAGTTTAACGACCTGTTCGTAATAATGTCTTTATATTTCGCGCCGTAATTTATACTTCATGATATTATAGCTTGGAGGTATGTTTAACAACTTTATCAGTATAAATATATCTACACTACCGTACTTACACAACTGTGATAGACAGAAATGTGGTATTGGACATTGGTGTTGTCTATTCTAATGTATTATTACGGCTTATGAATAGTCACGCTCGCCTCGGGTTTCCTTTTTGATCTTTTCCAGCTAATTCCAAATGTCACTACTATTTAGAATATAAAAAAATTATATACGGATTCTAATAACTCATGCAAAAGTTATGAAAATGTATGAATTGAAATACGGACTACAGTTGAGAGTCAAACAATAAACTCACTGATGTTTGTAAATTAGTAAATAGAATGGGTGCAAGATACTTTTAATTAACCGTTCTTGTTTTTATAGCGAATGAACTCAGGGAATTGTAACAGTCGTCGAAAATTTATAAAACGTTTATAAAAAAGGTGAATTGCCTTTAAACAAAAGAGTCTTTTTTGTTCGCAGGGAAGTGACTTCAAAATTCTAAATATATTTAAATAACCGTGATATCCTCAAGTTTTAGGATACTAAAAGGTTATTGAACACATTGCAGACCAGTTCAGGTATATCGAGACATCCAACCCAAAATGAGGATTGCAAATGACAAAAAAAATGTTACGAATAAATGTATGGACAGTAATGAATGATCGATGGTCATACAATATTATAAAATTTAATAAAAAAAATTGACGAAACTTTCTAAAATCAAACAGACGTGTTAATCCAACTGTTACAATAAAAAATAAGTCAATGTAAACTGAATAAACAGAACATCATACAAAAGTGGATCATGTTTACATTACTCGCTTGCAAAAGTCAATAAAGCTCTACTTTCTCCTTTATTGTAAAACAGTCTAATTTCACAGGTCCACAAACGAATGTATTCGTGTATTCGATGAACCAAAATGTAGAACAATTTATACATATCAATTACAAATAGAAAGTTGATTTGAATTTAAATAATTTTGATAAAAAAAAACATCTCTACAATTATAATTCTATCTATTGAACGATAAGATTTTTTTTAAAAAAAGGCAGAACTAAATTTTAGAAGAAGAAGAAATAAAGAAGTTATAATAATCTCAAAGTTATAATGACTATACGAAGAAACATAACTTTATTCGAGTTTATTTGTGTCGTACCCTGGCGCCGATGTTCGAACAAATGAGTCGACGACTCGCCCTCCGCATGCCCCGTCATCGGCGTTTAGCACCTCATTAATTGAAACCATCAACGTTTATATTGTGTATACAGTTACAAATGATTCGTAAAATGTTTCTTATATAACAGATAAGTCGTAGATAGCAGTCATAGTCTCTAATGATTCGAGTCCTTCTCTTGACTGATGAAATATTTATATACTAACATGCTAAATACTATGATAACTCTGCTATAAATTATGTAAGTTGTTAAACTAAATTTGCTCTGTTGTTAGGGAAAACTAAGTTTTACGATGTTAATTATTATTAATATTTGCAAAGATGTTAGACGATTTCTAACATAAAGTGCACTCAGACGACGCTCGACATAAATGCTTGTTAGGAAAGCACTGTAAATAAATCAGAGGATTTTGCATAGCCTTTTTGTACCGCTTAGTAGATTAGAGAATGGAACATAAGCACCGGCGGCGGTCGTGATGGCTGGAAATAACAAAAAAAAGTAGTTTTTGCATTGAAACGTTTCCTATCAGTGTTCAGCTCGTTCCCTTTTATCCCGAAGCTGATCGCTAGACAATGTGGTGGTAGGTAGGATGCGCGGGGTGCGGGGGGTGTGGGTCCAGGGTGCGGGGGGTGTGGGTCCAGGGTGCGGGGTGAGGGGTGCGGGTTACTGGGCAGACGGGGGGAGGAGGGGGGAGGGGTATGTGCATGACCGCGCTGGGCGCAATGACCTTGCGTGCATTCCGCTCTTAGGAAGACTCCCGCGACTCTCCAGACTTATCTAGGCTATATATAAGCCCGGAGATAAGAATCTTTTGCGAAATCTTTATCTTTCTTTTTGTAGGTTAAGTTGGATTTTATAATTCTTACTTCTGACTAGACTTAGATAACACGACTGATATTTTCTTGAATGAAATTCAAACAATAGATGAGAAAGAAAAACTGGGTTATTAACCTCCGTAGGCATTGTATAGCATACGAGCTGAATAAATAAGAAAAATACTGTCGAAGTAGAACGAATAAGCCTCCAAGACTTTAGGGTACAGCTTAACATACTGTACATAGTATTAGAAGCAAAAGACTTCTACAAAGAAAGTAAATTAAAAAACGTACTAAATCTTTTATTACAGAACAATTCTAACATGAGGAAGTGAACTTTGAAATTACCTTTTCTGTCATAAAAAGTCATGAAAAATCTATATATAACATTGTAAAACTAATTTAGATAACACGATAACAGTATAATATTATACAAAACCGTATTAGTGCGTGCCCAATCACCCGTGACACGTACACCGGTGAATTAAAGTTGAAACAGCGCCTACTCGGAAACTAACGGTTTACACTAAAATCATCAAAACCACGGAAGAATGCGAACGGTTTGAAAGACATGGAATCATTGGCAGCTATGGGAAAATGTTTGGACCAGCTATTGTATTGAAAGTCACATACAAAATTTTTATCACCATATATACGTATGTGTGAATACTTGCTTTATTTTGAACTAAATTTTAATCTTTATTGATATATGATTAAAAAACAGTCTTTCCATTATAATAAGACTAAATTAATTTAAATTAATTATCCGTATTTGGTTATTGAATATCAAATACAAAATTTTTATCATCATACATACGTATGTGTGAATACTTTTGCTTTATTTTGAACTAAATTTTAATCTTTATTGATATATGACTAAAAATCAGTCTTTCCATTATAATAAGACTAAATTAATTTAAATTAATTATCAGTATTTGGTTATTAAGTAACAAATACAAAAATTTTTCGTATATATCAGTAAGTTTCAATAAATATTAAATAATCTACATAGAGATTAGCAATAGCAATCCACGATTCTATCAAAAACTTTTGTACTTGCAATTTCAAAGAGCATTGACATTGAAATATCGTGACTCGGACAATATTGTAAAAGTATCACAGCTTTTTCTCTAACATAGAAAATTGTTTAAAATATTTCTTCATTTTATTTCATTCTGCTTTACTCTTATTAGAATTTCTTAGTAAAAATAGATTACGGCGTTTATAGGTTGAGTTAGGGTTAAGAAAACGAATATATATTAATGAATTAAGATATATGTATTATCTCGTAAATAAAAAAATATCTACAATACAAAAAAACATATGAAGAGAATAGAGAAAAAAACTAAAGAGAGAAATAAACAGTTATTTAATAATACTAGATAAAAAATAGAAAAATATCACATAATTATATAAATCCGTATCATGATATAAGTCTATATAATAAAGCTTATAAATTATAAGTAAACTTGCTAATACTAATTACTGTAATTAGTAAGGAATAACAATCACGATTATCATAATATATGATAGTAGCTTCAATTTATTTACCTTGATGGTTCTACATTTTTTCATGATTTTCTTTTCTAATTTATCATATCGTATAATTTAATTTCTATACCAAAAAAACTTTTTTTCACTAATCAGTAATCACTTTCTTTGTATATTTAATTCTTAACGTAAATTATTCGCCGTATTTGTCCAAATATTTGTAATTAGTCCAAATATCGCAAACACGACATCCACACTTGGCATGTCAACAACACGTTACGCGTATTCGCTTATTTGTGTATATCCAAATATTTGTAATAAGTCCAAATATCGCAAACACGACATCCACACTTGGCATGACAACAACAAGTCTTTATGCGTTTTCACTTGTGTGTCTTATTTGTGCAAATATGTCAAATAAAGACGAATAAGTCCTCCACACATGGTCTCATTTGGCCGAACAATAAATAAACGCCAAGTGAAGCCACCTTTAGTGTTAAATCACGTCATACACAATTATATTGACTGTTATCAAGATGTACTAATTATGAGTGACACAATCATTATTTAATTATAACTATCTATGGAGGTGGTCCGTTAGATGTTGTGGCGACATGTCTCGACACGGTATATCGATTTTACGCTTACGATTAGTATATATCGATTTTTTATACCAATATTTTAATAGATACGACTAGACTGGTCTGTGGACGGTTTGAAAATAGAGTATTGAAGTATTACATGAATTAAAATATAAATTTAACGTATTATATACGTTCGATATACGTTTTATATACGACCACTTCATAGACGAACAGGATTCAAACTTGTATGTAACTGCGGGTACTTTACCATTTGAGCTATCGTACCCAAGTACTCGTGTTCGGATCAATGAATTATATTTATTCTAATTAAATATATTCCAACAATATCAACGACAGTGACTAATATTATATTTACTCGATACGCTTCAAAATAGCTATATATTATTTCGAAAGAAAAATATTTGTGTTTGAAACGAGCTCGTTGATGTCTTTTATATGAAATTATAAACATTGATTTTTCATTACATTTAATATCCTAAAAAATAGTATGTATTGCCAATTTGTATACAAACACATGTAACGTATTACATTTGTATTGTCATATATTAATGAATTATAAATCCCATATAACATACGTCTTTTTTTATTACATATTAAAAGTTTTTAAGACATTTATCGTTTTATTATATTCGTAATTCAATAATAAACTTTATTACTATAAATATCTCTCGTTTATAATTTTCTATATTAAATTATAAGTGGAAAGTGTCAAATGGACTTTCTTAGTTAAAGAGGCTAATGTTATATACTCGATTACTAAGCGAGTGAGCATCATGACTAAAGGCTTTTATAACTCATAAAGGATCGTTTTTAACATAGTTTGTCAGTACTAATAATGTTAATATTAGTTCTATTACCAACAAAATCATATACAGATAAAAAAAAATACTTATAATGGAAGAAAATATACAAAAAAATCCTCGCGATCTCAGCTCGAACAAATATTTGAATTATACTGACCGTAACCAAAACTTCTTCCATATAGAATAATTACTTTTTATCGATAAAAAAATTATACGAATACGATATACGAATCTCTTATTTTCTCCACTTTTCTCACTCATCTACATAGATACTCCAATTCTATATATACATATATCACATACAGCTGTTCTCTATTTATATGACAATGTTATCGTAACATTAATTGCATCAATAAATAATGAATCGAGCCAGAGCTGGAACATCCTGGGGTCGTTGACCTCTTACATAACTAGCGTCCTGCGGCTCATGACATAAATATAGTATAGCTATCACCAACCTTCATTACCAGATATCATCTATGTACGTGCTTATCAATGATGCCGAAAACTAAATGAATTTTAAATTACTATCGTATTAACGGACGCTCAGTTTATATGTGTTTTTAAATTGGTATCTTATTAACGGACGCTCAATATATATGTGTTTGTTAATTAAATAAGATTTAATTTGTAATGAGTTAATGGAGACTCAAAATTGTTTGTTATTAAGGAATGCAATACGTAACAACTAAAAGTGGTTGGAATACCACATAGTGTTGTATTACAAGGAAGAAATGTGGATAGAAAAAAATGTTTCTTATATGTATTGGTTGAGTGAGAAAATATTGAGAACAGATCTGTGGTCAAACTAGATCTAAACAGACTAGTTTCTTTTAATATTATTAGTTATAAAGCTATTTTAATAGTCTTATTAAATTCATTGAGAATTTTCTTTAATAATTAAACAATGTATATCAAATTAATAAGTTATTTAACTAAATAATAAACTTTTAAATAGAAAAACTCTTCATATATTTGATATATAAATTTAATTTCAACGTTCATCACTCAAACAAGTCTTTAATGGAGACTCATGTACGATAGCTACCGATTGTCGAACAGGGCGAGCGGGTATTACATCTTTTACATAATTTATTCTCATGTTTATACAACACTAATCGATAATCGGTGCCTCGAGGCTTGAAGTACATCACTATTGTATGATTAATCACAATATATATATTGAGTTTTAAGAAGACTTGTGTGTATTTTTATTCATTATTAATCGATATGACAATACGTTATGTCCGATGTTTTCCCAGAAATCGTAATTACAGGAGGGCCGTCGGTCAACCTGGTCATGCTCTAGCTGCTAGCTAGTTACCATGAGAGACACTTCTATTACGTATACATTAGTTCTTATTACAAGGATATAAGGTTCATTATATATTGATATATCTAACGACACCATTCTCATGCCTTGCTACGCGTCACTGCCGATGCAACCGTAGCGTCACACTTCCTTACAGAGAGTACTATTTAACTATAACCAGTCCAGATGTGATTATTTACTGGTTATCTCAGTATATTTTCTATTTATATAGAATTATATGTATATAATTACTGATCACTTCATAGGCTATTGTCTCAACATAGTTGCAACATCCATGCCGAAGGAATACTATACAAATTATTTGCAGTACGTTCAAAGTTTACTCACTATGTAATGTGTCTTTTATTCTCTATGTGATTGCTTAGGCTTTTCAGGTGAGAGCGGTCTACATGTGGTCCATTGTATGCATACCAATGTTATTGTTTGACGGCTATTCAAAGGTTTATGAAGTTGTTAACATATAAGATGTGTGTTAGGCCATCGCTTTATTAGTACCTTACTGATTGAGTGTGATTGTGTTCACAACAATATAAAACATCCATAAATATTATAGTACAAATATTCAAATGGAAATTGTACAAACTTTTTGTTATTGATGATCATAAATGATTATTGGACATAAAAGGTCAATGACATTGAGAGATTTTTCTTAGTGAAATATGTCTGAAAAATGGGATAATTATTAACATGACGTAGCCGTTACATCATAAGATTGATAAAAGATATTTTATCATAACTACAAAACGATATATTTTTTATTATATTAAAAAAAATCCACATTCAACTTGTGAATCATTAACCAACTTCTCAGGCATTAGGCCAGGAACTGGTTAATAAATTTAGCTGCATCAAAACACACGATATTGGAATCGGCTGCAATGCAGCATGTCATTCGAGAGCGACCTTAATCCGAACAACGTAATGTACGGATGTAATTGTGGCATGCACCGTACGTCCCCACTACTTTCCCTCGACCCAGTGCCCTCTCTGCACCAGGCTTACTCGACCCACAATCTTATTCAATAATACGTATCATTTAAACAACCTTCACACACCTTGCACTCCTGCATATTTTAGATGCATTTGCAACAAGCTCAGGGCTATAAAGGCTAAACCTTTCTTGTGCAGAGAAAGCGAAACAAAACAAGAGAAAATAGGATCCTGTTTATTGAAATTATAGTTTGCATTAAATTCATATTCAAGTTTTAAAGCTTAAGTTGTAGTTTTGGAGCTGTTTAGTTTATGAATTGCTGTAAATTAGAGGTCATCCTTAAAATTTAAAGAAATTTTTACCAAACATTAAATCCTTTTATAGTTTACAAGAACCATATATACAACCAATAACTGTCCAGATCTCAATGATTACGAGTAGATTGTGTGAAAATGACCCTACCATATTAGTAAAAAAATTAAATCATACTTTCACAAAATACTGTTACAAAAAATTTACTCGGAATGTTATATTCAATACAAATAATAAAGAAATTTTCTTTCATATACCGTTCCAAAAACCATATGAGAATGTTAAAATAAATGAATACAAATACAACTACACTTTAATTTAAAGAAAAACAGTTAAATCGTTGTTGAGATACCAATTTTACACATTTCATTTTCACTTATTGACTTGTAAAACATTAAACGCGTAAATGCTACAAGCATTTATCATGTACATCTCGTTTTGCTGCGTTTAAAATGTACAGTTAGACAAGATTTTTAGGATTCCGCTCTTTTGGATAGATACACAATACCGACGGCGCGTGGGCAAGACTTCGTGATGAAACGCACGGTCAAACTAAATACACGAATTGTTTCCAATTCGTTATTCATATACAACATATAAAAAACAAGTTTGTTTCACATAAATATTTATAGGGCTGTAACATAATTGTATAACATTTTTATATCGATATCATTAGTTCGTAAATATTTTGGCATGCTATAACGGTAATTTTATTTGACAAAACGACACCAATGTAACTTTCACTAGACGTTCGGATCACGTAGCTGGCAGAAACATAAGTATTGTAAAGTATAATGGATTTGCCACAGTGTCCCTGGTCTCTGCACGACCTACTAATATAATGAATAAACGTGAAAGTGCACTGGCAGCCTTACTTTAGGACCTGAGCTCCAGTTCGTGGTGAATTTATTTTATATGCAAAAAACTGAAGACAGAACTTCATTTTAAGATGTTTGTTTAGTCTTAAACAATTTGTTGACTTTAACAATATTTGAGTTTTCTTTATTTCATATCTCAGACGAAACTAAACAACTTCAGTTTCGATTTGGATTTTCGTAGAGTTATTACTATTTTATCATTCTCATATAAATTATTATTAAACCTTAAGAATACATCTCAAGAGATTAAAGTTGAAGAAAGATCAGATAAATTCTTAAAAAATAATAAAAATTATAAAAAGCACTTTCTAAAACCTTTATTTGGATTAAAATTATATATTATTATGTTTATAATCTAGGAATTGGTGCCGAAATATAAAATAGGTAAAAGAAAACTGTATAAAACAGTCACTGTCCACCTCAAAATCGTTTATTTCTCCGCCTACTTCTTAACCACGCGATTCCGATACGGTTTTCTCTAAAAGAGCTCTAAAAATAAGTTTATTTTTTTGTCACGTGATATTAAAATATTTGATAACAAATAAATTATACCTTGTGTCTATTTTTGGAAGTCGTGGTATAAGAAAAATGAATTTTAAAGTATATCATAGGTGGTTTCAGTATACTTCATATTCATTAGTACTTATATCATACATATACATAGTTGATAAAAATATATTCAGACATATTAATTACCGGTGAACTACCGTAATTATTGTAAAATAAAAATCTACAGCTTTAGAACTTCTGTATTATGTAGAATAAAAGACATAAAAAAAAATATTTCGACAATTATGCTCTTGAACCTTCGGCATTGTTATAATATCTGTATTTATTAGGCTCATTATTTGCATTGTTAATCTATTCTGTATAATTTAATAATGACAGCCTGTATGAATAGAAAATACTAAAATAGCCTTATGTGGGTCTAAATCATTGATGATGATAGCAAAAACCTGATATCCCCCCAGTAATTTCTGTTCGCCCGTTAAGGTAACAAAGATCGACAACAAGGGAGCAATAAATTACAGTAAGGTAGATGACATGTGACGTGTCTACTGTAGATATAACTGAAAATTGTACTCAACCTCATCAATCACTCGTGTAAACCCGATTAAGGAAGTGGTTTGAACCTCAAATATGATAGGTGCTATGCGGAGGACATATTTGTCAAGCAATACTGACAGAAAATAAAAATTACATCGTATAATTCGATTATGAGTTTGCTTTTATTTTTAACACACTGAAAATTTCGGGATTCTCGGAAGACAATACATAAAACTAGCTCAATATAAATCGAAACCACGTTTACATTATGATATGTACTACATAACCATTATTTTAAGAACTCCATTCATTAAATGTTATTAATTCATACGGTTTAATTGTATGTAATCATTTGTCTACCAAACTGGTCTTGATGTACGTATTATCAAAACTGGGCCGTTTCGAGTTTCGGGCTCACACACGGTCAAGGTCACATGCACTTGCCCGCAAAAAAGCAACTGGTTGAGACTACTGCCTACACACTATAATCATATCATAGTTACGTTTTTGCCACACCTTACCTTCGTAACAGGGATCATTGAACTTATTATTCATATTACGCTCAGTCTTTCTTTATTTTATCAAACTTAGATACAAGCAAATCAGTACAGCGAATTTGAAAAACTTGTTTGGTGTCATTTTATTTCATCTTAAGAAATATCAAATAAACTTTTAGTGTTGTTTTATGTATATTATAATAATTCGTTTTTGAAATACATACAAGTATAAATTTAATGTATTGTATATACATTAAATTAACATATAGGTATAACATGTCCATCAAAATCTTTCTTAGAATTTTAAGTGAAAAATGCTAAACCATAATTTAAAATCGTTCACAAATTTAATGTAGTATATGTGAAAGTTTACATTAGTTATAGTCTTTTATAACGATTATAATTCTTCCTGCAAATATTTTCGTTTGGATTAAATTAGAAAATAAAATATTATTTAACTACTTACATGTCATCAAAATTTTATCTTTTTTTATATTCAAGACATAATTTAATAAGAAAATTAAAAAAACAGATTCATTCAAATTATCATACAAATATATCTATTTAGTTTTTTAATTCCATTTCAAATTTTGAATTAGATTCAGTGAGGAATTTTCCTTAACTTTCCGTCAAACTAATTCCGAATCCATTTAGTATTATTCCATAAAAAAAAAGTCTAATCAACAATGGCGCTGTAACAGTCGGGAGTGCATGTAATGGCAACGTCACGTAATTCAACTGTAATGACAGTAATCATTTTACCATCTTCGTCCCAATAATGCACGTGCACTTACCCGGACAGAAAGCTCACCGTGCGAATACAATTTAAAACGCATAGCTGTTATATTTAATTTTATAGCATTATAGAATTACATCATAATGCTATAATGGGATTCTAATTAGATTTCTTTAATACAACCCATTTGACAAGCACTGACCATAGAATACGTAAAATCCGAATTCGTTCTCTTATATTCAGCGAGCTTAACTGTAAAATTAGAGCCATGAAAATTTAAAGAGGTATAAAATTAAGGCAGTTTATTGTTTTAGATACGGTAAAGTCTTGGGTTGAAAATTAAAAACTCTGATTTATCGTTTATCACTAAAGTATAAAGGATTTTTAACTGTTTTTGAATACTTAATAAACTTTCAAAGTCTACACTTATATGTACACTTGTTTAAAGATCTTTCATAATGTAATGAAATATTAAATATCCCTAATTAAAAATTAAATAATATTTTAAAACGATATCATGGACTTAATTCCTTTTTAACGAATTTTCGTATAAAAATCTTCTAATAGCAATTCATAAGTTATAACTCAAGGAATTTAATGATCTATTCATAAATGTTTAAAAGCGTACTTAAACCCCCATCAAGCTCATAAACTTAATTAGTGCAACTAAGTCATTCCCACATAGAGCAGGCCCTAATAACGTTAAATTTGAATTATACGACCTATACTAATTAATATTGAAAAAAAAAAACACAAAACATACCTGTAAAGCTTTAGGGTCACCAAAACAAGCGCTAGTTCAACACGCAATACTGTCCTTCAACCGCGAACACTCGAGCTACGAACCTAGCCGGGTAAGAAGGCTTCGGTTCAGCTCACGAGATCGACACTTGATGAACGGAGCGTACAACAGTACGCAACCGAACAGTCTCAAACGGAATGAAATGGTGAAGAAGTCGCCGCTCTCTTATATAGACACGACCGTAACCTGACGCCGGATAACGGATTCCAACCGGCATAGGTTCAAGCGACTATAGCTCTTATAAATGAGCACCAACAAACATTTTACTATTCTCCCAACCCTTTGTAACAGAAAGATCGAATTTTCAATAAAACGCCCGAAGCTGAACACAGCAATTTGCTGATTCTAAGTCTGAATAAGGCACAGGACAACGGAACTCTAAATATCGTAAAGATTTTCTCTAGATACAAATACCCTACGCTTAACTAGTATCTTTAGCATCCTTAGAACAAAATAAAACCATCCTCATTAAAGCCTGTACATGATTGGCATTAATCCTTATATAAAATTAATTAATTTAAGTTTAACTGATAGACCGATACTTAATAAAGCTTTTTATGGACGCTGATATAAGCAGTATAATACCAAATCAATTGTATTTCAACTAACTCTCAACGTTTATATGCCATTAGTAATTCATTTACACCTCCAGTTTCATATCAAAGGTATAGTAAAATAGATCATTTAATTATAAATGTTCTTCCCTATAACTTTAATGACCAGTTCTAATGAAGGAAATGTGAGTTTGTTCACATACAAGATGTAGATCAGTTACGCTTTAATAGATCCAGAATATTTAATAAAATAGTTAATACGTCGTGGTGAGTGAATAAAAAATATAAACAGAAAATTAAAAGTTACTATGATTTTTTTAACAGATTAAAAATTATAGGAAAAAAAATTGTTATTGGTTGTTATTCTGAAATAATTTATAAGATATAAATCGACAAACGACAAATGATCATTTTAAACAAAAAAATATAATTGCAATTAAATTTATCTTAATGCCTGCCGTATTCTTTCCGAATAATAAAAACAAAGCAATAATAAAATATATCTAAAAGTAAAATATAAAGGTTTTATAAATAATACTCATATAAAATTCCGACAAGGAAAAAAATATTTAGTCACAAATATAACGACCGCTTTGAAACACATAAATAGAATAGTTTCCGTTTGTATTAATATATAATTTTTATCTCAATATCCACCTCAATAAACTTAATCCGCATTAATCAATTATAACAACCAGAGAAGTATTTCTCTTCGGAGTAATAAAGCCATTGCAACTACCTTCCATTTGATCAAGAAAGCTTAAACCTGGCATCTAAGAACTTCCTTTATTATCAGTCTTACTTTATATATACATGTTTAAACAAATCCTCACAAGAAAGGCAAATATATTGCAAATTATTATTAAAGACTTCTATGGAAGATAAAAGCAAACGTTTTTTCACGATGGTAAGATATTTGTTTGACTTCATGATATTCAAGTAGACAATAGATAAGTTACTAAAACCAACGTGATTGTTTTACTAGATATGTTGATAATGAATATTTGTTATTATTAATTGAGGATTAATATTGAGATTGAGATTAATATGAAAATATCTTTAAAATAACGCTACATATAATAGATTTTTTTCTTTTAAAATGTTTAAGAAAGACTAGTAATTCAATCCACCCGTACAAATTAGCTGCTTCCTGAACTGATAATATGAAATAAAATGTATTTTACAGTGGAAGTTTTAGATACCTTTAATTGGAATGGTAAATATTTTTTATTTTCAACGTCATTTAAAAATCATTATAATGATGAGAATGCATTATATCTCGCCTTAGAGTTCAAAGTCGTAGTAAAAAGTTTCAATGCTAAAAGTTGAAACAACAAAGCATCTACTAACACGTATCTCAAAAGAAAGGATCTCTTCTATGTTAATCCGCTTACGACTTTGTAGTTAATATCATTAGCGGTGCAAGTGTGCTATAAAAATGCTTCTAATTTGCGATAGCCGCAATCCCATTTTTATACAAGCATCATGCGGTTTCCCAAACATTAAAGGCCAAGTTCAAAACGATACACTAGTGAAAGTTAATGTGTGTATTCGCGTATTTCTCATTGCCACTTATCTATGAGATGAAAATCTTAAATTACATCGCTCACGGAGCGTTCATCTTTTTTTTCTATTTTGTTTGGTATTCAATTACCTTGTTCCAAAATAATTACTCCTGGCCGATGAGTCTTAGCAACAGAATAGAACGGAATCCATTGCAGCTTTAATCGTTCTCTCTTTGAAATGTAATAAGAAGAAAGAAACATTTAATAGTACAGAAGCTTGTGAATTGTTTCGTCTAGTTTTAATCTTCTCAAATTAGGGCGTGATATTTTTTTAAAGAGATAGCGATACTTTGTGAATACTTCCCCGTTAGATATTATTTGTCTCCTAAATTGGATTTACTGTTAAAATCAGTCGTTCTTATTAATTTGTGCTAAGCAATTATCACAATTGTTGTATCTTCAAAAGTCTAAATGTCAAAGTAATTCAAATTATTAGTTTCATCAACATATCTTATTCCATTCATATCAAACCAAATCATTTGTAGAATTTATTTACAGTAATATATGTATCGTGTTATAAATACTATAATTTTTTCCATGAAATCCATTCATATTAAGTACTCTGAATTGCTTATTCACGACCATTTGGAGATTACCCCTATTCAATAAACGCTTACAAACTACAAACTCTCACAAACATTAATATCGAACATCACTAAGATATCAAGAAAGTAAATTGGTAAGCAATATCAGAGGTGCAATTTACTGAATGATATTAATATTAAGTAGGTTATCGTGTTAATGTACGCACTAATACATGGCAGAGCGTTACCAAGGATTGTACAAACTACAGGTGTGCTATATAAAAGTTCTGTCATAAATTAACTAATATCACATGTCTTAAAACAATTTGGACATTGTTTTCAAACTTTCACAAATGTTTTGGTGATTATTTTTTATAGACCTTCAACAGTATGCACGATCGGATCATCTATAACACTTGTTTTTCACACCTTTTATTTTGCATTCTTGGTGAGACGTTTTTTCTTAAGCTGCGTGAATGAACAGATCTAGGTCACTCTTCCGTACACTGATAATACTTTGCACTTTTACTAAGAGAGATCGACAATTATTAATTTTATTTCAAACCGAACTTACGTCTGCAATGCACTTAACCGATTTCTGTCAGACGAAATAATAGAATTGAATATTATAATTGAAGACGTGATTTTAATAAACCAAAAAGTAATTATGGGATGAGTGAAATTTTAATATAGAATAATGTGTGCTGCCAGTTCATTTGAGACGTTTAATAATATGAACATGCGCGTTCATTGCGTTAAGACGGTTATAATTAGTTTATTTGATTTGTTTTGTTATTAACATATTTTCAATAGTTAAACGAGAAAACTACCAGAAAAAGGAGATTTTAGGAATGCTATAGTAAATATATTACAAAATACGTTCCGATTAATAACAAACAATGGTATTAATGAGGTAACTAGACATGGTAGTTGCGGACATTACCATAAATATCAGACGAAGTTGCAGTGGGGCCACTATTTTCGTAGCAGCGATGCAATACTAGTTTACATTTAACTGAAGTCAAATAATTATGCTTTCGTGGTATGTTTTCGTAGGCTGGTGACGTTGAGTGACATGTGCACGGAGTTGCAATCGGGACGGTACCTTCCACGGTGCGCGTGCGCTTAATCGCGTAACGGTGGCAACTGTAAAGCGCTCCATGGACCGCGGCTGCGTGCTAAATTTGCCGAAACACAGCCATCTCTAGCGGGAAATTCTTAAATAATTCTGCATTCGTCAAGTTACCGAAAACATGTAATAGAGAAACCATTATTATCCGTCTCATGAAATATGTAGGTATCTACATGATTTCGACGACTACACTAAAAAGATCGTTAATAATCACACATTTAATTTGCCCATTATGATTTTTCTAATATTTTCACTTTTGAAGATAAAAAAATTAAAGTCTCAAATAAACATTAATTTCGATGCGAAATCGAATGTAATTTATCTAGACATTACTCTTATCTAATTTAGAAAGCATCTGCTTGTCAAATAACATTAAATCATACATTTATCCCTAATCATAGATAGTGTATAATTACATATTAAAATACATCAATCATATCGATTAGCAATGATCTAGGCTGTGACCCTCAAATTCATAGGAAATTTAAAATGATTCGCGTGCATGTTTCGTGCATTGTATCTCTCAAATAACAATACAAAGAATTTATAGCGTCATGCTTTGTAAAATATAATTAATTTCATTACGGTATATGTGATGAATATACTTCTGTGTTCCGTAAAAAACTTCATTTTGAATCTTCAGTGTGATTTACAACGAATATGTTGAATAAAATTTATTATCAACCATTCTTACGTATATCCGTTTTAAACTAACTTCACCAACACATTTTTAATAAAACACTTTCAAATAGTACAATTTTTCAAAACTAGGCTAAGATTGAATGAATAAAATAGTAAAATAATTGAGAAAAAACAAACAAAAAATTCGATAAGCATTTACACTTCGTCGTATTGATAGCATTAAAAGCAGTCTTTAATGAATATAACTTTCACCAAAAATCGATGTTTACAAATTTCATTCCCTTTTTTATTAATGCTTTAAGTCTGATATAAACAGTAGGGTACTCAGTTTAACACATTTGATTAATAATGAACTTCTTGTTAATTTCGTACTTTATATTTTTATCCTGTTTACTTGTTTTTATGAATAAACATGATGGATTAGTGGTTATTACACTTAGATTAAAAATTTGACTACTAATGCAATCATTAAATTTTTTTTCATGTGATACTAGGCAAGAAACCTTAGATGAGAAAAAAATACAGGAAGATGAACTCCTTTGGCTTTGAAGTAGGTATTTAAAAACATGATTTAAAGATGTAAAATAAATTTAAATATACAACTTACGAGTATGTACTTAAAGGTACATTGATATTACCCACAACTTTTCTAATTTTTTTTCTCTAGTATGTATTTGTATTTTCAAAAATCGAAATATTTTTTTTTATTCTTAAAAATTGAACTCCCATTTCTCGCCCTAAAATCGCCCATAAATTAAGATAAATTATGTACCTGTCATTTTTTTTATATTCTTTTTTTTTTACAACGGGTTTCATTTTATTGTACCCTTTTTCTTTTTCAGATAAGATGGACCCTTGGCTAAAAAGTAATTTATCTTTAAAACTTATAAATAAAGGACATACTTAAAAATATTTAAAAATATGTTATATGTGTGTATGTATTTCATAGATTACTAAATTAAAAAGCAATTAAAAAGGCTTAAAGCAATTAAAAAGAGCGAACATTCAATTTCCTCATATTCTCTACTCAAAACATTTAACTCAATCAATATAATAAAAGACATAAATAACAAATGCTTTGAAAATATTAATAACTTAAAGTTTTATTAATGTTAAATAGGTTTTGAAAGTGATCATTAAATCATATCCAGGTAACAATAATTTGATATTATATTTACATATATAGTAACACACATCGAAGCAATTACAATCACGCAAGGGTTGCCAACGTTAAACTGTTATGATTATTCAGTACAACGGAAAGGAAAGCCCAGAGGCGACTATCATCTTGTGAATTTAAAACAAACACCCATTCACTACTCAATGAACAACTTTCGATAGTTATCAGTTCACATTATTATAATTGTTGATTTCTTGATTGACAGTTTTGGAGTACAACTAGTGAAATTAATAAATACTTTTACCTTTATTTTTTAAGTCGTATTTATTGTTTTCTTGCAATTGTTATCTAATGAAAGGGGTAGTCTATTTTATTTTAGTTTAAATTAATGAAATTGACACATCTAAAGCTGTCCTTTACAAGGATATAGATCCCGTAAACTATAACGCAAATACTGTTTTGACCAGACTTTAAATACGGGATGAAAATAAAATCAAAGATCCAGACGTACTTATCACAGTCAGTTTTAATACTTATTAGTTATTACTAATAAAAAGTTTCAACAGGCGATGTATGGATGTCCCGTTGGGTGGCTTGACAACTACACATAACTATCTTAAGGTAATCGTGAAAGATTATTACGTATTTGCGATTCCTCGTATTTACACCCTCGTTCAAAAAAATATTTAATAACGTCATATATGTATGTATTATGTATATACATAATATATGTATGTATGTATTTATTGATATATGTACGTATGCATATTATTGAATATTTATTACTGTTATTTATTTTTGTATGTATTGAGGTTGTATTTATTTTAAGAATATTTAAAATTGCACCACCCTATACTGTCTTCCAAATCCTCTAACCCAAGGTAGTCTGGAAGAAATGGCTAATAAGCCATAAGGCCGCCTTTTGTTTCACAATTCGTTTTTTAGTTTGTATTTTTTGTAATTGTTTGTGATTGTTATTGTGGTGTACAAAAAAGTGTTAAATAATAATAATCAAGGAAACAATATGACACACTCATAAGCGTCAACTCTTAAGATTCTACATTTAATTAATTTACCATATTAATATTTAAAAAACTTTTTAAAAATAGAAAATGTTACAAGTATTCAAAAGAATTACATACCTATCAAAACTTATGGTTGAATACGCGTAACGTTTTAAAATACATATATTGAAAAATAAAATTAGTTAAATACATAAAACATTGAAATCATAAAGGATTTGATTCCTTAATAAAACAAGGACATGACCATCTTGGGAATTCTGTAAAAGTATATTTAAAATATACAAAAACAAAGTTGATATAAATTTTATACAGATTAGTATGCTTAATTTAAATTTGCACCTTCACACGACATACGGAGCGTAACAGTTTTTACATTCATAAATCATCGGACATAAAACGACTGGCTTACAACTAGACTTACACTTGCAAACTAAGAATAAGCATTCCGGAAAACTTAGGATAAGAATACGGATAAGTGAGAACCCAGTAATTAGTATGTAAAAAATAATACGGTAAATATCATGGTATAAAATAATAAAAAGCACTTAATAATATTTTTAAAAACTGTCAGTTTAATAAAACAGAAACCTAATAAATCTCGCATACCGTATACAAAAATCTTCGCATCGCATTATAATTTCGAAAGTTTATCTATTGATTGTCAATTGTTTTTTTGTAATAAACCATGACCCAGAACAGATCCAAATTATTTTTCCATATAAAATAGAATATCAATCACAGAATACTTTCATTGAAAATTTATATCTACCCAATTTATATATAGGATTGTTCTCATGAATGCCCAAGCGCGATGAAACCACAAAGAGATTGTAAATGTTTATGTGAATATACATGAAATATATACACACACACACATTTGTGATCAATTGTAATAGACGTTATTAAAATTTGATGTTCTATAATCATTTTAGACACTACATAAAATTTCTATAGCCCTTGAAAACATAATTATGAAGGCGTCGGAAAATGTAGGTTTCATTATGAGAAGTACAATTTTATTATAGTGACCCAAAAAGGTATGAACATATAAAGTTTACATTAAACATATAATAAAGCATTGTATTGCGGTGTGGTAATTATATTATCTTTTACATCATCAAATTGATCAAATACGGAACTCAGTACTAGGTACTCTTATAAAGGTACAAAATAAAATTTCAACTATAGATTTCAACCGTCATTGTATAACATGTATAGTAAAATTCTATTTGATCTTACATTCCTTTCAAACATCCAATCAATGGAAACATCAAATTCAATGTACCAAGAAAAGTATCTTTAAGTCGTCTTATTAATACATTATATTAGACCATGTAACAATTAAAAAACATATTTGCATCTGTTCTAATAATATAAGAAGATGCTGAATTTTGTAATAAATGCGGAGGATCGCTTGGCTATTTTAAAGTTTCTATACATTAGTCGCAAGAGTAGTATGTACATTAGCGTTATATTTTAAATGTATTTCTTTGTGAATAAAAAAATATCTACAAGTGCAAAAAAAATATAAACTTTATAATTAAAAAACGGAGGAAAAAGTGAACGAAACCAGTTCAAATAAAATTAGCTGACGGAGGCTTGGGTACATAAAAAGAGAGATAGTATACCTCCTACTGCTAACTCCATTATATTTTGTCCCTACTTTTCACTTTATTTAGTACGCAGCGTAATTAAAAAGTTTAAATTATTTATCACCAATTTTATACTGTTGTCTTTCTTTATATTACATTTATATATGAATAACAATAATACTATATATCATTCAAGTTTTGTATCAGCAGTTCTTAACTATAACACAACTATAGAACATATTTCGCATTGCTGACCCAAAAAGTTGACCTGAAAACAAATCTAATCCGCCGAGTTAAACTGCACAATGAATAAGATACTATTATTATTTTAATTGGAAGCAATTCAGTATATTTATAGACTCTTATCAACTTTCACAATTTTTAATAAAACAAAGAAACATATACTATGTCTACCGTTATATTATAAAATTCTGAATTTATGTTCTATTTTTAAGAACTTTTCGTTTCATTTTTTAATTTCAATATTAATTCCTCTTAACCTGATAATATACCGTGTTCATATTTAATAAAAAAATTTAATAAAATAATTTATTAAAACTAGAAGCGATTGTACTTTATATAAGTAAACAGTTAAAGCAGATGTAAATAGTTAGTTTAAAAAAGAAGCAAATCATCTATTTTAATATAATGAAAAGAAATTCGTATTCTTGTGTGTAACGGATAAACTCAAAAACTATTTAAGTGACCTTAAAATTTCGTATGTTTGGAAAAATGATCAGAGTGAGTTGAAGATATTTAATAAAACGTTATGGTGACCAAATTGACTGTACAATACTGCTAGCAATTTATAATATTCATCTATAATATTGATGAATTTATTCATACTTATATCTCTTTGATATTTTTCAATAAATTTTGAAATATGAAATAATAGCATTGTTAAATTATAGAAAATTACTAAACTATTATACTCAAGATCCAAAGACAATTACACTAGCGAGTGAAAGCCGATAGAAAAATAAATTGCTTATTGAAAACGCGTGTCTTCGCTACGTCCTGAGATAATTTCACCAAAATGGGAACAAAGCGGTTAAATTGAACACAAAGTAAGTAAACGTTATATTTATCTAACAACGAAATAGGAAGTAAAGTAATCTAATATTGTCGAAGGCTGTTATCCTTTTTATGGTCTGTAGACTATAATAAGCTGTGCCTTAACAAATCTGATGTTGTAAAATTCAAAAAAGGAAATAAGTGACACATCATTTTAACGAAACAGAGATAACAGTATTAAAATATTTGGGAAATGTCCGCATTTCAACTTTCACGTGGCTTTTTTTAAATTAATTCAAAGTGTAACTGATTATCTTATGAAATATTTAGTACATATTTCTTACATATTACAATACACTACTATCAAAATGTGAATAACCGCATACATTTTATCATCTCATAAAATTCTCCGCAAATAATTAAATTTTTGTATGGATTTATACTTCGATTTACTCATATTATCATCCGCTTACTACATACATAGGTAATAAAAAAACAAGTGTTTGTCTAAAATAATAGTTATTATATTCATATAGAAGTGATCATACAATTTGTCTGAACTTAATAGCATAAAGCTTGAATAAGAATCACAACTTGCATAAAAATAATCGCACATTTGTTATTCCACCACTGACCGCGATATAACTTTACAAGTCTCGCGCGTGACAGGTTAAAAGTTACGTTTCTAAACTTGAGACTCTGTTAAATGTAAAAAATAAATGGGGCACGGTTTCAAAAATGTTCTATGTTTTTTATACTTTAAATAAAATTTGTTTTTAGTTGATTTTACACTTTCATCACACACTCTTTTATACATGTAAGT